>JAWWLV010000088.1:28748867-28878925 GCA_035041135.1 Platyrinchus mystaceus
TACTATGTGCCTGGGAAAAGTGCCCAGTAAAGAAAACAAGATTTCATTTTTTGTTGGAAACAACACAAAAGCTTTAATACACATGGATTATGTTTTGAAACTCTAGAATGTGCTCAATTTTTTTTCTGTCCTCCAGAACATCCAAAAGCAGTAGTCAAGTGCTAGCATAGTTGCCTATCAAAAACTGAGATAAAGAAAAGAGAGTTTATGCAGAGTCAAAAAATAGTTTTGTGTAAAAAAACTTAGCTTTTTTTTCCTCTTTAGAATTTAACAGAGAAAAAATGTCTGTCCACATTTAAAGGACTCTAAACAAGAAAATTCTATTTTTTAAACCCTGAAACTATACATATAGAAGAATTACTAACAGAAGCATATATGTATAAAGAACTATAAATGATTACTGAGATCAGCAAGCTTTTCAAATCTCTGAGCAGTACAGATGAGTCATCAATATCCCATATAACTCAGAAAGAAAGTGATATATATTTCATGATTAATAATTTCTTAACCAACATCCCAAACTAGAAAGGTTGTGGAAAACAAAGTTCAGAAGTTCATATCCATGTTAAAGGAAAGCTGAGCTGAATAAAAGTCACTATAGTTCTGAACTCTTACTCAATATTAATTTTTCATGGTACCAAAATATTTTGTTTCTATCCCTTTATAGTTAGTAATTTGGCTACTTTCTCAAAGAAGCATTTTTCTACTAACCTAAATATTACTCACCAGTTTCTTTTTTTCTCCTTTACTATTGCCTCATTTTAATTCCTTTGGGTTTTTTTCCCTCTTTTTTTTTTTTTTTTTTTTGGTAATAAAAAGATCCATTATGCAGGCTTTCACAGTTTCCTAGAATATGCAGTAAAGAGACAAGAGATGAAACTTTGCAGACAACATCCAGCAACATTGGGCAAGTTTTCACTTAATTTCCTCTTAAAATCAGAAATACATCTGGCCTGTCTAGACAAAGACACAGGCTTAAGACTTCAGGCACCCAACTCAGGAGCACTGTCTCTCATAAAGAGAGGATAGAGGGCAGGTTCTGTATTATCTACAGCTTCCTGATTAGAAGACTTCCCTACAACTGAACTAGGCTTCAAGCTGTGAGAAACAGCTGTAACACCTACTTATTCACTGGTGCTAGAGATGATGTTGAAGATTTAATGTAAGAGCTGGGAATCTCCTTGAAAAGCTCTGTCACCTGCTCCTGGGCAGCTAATCTCAAGAATGTCTTCTTGAGGGCAGCTGCCCAGACAGCATGGGTTTGTGAAGGGCAGGTCTTGCTTTACTAACCTGATCTCCCTCTGTGACAACATGATCCACTTAGTGGATGAGGGAAAGGCTGTGGATGTGTCTACCTGGACTTTAGTAAAACCCTTATCACTGTCTCCCACAGCATTCTCCTGGAGAAACTGACTGCTCATGTCTTAGATGGGTGTACTCTTTACTGGGTAAAAAAAATGGTTGGATGGCTGGTCACAGAGAGTGGTGCTATATTTAAATCCAGCTGACAGCCAGTCACTAGTGGTGTTCCCCAGGGCTCAGTGTTGGGGCCAGCCCTGTTTAATATCTTTGTCAATGATCTGGATTATGGGATCAAGTACAACCTCAGTCAGTCTGAGGAAGACACCCAGTTGGGTGGGGGTTTTGATCTGCTTGAGGGCACGAAGGCTCTGCAGAGGGATCTGGACAGGCTGGATCGGTGGGCTGAGGCCAATTGTATGAGGTTCAACAAAACCAAGTGTGGCATCCTGCACTTGAGTCGCAACGACCCCAGGCAGTGCTCCAGGCTGGGGCAGAGCGGCTGGAAAGCTGGCCAGTGAAAAAGGATGTGGGGTGCAGGTCGACCTGAACTATTTAAAAGTCATTGGGATAGAAAGCAAAGCTCTGCTTCTCTCAGATATTTTCTTTACCTAAGAATTAATAATCAAATGTAAGTTGTTTAGCCATTTTGAATTCAATGAGACTTGTAAGCCCAAAGCGAAAGACCATACAAATTTAATCAGACATTTTCAGGAAGAGATCTGAGCAGGAAGGTTGTTCTGTCATTCTGAGAGGAAATCAGTACATAAACCCAGTGTTCACTTTTTCATGCGCAGGTAAACAACAGGGTGAGCAAAGAGCATTTTTAAAAATATAGGGTTGTTTTAATATGAAAGTCAAATGCAGTTCCTGTTACTAGTAATAAATCTGTGCATTATGGTTATCCTATCTATGTTGCAGAGAGAGTTGCATTATGTAAATTCATATTCCTTCCTTTTGCTTCACTCTCAGACTGATTCAGACATATGGTTTGCAGAATGTTTGCAACTGTCTCATTTTTGGCACTTCAAATACAGGAAGCAATATGTTATTTGTATATTCTGTTAGAGACTAATACAATACAAAGCACACTGAAAGAGCTCAACTTTGGATCATACCCTTCAATTCTCTCCTGACTAGTCTACATTGTTTCCTGAAAAGGCATCACAGAATTTTTTGCAAAGGTAGTTTGACAGCTGCTCTACTGGTTATTACTAGTCTTAAGTCTTTTCCTGCATTGTTCTGTGCTTACCCTGCATTTTTTTTCCATCGCCTCCGTGTTAGTCTCCAGACCTGATCTCAGTGAAGACAACGGCAATCTTTCCATTACTTCATTACAAATGGTTAAGATTGGAAACCAAGTCTGCCTTCCAGGGTGAGAAGTGAATTGCGTGACTTCCAACTAGAGAGGCTCCACTCTCCATCAGGACACTTGGCTATCCCACCACACCCTACTTTCTGAGTACTTGTAGGAAAGCTATGGATTTGCTGTGTCAGCATGTTAGGCAACAGTGCTTGTAAAGACAAGACATAAAATATGTTTCTCTGATTCAGTGTCAACAATGCTTATATGTCATTTCCAGTTACGTTTTGTTCTAATATGGCTTAAATTAGAGTCATTTAATCATTTTTTTCTTTCCTTGTGTTTCAGTTCCAATAAAGTTGACTTTCTAAAAATCTGATCACAGAGTATAATGATACCAAATATTATAATTTAATCTTTTTAAGCAGTGCACATGGTCATTAATTTACCCTTTGTGAAAGGACACTTCAGTTCTGTCGTCCAAGATCTACATTAAGGTCTTTTCTTCTAGGAAGAAAACAGGTTAATAAATAATCCAAAGTCTGAGGTTTATTGGCCTTTTTTGTCATTCACCTCCAGTGGGAATTATAGCAAGGAACAGTTGCCCTTGTTAACCTGCAAACATTTTTCACTCAGTTAGGTCATTGCCTCTGGCTCAAGGGTCCAATTTTCCTTTCATTCATTAAGCACATTGGGAAGCGGAGTTCCTAACCCTTTCCAGTCTAAATGTGGAACAATCACATCCCCTCACAATCAAGTGCCAATGTGCTGGGACCTTTACGTTTCACTGTGATCTCTCAATGACGCAAGTTTTTAACAATTGAAGGATATTAAGTCAAAAAGTTGTTTTCTAATTGGAGGAGCTCAGGGGATTTCAAATAATGAACTCTTATAAACTGGAAGCTGGTATATGTGCCTTTCCAATTATTTTTGTTTCAAATCAGGCGAGAGGGCACTGCTAATCTCAGAAAGCAGATTTCAGAAGTTCTACCTAGGAATTAAGGCCATGAAGCATAACACAGTTGAGCAGGCATAAACCATTATTGCTTTGAGGAGATGAAATTGCACATTTCATATGTCATTTTTACTAGATGGTGTAATAGCTAAAGAACAATGTAATTCCAGATTTAAAAAGTGTATTTGATATAGCTAATTCACTTTTATAAAGACAGGCTGAGAGGGCGGAGGTTGTTCAGCCTGGAGAGGAGATGGTTCTGGGGACAGTTAAAAGAGAGCTGGAAAGGGACATTTCACAAGAGACTGTACAAATAGGACAAGGGTTAATAGCTTTAAACTGAAAGAGAGAAGGTTTAGGTAATAGGAAAAAATTCTTTACTGTAAGGCTGGTGAGACACTGGCACATGTTGCCCAAAGATGTGGTGGATATCCCATCCCTGGAAGTGTTTGAGGCCAGGTTGGATGGAACCTGGTCTAGTGGAAGGTGTCCCTACCCATGTGAGTGGAACTAGTTGATCATTCACATCCCTTCCGACCCAAACCATTCTACGATTCTATGATGATTTTATGATTCCCTTTGGAGCATTCATAAAGAAAGAAGGAAGAATAAGCGTTTCCTATTGATAAAAGACTTTGCCACAGATAGTCCCAGGATGAATGAATGGTGGATGCAGTCTAATAATTAAGAGCCAAACGCTTGAGTTATATATATATATATATATATATATATGCCTCTCTATACACATCACTGGCTGTGCCAAAATGTAATAAAAATTTCTCTTTGTAATAAGTTAGCAGCAGTGTTTAAGAAAAGGCACGTCTAAAAGATAACCACAAAAATCACTAATCCTTTGCAGCAGCATAATTGGAGATTTAAGTAGGATACTTTAAAATGGGAATTCAATAACTAAATGGGGAACCACTGTAAACTTGCTCAGAAGAGGCTTTGGGACATGGCAAAGGAAAAAACAACTGAGTGAGAGATGTAGAATATTTTTAATTTCACATCTTCATCTGATTTCTACTCCTCTTGAGTGGCTGGGAAAAGGTAGAGGAAAGATTTCTCAGAATCTATGCATAATGATTTCATGACATATTTGGAAAGGATAAACTGGAAAAGAAGTGCAGTTAGGACATGAGATAAGCACAGTATGAACTATAATCTTGGAAATGGAGGGTGAAGGGAAAGGGATGCGGCTGAAGACTAAACAGAGGGAAATAATACACAAAGGATGCATGTAAGTAACAACTCAGCTGCAGATGAAGAGAAAGGCTGACATTAACATTGGCATTAAACAGAAAACAAGAAAAGAACTGATGGTCAGAGGCTGGCAAAAGAAAAGCTGCTTTGGATTTTCATCTTGAAAATATTGAGTTTATTGTGGTCTGAATAAAGATTCCCAGAAAAGTTAGCAGGCATGTCAGGGAAAGTAGAATATTGTTCAGTGGGGAGAGATGGAAAGGGAAATTTGGGAATTATGTCTTGGCCAATTGTTGAAGAAATTGGAACTAAGTCAAATTTTCAGGGAGGTTCCCAAAGAGAGGGAAAAGAAAAACTAATGCTTCTCAAAAACACACACATCCAGCTTCCTTGTTACTTGTACAGCCAATGTGTCAAATGTCAGCATTTTGTTATTTCTGAAAAGGAGGGAAGAACCATGTCTTGTTTGAACCATGTAACGGCCTACATGAAGACAGTAGAAGTGGAGACTTCAACTGGAAGAGTATAGGGTAATTAGACACGCACATTTAGGAACCTTTCTTGAATAACTTACCCATGCAGGCAGGCTGTTTAGCACTTTTTGCACTCAGAGGCTCAGGGCTGAGATAGGCAGGAAACTGGTCAGCAAGAAAGTAAGTAAGTCAAAAAAATTTAGAAACAATTTTTATTTCATATGGTATTTGTCAGAATTAAATTCTCAGAGTTTATATGCATAAAAACCTTTAAGTATATATGCAGAGAGAGAGACTGAGGGAAATCTTAATCAGTATAGTTATAGAGATAAAATTACCCTCTGTCAATATTGTGTCATATACCAGGTAGAGCAGGCCCAGGTCTCCTGTTCCACTGTGTTTGCATCCAGTCCAGCAGAAGTTCCCCCAGGTAAATCAGGAGCCAGAAGGAGTAGCTGGAGGATCTTCCCTACCTCACTCCCTGTCCCATAGGGTCCAGAGCAGGCAGATTTCCCTACAAGCTGGAGCTTCCCAAGGCTTTCAGAATACTACTGACTCCAAAACAACTTTTTCTCCTTTTTCTTTTTCTTTTTTTTTTTTTTTTTTTCCCCATTTCTTTTTCCTTTTTATTTTTATCAAACATGGAAGTCTTCCATACTGGAACAAAACCAGTTCTCGGATTTGTACGTGTGTGGCAGATTTACACTGGAGGGATTCAACTGGCCCCCCCCATGATGGTTGTTAAAAAAAGCCTGAGACATCAGAGATTCAAATTCTTGAAAGAACAGTTTTTCATCCATCCAACAACAAAAAAAGCTGAGTGGGGCCTACCCCTTTTTTTCCAACCTGGAGAGCACACATTTTTCACTTATGTGTTGCCTTCCCAAAAGCAACCAAAATAACCTGATATATTTCTAAAAGTTTCCATTTTACAGAATACCATATTCTTTGGAAACTCCAGTGCAATGAAGCTTTTGATACAACTGTTCTTAAAATTTTTTTAGAGTGCTTGAAGGTTGCCATGAGATCAATGCAATTTTCCAAAGTTCTTCCTCAGAGTATGGACTTCAAATAAAGCTGTCTGCAGATAGCTTTATTTCAAAGGGAATGTCTAAATTTTGGTTTGCATGAGAGAAACTAAATTTAGATATATCCAAATACCCCATGAAATGAGATTGCTGCTTTCTTCCCAGTTCTCGTCATACACACAGATGTTACTAGAAGATCAAGGGGCTTGGCTAGAGGATAAACTGAATGATAAAGAATAATGTTACTGTCAGGTTTCATCCCAAAACCTGTAATCCTGTTGCTACAGATTAAACACTTTCAATGTCAGCATTGTTTTACTATAGTAGAATAAAAAGCATACTATAGTTTTACTACAAGTCTATTGTTATTTGGTGGTCTTCCTAAAGGCCCAGCTTCTGGAATCTTGCAAAGACATGCGAAATTAAGTGCAACTTCCCCCTTTAGAACAGATTCAGGTTTGTATTGACGGCAGAGAAAAGTTTCAAATTATAAGTCAAAATGGTCAACCGTCACAAAGCAGGTGGAAAGACCCTTTTCTTCAATATATTTTTTTTTAAAGTTCATTAATTTTAGGAAGTTTTCTTAATTTCTGGAGCCCAATTCATAATGTTTGAGTGCTCAGGTTTGGCAGTACTTGATTTTTTTCTTTGCTTCCACACAAGCTGATGCAAGCAAGTCAAGAAAAAGTGCTGAATATGTTCAGTTACAAGGGCTCTGCCAAATCTTTGTTTGCTGACAAGAGAAACATTTTTGAAAGTCATGAGAAGCACTGAAAATCTTTTTGTCAGCTTTAAAAAAAAAAAAAATCCAAGTTGCACTGTATTCCAGGCCACACAGACTGAAATAATTTCTGAAATCGAGATTACACGGGTAATAATGTCCTTACATACATTTGTTAAAGCACTAAAATCCAAATGCAGTACTGATTCTTTACATTATAAGTCAATGTTACAAGACGAACTTAAATTCTGTGAGTGTATCTGGTACTAACAGATTGTACTAGTCTGTTCAGGAAGAAACACTTGTAGGTTAACTTCTTGATCGCATTGAGAAATTATTTAAGAAACACTGTAAAAGCTGTTTACTTTTCATGTATTATACATAAATATTTGCTTATGGAGCAACTGTGTGGTGCTTTGCCTTTGTCAGCAACTGGAAATTGTTACTAATAACAACATTTAGGGTTATAAATTCCATAACCCCTATCTGACTCCATGCTGTACTTTCCAAGAAATTGCAAAGTGAGAAGTCTGGCCTGGGCTTCAAGGAAGAGTTATGCTGAAATACACAGAAGTGTTCTGTGAGAAATTTGTTAAGTGCTTTCTGTACTCTATATTACCCCCATCTCCACAGCCATGTAGAGGACACTGAAATCTTACACAAAGGTGTGTTGACAATGTCAGTCAGCCATAAGTTTAATCCCATTCTTAAAATCAGACCTAACCCCTACCACGCACTACAGTATCACAGAATCACAGAATCATTTGGGTTGCAGAAGACCTCTGAGATCATTAAGTCCAACCTTTGACTGATCACCATCTTGTCAACTAGACCATGGCACTAAGTGCCACATTCAGTCACTTCTTGAACACCTCTGGGGATGGTGACTCCACCATCTCCCTAGGCACTCAATTCCAATTTTTAACAACCCTTTCCATGAAGAAATTCTTCCTCATGTCCAAAAATTCCTCCTAACACCCAAGATTATTCATGATGTCCAAATGATGATATCTAATCATTGTTCTCTTCTCTGTTGTCCAGTTCATACTTCTTCATTTGCTAAGGACCCAAGCCCATGAGTTAATGAGCTCTGGAGGCTCTACTGTCACATAAATACTCTTACTAGACACAAACTTTATCTTCTCCTCACATTTCCACATTCACTGCATGGGAAAGCTTCATTTCAATGTCCCCCACAACAAAGAGAATAAAGTTTGAAGTGTGATTGAGACGTTAGCAATCAGTTTAAAAATTTAAGGGTGAGCCAAAATGGTGCATAATCAGAAAAATTCCTTTCTCATATTCCAGATAACAATATCAGACTTTGGCCATATACTTGGGTGCTAACAGAAAGACCTAGAGAATTAGAATTTTTGTAATATTTCATGACGTTGGATCTTACTACACTACCTTGCCAGCTGAGAAAACAGTGGTACATGAAAACTTTACACAGGAGGATAGACAAATGAGCTCAGGAAAGTATTCTGGGTGTTCTGCTGTCCTCCTTCAATGAGCACAATCCTCAGGTTCCAAAAGTTATCACAGAGAAATTAGTACAGTATTTGGCCTATTGTTGGCATACTATGCTTAACAATCTCTAGCACACAACAATACCCAGTGGATTTTGAGGATTCAGCTTTCTTCAAAACTATTTCTTTCCTTCATAAAAAAAAGGACAAAAAAGAAGAAAGTACACAGCCATGGGAAAGTAAGTTAGGCAGGAAATAAGTCTGTATTCACATTTGTTATGCAGAAGAAAAGTAGATCTGGAAAAAAAAAGATACATATTTAAAAAGTTAAACAATTTAGCTTCATTTTAATTTGTATTTATTCAGAGTCCTGGGGGAAAAGGATGAATGCCATATAACATATCTGATGCTGGAAAGCCCTGAATATCCTCAAATTCATGTTGATTAAAGTAGGAAACATGGGAACTGAAGATCCTATTCTATATTTTTTATTTATAAATGTAATCTGGGCCACAGTTTGATAATAGTTAAGTAAAGCATTAGGGAATTTTTATCATGTAAGAATTCCTAGGAGAAAAATCCTGTGCAGATTTATGTTTAAGGTTCTGGAAGTGATGAACTTCATCTGTTTAACTGATTGTGTGTGTGGTCAGCATGCTTAAAGTTAAATATTGTTATGCTTTTATAACAATTTTGTCGTGAGTAAGATTTTTCTAGTCCACATCTACAGGACCAATAAATGCAAATGCAGGGACTATACTAGATGTGTCTCACTTAATCTTACCTGTCATTGGAAAAGCAGTTTTAGAGGAGTCTGTCTCCAATTATATCACTTACAAAATTCAAGAAACAAAAGGCAGTTCAAAGAGTTTGAGTGCAAAGTAACTCAATACATTGATGTTCATTTTTACTTCATGGGAACCAAGAATAGCCAGAGGAAATTCTCATAAATCAGTAAAAAAGCAAATTACATATCAACTAACCATATATGAGAATAAATGTAAAAAATCACTAGTTAGACTCATTCATATTTCTTTCTACTTTCCTATTAGTAGGTACATCAAGTCCTAGAACTTCAGAAAGCCTTGCAATGACAAATCATTCAGACTTTTCCTCACCACTGTGTAATTCCCCAAAAGATTTCTAACTCTAGTATCAGAAATCCCATCTGCTGTCCACTGTCATCAAACAAAAGGTGAATAAATTCTTCATAGTCACTACCTTCCTAAGGTTTCCTTTCAGAAGAGAGGTTATATCAACAGAAAGCATCATCCCTATCAGCAAAACTTTTCTATTATTACAATCTTACATGAAACACCACATGTAACACTTCTGTTACGAATGATCACTGTCATCCCTCCAAATCCTTTTTTTCTTTACACTGCACCACAAGGGAGGGCATTGCCCAATTCTGGCTGTGGTTTGGAGAATCACAACCAGACACTGAAGCTCTGGCTTGAAATTCCAGAATTCAGTGTGGTCCATAAAGTCAGGTGCTGACAATGAACAAACCAGTCTCTGTTCTTTTTGCACAATCCAAAGTGTGCAAAGAGATTAAATACTATGACTTGATCTAATAAAGTGAAGGAAGAGTGCTATGTACACACACTTCAAACACATAATTATATTTCTCAGACGTCTACACATTAGGTTCTGTCTAGGAGAGGTTACAGCACAGATCCTACTACACTGGTCATGAAAAGACTGCAACTAAATAAAATAACTTTCTATGCATATATATATATATAGTTCTGCTTTATGAAACCATGGCAGTGCTGACAAGATATTACTAAACCAGCATGTTTCATTATATGAGCATGGGCAATTGCTGACACTTAGTTGGAAATATTTTTTTTTTTAGTATGGGTTCGTCAGTAGGAGGGTGGAACTATAAAACTTAAAATACTTCCTGACACACTCTGAAGTTCTTAAAATGAAAGGCATTTTTAGTGAGAAGGACACTATTTGATACATATTTCCATTAAAACATACTTCAGCTTTGAAAACAACATAATTATCGGCCTACAGGTCCATTCTCTAAACCTTAAACCTTTACAAGAGTGAAAGGGTGAAGGAGTGAAGGATGGTGAGGTTTTGTCATGTTTTTGCTCCTCAAAATTAAGTTCTCCTCCTAATTCTGGTCAAGTAGGACAGAATAATTTTGCAAATCCAATTTCCTTTAAATAGGAAAAAAAGTAGCCAACAGTTCCAAACCTCATTTTATATATGACTCATCAAACTCAGTATCCTGGCTCTCAGATATGTTCTCTTTTTCAGAAAGAAGATGAATTCTTCATTTAAGTCTGCCTAACTCGCTTGTGGTGAGCTTTCTGTGTGAATAGCAAAATCACCTTATCCTGTCCTGCACAGGATATTTAATAAACTCCTATGTTTCAAATATTTGCTGAACCCACCTAGACTGCACACTGAAGACAAGCCCCCAAATGCCTATCTGTATTACCTTGAAAGGTAATTAGGTTTTAAATTAACACAAACTGTATACTTACCAGGTTTTCCAATATCAGCTGCTTCAGGATTCATCTCAAGACCTCTTTTTTATTGCACTGATTCATATCATTCCAAAGGTCTGAATGTTTCCTTATCCTATTTTCCTTTCCAGCAGCTGTTAGCTACCTTTGATCTGGGAACATAACTTGATAGGCTAGGTTGCTGTGTTCTGGCTCCCCTCTCCCACTACCAGAGGGGTCAGCCATCCACATGTGCTTATTTTTAATATGCCCAGAGGTAAATAGCCATGATTTTGACAGTCTCTCCTTGTGTTACCTCTCAGTTTTTCAATCATTGGTAAAGCTTTTAGATAATATTCTTAAAATCAAGGAACATTTTCCCATTGATATAACAATGTCCAGAATTTTCTAAATTACTGTCACTGTGCCTATTCCACACTAAGTGTCCAGACCTCCTTGAATCAGAAGAGAGGACTCTAATTTGTGAGCATAGTTTTGTACTGACTGTCAACTGTGACCAGAAATGTGGAGATGTGGGAAAAGAGCACAAGTGTCAAACCTCACTGTGACAATCTTACAATGCTTGACCTTTGGGAATCAATCAATTAATGAATCAATCCCAACAGTGAAATGCCAGAAGAACAGGTGCCTAATTTCTGCTCTTTGGAGCCCTCCTATCATGATCACATCTTCCCTTTTTCTTTCCTTTGTTAGGCTAAAACTGAAGTTACTGTTTCTCATTCCTATCCAGTTGCATTTTGTGCAATATATTTATTTCCTGTCTTTTGTGTTTGCGTAAGAATCTTGTAGCACTCAAGTACACCCACTGAAAAATAAAGATTAATCACATAAACTGAAAACTCGGAAGAAAAGAATCAACTGAGCTGAAAGTGTTTAAAGTCCTGCAAGGGTTTAAAAGGTTACAAACTAAAAGGACGAGGGTTTCTGGAAGCAGACTTAGGAGTAAACAACCTCACCATGACCTCATGCTCATATAAGGAGTGAAGAGGAGGAGATGGATCTATTAGGCAGGAAGTTACAAGAAATCTGCTGAGCTGAAAAACAGCAGAGAAAATAATATATGAAGGTTCTACAGTTGAATCTGAAGAGGAGGAATCTCCAAGGACTAACTGGAGAGAAGAAACTACATTACAACATTTTCCTGGCCTATAAGCCTAAGTTAGGAAGTAAGCAAAGCCCAGATCCAGTGCCAGATCTCTGGGATTCACTGAAGCTTACTGTGTGCCAAAACATCCTCCAAATTGAACAAGAGGGAACAGAGACAACAATGACCCTTTTTTTTCATAATGTTTCTTAACTAGGAGCTGTAAAGCAGCGAAACCTAGGGACTGACCTGGAGGTGGTCCACATGGATCTGCTGAGCTGTCCACAGGAAGAAAACTCCAGAACAATGCACAAGAGGGCTGAGACAAAATGAATTTGGATAACTATCTAAATGTAGAGAAAGAGGTTCATCTCTACTACCAGATAGGATGGTCAGTAAAGTTTTATAGGAATTTCTGCAAACTGACCTTATTATTTTTCTAGTGTGAAAAAACATGCCAGGTTACGTCTCAAGTGAAGAGACAATACCAGTTCAAAGAGCATCTGACCTTACTACAGCATGACACCAGAAGCAATGACCATAGAGAGAAATTACTGGAATGGCAATCTGTACCTATTTATATTCAACTTAACTGGAAAGAGGGCCAAGGAAATGCTGAGGAAATGTGTTTAACTCAGAAAGCACTACGCTACAGTCAAAAGGAAGTATGAGAGCCTGGTTAGGAAAGAAAAGGAGCTAGAAGTGAATAAAAAGCCTACATGGGGAAAAAAAATGTGGTTGCAAGAAACCAAAAGGTGTTTATTTTAGAGAAAAAGAAAGGAGCCAAGGAATGGAGATCCAGTAACAGATCCAGTCATTATTTTATCAAACAAAGAGTCTGATGACATATGAACTTGTAAATAATTAATATAATTAAATAAACTTAGCATCCTCAGAGTAAAGGATTGTTTTCATGCAGTGATCTAGACACAAAGAGAGCACTGTACCAGTTTCTTCCTGGGATAATGAATGTGTTAAGGCATCCATTCCTTCACACTTTCAGACAATTGAACAGCAGGTATTATACTAGAGGATGCTCATCCAAAATACATTTGATGCCATATATGTCTGTTCTTTCCAAGCTGAAAAAAAAAATCAAAACACTTGTTCCATTTTCATATAATTTAAAATTGTTGAGAAAAAGTAAAAAAAAAAAGAAAGGAACTGACATGCCTCATAGAAGCATTTCACAGCACATATCTTAGTCTACTGACTTAGGATTCTGTCTGCCTCCCTGGTATTTCTACAGTGAGTAGAGAGGGACAGGCACTTGTCAGGCAGTTTTTCAGAAGTGGTTTCTAGATGTATCTCTATCCTCCATTGAGTACATGTAAGGAGTTTGGAAAGGCTATGCTTCCAGGAGGGCTGCTTCATTTGAGTGCCCGAAGTCAGACAGTAGATAATCCCAATCAATTCCTTATCCCAAGGTAAGATAAGGCTTTAGGAACCAACCCTCTATATAAACTAATTCCTTAAGTCTGCTCTGTATTTTGTAGTATACGTTTGAGGAAGGTTCCTATACATGGAGACTACATAAGGTCAGCATTTATGTCCTGCAAATGAGTCCCTTAAAAATTCTCCTGTGCTCTTGAATTGGTTTGTAGAAATATTTGTTCCACATGAACATTTGCCTCACCACACTTGTCCCAGCTTGTTATATATTTCTTTGTTCAAAGACTTGGCTTCTCATTCCACAGAAATTGTTAATATAAAATATAAATTTAAAGGCTACAGGGTGTATGATGCATAATTGCTTCCCATTCTTGAACTGCCAGGTTTCTCCCCCCACACATAGTCATGGCACTCATTTAAGAAAGAGATAAAGAGAGAAATCATCTTCCTGGAACATTGTAAATGTCACTGAAGCCAGTCAGCGAGGCAGAAGGACCACTATGAGATAAGAGTGGAAATGATAACCTCCCAAAGGTGAAGCATGTAGAAGCTGAATGATGGACTTGCATGGGAGGAAGTTTGGTAAAGCTATTCAGGGTGGGAGTGGGTGAGGAGTTAGGTACAGCATATAAAGGCAGTAGTGTGTGTGTGTACACATACACATGTGTTTGTTTATTGTAGATGAAGGAACAGAGCGAATTCAAAACTCTAAATAAAATGAGCTGAATTCATAACACGTATTTGTGTGGCAGCCTTTACTGCACATGTCACATCTGGAATAATCTGGGGTCCAGATGGCTGGATAATGAGAGCCCACTGGCCTGTCCTGGAGAAGGTTCCCAAGTCTCTTCCCACACATGTTGACTCAGGGAGCTGCAGCTGCTGTGCCAGTAGGCACACCACAGCGCAGGCTAGATACATGTACATCTGAAACAAGTGCGACCTCTGTAAATTAATTTATCTAGGGAGGATAGGACTGGAATAACACAGACTGGAGTAATCTTTCTGACAATGACATTATGAGGAGGGACTCTTCTAAAGGAAGCATTTCACTGTTAGACTGCAAAAATTGTGATATCGTTCACAAGAAAACTACAGTTTGAATTTGAATTGTTTGTTCTCAGTGACTTGCCAATAGCTGACTGCTCAGCAGTCAAAACTATGGGGAACAGCCATCAAAACAGCATATCACTACTTGGGTACTTTAACCCCATTCATTCTCTTTAAAAAGTGCTGTCAAGCTGTTGGCTCTGCTACAAAAATAGTATGAGCTAAGGAAAGACATGTGAACTCAAGCCTAAAGCAGCATTTAAAGGGAAACAGACTATACAATGTATTAAGGCCTGTGGTGGTGGTGATGGAGACACATACACACAAATGCTGGGTCTATTGGCTAGTCAGAGAAGGGATTTTCTGCAGGCAAAATAAACTCCAGCCATGTTATTAATATTATTAATTTATTGTGGGTCATCCCTTGTGCCAGTTCCACCTATCATTCACACTTCATGGGTAGTTCAATTAAAAGCACTAACAACTGCCAGCTTTATAATGTTAAAAGAAAACAGTTGTTATTAAAATAGAAAATAGCAGTAACCCATATCATCAGACCACCATAACATTGCACAGCTTGGCACAAGTCTCGAAATCTCTGCTCTACTGAGGCCCTGTCCAGACCACACAAAGAGCCTGTAAGAGAATATAAATCATTAAAAAAAAATAAGATGAAAATAAGTTGGTATGTCTTAATCAGGATTTGCAATATAATCATCTACTTTGCCTAATCTGTAATTGGCATAGATAATAAAATATGAACTTTCCACCCCAGGGGAAAGTCTGATATTCTGGTACTTATTTTTATAATTCACTGAGGCAAAAGTTTGAAAAGTCTCCTTATTCTTTTTTAGTTTTTTAAGCTGAATTATTTTACTATCATCAAATCAATGTATTTTATCTGATCTGTCAAATGCAAACTGAAATAAAAGGATCTATTTTCTCTGCTAGCATGCATCCCCAGGGACTGACTGCCATGCAGTATGGAAAACATAGTCCAGATGCACAGCATCTTTTCTACTAGGATGAGAAGCATGAAAGATCCAAAGCAACAATTTTTATATGTCATTGCTAAGCTTATACTGAAGCAGAAATTAAACACTGACAGACCTCAAATATTTCCATCTCCTGTGAAATCTTCAGAAAAGGGAAAAAAAAAAAAGGCTGCTTTCTTCTGAATATTTCTATTTTGATAAACCCACATTTACTGACATGGAAAATCCTGTTCAAATTTAATCATCTCACACATTAAAATTACTGTCATCGTCATTTGAACGTAAAGAACAGCCACTTCCAAATGAGTACACATACCTTACAACAAAATCAAAAAAGTATTAGAAAACACTCATTCTGGTATATTTCACATGCAACAGTTAAGAAATTCTCAAATCAGGCATGTTTCTTCAACTGCTCTTCTTGTGCTTGTAGATTATTATACAATTTTTAATTACGCAAAACTCATACTATTTTTTCCATTCACTCCCTCCTTCCTCTCTCCCCCCTGTTTCATCTGCTGAGCAGAGTGAAAGGTGATGCAGAAATGAATCAGTGTTCTGCCGTGAATGAGCCCATTGTCTCTCGGTCCCTCGCCTCGCCTCACTTGCCGCAGAGCTTAGAAGGTGTCCGGTAAATGAGGCAAAGGGCTGCAGGAAGAGGATTGTTCATCCTGTGCTCAGTGTGCCTCCCACAAGTGCTGTCCACAATTATGCCATTAAACGTGCTACTTGCAGTTCTCATGCACGGGGAGACCAAGGTGATGTTATCTGTAAAAACATAATGATAATTTTCTAACTTTTGAAGAGTACATTTGCAATGTTCTTTTATGTACAGATCAGTAGGACTTCTGCACTTTATATTAGGCTTCAGCTGGCCCAAGCTTTCTGCAGAGAAAGAGACCATTCACTGACAAACTTTAATTCACAGACCCACCCACCCACCCACCCACACACACACACACAAAGTAGAGGGAGGGTTTGAAATAAATTCCTGTAATACTTGAACAAAAGTTACTCAGCCATTAAAGAAAGTGAAATCCAGTTTATATCACTGCTGATAAAGGGCATTTTAGTATCAGAAAGCTTGTTATGTTGTGTCAGGCTGATGCTGCTGAAGACTACTGAAGTGCTGATATGTGAACTTAATTTGGAGGATTTGCAAGCTGTGGAACTAGTAAGATCACAGATAACAAGGGGATAGATCTATTACACACTTTCTCTGGTTTCATCATGACATAATGCTCCAAAAATCAGAAAGTAAAATACAGAATTGGCACCAGTCCAAGCATCCCAATATGTTAACTAAAAAATTTCGATCCATGGATGCAATTAATTTCTTTTTAAAAAAGAATTTAATTTAAAAAATAAACATAATCAACAGTAGTGAAGGCTAGAAGTCCTTGTTAAACACACAAAGCACGCTTCTTCCTAGGGGTAGACTGCAGTGGAAACTCAGGAGAGATATAGTGCTGTCTCTTTTTCCCCTCCAGTTAGCATCATTTAGCACACCACGAACTCTGGGTTACATGCAGTCATATGGTTCGCAGAGCTCCCCTCCTCCTTCCTCTCTCCGCATCACAACTGTGCTTAGCCTCTGCCTTCTTCTGCCACATATCTCTGCCCTCAACAGAAGAGATAATTTCTACTATTGAGCAGGAGATCCTGGCTCAAAGTACATTCAGACTTCGGCTGCCTTAGTAAAACTGTCGAAAACTGATGGAAATGTGTTGCATTTACTGTAGCAATTTTTGTGTTGTAAACACCTGGTCTTGATGGCTCAGATATTTTGTATAGAATGATGATTTAGATCACTGGTGCTTTGAACTTTGAACATGTTGCTAACAGACTATTCAAGTACCTATATTAGAAGCTGCATGAGAAAGGACAGTTTTATAGCAAAAAAAAAAAAAATTTGAAGATTTTTCTGTGAGGTGTTCGGATGAAACAGACAACTTTACAGAGTTGTGAGAGAAAACAGCAAGAGAGTGTCACCAGAATAACCAGTGTCTCTAGGTGATGCAAAAGAACAAGACTCAAATCATCATCCTGAACTGATGCAAGATAGATTGAGCCCTTTTTTCCTAAATTGAGGGTAAGGACCCCAACCATTTAGCCATCATCACATCCAGTGTTTCTGTGTTGGGTTTCTGTAACTAGAAATTCCATCTTGAACCTGCAAAGCCTCTCCTGAGAAAAAAAATTCATTGAAACTAACAGGCTGCCCTGCAAAGTTTGATTTAGTTTCTGCACTTTCCAATAAAAATAATCATACAAAAGTATGACTTGCATTATAATTTATATCTCATTTATTATCTTGGCACCTGAATTACAAACAAACTTACTTGTAAGCCTAAGGAACTTAGCAGTTTCCTCAGCAGCCAAGCTCCTGAGTTTTGTCTGATTTTTAATCTTGAATCTGATGAGTTGGACCAAAGATTTGAGAAATAAGACGTTTGGCTTCTGATTCCAGTTCTGTCACTGAGTCTCTCCTGCAACTTGGGTAAGTCACTTAATCTCGCTGTCTCAGTATCTTGATCTACTAAGTAGATACAGGAGTATCCAACCTGTGTGTGTTTTAAAGCTAAATTAAAGGCCTTAAACAAAAGGTTCGAAGTGTCATTCCCCTCACACACCTTTTTTTTTTTTTTTGCTACTTATAAAATCAAAGAATGAGAGAGGGAGAGTATTGTGTTTATAAGCAGTGAACATCTGATAAGTTTTATAGTCAATGCCCTTATTGCTGTAATGCCCTTTTAAACCTACTGTCCTCAACTACAAAAAAATAATAATAAAAACATCATATAAACAAACAGTAGTGCAAAAGACATGCCAAAGTGCAAAGGACAGTTATGTATATTAATATCCCATTAACTTTGGTGTGAGTGTAACAGTTACTGCAAGCCACAGCAGGCTTCCCATTCCCCAAAGTTTTCTGATGATTACCACCACACAAGTTTTCAGTGATTGATGTAGACTCCCTGTTACAGAGCAAATCCACTTTGCTTTACTCCATTTTTATCTTTCTTAGGTTCAGCAATCTCTCCCAGAACATAAGACAGAATGGCAGCATGAACACACTTTTCTTAAGTTTAAATGTAATTGCCTGTGCAATGCTATGTTGATGTTGCACTTGTGTATCAGAATATGTAGCTTTATGCACAGATGAATAACAAGGGATATTACTACCAAATCTGCATGGAGTTATACAGCTGAAAATTGTTCCCATACACACTTCCATCTCTGATTTAAATGTTTGCCTTATGCCTTTAAAGTGCACATCAACAGAATATGAGAACATATACTTATTCACATTGTCATCAGACCACTATCGTGCCAGAAATATTCACACCTCCACTGAAAAAAACTACATGATACAACCTTAAATGTATTACTAAGCACACATAATTTCTGTCTTATAGAGCACTGCTACCTACTGAGAAAACTTACATGTTTGTTTACTCTTGAATTGGTGAGTTGAATTCCTTAGCTGGAAAGGTCTTCTACAATTTAGTTTCCTGTTGTTTTTCTACTCCCATTGCATTGTACTTGCAATGCAGATGCCCAGTCCATGTTTCCAAATTTTTCATTCAACCTATAAAAATCTGTATGGTTTTATCTAACCCCATTGATCAGTTTGGACCTGGCTAATGTGGATAATAATTGTATGATTATCCACAGGTTCCAGGCTAATTATTGTGGTATTGTTATTTTTCCAAAGTTTATCTCATTTTTTTAAAAACACAACCTTCCTAAATTCTTCTTGTCTCAAGTGCAAATATTTCTGTACTAATATATAAAGACCTCAAATCTATCTTCAATCCAATGGGAATTTGCTTTGACAACCAGGAAGTTACTTCCACTTCCGTTATGCCCCTGTGTTTCCACTTCTTGCAAAAACACAAGCTCCAATTTAACCCATTCCTTGGACCCCCACAATTTATAATACCAAATAGGCCTTCACTTCCTATGATGTCAAATAAGAGACATGGATATTCTTCCAGCTGAACTCATTAAGATTCTGTACTGCTTTTCTTATATTACAGTTCAAAACACCAAGAGCTGTCAATAAATGTAGAAGGATAAATAAGAATCCATACTCAGACATTTATGTCCTGTCCTACCCAAGGAAAAAGAGGGAAATGCTGAAGTCACTGATGAAGACTCATGAAATACCTGTTACCACAAAACAACCTATTTCTTCAGGAATGAGATTTTCACTATAGCCTGTATCTTTGATATTTGGCTTAGAATGATTTATCTGTCTTCCCAAGTAAACATTAGGTGTGATGGGGCCGTGTTCTCCTGGAGATGGCTGAACACCTGCCTGCCCAAGGGAAGCACTGAATGAATTCTTTGTTTTTCTCTGTTTGAGAGCATGGCTTTTGCTTTTCCTATTAAACTGTCCTTATCTCTACCTACAAGTTTTCCAGGTTTTACCCTCCTGATTCTTTTCTTTACCCAATCCTGCTGGTGAGGAATTGAGCTGTGTGGTGTTTGGTTGTTGGCTGGGGTAAAACCATGACAATAGCCTAGACTAAAAAAGTGGAGTATGTATGATTAAAACAGATTCAGAGGAAAGATGAAAATTCATTCATTTTCTCAAACATCAAAACAGTGTCTCAAAGAAGATAATACTGTTCAATCCAAATCTAAATCTAAATATAGAGTGAAACTCCTGCCTTGGTTGGAGAATCAGCTTAAGGCAAGTTTCAGGCACAGAATATGAAGTCACCAGGGGGAAACTCATTATCATAGATCATCACATCGATCTCAGACCTGCTGTTGCAACGTCCATGCCTCAGGGCATTTATAAAACTGCTTCAAGTCTGGAGTGAAAACTGTATTTAAAAACAGAATAGTGCAACAATCTACAGTAACTAAAGTGTTTGTCTAGGCAAAAGACACGGTTTTCTCACAGACATTTGAAAACTGTGAAATGGGCCCACTCACCAAGTAATAAACTAGAAATCTCATCACCTTTTGCTCCAAGGTCAAAGCACATTTCTTTTAGATAGACTTGTAAAACCCAAACTGTATCTATAAACAAAGAAGATCAAACCAAAAGAAGTTCTACAAAAGCAAATCTAAACATAGTTTGTCCTATGGGAGTGAGATCTGAAAAAACAAATATCCCATGCTATTGCTCACTGTATTATTGAAGGTGCTCAGATACTGAATTAAGGAATGTAATAAAAGAACTAGTTCTGAAAGGATAGACATAAAAAGGTACTCAGACAAGAAGAGCATCTCAAGGTGAAATATCTGTAGACCAGAAATGCCCACCATTTAACCAGTTATTGCTTGACCTCTCACCCCTAGGTCAAAGATCTGAACAGTTACGGACTTAAAAGTTTCCAAACAAAACATTTCAATATTGCATGTGGAAAAACCTTTTCAAATACTCCTAACATACTTTAGCATGAGTGCAATGTCAGTTATTTTACTTAGCAAATCATGTTCCCTAGATTTAAGCTATGAACTATCCTTCAGAGCTGTTTTATCTAAAGAAGCATTGCCTGAGCTTTTTTTACTGCACCTGAAATTTTCAGGGACTAGATATACTTTTTATTGTAAAAACCCTACCTATAGAATAGAAGACATCCAGTAAGAAAAAAATTATGTAATTTCTATCTAAATATTCATATCAACTATCACTAACATCATAAGCCCATCTGCTTCATTTGACTTTATGCCTTTGATTTTCTCTGATGGTATTTTAAATCCCCTGTCATTTGCTGTTTTCTGCCACATGTCTACCATATGTATTGTATAAAAATAAAGGTTACTTTTCTACCACCCACCTATAAAGACTATCCTGCTACCAAAATGTGCTGAAAATTCTGCTTGGGAATTTAGAAGACAAACAATCTAGAAGAACAATATAGAAGAAAATGAATCTATGAAGACAGTCTACAATACACAAAAAGTATCCTTAAAGCTGGCAAATGGAAGATAACCACTTGACCAAACAAGCACGTTATTTATTACCCACCCTAGAATGAGAATCAGGTCTCCAGAGATGAAGGGCTAGGGCACTAAGCCTTGATTTTAGGAAGGGAAACACTATTTGTCAGTGCACATTTGTTATTGAATTTAATCAATTTTCTGTTTCCTGGTTGTCCAAAATTCAATGCACAGTTTAGAGCTGCACTGAAGCTCTAAAAAGTTTTGACTTCAGCTGGAAAAAATTCTTCTTAATGTCATACTTGTGGAGATTGTCATTATTTGAGATGGTGGATATCTTAATTCTACAGTGTTCCTACAACAAATTAAGTTTGGATGATACAAAACCAACACTACCTCTGATGTCAGATTTCCTCTTTATTCCTTTGTTGGAACTTTCAAACGAACCTGGGTTCAACATGTGAAAGTACAAGTTTTGAGATTTGTTTCTTAAAGGTGTTTATTGCTCATCATAAGTGCATTCAGAATACACTACTAAAATGCATGATTTCCATGAGTAAGACACTAAAGAAATGGGGTTTTTTGTTATGTCCTGCAGTGAAGACTCAGAGGTGTGCAAACCCACAAACAGAGCAAATTCTTTAAATAAAAAATGTGTACATTTTTTGTTTATATGTAGCTCTTATTGTCAAAAAATTATATTCTTGCTCTCGCAAGATAAATCTGATGACAGTCTTGAAATATATTTTTGTTCTATGCCACTTATATCTCCTTCATAGCATTCTCTAACGTGACTGCCAGAATGCTGTTCTAATTTGGGGGATAATTTTCTATATGAAAACTGACAGAATGAAAATAAATTCAAAGTTCCAGAAACTAATGAGTTCCCGATTATATGTCTGATTACTGTCAGATCAAGGAATGTACAGAATTCAGAAATGGAAGAGACCACTTTTCCTTTCACCAAACTGGGAGTCCTGAATCAATTGCACAGGGAGAAGGCTTTCAAGTACTTTTAAATCCTCCCTAGTTCTACATGAGAGTTATTTTGAGGTCATGTTCACGTTTCTAGACTGAATATGATTCTCTGGTAGAGACATCTGAGTCTTATCTGCGTATTTCTGGCTCTGTTTGAGAATGTTTATATTATTCAATGTGGGAGACTTGAACTCATGACAAGGAACATGATAAATTTTCTTAATCAAACTGGGTATCAAGAGGTGGTCTGTCATCATTTCCCTTTTGTTGCACTGTGAAAGAAAGCAAATAAGGAGCATCCAGTGTGATCCCCACTTCTGTTTCAAGTCTCCCCACAAAGTCATTAAACATTCTCTGGCCTTTGTCAACAGCCTGGTAAACATCCAGAGAAAGAATCAGAATAAAATGGTTTATTTAACATTCCTCTCCTCCAACTGCTGATTAGGATAAATAGTTTGGATAAAAAGCCTATCTGTTCCAAAAATCACAAAAAGAAAGGATTCAGCTATCAGCAAAGTTTAGATTTGGTTTCAAATATTTTTAAACAGCAAAAGAGTTTTTTGTGCTCTTTGATATTTTCTCCATCCTCAGCACATCATGTTAGCACCGTGTCAAAGCAAAACATCAACATCAAATGATCACTGGGTAAACTCCAGTGAACTGGAGTGAAAGGCTGGAGGCTGAAATTCCAGGCACAATATAAAATCTGGAGAAATGCCAGAAGAGAGTTCTTTCTAAACTGCCTAAAATGCTGAGGAATTGATATCCAGCAAATCCCTTCATTGACCTAATAGTTTGGAAATTGCTAATTTTGGTCAGGCTGATGAGTCCTTTGAGCCAGGATCATTTCCTCTGGCAGGGAAAAGTGTCAAATGCTTCAAAGGAAAACAGAATCTTTTTCCTCTGACCACCATTGTGCTCATCCATAATGAAAACAAAGCAACACTATGCCTAACAGAAAGCGTGTACCTAGCACACAGAAACTTGCGGTCAGCTCAGGAAGTGAAACAGAAGAATTCAGGACTGGTTTATATTTTTATCCTGGACAAAGTGATTTTATAATCCTAATCTTCTTGCCTTAAAATACTGAGGAGCAGGATACTCTCCAATAGTTAATTATGTGCTCTGAAAATATTTCTTTTTATCTGTAGCAATCTTGTTGCCATTTAAGTTTGCCAACTGTCCCATTGCTCTTGTATTATACTATAGTAAACAGAAACAGCCAAATGATCTAACAGCATTCAGAACTATTGTGTCAGATGCTGAGCCGGCATAGATTAGAATAGCTCTGTTGCGTTCAACCATCATTTAAAATATTGAATGACTATGAAAGTCTTAAATGCCCATTCTCGGTGTTTGTGTTCTGTAAGAAACAGTCAATCAACAATTATATTTTATTTTATGTCTGATATGTTTTAATAGCCTTAAAACACTGGGTCAGATCATCAGTTAACATAAATCAGCAAAGCTGAATTTACTGGATCAGTTTACACAACTGAGAATGTTGCCTGTGGCTTTCTCACAGTAATAAAGTTAGACCACATACCCACTTTGGCTGAAATATCTGAAAACATCCAAAGGATCTGCATGCTTAGCTCCCTGTAACAGGAATTGGGGATAATCTTATCCATCTATCTGATGGGTAATTTCTGTTTGTAAAGCACAGATCCCCATGGTGCACACACCCCCCAGAATGATAGAAAGCAAGAAAATTCCACAAATGGACTCCACAAAGGAATGCTTTTATATTTATATTATTTTATCAAGATACTACAACCACAGAACATGTTTACACTTCTCAAGTGAAAACTGCTGCTGGAACAAAATGGTGAGCTCACTTCTAATCTTAAAAAATGTATATACCATTAGATTCCTCTTGAGAAAAAGTTACACAATATTGGCACATTAAATAATGCATGGCTTCAGAGTTCATGGTTAATATACCAGTAAAACAACAATAATAGAAGAACTTATGAGTCAAGAAGTGGTTAAAAATAGGGCAATTTTCATTTTTACTATTGTCTATGAGAAGAAAATTAAGATTAGCTTTTTCAAAACCACATCCAGGTAGTGGTTACATACCTGGACCAGTTTACTGAGGCAGGGAGTTTATTCACCACTGAAAATAATTAATGTTCCCACAATAACTCCAAATATATAGCACAAAGTATTTAATATCCCACACCATAGGAATGGAGTCACTTTAAAATCTTACAACTTTATCAATAGTCTCAAAAATATTCATGATTTTCCTGAAAGCTACAGCTGGTTTCTCTCTTTTAATAAGTCCCTCATTCTTACTGTTTAGAAGAACTGGTCAAAAAGGTGATCAAACAAGAAATTCTGGAACCAGAATCAGAAATAGAGAGATGCTCTTTTCTGAATGGTGATGTTTAAAAGACAGCCATCATCACAGCACCAGGGAGCACCAATGAGTATTTCACCAGGATGGAGGGAGCAACACCTGTTGGATACTTTATGCATGTAATCTAAAGTCAGGCCAGTGAAATACGTGTATAAGGACAGTGTATTCTCATTGCAGTGGGAGTATGCATAAAAGTCCCATTTCATTATTTTGACATCAATTCCAAATCAGAGTGAAAACAGAAACATTATTCAAGAAATATGAAGTTTAAAACTTATCATTTCAGTGTCGCCCTCCTGTACTTCAGCATTTCATTTCATAAACTACTGCAAGCCTGCTCCAAGGTAGCTCAGCGACAAGAGCCCAACAAATCACAGGAGGATGGTCTGGGCCAGCAAAAGGAAAGTGAGGGAACTCGGGCTCATCATTACAGCTCATCCTGGTGAGCTGGGGAAATAAAAAAATAAAAAGATAATCAAACAAACAAACCCAAATTAATAACAAAAAAAAATAAATCAAGTTACTTATCTTTTTCTTACAAACAGGGAAAAGAACTAATTTTGTCTCAAATTCAACATCTCTACTTTAATGTTTTGGTATTGATGCATCATATTTACCTTCTTACAATTAAGAATAAATTTCTGATGGAATTAGAAAAGGACACAAAATTTCTTCTGTGGTAGTATAGTTTGTTGGCATATTTTCAGCTAGTACCTTTCACAATAGTGGATCTAAGAGGAAAGAGAAGCAGGCAGCTATATGCTGCCACTGGAAGTAGGAACACCATGCTACAGCAGTAGCAGGCAGGTAGCAGAAGAGAGAGGAAGCCAGATACCATTTCTTATCTGTAGAAGTGAGCCTCGAGCTGGATCTCTTGAAGAGCATTAAAAAAACACTTTTTTTTCTTTTTTTTTCCCTTCAAAAAACCCAGTATGATTTGAACACAGAAAAAAACACTAGAAAAACAGAAATAGAGAAAAGAGTTGTTAAATTTGGTTATTTTCGTTTGGAGTTTGTTTCAAATTGTTGTATGCCATCTGTAAAATTATTACATATGCATAAAACAACCTTGGGGGAAAAGGAAAAAGGGACAAGAATTGACCAGTGGAATCCCTTGTGAAAGTATGTTTAAAAATACTGAGGTTTAACACAAACCAAAAAAAAAAAAGCCAGGAAATTCTAACTTAAACCTAACAACTCCATCCTGAACCCATGCTGCTGAGAAAAATAAAAGGAACAATGTTGAGACTTCAGAACAGATCTGCAACTTTAACTGAGCTTCCTGATTCCTCTCCCTTTGTTAAACACTTCTAATGTTAACGTTTAAATAAATAGTTAACTGCATTTATCACTGCTCTTTATAAATAAGTTTTGCAGCCTTACTATAGGGTAGGTCCATTTGCTGAGGCCAAAGCACTGGGATTAAGCACTTTTCATGATGTTTCTTGTGTAAACAAACATCAGTGAAGCTTTGTGAAGGTTCAGGTTTATGGCAACTTCTTAACATGGTGCTATACCAAGGTAAAGGAGTTTTTTTCAGGTTGTCCCCGTGGGATGATGCAGTATTATTTATTTTGTAAAAATCTTTATTGAGTAATAATCAGATATGTATGCCAAAATGATCATTATCTCTACTGTGAAAAGATGTATTTTTATTATTTGTTGCCATTAGAAATTATTGAATGTTGGCATTTTCTTTTCAGTTTTTCTTTTCAGTGATTTGCTGTCTGATTTTTGATATGCTCCAGGCCTTTATGTGTTTCTGCAATGTGCTTATTTGAGATATTGATATTTATAATAATAGAACTATTTTGTGCAATATTTGCTTTCCTTTCTAATAATTATTTTCTTCACATTTATCACTCAGAAAAAAAGTTTGAAGTTTGCTCAATCAGCTGAAACATGTATTTTTTAATTTTTCCGTGAGACTCTCCATGCTCATATTCTGATTCAGCAAAAAATTCTCTCATCCAGAAGATGGATGTAAACCCATGCTACTCTTCTGCCAGTCAAGAAGAAGCAATACTATTATGCAGTATAAGTTTCTGAATTCCAATAGCACATTGCAGTTTGTATTTTATTTTATCAGCTAAATACATTTATATGCATCTACCACATTTCACATTCATTTCCACTGGTAAACTAAAAGAAGAAAATGACCAAATAATATTCATCTGAATTATCTGCTGGGTTTTCCCCTCAAGCTCATCAGTGACTGAGTCCTCCCCGCAAGATGTGGACTGTTTTGATGGCTCTTTCCCAAATCACATGTCCATATAAGCTAATTTTTAATCACTCTTTGATCAGCATTTAAGATCCTGAGTATTTATTTGCTTCACATTTTTTTGAAACTTGTTTTTCTTCTAATTTGACCACCTGTTAGCTATTATGCTGAGTTCAGTGTAGGTCTCAATGAAAACATTTCTACTGTTGGCTGACCAAATGGACACTGGTTGTATAACAGCTGAAGTTTGATAGGTGTGGAAGATGAGTCTGTGGAAAATGTGGCAATGTGTTTTGCAGACTTAAAAGGGAAAAAAAGAGATAGAACAGTGCTTTGTTCAAAAGCAAGTACTCAGTCATGACTATTATTATGGTTATTTATGGTTTATTCTGATAGGCAAGGTATGAATATTAAGCATAAGGAAGGCTGTTTACTGAAATTAGGCAAGATAGCCCATAATGCAGCACTGGGGGCACACAGCATTGCAATTTTTTGGAACAACTGAAGAATGAAGCTAAGTAGGGACATAGAAATGAGCATAGAAAACAAAGCAAATCAAAGGCATGGGCATATGTGAAAGGATCATCAGAGGATGGGAGGAATCAGGAGAAATTTGAAGCTAAAGGTCTATTTGCTTAGTGAAAGAATCTAGTCAAAACCATGAAAGATTCAGCCAAAATCATCATCATTTTTGTTTGTTTTATTAGGTTTTCTTTGTCGGTAAGTATGAGCAAATGCTTCTAAACTGCAATACTGAAGAACAATATTTTCAGATACAGAAGCCTCATATATATCTGTTATACCTCCAAGTGTGGGATAAATATGATCCAAGGGTGGAGCAAAGTTCCACGAAGAGAAGAGAAATTATACATTCCAGAAGTCTTTTAAAATATCGTAGTGGCATCTAGTGAGCAAAGCATCAGTTTCTATTGTGAAGAAATTAAAATGTGGTCTTGAGCACTGAATTAGCTAGAAAAACAACTCAGATGAGTTAAAAACACCTCCAGCAATCAAAGGATGATTCACAGTTCTGACCAGAAACTACATCACACGAAAGATTAATGTGTAGGTTTCACCATCATAAAGAATGTAAGAAATGGAAACATTCCTGGACCACATCACCTCTGCTTTGCCAGCAAATAAAAAAATATAGAAAGAAGAAAAAAATCCATCTCTTCCACATTTCCAGTGGCTTATTTTAGTAACTTCTCCTCTGCCTATATAGAGAAAGAGGACTATATTTTCACAGATGGAAATAAGTGACTCTCTTCTGCCAGGATTTGGCAACTGCTGCCCCATATTGGAAGATCTGGGAACTCTAACTGCAGCAAATTGTGAAAAATATATATTATATTCAGCATAGTTTGTCTTGTAAAGTAGCAAGGTATTCAAGTGAAGAGATTTGATTCACATAACAGTTTGGAGAAAATTCTACAACAGCTGCAAGCACTGATTCAGACTTCTTTCTCAAAAGGCTGAAATGTCAGTGCAGATATTTACATGATCTTAAAGCTGAACATGAAACAGTATAGGGAATATGCAGTCTTCCTCAGAATTTTTATTCATGTCTGGAAATTCGGAGTCCTGAAGCTGCAGACCCAGCTAGTTCTATGTGAATATATAGAATTATTCCAAGTTTATGTATTACAGCACAGAGATTGAAAATGTGCTTTTCAGTCCCACCATACTGACCATATTATGCACATGGGTGAATTAAAAAAAAGATAGCAAAGCAAAGGCAAAACAGGTGCAGTAAGACAGTTTTGCTGTAAAGAAGTACAAGACTGTTGGTGAGGCTTCGGGCTCGCCGGAGGTTCAGATTGTAATTATATTCCTTTCTGCAATAAATTAGAAGGATATCTTGAAAATAAAGGAATACATTATGCTGTAGCAAAATGGTGTAAAAACATTTCTCTGTGTGTTCTGTCAGTGATTCTCCAGGTATTTAACAATCAGCTGCCACTTATTCACAGGGAATCTAAGACATACATCAGCTATTTCCTCAGGCTCATAACACAGAGTTTTGGCAAAGCTGGAATCTATTCCCATTTCTGCTTTCTCCCTTTGTACATAAGCAGGACAGTGGTTGACCTGGCAGTTCATCCAAACTACCCCTATTGAGTTGTGATATTTATTATTTTTCCAGCTCTTAGTTTTATGTTTTTCCTGCATCTACTGGGTTCCAATCCTCCTTTCTTGGAGTAGGATAAAATAAAGCAAGCAATTAATAGAGAGAAAAAAAAAAAAAAAGAAAAAAGAAAAAAAAAAGGCAAGGAAACTCCAAACATATCAAATTACCTTTCTGGTTTACATCACCAGATGTGTCATCATTTTGCTGAAGTCCTGCATGTGAAGGACCCACTTTCCTTCCAGCCCTGGGGCAATGATTGAAATATAAGGTACTTCTATGAGCAGAGTGCACCTTTGGAAGTTTTGAAATAGGTATTCTGGAACTTCTCATTTCAATACCTTTTGAATATTTCAAAATATAGTTAATGAGATCGTCTGTAGGTAGTAACAGAAGCTCTAACATTCCCCAGGTGAACGCGGGACTGTAAACCTCGAAAACTGCAGACTTGCCTAACTAAATACTAAGAATAAAGTTCGTGCCTTAATGAGAGCATTAGGAATTTTTTTTACCACAGAAGATATTCTGAAAAGCTTGATGTCAGTGCAATGCAATTAAAAAAAAAAAAAAAAAAGAAAAAAAAAAAAGAAAAAACTTTCTTTGGATGTGTAAACCTGAGACTATTAAGCAACGAGAAGGGAGTAATCCAGCTGCTGTTATTCTCAGCACTCATAAGGCAAGTACTTGACCGCACTTGTGCCTGTTCTTTGGGGAGGATATCAAATCCTGGAGTTCAAAGGAGGGTCACAGAAATGATACAGGGTCTGGAAAACAAGTCTTCTCGATCAAGGCATAAGGAGAGCTGCTTATGAGATAAACTCAAGCACAGACTACAGGCACACACAGGGAGAATTCTGCAAAACAACAAGAATCTCTTTCAGGCTTTATGATAAGGATTTTGCAGGACTCATTTTCTCAACACAACAATAAAATTCCTTAAATATGACAATAGCTTATCAGTGAAGATGATTAAACATAGAGAAAGTCAGGGACTATGGCATTGAGTTTCTAAGGTGAAACTAACTCTTTAATAAAATTTTTGCTCTCATTGAGCTTTAAGGAAAAATTCTTTGGCCTCTTATTCCACAGGTAAGTATGTTGACATAGATGAAGAGGTAGTGAGAGGAAGCTAGGCCAAATGGAATTGCAGTTCTTTCAGATGTCCAAGCTGATGAACCTGTATCATCTACATCCCCTCATCTGAGGTATAGCAGTAGATATTGCACCTCCATGGTCTGTGACACATTTCCTACTCTGGTTTCAATCCCTTACATTAAAACCAGGAAGAATAATTTAATTTTTAATTTCTGCCTCCCATAGATTATTTTTTTTTCCCTTTTTTTACCCCTCTCTACTTTTTTCCCAGTTGTCACCTTTCTCTTACATAGCAGGGAGAGACTGTCTCTGGATGCTAAGACAACAGAGATGAGCAGGATGGGAGAGCTCTGGGGAAGGCTGGTCCAGGACAGCCAGGACTGGCAGTGCCCGCAGGTTTCTGACATCTGGTCCAGTGGCACTCCAACACGGACCTTTATATGGCATGTGACTGGCCTACTAGGATCATGCCAGCTTTTTCAATTAATCAACTCTGTATCATTTCAGTGCACTCAGCAGCTTTCCAGCACCAAACAGGGCTTACAAGAGAGCCAGAGAGGGACTTGTTACAATGTAGGGTTATAAGAACAAGGGAGAATGACTTCAAACTGAGAGAAGGTTTAGATTGGATATTAGGAAAAAATTCTTTACTGTGAGCATGGTGAGGCACTGGAACAGGTCACCGAAAGGAGTTGTGGACGCCCCATCCCTGGAAGTGTTCAAGTCCAGGTTGGATAGTGCTCTGAGCAATCTGATCTAGTGGAAGATGTCCCTGCCCATGCCAGGGAGGTTGGAATTAGATGATATTCAAGGTCCTTTCCAGCTCAAACAATTCTATGATTCGGTGATTTGCTGTTTGTGCAGCTCCTCTTTCATGCAGCTTTGCTCCTAGGAATCAAAACGTAACTGCTGTGATGGAGTGGGTGAGATCATTAGCATTTCAAGGCCAAAGGATTCCTTACCCCACTATACTCCCTGTCCCTTCTTACACACCTCTTATGTCCCACAAGATATATTTTGGCCAACGACATAATTGATTTAAACCCTGACATCTTCTCTCTGGATTAGTCAGAGCATGTTCACATGAGTGAAGTGCAATAGGGTTAGTAGCAACTCCCCCATGGGTGATTTTAGCACGGGCTGAATCCAGGGTGATTCTGCCATTTTACAAAACAGTGTCCATGTGTAGCTGTTTCAGAGTAGCAGTAATTAGTGACTGACTTGTCCGATTACAGAAATCATCAGGCAAACTTTGCAACGCAACTCTATTCAGACCAAGTAAAGAAATTAAGAAATTTATTGAGTGGATTGAAAACATAGGCATCCCTGCCAGATGTTCATGGAGAGCCAAGAAAAGAAACAGGATACTAAGCCCCTCCTGTACTAGTCAAAAGAACAGATCCTGGCCTTGAAAAACAGATACTTTCTTTCCTCTGTTTGTCGGGTGATGCAACATCCTTGGTCTAAAACACACATAGCCAGAGTCTCCATATAATTAACCAAAAAGTCTCTGAGCACTCATCTCATCTCTCAGCTCCAAAGTCAGGCAAGTTGTGGGTCCCGCTTTGCTTCCTTTCAGCCAGAGCAACTGGACATAGCAAAGCTTAAATGAGTCAGCCAGTCTCTGTCTGTGAACGGGAGGCAATAATTCAACAGTTATTGATAGGAAGTTGAAACAGTAGGGTCTAAACTATGTGATTGTGAAACCAGTGATGGTCTGTTAGTTCTTAGGACAACTCTGTCCCAGTTTACAATGCCCAGGAAGGTCCAAAGTATGCATGCTGATTGCTGTCCCCAGTGGGACCATTTAGCTGTTTAAACTAAAAATAAATTAAAAAAAGCCACCACTCTGTGAAATCTCAGATTTAGCTTTGGCCTCAAGGAGCTTAAGCTGCCAAGGGAAATCCCATATAGGCCCCATCCACTGAGGCCAATTTCAAAAACCTTTAGACAACTGCAGTTTTCCAGGACTCATTTTGATTCTTCAAAAAGTACCTGAAGTCTCAGTAGTATCCCTCTCTTTCAAGCCCAAGGATCCAGACCAATGAGCCTGATAGTAGTCTGAGAGAACAACAGGTGGCAAAAAATGCTTATCCTTCCCTAGTCATCTTTGTCACAGCGATTTGTGAAAAGAAAACATACATGAGAAAGTAACAATTAACTAATAAAATAAACCAGATTTAAGTCTTTTTTTGTTAATTGAAAACTTCTTCCAGACTACTACTGTTAGGCATGACACAGGTTTATAATCTCTATGCAAAATCAAATACTGTACCATATGAAGTGAATTACTTGGTAAATGCAACAGATTTCACAGTGGAAATACTGAAGTTATTTTAATTTGTTTTTGTAATTTAATTTCCTTTGTTTCTTTAATAGTCTAAGAAGCCAAAGAAATAAAACTTCACAATTGAAGTGGGAGAGGGATTCATAATTTATAACTTTTTGACAGCAATCACAGGTAGTCACAGGAAGAGAGAAGATTGGAACTGCCGATACCTGGAAAGATACATACAAATAACAGCACATACCAAGAGGTATCTCCTTCGGCTCTTATTAATCTTTCAACCTCTTTTATTAATTACTGCATGATATTCTCACTCCTTGGAGCACCTCCCTCACTCTCACTAGCACCAGCAGCATAGACCTCTCAGAAAATGTCAACTGGTAGCCAGCAAGGAGGTCACAGTTGAGGCCAAGTCTAAGTTCCTCACTCTGTTCAAAACACGAGATAATATTTTCATTAATAAACATCATAACTATTGAATAATTTAATAAGCCCACTTTCATCTCAGTCTGTCAAGTTTTTCCTTCTCTTCCCTATCCATCCTTTCATTTTTAAATCACAGGGAAAATTTTAGAAAATACCATCCAAACCAAAAGTATTGCTTTACAAAATCAAATTTCATTGAATCAAATGACAAGATTTGAAAGGAAAAGTACAAAATTTATTACCGCATAGAAATGAAGTTATAAAAACAGTACCAAAATTATTCCTTTCTTTCATTTAATAAAGAAGTCTTAATTACTTTTCTCCACACTCAAGTTTTCAACATTGTGCTAGTTCATAAGGAAAATAAACATGAGTAGAAAATTTCAAATAATTTTGTATCAGTTCAAACATGGACAAAAAATTTCTCAGTGACAGATAAGTGACTAAGATTTTATTTATCACACAGACATTACAGGGTTTGGGTTTTCTCGTTAAGAACCCATGTTCCTTTGAAAAATAAGGGAGTATTTTGATCTTAAGGATAGCAAAGAAGCCTGCCAGTGTAATATGATTAATTAGCCTTTTTCATAAAACAGTGGGTAGAAGCAAGATTGGACTCCAGGACTGAACATGAAATAATACTTTCTTTATTCCCAGCAGTTTTAATGCCTGGTGATGACAGTCTCTTCACAAATGTCTCACTTAGATGGTGCTTCCAAGCCCCAGGTCAGAATTTTAAAGAAATTAAAGACTGGGAAAATCAATGGCACTAAAATTCATGCCCTTTGATTTCATGCCAGTTACCCACAGATTTTCAAATTCTAGGATTGTGTAATCTTTTCCATGGATTGTGGTTTCCAGTGGTAGCTACAGTCACAGGAATCTCAAACAATGCTCCTACTGGAGACCTGTCATGGATGGAATCCACTGACTACTACAAAGTCACTTTCTAGTTTTAGTTTCTGAAGCATGTATTTTACTTTCTAGCAGATTGCAGGGTAGATTGGCACCAATTAAGCTGATAATTTAGTTCACTGATCAGAAATAAATGAAGGATATGAAATTCTATGGGTGAAAAACAGGACAAGAACCCAAAAGGGTGACTTAGGAAGAATATAGGAAAGGGTATTTCAGCAGACATTAAACCCTAGGGAAGAGAAGTTATTACAGCATTATTCTGAGATTCAGGGAATTTCCAGTTTAATTCTAACCACTTATCTGCCAAACAACTGGTCTGATTGCCTAAGCTTCTTGATCTACAAAATAGGTCTCAGAACAGGACATTTTTGTAAAGTATTTTGAGATTTTTAAGTCAATATTCTACAGAAAGACTTATTTCTGTTACAGACAAAGCTATTAGAGGTGAGATTTAGCCTATGTATAAATCAATCACAGTTTGCCAAACTTTCGGGTTGTTGTATTTGAAATTTACTATGTATGGAAAAATGCTGTTTTTGCAAGGTGGCTGAACAAGAATTCTTTCTGTGGTGTGCAATTTCTATTGTTCACTTCTATTTATTGTAAAGGAAATAGATCATGTTGTACCAGGACCAAAGGTGGTATTAGCTAGTAGGCGCCTTTGCTATTGAAGTAATAAATTATCAAGTTTTTATATCAGCTTTACTAAAGAGGCAACTCTGTGTTCATATGCTGAACAAATGGAGCATTGTTTCAGAGTAGAGATTCTGATTCAGAAGGGATTCCAAATTTCACTGCACTGAACTGATAAAAGGAACACTTCCCCCTTTTAATACATGATAATATAGAATTTCACAGGGGAAAAGCTCACAGAGCTAGACATTTCCATTAGATTATTGACCAGAAATAGATGGAAAAAAGCTGGAACATCTACATTTATACTGTCACTATACCTCTACATTTCATTTTAAAATATATCTTCCTATTTGTGTTTTATTTAGACCCCTTAGCAAGGTGATGGATGTAAAAAAAAGATGGCCCAAATTAAATCTGCTACAGTTTACACACTGACTATGCTTCTTTTTCACTTTTATTTTTTGGCCTATGTCATTTTATTTCCATGCAAAGGATTTGGCCCTTTGGTGCATTAGAGAGAATCCAAAGGACTAACCTTTTAGTGTTGGGAAACGGCTAATGTTCCTGCCAGTGAGCTAAAGCTGGAGTATCCCTTTGTCATGGCCAAATTTATTACATGGATCAAAAACTATAAAAAGCAGTGTTGCATCCTGCCATTAAGGAGAATTAATATTTTCAGTGGTATGTTAACCAAAGTTTTTCCAGTGTCTCTCGTTAAAAGCAGATTGTTGACTTTTCATTCCGGTGTGCCAAACATTTTCACTGAAACCCTAACAAGACTTTCATCTTATAACCATTATTTCTTAATGGACTTGGATAGGGGCAGTGTATGGGAATGGATTTCCTTTTCAGCTCAGTGCAATGGCCCATCATTAGTGTGCTGGGTCTTGAAGAACCATTACACATGCAAACATTTAAAGTATTTCCAGGGTAACTACTTTTCTTTCCTGAAATGCAATTCATGTTTTATCTATTATATTTAAGCAGCATTTGGTCACATTTCACCTTTCAAGTATCTCTACTGTGATCGCTTCTCATTCTACTGTATAGTAAAAGTAATAATGAATGAGATCATGCACAAAAACATTTTTTTATGGAGCGGATTTTGTAGAACTTTTCCCTCATCTTGGGCAATAAATCTGTCTCTGAGAATCACAAAGTCCAAATGCTGACTGTTTGACAAGAATGCTGTATGACGACATCACTCGCCACTTATTTCTTATTATTGGGTAGATAATAGCATTCATATTTGGCAAACAAAAAAACCAATCTGCTGTTTGCCCTTTCAGTGCTTCTATTTTTAATGATGTTTCTATTCATTCCTGTTTTCCTACTGGCAGTGACCTAATATCTGTCACCAAACAGCACTTACTTGCTTTGAAGGAATGGTGGTTTTGTTTTTTCCAAGCTGACACGAGCAGTGTCAACTGCTTTCAAAAGTTGTCCATTCCTCCTGCTAAGCCCTCTCATTCCTAATATGTACTTCTAAAGATTCCTTAACAATTACATACACAGATGCAGGCTTGGAAACTTTCAACCTTTGATGGTATTTTGAATCACAGCCCTATTGGCAGCAAATGAACTCAAAAGTAACAACCCTGGAGTGTGATACCATCAGTTCTAAGAAGCTGTGTAATATTTATATGTCTTCATTCAGACTTTATATCAAATATAGCAGGCTTTGCAACCTTCATTAAGATAAGCTGGCACCCAGAGGTTACCATATGTTCCTCTTTTTAAGCCAGTGTTTAAGTGCAGATGTATATTTATTTTTCCACTCTATAGTCCTCCCTGAACTGTTCTTACTGCAAAGCTAATGAAACCATTGCTTTAATCCCTACTGGCCTTCAGGGTACATCATATGGTCCTTACTATTTAAGAATTCTTTTTAGTGTACTTTTTATTTCCTTACTTCTGCAGTATTTATAACGTCCCAGTTCAAGAGGCTTTGCTTTTTCTATGGGCGTCAGGCAAGCTAAAACATTCGGTATCACACTGAAGGTGGAACTGAAGCCAAATATGCCTAAGTCAGAGGCAGAAAAGTTCTTCCTGCACCCTTCCCTTTTTGCCCAGCATCTTCTCAATTAGCTGAGCCATCCAGGATGGCCTTCATTAACAGACTTGTCAGAAATTTTTAAGTTGGACTGCTCACCATTCTAATCCAAAGATCCTTCTTGTATCCCAGCTATTGTTTATTTAGACAACATAGTTACTGTAAACTTCCAAACGCTGAGCTCAAGGTTATTAAGGCTCTGCAATAGGCGCTAGCCACCCTCTTTATAGCAGATTATTTCTCTTTCTGCACTGAACAATTTCCCCATCTTCTACAGGCCTGATCCAAGTACCATTTGAATACCGGAAGCACCATCAATACGATGGGCAATTTTTAATTAATTTTTTTTAATAAGGAACATACCCCAAATAATTTGAACTATGGAACCCTTCTGACTGCCTCGATTCACGCATGTAACCTTTAACTGAAAGAGAAAATGTAGAGCATGCCGGAGGCCTTAAGGCTATTACCAAAAATAAGGTCTACAGATTTGGCCCCATTTTCTTCATTCCCTTTCTGCAGTGGATGAATTCCTTGGTGCTTGATACTAGTCTATAAGATTAGACTTTTATACTATGTTTTATACTTCAGCAAATCCCACTGAACTCATTCTGTTTTATGCTTCTTCTTAGAGAAAACTATTATATGTAAGTTGAATCTCTTAACTATATCAAATCCAATATAAACACCCTCTTTATAAGACACACCTCACTCTAATGCTCAGCGTAGAACTCCTAACAAAAATTATAAATTGAGTGCTTTGTTCATGCATTTAACTCTTTAATTCCTAATATAAAATCACAATGCTTAAGCTGTTTTTATTTTTCACTTGAAAATAAATATAAAGGGAAGTTGTAACTTAACCCATATGATGTGTTCGAGCAAAACTGGGAGAAGATTTTAACAAGCGAAGAAAACTTAGGATGTGACTTCGCCAAAATTTTGAGGTTTTTCAATCTAGTTTTTTGGAGGGGTGTCTGGGAAGGAGTGGGGGGGAGGGGGAACGTGCTAAAACTTTGCTAATTGTTGGAGAATTCAAACCTGTTTTCATTTATTTGAAATTATTACATAATGGAAGTGGGACGCTATAATTCAACCCAAATGGACGACTTCAATAAGCGGGTGGAAATGATTCAGTACATTAAAGAGAAGCTGTTTCAATAACAAATCTTTATTATAATCAGGAGTGAAGTGGTTAATTTAAGTTTTTACTGAAAAACAGGCTGGCAAAAATGTTTCCAGGGATGTGGGGATTTTTTTTTTCCTTTTACTCAGTAGGGGTTTGGAGAGGAGGTTTGGAAGGGAAGGAGGGCTTTGGTTCCAGGATCCCCGCATTCCCACGAGTTCCATTAAGGAAGGGGGAAGGGCTTCCTGCTGAGGCAGCCATCTGCAGCTTTCTGTGAACAGCAGGAACCAAAGGCCTGGTAAAAGGAGAGTAAACCCAGGGTGACAATTTTGTCTGCATTCAAAGTCAGAATGTGGATGATTCTTTTATTATTAGTCATGTTGTTACTACTATTATTATTAAGGAGGAGGGAGGGTTTCTCTGGCAGAATTAGCAGGTCTATAATGGAATATTAATTACAAGCAAACAATAGGGTTAGAGGCAGAAAAGTGTCTAGCACAAACACACCCTTACAGCCTCTCCTGGAATGCGCTGCTGACAGCAAGCTGGGATTGTCATCATCCAAGCTACTGTCGCTCTGCTACAAACTATCTGGAGTGCATGGATGCATGTCTGAGGTCCCTTAAATTATTGCTTTCTAGGCTAGAGTAAATTAGACCTGGATTTTTGTAAAGTGCTGTCACTTAATACCTGTTTTATTAAGGTTATTTTTATGCCCATAATTTGAGGGTAACACATCTGTTATTTCCTCTACTGCCTGGCTTTGCTGAACATTGCCTATGGAAAGTAACAAAGAGTGACACTGGAAAAAATAACAAGGGTGTTTTAACTTCCAACATCTGGAGAAAACAATATTAAGGAAACAGGAGCAAATAGGTACAGTAGCCTACAAAGCAAAAGTCCACTTTTTAACAACAGTGCATAGTTTATACAGTACAGTAGATTTTTATGATTTTAGTCTGGACAAGCTAATACAAAAAATAAGTTTGAAAAATCTCACTGAAGAAGCAGCAGTTCCAGCTCTTGTTTAGGTCATCCTAATGCCAAAATGCCAGGTACAAAGGGAGAGAAGGAGAAAAAAGGTATTAATATCCCTTCCAGAAAAGACTTTCAAAATTCCCTCTCAAAAGCTTCCTGTTATGTAGTTTTTAATAAAGTTTTATCACTGCTACATATATGTCCCTGGCTGCTACCTACACAGATGCAGAAAATTCTACTGTGTCATATGGAACTTGAAAACTGAATTAAGCATTCTCGTGGAGTGATAAATATCAATATTAAGAGAACAGTGGTAGTTTTTCGGGAAAAAAAAAAGTCAATTATAAATCCTCTTAGGATTTGCATTCATATAATTGAATTTCACAAAATAAAGCAGAAATTATATCAAGTAATCCTTCAGGGAAAGGGATGCATTTACCATACAAATGTCTACTTGGAAATACCACATTTCAATACTAATTTTTTCTTTTTAAATTTGATAGATTTATTTTTACAATGTACATTCCTAAACCCTCCCATTTGTTGTCTGAATTCCTGTTTGTGACCTTGGAATTCCAAATTTATTATGTCATCCTCTGCCTTTTTTTCCAAGGGCATTGTATTAGAAAATGAAAACAGTATGAAAATATTTTCCTGTCCCTGCACACCCTCTCCTTTTCTCCTATTAACAAGTACGCCTTCGCAAATTTTACTTTTCAAATGGAAGGGTAGCTTAGACTTACAATACTCCGCAAAACAGAAGTTCTGTCTTTGTTTCACAAAGATTAAGGGATGTGTGTAGCAGAAGCTGTTCATTTCTAGCTACTGTTTCGGGGTATAGAGATTTCTGCCTTCATTTAATCTTTTTTTTTTTAAAGAAAACAACACATAAGGCTGCTGAAAGAGTTCCTGCCTTTTTTCATTTAACTCTCCAAAAGTAGGATTTTGCTTCCAGGCGCACATGATTATTTTAGCAGTTTTCCTCACATAAAGGCTACATGTAAGCAAGGATTGTTTCTTCTGCCAGTAATGAAAAGTAGATAGGTGGTGGTTAAGAACAGATGACCCTAATGGCTGGACCATTACTTGTGGCAGCAAAAGCCAGAGGAAGTCATTACACACCTAAACAGTAAATGTGCTTTCTGGTTCCCAGTACATGTGGCCTGGGTCAGTAAAGGACTCCTGCATTTGAACAGGTTTGGTTTCTGTGCAAATCTAAAGAATGTCCAAGCGCTTTTTCTGAGCAGGTTTTCTCTCTGGATGCATAAAAGTGAAACAGCTCCAGGTACTGGCTGAATAACCCAGCCATGCTGCAAAATGACAAGGTTCAGTGCAGGAGAAATTCAGAGTGAGGAGAAATTCCACTTCCAAATGATATCTGATTAAAACCTTAGTGAAATGTGAAAGCTGGCATAATGAATGCCAGCCTAACCCTGAAAATTCTCCTTATTTTAATAGGTGTTACAAATGCTCAGCAACTCTCGGGATTAAGTTCAAAGTCACCTTTAAAAATAGCTTTTTCTTCACTAATCTTTCTAAAGAAATTTTGGGACCCAAACCCACAAAAATCAAATTTAAAAAACATTTGTCTGCTTTAAACACTACCACTGAGAACAAAAGGTGTACACACTATCAAGAATAATATGAGAACCTGTTTCTGTCTCTAAATTATAAAATATTGTTTTCCTCAGATAAGGCTATAAATGTAACCCAGTTTCATAATGCTGAAACAAAACTGCTGCGGCAACACTGGTGTTGAACGATTTTACAATAAAAACTCAAAAAAACCCTTCAAAAAGCCCAAACAACTACATACAACTCTGCCTTAGTAGCTTTGATTTTTTGATTATTTTGAAGGAAGAATTTTTTTCAAGTTTTCTCTGCTCCTCTCCTGCAGAGAAACCTCCCCAAAGCTGTTAACCCACATTAGGAGATGTTTTCCTTCTGGAAATGCATCAGACACTCTTATAGAATTTAAGGTACTTAATATCAAAATGTAGATTGTTTCTTACATATATGTTTATAGCAGCTTTAGCTTCATTTGTGGTTGCTCTACATCACCTGTTGCTGAAAATGCCTTAGGTTTCAGTGGACTGAAACCACAGTAAGCATTATTGATGAAAGGTACAACATCTGTTTAAATGGCATCTAGGTTTTTTCAAGTCAGTTAATAGTGTAGCTGCTTTAGGTATCAGAGGAATGCAGTACCTATGGGTAGCACCTCAGAACAACATAACGGCATAGTATATGCATTCATAAATGAGTAAAATTTATCACAGAATATATGGGTATCAGGAGACCTCTTTATCACTTAAATCCTCAAAGTAAGGCTCCAATGGGATTTGAAAAATGTGTGGGCTTTTTTCCAGCCCTATGAGGTGAATTATACCTACAGATACGCCTGTGCAGACAGGTGCAAGCAGTTCCCTTGATTCCTCTGTGTCTCTGGTCCCAGCCGGCTGCAATTTAGCTCCAACGCAAATGTTACACAGGCATGCGTATCTGAGATGTTCGGTGTATTGGCTGGGGCATGGTCAGCCTTCAGACATCCTAGCTAAGAATCTACCAACTAGTTCCTGAAATGAGTTTTTAGTAAATCTGTTGTGTATGCAGAATGCTTAGAAATGAAATTGAAGAAAATAATTATATCTTTCTAAAATTAATCCAAACATTTGGAAAAAAAAAAAAAAACCCAACCCAAACCAAAACAATTATGTATAGCAATACAAATGGCCTTAAAAATGTATCATAGAACCATAGATAACCCACAAGGATCATCGAAGTCCAAAGCCTGGCCCTGCACAGGACACCCCAAGAGTCACACCATGTGCCTGAGAGCATTGTCCAAATGCTTCTTGAACTCCATCAGGCTTGGCGCTGAGACCACTTTCCTGGGGAGCCTGTTCCAGGAATGAAGCACCCTCAAGAACCTTTTCCTAATATCTAACCTAAACCTCCCCTGACATAGTTTTATGCCATTCCCTTGTCACTGGTCACCAGGGATAATAGATCAAAACTATTCAGTGAGCACTATGTAACAATATTCAAAAAACCAGACTGAGTTTGTTTGTAAAAGAAATGAGGTCAAAAGACCAGCATTTCTTTTATTCTGATATCCTTTCTCATTTATAATATGTGCCATAAAATGAAGTGGAAGAAGTAAATGAAGCAGTGAACACTTAACAACTTTACTGACAGCTTTTGTACTAACAAAATCAACTACGCTGCTTTTTTTTTTTTTTTGTATATACTGGAATTTACCAGTTCAAATACTGACCAAGAACCGTAGTTCTGTAAAGTACCTAAACATGCATTTAAGCATTTTCTGATCATGTAGAATAAAGCAAATGCTTAAATTAAAGCATATGCTTAAGTCCTTTGCTAAACTGGAATGTTATTTTTCACATAAATTGCAGTTGCAAGGCAAGCAACCGTTCTACAAATTACTCTGAAATTATTCTGAAAGCCTATCACAGAAATCTGAGTAATTATTAATACTGGGAACTCAACAAAAAGACCAATGTCTGTCAACTGGTGTTTGGAGCAAGATATTGATTTCCAAGTGGAGCAAAGTTAAAATGTTATAGCAACATAATCTGGCATGATTTTTCAAAAACTTACAAGCAAGGGAAATGCACCAGGGAATGCACCCAGGGAGCATTAGGCCATGCTTCTGAGAAGGCTGGATTCGAGGGTAGAACTCTGAGGAAATCACAGAGAAAAAAGTCATATGTCTTTCAGTCCCCAAGGATCTGCCTATGAATTTATAGCCAAAGACTTGAACCTCTGTGTTATTTGTGCTTCAGATCTGTCAGAAAGAAACCTTTGCTTATACTCTTCCACACCACAGATATCACTCCTCTTCATAGACTAGTACTCTGTTTCTATCAAATCTATAGCTAATCAAACCATTATTAAAAAAAAAAAAAAAAAAGAGAAAGAGAAAATCAGTCTTTATTCGTCATGGAGAGGAAGAAATAGAGCTAAACAAACTTCATTCCCTTTTGTTTTCCAATTTGATTTTGAAAGAAAGTGAGATAAGCTAAGGGAAAAGAACACAAAGATTTCCAAGCTGAACCTGAACCAGATAGGCTAAGCACAGTAATCAAGGAGAATTTGCAAGAGCTGTGACAGATCTGAAGGAACTGTAAAGTGCAAAAGAAATGGAAAATATTTACTAACTCAAAGACTGTTGTCCACTAGTGTTCTCAACCAAGACACAGTGACTCCCTTCTCATGTTCCAGTATGATAACAACTCGGTTATGGAATAAACCACAAGAAAGGTAGGGGTCATTACTTCTGTGTTTGTATTAGAACTGGCTTCTTCTTAATTTTAACATATGAACCCTGAAACAAATACCCATTTCCTTTGTACCATGGGAAGAGGAGGTCTTTTCAAGCACAAAAAGTAATTGAAAAAAGATATTTTCTGGTTTTAATAAGAACTAAGCCAACATGATATAAAAACCCTCTATGTTTTGCAACACCTGTCACAACTTCAAAGAACGTGAGAAGTGGCTATTGCGAAAATAACAGGTGTCAGCCTAGAGATGTGAGGTCCAATATGTGGCAGAAGCACAGCAACTCAGGCAATTTCTCTTAATAGAACACACAAACCAAACCTCCCTCAACAAGCAAAATAGAAAAAGCCCCTTATGACCCACATGAGCGGATATTTTTAAAACTCCACTTTTTCATATTATCTCATAAGTAATTTATCATTGAAATATGCAAAGAGATTCAAAAATAGATTGGAACAAAACTGAGGTTAAGAAATCAAGTGTTCAGGGCCAGGAAATAGAGAAATAAATATTAGTGTATTAAAATATGGCCTTGCAAATGTTGAAATTGGATGAAAACAATGTAAAATGGATCATCAGCTAAAAACTGATAAAGATTGCAAGATCTGTGAAAGATTTGGGCTCAGAATATTAAGTTTCCTGGTCATAAAGGCTTTAAGGTGTGCAAAAGCCCCTAAACTGATAGATCTCTGATACAGTCCTGAAAACTGGACAGAGTTCTACAGTTAGACCAAATGAGAACATACAAAGGACAGAAACATTGGTGGTATTAGAGAACTGGTCCTAAAAAACAAATTACAAGTTAATTGCAATTTGCATAGGAGTTGATGCCTTACAATACAATGTGGATAAAGGGACAACAGCTGAAATCCCAGGGTGGCTCATTCATTATAACTTGTTTATAATTTCATAATTTTTATTGTACTGTCACTAAATCACTGCAAAAAGCAGACATTAAATTTTTTGAGGGGTTAACAATATAAAATCTCCTTTCCTTTCTTTCTTTCTTTCTAACTACCCAAGAGGGACAGAGACAGTAACATCTGATTAGTAACTGCACTTCCTCTGTGATGCTAACTGTGAAATATGCAGCTGGCCCAGGGTATTAACACGGAGTATGTGCATGAAGCATAGAAACACACTGGGTTGTTGGAAACATAGCAACAGACTGGGTTACAGGGTCCTCCCTCACTGCTACCTAATTTAGCTTATTGAGGGTTATTCATAGTCTGGGTCCCCTAAGGAACTGTCACGGTGACTCATGTAAACCCCATATCCTGTGTGTTTATCATCATGCTATTGTATATGAGAATTGAACATCTCTTGCTTTAGCAATAGGCAGATGTGTATTCAATGTAGGGTTTTCAGAAGGGATTAAGTAACTGAGACATGTACTCTTATTCGTTATTAATGCAAATAAAGCCAATCTAATGGTAAAGCAAAGTCACTGAGATGCTTTAGAGATCCTGCGCCTGAATTTAAAAAAAAAAAAAAATTGTTCTTAATTATAATACTGAAAAGTGGGAAAAACAGTATTGAGAACTACTTCCCATGATTAAGAAAGCAAGTGAAACAGTGTTTGGGACCAGTTCAAACCACCAAGAGTACATCTTCTAGAGTTAAGGTAGTTTCTTATTATTTTTAATGAGCCACCTTTCTCCTTCAGTGTTATTCCTGCATTGCTTAGCACATCTTTCTTCACTTATGAAGCAAAAAATTCTAATGACCTTAGTTTATTCTATGTGTTATCTCTTCAGACTGTTGGATTTTTATTTGGGGAAAAATGAATGAGAGCATTCATTGTTTTTTTCTATCTTGCAGGTGGTACAATGTTGATTGCCAGCTGGACAAACGCAAGTAAAAAGTCTTCCTAAGGTATCAGAATCCTGTCAGATGCTTTTGCTTTTGCCATGCAGCTTAGAGCAACAACATTCCAGACAATGCTTTCTACTGAACAGACAGTGCAAGATGCTCTTAGAGCTCAGGGCTGTGCCCAAATAACCCAATTCATTTTGTTCTCAGATGCTAAGAACTTAAGGCTGTGCCAAATTAATCCAATTAATTTTGTCCCAAATGTTTAACTGAGAACAAATAAACCCCACATTTGAAATCCATATCTGAGTCAAGGTAGAAAGAATTTTATCAATACTCTGCAGCATGCTTTGCAATTCCAAAAGTAGATTTTTATCTAGGTCTTATTAAAACTAATTTAGAAATTCAAATATTCTATAAAGGCAGAAAGAATACAGGCAACAGCATATTTATTAAGCAACAGCAGTCAAAATCTCTCTAGTTCCTTCAAAACCCCCAGTCAATGTTTTTCTTTAAATTTATGTTCCATGATTCAAGCTCTTGAGAATTTAAGTTCAATTTTTTGCTGGCTTAGTCAGCTCAGTCAGGTCTTTGTCAGCAGCTGGGAAGGATTGCAAGTATATAGCTACCAATTCATTTAGGACCAAGCTATGGTACACTTTTTCACAATGAGCAGGAATTTACCCTCCCTGCATTAGTTTTAATAGGCATTCATTGGGAGAAAATGCTGCAGAAGTCCGGTGCTTAGTTGACAAATTGATACATTTGCCAAATACCAAACAGGATTGAAGTCTGTAAAATGCAAGTCCAAAACAAAAGTTTCGAGTTTCATTGTAGTAGCCAAGAAGGTAACATTTCCTGATCTCTTGAGACGAATTCCTGGCATCGTATGCAACTTTAGCTTTTTACCTAACAGTACCCTAGAAACTGTAAAATATTCCAATTTTAATGAACAGAAAAAAATAGAGTTATGACAAGGGGATAACTGAAGACTGGCTCTCCTCTCAGCAGAGAAATATCTCTTGCAGTTTTATTTTCCTTCAGTAAACACTTCCTAACAATCTTTTCTCTCTATTTCTCTTATGTTTATAAAGAGGAAGATGGACATAAAGATAAATGTTTTACAGAAAAATCGTTTGACCCAGGCTCCTCCACAGACCTCAGTGAACCTCCTTGGCAGTGAAACACAGGGAGGAAACAGGTGTGGGAATGAGCCATGCACACACTTCCCTCAACAGCAGCCACAAAATTCAGACACAACAGCTGAACCCCACTCCTGCAGAAGCAATGCCTGTGACATAACATGTCTTAGTGTTTGTGGTAGAATGGCCATAGTGTGAGGGACCTTTTTGAAAAATAAGAGTAGGGGAAAGTGGAGCAGTATTTCTCTAAGAGAGAGATGTCTAGGGAAAGAAACCAAGTAAAAGCCTTCAGAATACAAGAATACAACCTGGTAATTCTCAAACTACTCTAAAAGTGGTATCTCATTGCAGTGTCTACTGCAGAACACCTTTGATGTTGTATGCTTGTTAGTCTTCAGAGAGCTGCTAAACTCTTAGCTTGTGTTCATCTGTAAATTATAGAATGCTTTAAGGATCTTTGATCTGTTGTGTATTTCCATAGCATCTATCAAAATGAAGTTTGGCTTCAAGCCTGGGTCTACGAATAATGACAAGAACCACTCTATAGCTTTGCTGCTATCACTCATCCCTGGTTTTTCATTACCACACTGCAAAGTGAAGGTTTTCATTTTCATATATTTCATAAAGTTTGTAAGTGATTTTACAAAAATATTCACCTACTGTTGGAGATCAGGCAAGTTTTAGGCCTGAAAAAGCAGGTAGCAGAGCGGACATTGAGCCTGGGAAAGCAGGTGCAGCAGAGGCTCAGCAAGAGGCCTCTGAGATAACTGTGGAATTCAGTAAACAACCTTGGACATTCTGTGAGAAAGAGAGAAGAAGCCTCTAATATGCTACTGTTATGCTGCGGAAGAATACCTTACAACAAACCCCTGGAGTCAAGAACTAAATGAAGAGCAAAAAGGACTCTTAATATAAATATGGCTTAAAGAAAAATATGGACTAACACTTAGAAGTAACAGTGTGTCGTGTAATGGTATTTGGGGATTCAGGGAGTGTGTGTAGGAGTAGAAAAGAATTTTAAGTGTGTACTAAGTAGTTCCCTGCATGTTCCCCTCCCTGTAGGTTAAGATATCCGTGTGCAAAGGGTGATAAAATGATTTATGTAAACAAAGATCGCAGATTTGGCCATTTTGCCATTTCTCTTGCTGCTGTCCACCTCCCTGTTCCCTATTGCGTGCATGGAGATGAAGAGGACAGAAGAATAAAGACTCCTAATTATAGTGATTCAGCCTAACTGTCTTTTTACCACCTCACTCGTAGACAGTCAGGGACTAAAAGTCCTAAGTTAGAGAGCTGTGTCAGGACAGGTGGACGTGAGCAACCTACTGCTTTATCTTCTGGTGCAAACTGAAACAATGCCCCATATGTTTGCTGTCTAGTTATTCTAATGATTTTTTAAAGTTTTTTACTTTAGTCACCAAGCTAATTTTTATCAATGACAGTGTTTTCGTCTTGTCCAGTGTGCTTCTTCAAGTGGTATACAGGTGCATAATATTCACCTTTCATTTAAAATCGCCCCCAACACTTATGGAGCATGACCCCTAGAAAATGTATGTTCTTTCCATACTTTGCTTTGCTGAGATTGACCCGGGCACACACTGAAGATTTTAAAACTGAAAAGGAGGAGGACTTTCTAGCCAGATGGTGGATTCTAAGCCACAACAAATTAACTGATCAAACTGTAATATTCTCTGCATTGCAGAATTCCCTCCCTACATGATGATATTCATCACCCACCCTCTTCCTTCCTCCACAGACTCTCAGAAGATTCACACTATATCCATTTCCAGAGCTCCTCTCAGATTCCCCAGGCAAATGTCAATCAAAGCTTCCTTTGTTGGCGATATGTACATTCCTCTTTGAGCTATAAAGGGCAAGAATGTCCCAACTTTCTACGGGCTATCATAGGCACGTGCAATATTATTGTCCCATAGTTTATCTTACCATACCCTAGAGAAATCTCATCATCCTGTTTTCTTTATATGGGCTACAGATGTCTTAGCCAAGCTTCCTCACCACTGAGTCACTGACTAGGATTGTTTACGTCTTCATAATGAGTCACCTTCGCGACTTGGCTCGTTGTCAATACTTGGGCTGACGGCTTCAGCTAGTCTCTGCTTTGTCTCATTCTCCTTCATCTTGTCAGTGTAGTTATACCTGTTGGGAGTAAGAATACAAAATGGCTCCCCCCTAAGTTTCATTTTCCTTTGTGTATGCCATTCTGTGTTAACTGATGCCACTTTCTGTCTCTAGATTGACTGCTGTTCCAAAACTTTGACTTTCATGTTGTTCCAAGTTCCTGTGCCACCGGAAATCCAATTCAGAATTCTTTTTTTGCATCCAAGAATATCAGTTGACATGCAAAAGCATTATATCTTTGGTCAGATGTCAAACTACATTTAATATGTTTCTTTCATCCTCCTCATTTATAAATAGGAATATTGTGAATATTGCAAATATCTAGGATGTTTTAAAAGTCATGTTGTCTTTTTCCATGATATCTTTTCACTTATTGGAATGTGTAAATGACTAGGAATTCTGATGGTCCAGGAACTTTCCTTTTTGCACTATCCATCACCTTGAAGGTTCATTTTATGAATGTTCTGTATTTATTAATTCTTTCCTTTTCTAATCACTATGTTACTATGTCCACTCAGCACCTAACTCCCCCTTAGATCTAAACTACTTGCAATCAGTGGTTGGCTGTGCTCCCAGAGTTAGTCAGACTCATTTTCTGTTTCACGTTCAGGCTTTCGTGGGCTACTTCAGAGCTATTACAGTTATGCTTCCAAAACAGAAGAGTAATATTAATATTTTCATTGTATCATTATTTTATAAATTTTTATTGTAAATATGTTTTTATATGAGTTTCTTTCTTTCAAAAGATTTACAAAAATATTAAAGTTCCCTTTAGGAACCTTTCACAATTTCAATTCACAAGTGGCACTTGTTTTGTTGCATGAAAAATCTTACAGCAACTGAATTGGGGTGAGAGGTAAAATACTGCTGTGAGTTAGAAACAGGCTAAGAAACAAAAAATAAAGAGTGAGAATTAATCAGTTTTCAACGGAAAAGGTTAACAGGAAGGTGACCAGAAGTGAACCCAGTTTGCCAAGTTGGGGGTTAGGAGGGTTGGGGTGGCTGGTGGTGTGGAATGTAAAGATGTGACTAAAGATATTATCATGCTTAATTATTGCTAACAATATAAATAAATCATACCTGAGTGTTTTGCAACGGAATCCATGAAAATCACACCCAAAAAAATGTCCTTTAGGGATTCAGTTAATAACTTCCAACATAAACCTGATTTTCATTCAAGACCCCAGCTTTTGTGGATAGAAACAGCCAAGGTGGTTGTGTGAAGGGCAGAATATCTTTGAAGAGCTCCAAATTCTGTGTCTACGAGACACAGATATTCTAAAGAGTTTTATTAATTCTTTAATTCTTCAACTTCACCTACTGATCTTAGCTACAGTTTCTTAGACATACTGAATCTAACCAGACCCACCTACCCACCCAGAAAAAGGGTTTTGTGTCCTTTAGGACCAGTTCAGACTAATGGCCAGGACTATGATCCTGTTTATTTTTAAATCAATCTAGATAAACAAATCCTTCCATTTGTCATTGTTTCTCTTTCTGTAATCAATCCTCTGAGAAGTTACAAATTAAAATGCACTTACTCAGCCAAAATGGAAACTTCATATAATAGTTTCTTTCATAAAACAAAAATCAAATATAAATTCACATTTTTAATATGGAAATACTCGTAGTGATGAAAGTTATACTTAGTACATGTGGAATGTGTGCTTGGTTTTTTTAAGTGCAGGGGTTCTTTAAATAAAAATGATGCCAGTGAACTTCAAGATGATGAAGTTTAATGGGCCCTGGAACCTGCTCAGATTCAGCTGCCTCAGTCCAAACATGAATGTAGAACTGGAGCAGGAAAACTCAGAGTCTGAAAGACTCATTGCCCTGGTGGGAAATGCTATTTGTGCCAGTGAGAGGACCCGCTGGCTGGTTTATGTAATTGAAGGATTGAGAACATTGGCCCACATGAATTGTATCTTCACTGTAGACAGGATCCCACTATAAAACTCTCCATTATAACTCTCCATATTATAACCATTTCTAGACGAGGCAAAGAACAGTGCTGTTTGTACTGCTTGAACTGCCTGAGGTACTAATGAAGAGAGCAATAGACACTGTGCTGGATTCCAGAGGTGAAGAATGATCTAATAAGAATTTTTTGTTTTCAGATGCTGGACCTAATTTTGGTGCTTTTCCCAGTGTGGTTCTGGATAAGAGACCTGAAGCCTTAGCCAGCTAACTGTTTGTACACTCTGACAGATACAACCGTAAAACAAAGCAGACTCATCATGGGTTTGACAGAACCGATATCCCAAATTCTGGAGGTTTTCTGTTAACCTGGCATTCAGGAAGGATCTTGATGCACTCCTGCCTTAAAAGAATTGTTAGCAAAAAACAACATCAACAAAAAATTGTATTCAGAGTAGGCAAAGCCTAATTTATCCTGGACTTGGCTCCTCTGACAGTATAGGACAAGATAGTCTCAGTCTTGCAGTTTAGTTGAGTGTTATGTTATCCATCAAAATCTGGGATGATACATGACCAAAATGTGGAACATCTGTATATTGTTGAGATCCTCAGCATAATTTTTAATTAGATGTCTTTTGAATGTTTCCTCACTTAGTGTGCTAAATAAACCAGAAATTTTAAAAACACATACCCCACATTATTTATGGATAAACCAATGAAATTCCCATTCCAAAACCACAACCACCCCAGCATGAATGATGATCTCACCTCTGCTGATACAGCTAATAGGAAAATCAACACAGTACTTAGATTAGGCCTAATTAAGAAGATAAAAACTCTGCTAACAGGTTTTTCAATTATTTTGCTAGATATCTGACAGGGAGAAAGATGCTGATCTGGATTCTCTTCTTGGGCCAAATAGGGTGCAATCGGTAAGTAAAGCATATGTTAGCATGAAGCCCAGCACATAAAAATGGAGATATCAAAAAAATGGAGAAAATAGTGTGTAAAATTGAAACAAAGGGCCAGGAAGAAATTGGCATTATGAACAGTTTCACGAGAGATTGATTTTGTTTACTATTTTAATTTATGCCCTCGCCATAAAACAATAACAGCAACCCAAAGAGGCATACCTTAACATACAAGAGGACAAGAAAATCCACTGAAAGAACTGGGTATTTGTGAACTGAAATGAGATGATATTCAGTAGTGAAAATAACAAAACATGCGTTGAAGGCTAAGAACTAAAACCTTCACTTGGAAAAGAACCTGTAGAGTTGGTCTGGACTACCAGATGACTGATGGAGGCTCCAAAAGCAACGTTTTTTTAAGATCACAGTAGAGGAAGAGCAGCAAATTCTCAGTGTCTAAATGTGCAGGGTTTGGGAGGCATCATCTGCAATACTGCATATGGCTTGTCTTCAAGGAAAAAGAATTTATCATTATAGCAGGTGTAGTGATAGAATACTAAGATAGCCAGAGGAATTAATAACCTATCAAGTGAGAGGAAACTAAAAAAGTTCTGCTAATGCAGCTTTATAAAATTAATTTGGGGTGGGCAAGTAAACATCAGGAAAGCAGAATAGTTATATAAGCCAACAGACAGGTCTGGCACAATAATGAGTCAGAAAGCACTGGTCATAAATTAATTGAGGCTGGAAACTGAAAGATGGTGTCTAGCCATTACAGCAATGACATTCTGAAGGAAGATCTGCTGCAGGGTGAAGAGATGAAAAACATAACTGCTCTTCAGAAACACCTAACAAACTAAGAATATATAGTAGCTATATTAAAAAACTTGAACGGGTTACACAAGACTTTGATTGCATTCCTATGTTTCTGCCTGATAAATTCACCTGGAAGGATAAATGCCCAGCTGGACACAATTCTTTATTTCAGAGGCCCACCAAGTACTCTGAGAAGAGCTATATCACACAAGCAGCTTTTTCATTGTGACAGAGAAGTCTTCTGTAAATTAGAGGCAGGAAAAAAGAATAAATACTCTGACCATTTTCTATGGCATAAGTATGCAGACTAGTACAGAAAAGGATAACACTTTGCCATCTGACCCAGCTAAGGGTCCATTACCTGTCAGTTCAAATTTGAGGACCAAAACTGCCCTCAGGCTGTTAAAAATAGTGCTTGACAAGTCTGAAATGAAGGTGAACTCAATAATCATAGAATCATAGTATATTCTGAGTTGGAAGGGACCGATCAGGATCATCAAAGTCCAACTCCTGGCCCTGCACAGGACACCCCAAGAATCACACCCTGTGCCTGAGAGCATTGGCCAAATGCTTCTTGAACTCCGTCAGGCTTGGTACTGTGACCACTTCCCTGAGGAGCCTGTTCTGGGGATCAACCACCTTCTGGGTGAAGAACTTTTTCTTAATATCCAACCTAAACCTTCCCCAACTCAGCTTCATGCCGTTTCCTTGAGTCCTATCACTGATCACAAGGGTGAAGAGATCAGTGCCTGCCCCTCTGCTTCCCCTCATGAGGATGTTGAAGACTGCAAAGAGGTCTCAATGGTCATATTGATATAACTGAAAAAGTATTCAGTTAAGAGCTCAGCTCCTTGTAAGTTATCATCAGTTTTCTACTTAAGCTCATATAAAGTCATATAAGTTAATTTGCCTTTAGTTAAGCAGACACAGAAAAGAGTTATTTTCTTCCAAGTTTACTTGATTCTGCATGGTGGGATATATGCAAGAAATCTCTTTGAAGAAAAGAGACTGTAACAACTGTCATCTCTACTGAAGAATACTATTTATTCCATAATGATGGAGAAAAAAGCAACCAGGATACAATGATGTTTAAAACAGATTGCAACAATGATAGAAACCATAACACGAGTCCATTTCCTTAACATTGTTAAAGCAGGGAAGAAAGTCTTTCTCATTCCATACATTTTAACATTTTCCTGTGTCTAATTAATTCATTAAATTTAAGCAATAGGTTCTGGCTGAAAGTTCCGTATTTTCATTTGAACTCCTGAGGAAATTCATCACAGAAGACCCCTTAGATCTTACTTCACTAAATTCAAGCAAAGTCAGGATTCCTTCAAAACCCACAACTCCTTCATAAGTAGTGGATTAAAAATGTAAACATTGGCTTATTTCTGATCTTTTACATTGCTAAGATTTTGTCCAACATATTCATTCAAAAAATTATATGCTTAGTAACTGTTCAAAAAGCAGATTAAATCCTTTAACACATTATTACTGCACTGCCTCAATAAGCCCTTAGTTTACCAAAAAGGATATTTACTCTAAATATGGTAGTAGGACCAGCTGCATCACATTTACACAAAAAGAAAACATACTGGATTGTTTAGAAAAAAAGGCATAATATGGTGGCGATTGCTTTCCCCTATACTTCTGAATTAAGAGTTTGAAATACAGTGCTTGAAGTCCCATAAAGCTTGGTATGTCTTGGGAACAGCACTCCTTGCTTAATTTGGGCCAGGCTCCTTTTTCCACTTTGAAGGAACAAAATGAGACTTTAATAGTTCCAGGAGCCTCTTAGGTAGTTGCGAACTGAGGGTTCTAAAGCATTCACGTGGGCAGAGCTCAGATTGTAGTATAAAGCATATTTTAGGGACACTGCCTTGTAGACCAAGATTGGATCATGTCCACCCCTACCCCCACAAAAATAAAACCACATTATTTTATTCCCCTCTCTCACTGCCTCCTATGCAAATTTTTATGTTTGTATATGTTTTTATATGTAATTATGAAACCCTTCTTGATTTAATATATGCAAGTGAATTGAGGTTTTGATCATTCTGGATTGTCCACAACTCACAACAAGTCAAAAAAGATAAGCCTTCAGAAAACACAGTATAAGACAGTAAGAGAGCAAAGAGTAAGTTTTATCATAAACATTTCAGAGCTGTGTAATATTTAGGTACAAAAGGAGTTTCGGTACAAAAGGAATAGGAGGCAGCCCTCCTCCTCTTTCTCCCCAAAAAATAGTAGGTTTCAAATCCCAGCACGGAGCAATTTCAGACATTTGTGTCACGCAGAACTGTGTAGCTCAGGGCTTTTAGCCAGGAAATTCTGCAAATTTGTCCTCAGATTAAAAGGTACCATGCAACCCAACCATGCTACAGCTTTATTTTGAATGCTTGCACTTGGCAATGCCTGTGGCTGAAGATGTCCTCTATTTTTTGGCTTCTACACAGCTTGTACTAGAAAAGCATTTTGGCACAATTGGCATCTACTGTTTAATCTCCTAAAAGGGTATGAAAACAAAATCACTTTAATTGCTCTTAGGTATGCACGTCTTGAAAGGTTTAAGACTAATTTTTATAACATGAACTAAATATATAGCCTGAACTAACTTCCTATCCAGCCAGGATGTTCTTTCTAGATCAAAGATGAGGATTCAGAAAGAATGCAATGACATTGCATCAGAAAAAATAGCTTACTGTTTGGCATTGCTATGCAAAGGTTAAAGCCAAGAGATGTGATTTAAAGCTTGTCTGAGGATGTGTACAGAAGCTGTAACTAGCTGGTCCAGAGATGATAAACATATAGGCTTAACAGAGCAAGGTGTGGATTGTAAACTTCATCCAAAAATTTGGGCAAATATTTAGGTGGCTAACTTGCACTGAACTCCAAGTTGCCACACCAGAGACTTTAGTTGTAGGATTTAAATTACTATCTAGCCAGAATGACTAAAAATTTTCTGACAAGACTTTGTTCTAAGTTTTTAATGAATTAAAACAGTAGGAATGAAATGGGCAGTGGGGAATGGTGTTACTGGATCTTTTAATCTGAAACTCTGTTTCATCAATAAAACTATACTACGAAATTTCTGGGATACTTATTCTTCTAGCAAAATCTCTACCTTCTATGATTTCTTGTTGCAGTTGCTGAGAGTTATTTAGAAAGTGTTCCTGGACGGAGGCTTTTCATGAGAAATTTCAGAAAATAATTTAGATCTGCTCTTCCTTAACTGAGTAGATACATAGACTGAAAAACAACCTTGAAAACCTGGAATAATAGTGCCTGCTTGCTTCAATAGACCCACCCATGATTGTGTGCTTTAATTTTTCAACAAGATGTGGAGGTAGGGCCTGAGGAAACACATAAAAATGTTTGGTTTGGCTTCCTGGCAGGTTTCCCCAGCTAGAGTGCATAAAAGCACTGAGGATGCAAGATCCTGCTAAATTTCCATAGAGCGCCTGACTTGAACACCACAGAACATTCTGTACATCCTGGAGCAGAGGATCATATTGCTGCCCTCACTCTGGGGACAGCAACAAGCAGCAGCAGCAGCAGCAGCAGGTCATCAACTGGAAACTGGAAACCTGCCATCTTTTAATTAGTTGCTCTCTCCTTCATAATAATCCTATTTAAAATCCTATAAAATGCAAGGTCAGATTTGCTACACAAGCTCAGATAATGCCAAGCCAAATTTTTAATCATGTAATTAGCCAGAAACACCTTTTTAGATGGAATAAATATAATCTCATTAAAATCAGGGACTATAATACATGGCCAGGTTCTGTTCTTTCCTATTCTTAATCATTCTCCAGATGAACACAAATGTTTTCCAACTGAACCACTTTGTTATAGCTAAAGACAACAGCTTTCTATTCAACTTAACTTGGATTTGATCTCAAATTGCAGACAGTCTTTCAGATATAAGAACAAAATTCTCATTCTTCTTACACACGGTTTTCATTGATTCCAACCAAACTCCCATGCAATCACTGGATGCATTCTAAGAGCAAATAATGCCACCTCATACAAAATGTACACACAACCTTAAAGCTAAGGATATCAAAGATATCAGAGTCTTACTGTCATTTGCAGAAATGACTAAGAAAGACACAACAAATGTGTGACTTAGTGACACAGCAAACCACTCCCTGACTCAGGAGCAGAACACAGGTATCCTGACTACCAATCCAATAGCATGGAGGAAAATATCCTCATCTTGACATAAAAGGAAGATTTCTCACATCTGGCCCATTACCCACTTCCAACATCATATCACTTCACAGCTTCCTCAGGATGCTGGATTGAAACATGCTCCTTGCTGTGGCATATATATATATATATAAAAAAAAAGGGAAAAAAAGAAGAAAAAACCAGTAAATTACAGTGGGTGGGTTCATATTGATACAAATTAATAAGGTTCTTCTGTAAATATGCTGTAGTATATTGTGTAATATAATATAATCCTAGTAATTTGAGCCCTTGCTACAGCTATTAAATCACTGCCAAAAAGTGGGGAAAAACTGACAACCTTATGTGCAAATTATGAAGTGTGTAGATTCACAAGATTCTGCCCTATTGACAGAAATAAACTCTGTTTGAAATAGACTGATTTAGATAGTTGATTTCTTTAAATGCATTTATTTTACCTTGCAGGCGTCATCCATTTGGGCAGGATATTAACTTTTCAGCCAGTGATCTTTTTCACAACACCTCTTAAAATTATATTTTTGTACGGAGTACCAGCAAGTTCATGGTATGAACACACCCCAAGAAAAAGTTTACAATGCCTGACAATACCCCAAATATTTCAATAGGTGCAGAGCATACAGGCCTTTGGCATTGAGTCAGAACTACAAGTCCCAACTCACAAAACAGCACAGAGCTGCATGCAGAATTTGACAGGTCTAGGGCTTAACCTCAGGCAGACAGGCACACAGCCAACCTTTCAAGAACTACCTCAGGCTGCCATAGATCTCCCAGCTCTCAGTCTGGACCTTTCGTCAACCACTGGATCTTCCCTCTTCTCCCGTGGTTTCTGCTCTAACGGAATGTATTGGACAATTCCTCTCGACACTCTTCTCACTCTTTTAAGCTCACTCTTTATTTTCACTCCTCTCTACCGGATACAGCTCTCCCTCATTCACCCACTCTGGGAAAAAGAGATGAGTTTGAGACTTTCTAGCCTTACAACAGATTTCTTTCTCAAACTTACAACATTCAGACCTATTTATCTAAACTACTACAGTTTAACAATCATGACATGTAGCGTAAGTGTTGCCAGGGATGAACAGGATTACTAAATAGGGAGGAAAAGGAGCTTGTTACTTTTTCTTAATGTGTTTTCAGATAGGGGCAAAACACAAGCAGTTCTACACCTGGAAATGATCCCGTACCACACTGCTCTCCTACCTCATCATCATCACAACTCTGCACTCGGTTTAAAGGACTGCACAGGCTGTGACTGTGACAGGATCTTCTAAATTTTGTAATGGAAGCTTTCTCTGGAAAGACTTTACTATTATTTTTCCAATAAAAAGTGACCAAATGGAATATGCTCACAGAAAGTGAAATGCTCCCCTCCTATTCCCCCCTCCCCCTTTTGCCATAAAACAGTACGGTTTTGGTAAATGCTGTCAGTTGTTTATTTTAGAAAAAAAAGTAGTTCACCACAAGTCATTTGTAAAGCCAAGACACAGTTCAGATTTCAAAATTTGTAGGAAGTTTTTGGAATTTATTTCCACACTTCCCATAAAAGCTTTGATACTTGTATACATTTTTCCTCTTATTTCTTGTTATTAAACAAAACCAATGGCGTAAGAAGTTGTTAAAGGTTCAGCTCATAGGACCTTAAACACTTTTATACCTAAAGGAAGGTAAAAGAAATGTAAACACTGACAAAGTGAGAAAATACTGATAGTGTGTTTTACTAATGTCAATCTTAAGAGTTTTCATTTGTTCCACTGAGAAAAATACATTTCCTCATCATCCTTTCTTAGTTTTAACACATTTGCTAAGAGGATTTTTTTCATACTAAAAATCCATCTTCATTTTTCTTCTATAGTCCACTGTAACCACACCTATTTTTAGTATCCTGAATTGGTCTGTATGACAGGCAAGGAGCACTAGTCTCATGAGAAGGGTTTCTTTGGTTGGTTGGGGTTTTTTTTGGCAGATTCCAAAAGATACAAGTACATCCTAAAATTTGTCTTACTAACAAATGTATATGCCAACACATCTGAACTGACACTGCTGATGCCACGTAGTGACCAGAAATTGTTAAATAAATAAAATAAGCCTAAATCAAACAAAAAAATCTGAAAGAAGGGTGAAAAAATTAAATGTATAAGGTGGCTGGTGGGCCAAGAATAAGGCACAATAGCTATATCTATGCTAGTAATTTAAGCATGTCAGAATGATTCTGATAGCCGTCATGTCCTGGACTGTCACCATATTATTAAATTATCTTACTCTGCATACATAGGACTGCACAAACATCCAATTTGGCAATGGTCATTGTGCACAGCCCAATGTTCCCAGCACCCAGGAATATTGCCTTGACTTACAAGTATGGAGGAAGCCAGTGAAGCCACACTGATCATTAATAAATGATCATAAAAAAGATGCATGTCACCCTTCTGATACTGAGGAAAACACTAGCAGTGTTTCAGAGACACAGCCCATTGCAGTACTAGCTCTCTATCTTCTCTTTATTTAGTATATTCAGGGAAAAGGGCAAGTCAATGGAAAGTTGTCTGAACTGATGCAATCATTGGAAAGTAAACAATAAAAAAAGGAAGGAGAATTGAAGCAAAAGTTAAAGATGTCACTTTCCAGTTTTCTCCAGGGCTGGCCTGGAAATGGTTATTTTTAGGATTATCTTTGTATTCCTGTGTAGTACTTGCATGCCTTTGCTGCCTTTACAGTTAGTTATATATTAAATGTATAGGTACAAATGCAATATACAGATTTCTTAGGCATTCCTTTGCACTCAAGGTCATGAGTTTTCTTAGCTATCTCCAAAACTTTTTTTATTTGATATTATTATAGGACTTGAGCAGAAATAACTTTTCTTGCTTTTAAATTTTTATCACAAAGTAGATTTAGCAAAAGTCATTTTACTGGTTAGCAATAAAAATAATGAAAGATTTAAACTTATGGTTATATCATTTGGAATATATACTTCAGGGCTGCGACCTTACAGCTGGAAAATATAGAACTAGTTTTACTCCACGAGCATTTGTCCAAACATTTTCTTTCATTTTGATCCAAATACTTTCACACCCACTGAGTTAGTCTTTGACTTTCAGGTTTGAGCAAACTGAAAATTTCAATCAGCTCCTCAGCTACAATAAATTGGTGTAGCTCAACAATAGGACAAAACACTGACTTCAATGGAGCTACACCGATTAACACCGGGTGAGGATTGAATCCTGATCAAATTGAAACTCAATTGGAATTGCTGTACTTCACCTGGTGTTTATTCACACCTCACATCAAAACCACACAAAGCTATGAATTTTGCATGATTCTGATCCAAAGCCACACACCATATATGCTTAAAATTGAGTTCAGGTCACTCAGGAGTTGGATAATGCTAAGAAAATCTTTTGATAAATATGGTTTGTGTTACTAGTTTGTAACAAAACTCCACACCAGGTGACTTTTGTGTGGTCTGGTGTTTCATTGTGAACATTTTGCACTGCTCTAATGAAACATGATTTCTAAGACAACTAGGGGGTAAAAAAAGTTTATATTCAAGGTTTTATTCACAAGTTCTGCAACATGCACATAAACTGTGACCACGAAATTAAACCCCTGATGGCTAAAATTTGAAACCTATTAAAGCACTTAAATAATGTTGGTGTGATCTTCTAGAGGTTCTGTGCAATGGACTGCAACTCTCATTATCAGTTGAACTGCAAGTCCAACTGCTATGCCTTGCATCTTTACATAGTCTGGGATTTCACCAGAGCTTGTCAAGGTATTGAGACTAGCTTTTCATAGGTATTTATCAAAAAATTACCTGAAAGGGCAGGTGGCCATCTAGGGCGAGATCCAGTGCAGAGCTGGTCTCTTTACAAAGAGACAGGAAAGACTCGATGTGAAGAGCTCACCCAGCACTGGCCAAAAAGTGACACACTGACAGGAGACATCTTACTCTCCCTGGAGTTCTGGTGGCAGTCACACCTCTGGGCATGTGAGATCACAAGCCTAGAACATAAGATTGCTTAACCCAGGCAAAAGTATTTGCATATGCTCACACATTTATTGCATGTTCATAAGGCTGCTGCCTTGTCTTTTCCATGCAAGAAATGTGTACATCATACGCAGAGCAGGCCAGATGCCTCCAAGAAATTTTGAACTTCCTGTGTTTGCCCTGGACAGCTGATTTGTGCGTGTGGGGTAGATTTGATATGCACAAGCAAAATGCACATCTGGGATTCCTGGATTGCTTGGGGCAAAATTTTCAGGTAGAAAAAAAAAGATATAACAAGGAAAACTGTGACAAATGGTAGACTTATTCTAGGGAGGCTTACAATATTGAGCACAAGCTCTTTCACTGCACTCCGTAGAAAACAATGACAAGACAAGGCTGAGTATTCCCATCCAGATGACTCCATAACATGGTGGGCAGCAAAAAATCCCTTTAAGTGAGGTGAATTTAGTATGTGGAAGCTGCCCCATGGTGCTGTACTCTAAAATATAGGCTCCTATATTATATGTTGGCTTGTCATGCTGAGCTTTTCAGAAGAGATCACAGAATCACAGAATATGGTGATTTGGAGAAAGATGAATAACCATTTGCTCAGAGATAGGAAGGTGCAGCAATACAGACAACAGAAATACTCACCACATGATAAAGCTGAAGTCTACAATGAGAGGGCACCTGAACTTCAGCAATTCTAGAGTTAGATGGCATTAAGGAAGAGACAATCTCTAGGTTTCATGTGCCTCAGTTCCATGCAAGAAATTCCCTAATCTTTTGTTGAATGTAGCCTACATGCGGTAGGATTTCAGAAGAGCTAAGGTACTGATAACTTCAGCTTGGAAGATCCTTAAACTTCTGAAGTTTTGTTGCTGTGCCTTTCCCAAAACATAACCATCTTAACATGGCTGATACATGCAAGATCTATTTGCACTTGCATCTCACTAAACCACTTCAACTTAGCATTGCTTTCTAAAACACGTAATCTGGCAAAAGACGCAACTCCTCATAAGGCACAGCACCAAGACCGTATCCTTAAAAATCCTTATTGTGAGATAAAATGTTATATTTTATTTATAGTTCAATGTATATAGCACTCCCAAAGTACAGGAAGCCTGAGGGAAACCCTTTCCTAACCTGTAAAACCTTGAATTTATGTATTCCACCTTTTAGCAAGGTGACAAGCTATGAAAATTCTGCACATTCCTATTTCTTAATTTGAAGATTTATCAACATGAGGTTTGTTAAATGAGAACAGATACCCAAACAGCTACATTACTCCCCAGCTACCAAACTGCTGGGAAAGGGCAAACCAAAGGAGTGAGTCCACAGACTTCTGCTCTCCAATGCCTTTCAAATAAGTCTGTGTTTTTTTACCGGGATTTTCAAATATAATCTTTTGTATCTTTGAGAATCTTGTCCTCAGGACCCCATGCCCATCACATCCTGGCATTCAGGGGCTTTAAATGGAAGCATTCACATCCTGGCTTATAGACTGATTGGTTCCATGTTATGACAATACTTTGAAACTCTCTAGTAGTGATGTGACCATTTAACCAAGCTGTAAATTAGATAGAGTGTATTAGCATTTTCCTACAGGGACGAAGCATGCTTCTTTATTCAGTATAAGGGTTTACTGCTGGCATGATTCTTTAGGCATGAAGACAAGAATGTGTTATAATCAACTATGGTACAGATGCCTGAACAAAACATTATATATGTCACTCATTTCTCTTGGAAGTATCTCATGCTCTTTGGATTGCAGCCATGCTGGTACTTGACTGTAACTTCTGTTTGTTTCACAGAAGAAAGTGATGCAGGAACTGGAAGACAACAAGATAAAAATAGTTAAGCTTTTCCCATTGGAAGTTTCAAAATGTGAGAGAATGGATAGAACACTTCCTCCATCCCTTGGGAAGATGAGTCCTGTTATTGCCAGCACAAACCCCAACATCTTCTTCTGTTGTCTAGCATAAAATACTTCTCTGGGTTGAAATCATGTGATGAAATTGTTTCATTTTCTGAAGTCTTTCTATTTTGGGTCTTCAGTCTGTTAATTTACAGAGTAGAAGAGCCTTAATTTTTAAAATTTTTTGGTTGGTTGGTTGGGTTTTTTTGTTGTTTTTTTGTTTTTTGTAGAGTACACTGTTTAATTTTACTCAGGCTACATCCCTTCCCAGTCTTATAAAAAGGTTTACATACAATAGATCACAGAGATCATAAACTAAAGACTAAAGACTAAAGACCTACACAGTGCTGTTGAGATAATCCTTTGTGCTCTGCACATACCGGTGCTGTGTAATATTTGAGGAAAAGCACAATAAACTGTTTCAGACATCTGTTTTTAAGGTTGCAGAACGCTAAGATGTAAAAAGCAGATGCTACAAAGCACTCAGATTTCCACCAACTTCAAATGATACTGAGTATTCAGTGGAGAGCACCAAATTGAGTAAGGGCTCTCCCAACTGACAACAGTAGCATGATGTTAAATGAGACAGCTTCTCATGCTGCCAGTATGTTGTACGGTCATGATTTCTTTGCTTTTCATATGATGAAATAGGTGGTAAGTGAAGTTTGACAACCATGTATTTGCCTTATCGTATTTGCTGTTAATTCCACTATTAGGTACTATATCAGATTTCAATGCCCTGTTTCAAAGAGCATAGGATCTGCTTAGTAGAATTTACACTGCTATCTCATCAGAGAGCCTAAATTCTAAATAAAACTGCTTTTTACAGCTATAGTTTGGTGATTTCTTCTGATATATCATATACGTTATCAAAAGCCAATTCAGGGATCATGTCATAATGAAGCTGATACAAAGCAGCTTTCAGGCAGCCGGTCAGCATTGCTCCTTCTGCCTTGTTTTCTTTTCCCAAAATTAAAGGAAACAAAAGTTCCTATTTGTTCTCTAAACTGCCTGCCCATAGCACAGCATCCTCCATTGCAAGGCAAAAGCACAGCAGCCATCAGCAATACAGCTGGGCTTTGGTGAAAACAAATGCTTCACTAAAGTACCTTATTTGTTTCACGCAAGTAAACCAAACGCAGTACATCACCTGTACAACTTGTGACAGCCACTCAAATTCTCTGTCTTCTTGTGTAAGATGTTTAAAAAGACTCCTCCAAGTTCACATCTGCAGATTCTGAAGAACACATTGAGGTGAGGATAACTGTATTTTTAATTCAAAGTTTAAATAATTATTTTCCTTTAATGAGGAGAACTCTAAGACCTTTCAGCTCCAGGAGCCTTGTACACAGTTAAAAATGCCCTTTCATTTGCTGCCACTTTCTGCCATCTTTTCTATACTCTGGACCCTAAGTTTGTGCATCATGACAAAGACTGTTGCAAAGTACTCCAGGACTTTGTGATGGCTTTCTACCACCTACAAAGCAAAGATATTCTTCAGGTCCTTTGCAGTACGTGTGTTAGTAGTGGGCTTGCAGCCAGAGCTCTGCACAGTGACCTTGAAGCACTTCAGATTCTAGCATGGAAACATTTGGGGGGGTTGTTGTTGTTAGTTTTTTTGGGTGTTTTTTGTTTTGTTTTCTTAAAGGCTTCTAAAGTATATTCTTGAAAGAGAGTCTGTCTTATGCTTTCTTGTACTCACAGGAAGTAGATAGAAAAAAAGCACCAAAACCTAGCAAAATAAAGCAGTAATCACCATACACCTAATCAGACGAAAAACATATTGCATTCTTTTCTCTTAGTTATCAGGGAAAACCTGCCAGTGTCACTGTTTGTGCTATAAGTTGTCAGTCAACACCTGTTAGCAAGCTAGATCATGGGAAGCTAAGGTTCGGCCCTACAGATTGTGTTCCTTCAGCTGAGGCACCTAACTACTTCCTCAGTAATAATGCCTGAAGCCTTGGCTTGGTTCACTCTTATTCTGCAGCAGGTAAATATGTAACTAACAAATCGAATGAACTCAGGTCACAGCAATACCCTGGGTTGTTTGCTGGTGAATAAGAGCGTGTTTTACAACCTGCTCTCTGGGCTTGTCTTCTCAACAATTAAATTACTTGGAACTTTACAAAAGATTTCAGTATGAGTTTTTCTCTGAGAACATGCTTAGTTAACCCATATTCTGATGACAGTACACCAGTATGGGGACAGATCTGGCTACAGTCCCGTTCACCACCCTTCCTCCCATGAATGTACTCCTGGTGAATAGCAGGTTGGAGGAAGAGGCAGTATATAAAAGTTTTCTGATCAAACTTACCACCAGTAAGACCTGTTTGGATGAAAAGGTAAGGATAATCCAGATGTCATCTTAACAGAGTACTAGCCTGAAAAGGATCCAAAGTCTTTATGACCAATTATGGTCAAAGAAGCTTTTGTTTTGATAGTAGCAGGTTTGAATATATCAGTCTCCAGAAGGAGGATGTAATGTTTCCTATACGACATACCTTCTGTATTGTGTCTTGTTTTCCTGTGTTCTCCCTTTTCAGGTTCTATTTGGCTCTCAAATCTTCTCTTGGGTGATATCCCTTTTTTTTAATCCTTAGAATAGCAGATCATTTATACTATGTATTGGAAAAACGTAGCTTTTTTGGATGTTCTGTCTCCTCTGCTAAGGAGCAGAAAAATTAAATTACCAGTCTCACAGAACTGAGAATAAAATGTAAAAGACTGTCTTAAACATCCCACTGAAGTGAAAAAAAAAATCTATTAAAGAAACCTTAGATGTTTGGCACTAGGGTTTTCTTGCTCAGTATAAGTACATGTAGCTCTAATGATGCACAGCTCATCATGAGTATTCATGTATGTGAGACAAGGCATAGGAATCTAAGTTTTCTTTGTTCTACATTCTAGGTATTTTATATTTGTATAGTTTCTACATGCCCAGAGTAAGGACAGGAAAGACGGGTGAACACCTACATGTTCTGGCAGGGGAAAGTCAAATATACCCAACTCCTGCCAGGAAAAGCTACCTCTGCTGTGCCTGGAGGAGGTGCTGCAATTCCCTTGTGACTGCTGAGCAATCACTATCAGATGGAAGGAATTAGTTATTAAGATTGCCATGAGAAAGGAGCAGAGGCTGTGCCCAGCACCCAAAACATGCATAGCTATTGAAGCATCTCAATACAGTTCTGTCACTGCAGGGTACATTCCAGGTACACAAACACTTCACAAGGCAATGGAAGGAAATCCATATGCTGCAGGATGCCTTTCAAAGTTCATGTGTGACTTTTCCTTGGAAAAGATCTTGTTTTTTCTCTACATTACAAGTGCCTCAAAACAGGTCAGCTTTTACCATTATACAAGTATCAGAGCAGATAAAGCCTTGATGTGAGCAGAGAAAAGAGAAGGGGCACACAGCCACATAGATTTAACCATACCATTAGTTAGCTGTATATGCCATCCCACCAGAGCTTATGGATGGACCTCTGAAACATCTCTACCCATGTAATTAGTTATCTGTCTGATTGCACTCAGTACAGCGGTCTGTGCTGAGTGGAAATCCTCTTCTCTACACAGCTGAAATCACAGATGCTAATTCATTTGAAGGCAAATATGGATACCTCAGTAAAGAGAGTGGTTTGTAAACCAGTAAAGGGGAATATATACCTCTGATAGTAATCATTCTACATGAAGCAGACTCACATGGATGGCAGTTGTTAGCAGTTCATTTCTGTTTGAGAACCTGAATTAGTCAAACAAAGCTGCAATAAGGCTTTTTGGTGCTCAGGCACCACTTCCTACCACGGCCTCGGGACCCTGCCCTGACTTTCTTCCTGGCATAGCCAGACTTGCCCTGGCATACTCAACCTTTTGAATGACTGGCAACTTCTTCCAGATGTTCCCACTAGAGCTGTCACAGCCCAGAAACCTGGGCAGCACTGATAGCATGAGACACAGGCATGTTTGTACCCAGACGACATCCTTATTTTATTGCTTTATTGAACACCTCTATTGAAAGAACATAGTTGTAGGAATCAAGTTTCATTTCTGAATAATTACATATATTAAAAGGAATGAGTAAATGAATTCCAATGAATAATTCAAGCAGTTGTAATATTTGAATGTATAATCTGCCAGAATGCTATATGATCTTAATTCCAGTTGATTCCTGAGAGGAAGTGCCTTACAAGTACTGGTACATAAAGTTGTCTCTAAACACAGACACCATCCATCGTAAACGTTTAATGTCCAATCATGAATTACAGCACCTGTTTTAAGTGATCAGCTACTAAAGGATGTATAAAAAAAGGAGGACGGAAATAGGGGTTTCTTTCAAGGAAGATTATTTCCTGCTGTTGAATTTCTACATCTCAATAAAGTGCCAAATTCAGTCTTTGTTCTTGTAGCATCTACTGCGCATATAGCTAAAAACTGAAACAAAGATCTTAGCACATAATATCCGTTACAATACCAAGTATTTCAACTTCACTTTGCATGCAGAGTGGTTTAAAGCTTTGATTATCTGTATATATGTGATATATTACAAAACAGGGCCCACAAACCTTTGTTTCCTTTCTCAATGGTTTTGTCTACTATTACAGTTGTTTTTAGCATTCCTGATAATTTGAAATATTTCATTTTTATTGCACACATCCACATGCACCTGCAAAAAGTATATTCTATGGCTTCTCTATGAAAAATTCATTCTAATCAGGATAACATCTCAAGAGTTAAGTGACAGATAATGAAGAGTCAGCAAAAAGTGGTAAAATTCAGAGCCTTACTAAAAATAAATTTAATGCAGAGAAAAGTAGAAATAATAGGATATAGCAGAGAAGGGGGGCACGGGGAGCCTCACAGACTGTTTTGGAATGAATCACATGCAGAAAAATGGGGAAAAAATCACAGTGGATCTGTTTCTCAAGGAGTTTGGTCCAAGTCTCACTGGCAAGAGTGAAGAGACAGACTTCAGAAATATGAAGAAAGGAGAAAGACATAAAAAAATGGAGTGAGGGAAAGGACTTTGTGCCACTTTTTCCTTTTGGCCTTTATATTCTACACACATTTTCCTTACCCTTACTCATAAGCATTCGTCTGGGGGAAATTTTGGGATTGGGAAGTGATCCATGAGAATGAAGCAGCTTGAAAAGCATTATTTTAGTCTGTGGAATAAGTAATACTTCAACCAAGTGAAGTAATGGAAACCACTTCACCCAAGTCATTTAAAATTGGACTGACTAAGGCACAGGAGATTATGCTGAAGGGAACAATTCTGCATTGGCAGGAGTATGGACAAGATGACTTAATAGATCTAGTGTCCACGTGCCAAATCCTGAGATCCGGATCCAGTTTTTATTACTCTATCCTTACTAAAGTTGAACTTCCATTCACGTTATTGAGAGCTCATTCTGACACAAGGAAAAAAAAAATCAAAAACTTCAGGATTTATGCAAGAAAAAGAGAATAAAAACTACTTCCACCTAATTTTAAAACTTAACTTGTTATGTAATAATTATGGAGTTTGAGTGCAAAAATAATGGATCTTTATAGAGCAGTCCTTGAACTATTCCTAACAGCCTGACCAGAAAAGTTATACTATATCTAGTTTAATTGGTTAACACTCACCAGAATAAGTAAAAACCCTGCAGCTCACTTGAAATATGTCTTTATGTGTATGTTATGCTGTTCCTGAAAATATCTGTGAATAAAATATTGTGATGAAAATTTAAGTATGCCTTGCCATTTAAGCATGGGAACATATTAGAAGCTATCACTAAAACAAACACATAATGTAAATACAACCAACAGCATTTTTCCTTTTTCTTCATTAAATATCAGTGTGACATTTCAATGCAAATAGCAGAAGGTTTAAGCTAAATGGAGTTATTTTTTTTGGAGAAATGTGTGTAAAGGAATCAAGGCTCTTCAGAGGTTCTGATAAATACTGATTTGTTTTACTTCTAAAACAAAATAGTACTAATTAAATCAAAATTAGTCCAGAAATGCTATTAACACATTTAAAATGAGAGATTTGAGGGTGCTCTGGGGACAGAGACATGTATTATGTATACAAAGGCTTGCTTAGATACAGTTAAATAGTTCCAATTTTCACTTCATTCCCATTCACACCAACACCTGTTGCCCACTTAGATTATTCCTGGCAAGGAAACAGTGAATGAGTTCTCCCTGGCACACTATAGAACGATCATAGACAGAAAAATCACAGGCCATATTAAGTGTTCTGGGGGAAAAAAAATCAGAAAGATAGCTGAGGTACCAAACTCTATATTTTGTAATATATATAGTTATGTATTATTTATAGTAAAGTTAAAACTTCCCTATATGGATGAGAGGATTGAAAACTGTAGGACAGTGGAATTTCTCCCCTCCTAATAAAAAAACCGCAATAAAAATTAGCTGGGGCCTTATTAAAAATTTTTACACCATACTGAAATTTTTAGAGCAGTTTTCTAATATTCATGTTTTTAGGAATTCTTGTTTGTGCTTATACTGAGCACTAGTCTGTACAAAGGGATGAAATTTTTCTCATATCTTTCTGGAGTAAGGTTTTTGCCCAAAACTATAGGCTACAAAAAATCTTGTGTGTTCCCAGAATGGAAAGAACAGAAACCTCATCTGATTATTTCTTTTCTGGGGTTTTTTTGTTGATTTTCTTTTGGGTTTTCTTCCCTAGATCTACATAGAGGTTGTAGGAAACCTGGCATATTATATTTCAAACTATCATGAAATCTAAGTGAAACTCAATAGTGAGCATATACAGATATGGAGGAAAGAGCTGTGGTTGAACACGGGCATGGGGAACAAGGAGGGAAGACATGAAGACATAGATATTGTTTATGTTGTTTGATTGCATTACTACTTCACAAAGACCAAAGCATGTATCAGGTCTCCCCCTAGGCTGTTCAAGCACAAGACAAAAAGAGTAATTGCTGCCAACAGAGCTTATGGTCTATACAACGAAATGCTGCAGTCCTCTCCAGCTCCAGCTATACCCTGTAGATGCACCTGATTGCCTGGATCATTACTATTTTCAAACCAAATAAAATGTATGTCTGCCTCTTTAGGTATGGAAGTCACTGCTTTCACAGTATGATTCATCTGGAACTGTATTTAAGTAAACTCAAGAGAACTCTGTATTGGCAATACAAAATCATGTGAGATTTTTTTGTTGTTTCAATAGACAGGGCTTGAGTAATGTCAGGGTTTATGGCTTTTATTTTATTTGGAGGGACTACTTTTTAACGGAAGCAGGAAGCAGTCCTTGGACACAGTAAGTCACAATGTATAAATAGCTCTACTGAGAGTATAACAAAGGCTCTTTTGTGCTCTTTTGCCAGCACAGCCAATCATATATGCAACTTAGTAACATAAAAATACTTCATCCCTACTTATGACACCTCTACCTTATAAAAAAATTACTAAGACATCCATTTAGAACTTCTATCAAAAGCACTTTTTTTTCTGTGCATTGCTTATGAGAAGTCATACAGAAGCTGAAATTATTTTCTTTAATAGTTGTAGAGAAATACAAGAAATTTGTTGTTTGATTATGAAGTAGAGCATACAGTTAGTTCATCTTGAATTGGAATACATTTGTGGAAATATGCTTCTCCATATGGTTTCATATTTATTTCTGCAAGGTGAATACAGTGACAGGATTTTTTCAAATTAGACTCCAGAATTTTATATTAAATCAAAACCAGTGGAGTTCCTACTTAGCAAGCATTCTGGACCTCATTTTAAGCCGTTTGAAGGAGGTCTGAAGTTTATTGGATTTTAAGTACATCCTTTTCTCTATCAAGGGTCTTTTAAAGGATAGTTTAATCTGTCTAATTTACATTCAGGAATTTCATTTTACATGCCAGGCTCTGGGACTGTCAAATCCTTCAGCTTTTCATTCTTATCAAACATAATAAAGCAATCATATATAACCAGTAGGATGTATTTTTTGATTTTTATCCAAATGCCATTTTCAAATCCAATTTAGGTCATATACGATGCCAATTTTGTACAGTTAAGAAGTTAGATGGGTTTTCCAAAGAAATATTAACAGTAGTAAGTATAAACATATGTCAGTTCATTAACTCTTTAAATAAAATATCCAGTACATCAGACTTCATTCCCTCCTACACTTTCAAATAGTACAATAGGTCGTATTTGAGGCTTGGTAAGGTCCTGATACAAAAACTCCCCAAACCAGTGGAAATCATTGGATTTGCTAGTGGGGTTTTTACTTGGGCAAACTCCAATACAGCCAAATATTTTACTGAGTGGCTTGATCATATTTTGAGATTCATGACACATAAGGATCCTGTGCAGCCTATTCCAGCCACTGGTTAGAATGGCTTCCAGTGAAATATTCTCTAGCTGCTCCATAACTTGAAGAGTTATTACATCCTGCTTACAACCAGAGACAGAAGGTAAATTTGCCTATTGTCAGTTAATCATTCCCTCTTCCTCTTCTCTCCTGTAAATATAACGCTGCATTTTTACCGATCTAATAAAAGAAGCCTTTTCCCTTTTGATCAAAATCAATACCGCTTCTTCACAAGGTCTCAATTTGCATTTCTTAATCACAAGTTGTGTTTTTTTCCCCCAGGGTTATGATAGAATTTAGGAAGTATTTTTTCTCCCTGTACTTTGAAACAAAAAGGTTCCTTTATTTCCAGCTTTAGGAGTAACCAGATGTAAATCCATACTAATCCCTAAAGTCAAGTAAATTCTAAAGACTCCTTAGAAGTAGCACTAACGTTACCGACTACTTTCTTCCTCTGCTTAGTGTGATGCAAATTGATACAAACCAGTCAAAGTGGGTTCGATTTCCCTCTGCAAATTAATTAGATTGTCATTTACCGCCACCACTTACGTCTCTTAGAACGCTTCCATCAACGCTGCCTCCATATAATCCTAAACATCCACTGGATGGATTATGTGACCAATACGTCTATCCTTGAACAGGCAGCAGTCACGAGCATTGAGGCCATGCTGCTGAGAACAGAGCTGTGTTGGGCAGGGCACGTCTCCAGGATGCAGGACTACCGCCTCCCTAAGATTGCGCTCTATGAGGAACTTGCCACCGGCTGCCGCAAGAGAGGAGCCCCAGAGAGGAGATACAAGGACTCTCTGAAACAATCCCTCGGCCTTGGCCATATTGATCATCACCATTGCTCTACTCTGTCCTCCAGTCAGGAGGCCTGGAGACACACCATCTATAACACTGCTGCTTCTTTTGAGAACACACGCAGGATCACTCTTGGGGAGAAAAGACAACGCAGAAAGAATCGTGTCTTGTCGATCTCACCCAGGGAGTCTTTCTGCTGTGCCTTCTGCAACCGGACTCGTCTATCTCGCATTGGCCTTTTTAGCCATCAGCGCGCTTGTAGCAAGTGTGGGTAGAGCCCTTCCCAAATCTTCATTGGTGAAGCCTAGCCATGATGATACCCAAACTGAATTAAGTGCTAAGCATTTTAGTGCTAAGCATTTTATTCCTTGTACACACAGACTATTTCAAGATTAACAATGTATTCACATATTTCTTAGGCTTAGTGAAAAAATGAGTCTATCTTTAGTGGAACTTTGTACTCTAATGGGGGTAGATGGGGATTCTGCCAAATCCAGTACACAACTCTCATTAACATAAGCCAGGTAAAGCTTCACTCTTAGCTGTACTTAGGTAAAAGTTAAGAGGTAGAATTTCATATCTCATGTACATGAATATGTTTGTACATAAAGAAGGAGGGCAATCCCTCCTTTCGTAAGTCTTCAAACGGAAGGAAAAAGAGGACTTACTTATTGCTGGTTCTTCAAACAATTGCTATATCATTAAAACCAATTTTTGTGATTTTTTCCAACCCTTTTTTTCTGCAGACAGACAACCATGCAGTATCCATTTGCTCATGAGCTTAGTCCATCCCATGGCTTATTCTGATAATGCAAATAATTTAGAAGCCTTCACCACTTATTTTAAATTCAGGGATAGCATAATTAATCAAACATATAACAGCACTTCTCAGCACTCTTTCAGAAGAATGGAGCACAATTTAATACATTAAATACATTCAGATCCAAACATTCAAATGCTTTCAAGCAACCATTTCTGTGATCTTAAAGGAAAATGTCAATAATAACTCAGAGTGCTGAGTCCGTCCCACTAGCATGGCCTTAAGTGAAGGGCACCTCATGGCAGCCTTTTCCTTGGGGCAAACAAGAAAAGGGAGCAGGAATCCAAACATATTCCTGCCTCTTTCAATAGGCAATTAGTCTGCTCCCCCTTGAACAGTCAGCACACTAACCTTCATGCCAGGTCAGCTATAGCAGCTGGTTGCTATGGTTCTCCACTAAAACCTTTGCTCACGTCTTACTGCTATAAGCCAAATCCTGCCTCCACTGACAGAGAGAAGGAAAGTAAGCATCCAGGGGATGCTAACCTGCTATTGCCCAGGTTTGCATGGAGGTGGGGAAAAATTCAATATTTGCCCATCTCTAGGCCTATCCCAGTGAAAAGGGCATTAGGACAGCTTAGTATCAAAATCCTTTCAGAGGCAATGGGCCAATATACATCAAAATCAAAGGTATTGCACTAAGTAAAAATATGATCTGGACTCACATTGAGTGGTATGGAGTCATCAACAAACATACAGGGCTAGAGAGATAAGTCTTCCCAAATACATAACCTGGAATTTCCATATTGGACCTCCTGGGTATCATAGCATTTGACAGGATTTATAGAACTGAATCCATCGAGAAAGTGAACACTAGGTTTAACAGCAATCAGTCATGAGTCAGATCAGAGAAACATGAAGACTTGCCTGAGATCTCAGAGTAGGCAGTCTCCATAGTTCCTGATTGTGTTTCCATCAGCTATAATTTAGAAAGTTTATATCACTTCCACCAGAACAGAAAATAAATATTAAAAAAATTCACTTCAGTATCTCACAATATCCACACTTCAACGATCAAGTAAATAAGATTCATTTTACATTCACACTTTAGTTATTGTTATACAGCCAATAAAAAACAAAATATGAAGCCCTACTGAAGAGTAGTTTTAATTTGATAGCATTTCTGAAGTGCCTAGGGAAATCTGCTGTCTATGAATGCTGCATAAATTCTGCCATTGTTTTCCACAGTACTGCAAAAGGAGAACTTCCAAGTGTCATTCACAGCAGGAAATGCCTTCAGCCTACTTCTACGCACATCCAATAATTCTTAAGTTAATATCTGGTGGGCCCCTCCAATCATTTAAAAATCCTATGCTTTCTGCAGTCATCTGGTAAGGACTGTATGACCTACAAAAATTGGTAGCATGAGTTGTGCCATCTCATAATAACCTGTTCTCATACTCTATCAGTGGTGAAAGTTGCAATTAGAAAAAAAGTAGCATACAGTGATTAAAAGAGATGCTTTTCTTTTTATGTTTTTTTCCTCTTTCTTTGCAAAAGAAAGAAGTCCTAATCTGATCACTATTATCCTATTCCTACTCCATCCTTCCTCAAATCCCTCAGTCATAAAGTGTTGATGTTATTCACTGAGATTTAGAATACAAGAATTTTCCATTACACTTAGCACTGCATTAAACTTCTTTTTCATATGAAAGTTCCATCGTACCTATTTATCATATTATTCCTTATACAAGACCAGCCTTAAAATATCACTGTATTGACAAACTTTTTATATGCCATAAGACTAAAAGAGTTGCATATAGAGCATCGGACCATGAGTCCATTCATTCTGCTAAAAATAGCTCTAAATAACCTACAAAGAAATATGAAAAACAAGGCATAAGTAGCATGTTTATATATTCAGATTGATATATCAATCCATACAGATTATAATGAAAGCTGCACTGATCATCTCATTTTCATCTTGTCCTCCAATTTTTTACACCTTTTAAGCTGGTCTATTTGTATTGCTTATATAAGTAGAACTTAAAGTGTTGAAGTGAATGGCTGTGACAATGTATTCTACCTGAGGAAATCATTCTAAACTTTTAGCCACACCTCATTTAAGGTTAAAACCAACACATGTTAACAAATAAATCTATTTGATGTCATGAAAAGTGTATTAGGAAGCCAAATTAGACAATTTCTAAAGTGTTTAGGTTTATTTTTTAAAGAAAGGTGCATACTGGAAGATACTTTTATTTCTTAAAATCTGGGGTTTTTTCTATGAACTTTTAAAAGTTTAAAGAAATACCAACATAAAAACCACAGAGTATAAGACAGAGCATTAAATTCTCATTGTAGTGTACACTAGAGTCATTTGGATGATTATGTGAGAAATGAATTTTCAAGCTACTGTCCTGTTCTTTAAATTTTAACATTAGCTTTGGGATAATGAATTTCAGAAGCAGACAATACCAAGTCAGTTAGAAAGAGATTACCTTAAGTCTTCTTTATGAAAAACCAGGAAGAAGCAGGAACCTTAAGCTCACAGCTATGTCTGTTTTAACTGTGCTGACCCCATTTGTGTTTCACTGCATTTGTGCCAAGAGCCTTGCTCCAATTTGAAAGGTCAGAGATTGGAGGAGCTATTCCTTATGGGTTGTATTCTTGTTTCTGGCTATTTGGTCATAGTACTCTTTAAATGTTCACCAAATAGACCTGGGTTTACATTTTTCAGATTCCATTCTTTAGAAAAGAAAGAGTTATTGTCTTTCAGTTCATAAGGCTAAAAAAGTCAAGTCAAAGTACAAAAATACAATTTCTCAGCATGTCTACTCTATCCTTATTTGTTCCATTTTTGAGCATTTGATTCAGCTCAAGCAGCCACCACTCCCAGTTCCTGAGCCTCAGCCAGGTCTCTCAGGCCCATTCACAATTCCAGCACTAACTTTCCATAATTATTTTATTTCCTTAATCTTCCCAATAGCTGGTTCAGCCCCAGGTGGGCCTCATTCCTCTCCAAGTTCAATAAGACAGTCTCTTACTCCCTCTGCTCTCCTGTCTCCTCCAATTTTGATTTTTGCTGGCAGCCTTACAGTATCTCCTCTCTTATGCACACACAAAAACATGCATGCAAACAAAATAGGTAGGATATACTGTTTGGAGCAAACAATGGCAAGTTGCAATTTTCTGCACCTAGAAAGGAACAAAAACACTAAAAAAAAAAAAGAGTATGAGGGAAAAAGAGGATCACAAAACTCTAAAGAAAGAAAATAGGAGGAAAAAAAGAAGAGTTTAAATATATCAGTAGCAAAACAATGAAGGAAAAAAAAAGAAAAATGTTGTTCGTACATATAAAAATGAGGGGGAAAAAAAAAAAGGAAGCTGTATTGGTGATGAGGAGAAGAAGTAAAAATACAAAACACCTTAAGTGCCAAATAACCAAAAGTTTAATATAGCTATTGCAGTTTCTACCTATCTGTCCAAAATATCTATCTTTAGAAGTGTTGAAAAAAGATGCAAAAACACTTCAACCAATTTCATCTTACTGTCTCGGTCTTAGCTTATCACATATTATTCCCAAAGTCGAAAATGTTAAATGCTAGAGCCTTCCTTCAGCTTTTTCCACATGTTAATCTGCAGTGCAGTACCTATAATTTTGCAAGTGTAATGCTGCGTGCTACACCCTGGTGTAGCATCTAGCTGTAGTCTTCAGAGACTAAGTCTGTTGGCTGCAGCTTAAGAAACTATTTAAATACATGGCTGATTTAAAGCTATGGCTGTGTCTAACCTGCGTGCTTCCCAGCTCCTACAGCCGTGTGTGTGTGAGTGTGTGAGTGTGTGTGTGTGTGTGTGTGTGTGTGTATGTGCCCCAGCTGCACCCTGGCTTCACGCTAACTCCCTTCCACCCTCCGCCCCTGCACCCCCGTTTCCGGCCCAGCCAGGTCCCCCCCGGATGATGGAGGACACGGTTATGGCACACACCCCACTGTTTAGACAGAGCCTCTGGGAGTCATCGAGTGTTGTGTTTGCAGCAGCCTGAAGCAGAGCTTTCACTCGGGGTAATTGTTTTGCGAGCTGAGCCTCGTACGAATATCGTTCACTAATAGTTTTGCTGTGAAAGAGTACAACTTTTCTCACTCTCAAAAGCAGAAATAAGTTCAGTTCATTTTTAAAAGAAATAACTTTAGCGGCTTGTGCCATATTTAGGCAAAAGAATATGAGCACACAGCAAGGCCAGTCTGTTAATAAAGGACACACTGGTTTGGTAAAAGCAACCAGAGTGCTCACATGGCCACACCACCATGTACTGCACTGGAAGTGTTCTCATAGGTGTCAGTAGTTCATGCTTGGCCATCTGTATTTTGTCAACAATAGCAATTCACTTTTTAATGAATGTTTAAAGTCTCAATTCCCCCAGGAGTAACAGCTACAGAGAGCATCAGCTATTGCTGAAAGAACAGGGATTCTAGGAATAAACAGAATATTGTAGAATGGCATACGGGAACCAGTGACCTCATTATTCTGGAAAATGTCTCTTTTTGAACCACAAGGAACTCTGACAATTGTAAAGGTTTAGTGTTGAACAATGCAGTTTTGCAGAGATAGAGTGAAAGCAAAATTGAGCCCCCTGTGTACTTACGGCAGTTCTTTATTATGTGCCATATATTATCATATAGTGTTGTGTTTTGCTGTATCGTTGTTGCATCTTTATTAAAGGTGGGTCAGAAATAAAACCCAGATGTAAACATACCTGCACTTCCAAGGCACTTGGCTTAAGCTAAGAACGTGGCAGCTGAAAGCTATCCTCAGCATGTTTTGCTCTAGAAAGTTTATATTCTTCTTCTCTTAAAATGAAAAACAAGGGAAACATCTAAAATAGCACATAAAATCTTGCTGTTGTAAAATAATTATGTATAATGTTGTTTCCTACATTTTAAAGGAGTATAGCCATGCAGGTATGGGTAATCATTCTGACTTTAAAGAGGAGAGCCATTTCGCTCTCTAGTCTGCAAAATACTAAGAACACAGGACACATTCTTGTCCTTAAGTCAAGGGATTTCCTTTGTTTAGGCTTATTAGGTGAATTACAGACTGGTGTCTTGCAGACAGACAGTGAGGTCTGCATTAGATTATTGAGTTGTAGGACACAAAACCATATAAAGCAAGGGATGTCATTATTCCAACGACAATGGAGGAGAAAAATATCCACTGCTGACAGGCTTACTTACTCACAAGGCCATTGGTGTCAACATACATAGCAGTAGAGACAGAATAGGTTAGGAAAGAGTTTGTTACATCTGGTTAAAAGGGAAGTGTGAGAGCTAAAGGGGAGCAAAATACTGTATGTCAATATTTGCCCTACTGAGGAACAGCAGACACATACTGTAATATGAAGGATACCACATATAAAGAAGTAACCACATGTAGTATTTCAGCCCTGTGCCCCAGCTGCAAACCATTATTTGAAGTTATAATAGTTGCACAGCTGTGGGAAGGTGAGGGTCATCCATTTTACATACATATTCAAATTAAGAGTGCAGGGCTGCTGGTACAGAAAAACAGCAATTATGTGGCCTCAAAGGTAGGAATGTATAGAAAGACAGTCAAAAATCTCTTTTGGAGGTGGATGTGAACTTTTTCACTGTTGGTTGTGCATGGTTAAGCCTGAAGATGGAAATAGGTGAACACCCTAGGCAATTAAAGTACAGATATGCAGAAAATTCAAGAACTGAAAGTTTAAAAAAATCATGCAAAAATCTGATTTACACCTAATTTAGGTGGTGACTAAATGTCCTAACTGCTCTCTTTTGCAATATTCAAATGGGTTTCTTGAATCACCCCTCTGTTTATGGCTAGAACTGCCCTGACTAGACTTCCCTTACGCTCCATCTGGATCCTAAACTAGATGTTTTCTGCATATGAATGTGCCTGCACAGCAATACATACGTCATATGTACCTCTTAATGAACTAGTCTGGGTACCAGCAGCTCATAATTTATTGCTCCTTACTGACTAATTTATTCTCTTTTGATATGTCTTCACAACCTTCCACTAGGGTAAAGAGAAACAGAATTCCTGAGATTGGAAGGGGCCTCAGAAGATTATCTACTATGAACTCCTGCTCAAAGCAAGGTCAACTAGAGCAGGTTGCTCAGGATCATGTTCAGCTGGAGTTTGAAATGCCTCCAGGCATAGATATTTCACAAACTTTCTGCGAATACTGTTCCAGTGTTTGACTACCTTCACCACAGGAGTTTTTTCTTACATTTAAATACAATTTCTTCTGTTTGAGGGTACTGATTGTCTTGTGTGCATACAGTTGGAGTTCAGGGCTTTGCAGCTACAAGTTCTTAGAAATGATCTTATCAAACTCCTTTCCTTGTCTCTGATGCTATGCAGCCTGTAGACCTCCTGCCACTCTTCTAGTTGGTGACACAGATCCTCTATCACTGCACACCTCCTGCAGCTGAGGACACCATCTTCTCCAGCCTGAACAACCCCAGCTCCCTCAGCTGCTCCTCACAGGACTTGTTCTCCAGTCCTATTCACCAGCCTCGTTGTCCTTCTTTAGACACACTCCAGCACCTCAGTATTCTTTCCTAAATTGAAGCGCCCAGAACTGGACACAGTACTCAAGGTGCAGCCTAACCAGTGCTGAGTACAGGGGAAGAATCACTTTTCTGGTCCTGCTGGCCACACTATGATGATAATACATAAACTGTTGTTTATTGTTCTTGTTGTTGCTGCTGTTGTGAAGAAGAAGAAGAAGAAAGAAGAAGAAGAAAGAAGAAGAAGAAAGAAGAAGAAGAAAGAAGAAGAAGAAAGAAGAAGAAGAAGTGCTGCACTTGCTCACCACCTGCCAACGATGCCCAGCCAGTTCCTGAGCAGTGGTCCCCAGCCAGCTTTTCCCCTAGTTTACATGCTGAGCATGACATGATATGGCACAGAATATGCCTTTGGTTATCTGGATTCCTCTGTCTCAGCTGTGTCCCCTCCCAGTTTACTGTGCCCCCAAGCCTACTCACTGGTGGGGTGGGGTGAGAAGCTGAAAAGTCCTGGACTTACTGTAAACACTGCTTAGCAACAACTGAAACATCACTGTTTTATCAGCATCATTCTCATATTAAATAAAAAACACAGGACTGTACAAGCCACTAGGAAGAAAATTATCCCAGCTGAAACCAGGACACCTCAGTGAGGCATTCCTTCACCCATGCACCTGCAGAGCTGTATCCTCCCTTGATGCCACAGGAAGATGTTTTAGTTTCTGCTCCATGAGAGGTCTCCATCATTGCTGAGTATGTGTACACCATGCTCCACAGTTTCTGTCCCCTTCTGCACTCCCTTCTGCTCAAATTGCCACACACTGCTGCATCTCCTGGTTGCCCCTCTTAGCTGCACTCTGTCATACATCTGTGTCACACAGGTATGCCCAAGTCTCCTGAGGCACATAACCCAGCTGGTACAAGACCAGCAAGACATGTCTTCCTAAAAGTACAATAACACATGCTGCCTTCAACATTGCCAACACCAGGGAAGTAATTCTTCTCCCTCGGATTTGACATTATTTGCTGCATATTGATGCAGTGCTAACCATGTATAAAAATCAGACATTGTTATCTTCTATTTTTACTCTGTAGTGATTCAAAAGACTCAAGTAGGATCTGTTCATGTCATTGGAAATACTGTAAAGGCATCATTTGATCTTCAGGAAATCGATACTACCTATTCATTTGCTCTGGGCAGTTCACTGTTCTCCTTTTGATTTCAGGTGCTTCCTTGGTCAGCTAGTCAACTATTTCAGGTAATGGTTTGAAACACCTGTTTACTGAGAATCTAGACACCTAACTTAAGGGACCGGTTATTCTCATACAGATCAGAAGAAAAATACTTAAAGGTTAATTATAATTTTAACCTACTGAAACTTCTGGAATTTAGATCCAAAAAGAAGAGCTATGGCCCTAAATGGTACAGATGGTACCCAGGTACCCAAGTCTCCAAATCTCCAAGGACTAGACATTCAGATGCACAACACATCTGCTCAGTGCATGAATGAATGCAGAGGTCTTCATGATGCCAAATGAATAAGAGTTAGGAAGCTTGTTCCGGGTGTTGGATTTAAATTGTTCAGTACTCTCCACAAATGCAATTCTATATCTCATTCCTATTCTAGCAAAGATGTTGAATTAGCAACTACTAGCTACTGAGAAGAAGGATTTAAGACCTTTGAGAAACAAATTCTACTTTTAATTATGGCAAAGTGAGAAGAGTAAATTGAACACTGCCATGATTGACCTGCAGTCAACACGGAATAAAGATAAACTGTCAAGATCAGAAATAGAGTCATTCCTTCTGCATTGGAAATTGTGACACTCTCTAAAATAGAACCACCAGAAATAAATTATATAATATTATGTATAATAAATTACATAAATTGAGTTCTTTTACTTCCATCTGGTAAAAGATGTCAAAGCCTGTACAAGTAAAATTTAACAGGTAAATGACCATTCTTTCCCATTAAGGCCAACAATATGGTATAGACTGTGTATATCTATCTAAACCCTCTTCACTTTCCAAAACTGCCTACTGAGAATGAACCAGGGTCTCTGCAAGCTTCCAAGTCATGCCCAGCTGCTCTCTGGGAGATCAGTAATTGTCTCACAACAAAACCCTGCAGGGTTAACAACAAATTAGCAGTAGAGACAACCCATTCAGGCATTCATAATTTTCTCTGGAACAATCTAATTTTCTATTATATGTCCTTAAAAACTTCAAAATCTAATACCAATTTTGAACTTTGAAAAGAGAAAAGAATATATATATAAAAAAAGTAAATTCATTAGTTTCTTTTTATTAGGAAGTGGGTTTAAAGACGTATATTTTTGAATGAAAAATTAGCACTTTAGTTCGGTTTTCCAAAACTAAAACATCTGTAATAGTGCTGCTTGCCTATCCATCTGTCTGATCAATTTGTCCACCAGTTCCCCTTAAAAATTTCCAAGGAAGTAAGCAAACATAGAATACAAATCCAAGGAGCAAGAGTTAATTAATATTCAAAGAAATCCATATTTCTTAAGTTCAAGTAATTTTACAAGATGTAATTATCTCTCGAAAGCTTAAATTTAGAGGATAATGCTAGAATTTGAGGTAGAAATTGTAATTACACAAGGGATTATTCAAAGCCTGTCTCTGCATTCAAGGCTACAGTAATAACAATCACCTTGTACAAATCACAGGAACCCAGACTAGTAACCTGTTCTGCTTCTTATAGGATACTCTGGCTTTTAGAGGGGCAGAGCATGAGGACAAGAAAGAATAAGCGCAAGTTGGAACACAGGAAATTGTGACTAGATATAGGAAAAACAAAGCCCACAAACATTAGAGTGCTTGGCCAGAGAGCACGTAGAAGTGTCCATCCTTGGTGATGCACCAAATGTGACTGCACCAGGTCCTGTGTAGCCTGCCTTACCTGGAAGGAGACTAGACTACACAATCTCCATAGGCTCCTTCCAACCTACATAATTTTATGGCTGCTTACATGGAGTCTATGAGCAGAAAAGAAAGAATTGGTGAGAGAACTTAAATCTGGTACAATTAACCCAGGAAATAAAAGTGAATCTTGAAATAGATTACTATTTCATGGGCGACTAACATGTACTAAAGGATGCTTGTATATCTTACTGGACTGCTTAGACAGTCTTTTGTCTTAGTTCAGCTGCAGTCATTTGACTCCCCTGTAATTTCTATTTTTAGTAAACTCTGCACTTCTGGGTAAATCTTAAAAGATAGGAGGTTTTCAAGGCTGTCACCAATAGCCCATCACTGTTCTATGTAATGTTTCTGGATTCAGCAAGTTAAGTGAAAGATATATTTATGCAGAGAGATACCTGGAAATGGCAGAAAACAATATCAGAGGACATTGAAAGGTCTAACCCTAGTCCAAGTCAAGTGGACCTAAAATTCTTGACTCTTATGCAGGGTTGAACGACTGCCTTAAGATCATTAAAACAAATAGGAAGACAGAGTCTTAGAGGAAACAGTCACAAGAGTGCAGACCTCAGGAGAAATGTGAAATATTGACCTGAGTGCTTAAAGAAAATGAGATATTGCAAGTAAGTTAAAAATGTTACTGTTTCTACTGTTTTTGTAGGCAATGGGATTTTGTGCACATCCTTTACAAATAAACAGAATTGTAGTAAAATATGTGTTGTATCTGACTCGTACTACATTTGTAAATTAAAACAAATCTGCAAGGCACAGACAATGAAAAAAAGAATGAAAGAAATGAGATGTGCAATACAATCGCCAAACACATGTGCTTTGCGGTATTTGTGAGCCCTGAAGACACCTAGTCAGCTCACTAGCTGTCACTCCAGGAAGATCCAAGTTTTCTTTAACAGGAAAGCTCCATATAGGTGTCTCAGGCAGCCTATTTTGTCTCAAATGATGCCAACCGTGTATGTTTAGGCAAGTGAATTGAACCCAAGTTTTTCAGGTGCAACATAAAAATTGTGTAACTGTGTCTCACTTGTCATTGTGAAGGCTAGAGCTGGCTGTTTTGCTGTCCCAGGTTATATTTCTCTTTACACCCTTCTCACCCCTCAGGCTATGGTGGGATGAAGTAAGGAACTTTCAAAGAGAAAAGCAAAGAGGGCCTTATCACCTGTTTCAGGCAGCCTGGAGTCCAAGCCAAACACTTTTGGCTGCAGAGGTGATCCCAGACACTTCTATCTTTTCTTTGGATATTAAATAATTCTATCCTTTGTTTAAAAAAAATGCATAGAAGCCATGTGTTCTGTGACTGCAGCATTCACTTTTTCTGAAAGCAGAGGGAAAACCTTGCTTCAGTTAATATTTAAGTCTTTATTCACAAAAAAACCACCCAACCAACAGTAGCCTGAGGCTAGACCATGCACATTTGATACGATACAGACAAGAGGCTGTATTGGAATTCTTTCAGACAAAGTTCATCGAAGGAGAAAGGTGTGAGAAAGTTTCTCTATGAAGAAGGTTGGGCAGATCAAAATTGTTCTGCCTGGAGAAGTAGTAATATAAGTCTAATTAAATACTAAGTGGCAAGAAGAAGGCAGATAGAAGTAACAGTTCATGGATTCTTCTCAAACAAGAACTAGAGGTTATCAAATAAAATAGTAATTGGCAAGCCCAAAGTAGAGATTCTTCTTTCAAGACACTTCATACAAGGTACACACAAGCTCTGTGAATTCTTTTTACAGGATATTGCAGGTGCTACAATTTTATATTGTGTGAAAGGTGGTTAGAAATAATCATGGGGGAAAAATCAAGGAGTAATAATTACAGTGTTAAATGTCACATGACTGTCTCCAATTTGCACTGGCACTGAAAATTTCAGTAAATATTTGGCAGACACATTTCTTAAGCACGTACTACTGACTATTGTGAGACAGGCTGCTGGGCTGGAGAGGCCTTTGGGCTGCATGGTGTGGCCATTCCTATATTCTTAAATTCTTTAGCTGAATGAATCAGAGCTGCACTTTGCAATGAGGCTTCTTCCAAGGACAGAATCCAAAGTTAACATATGGCTCTGTGATTTTGAGCAGAACCACCATCCTGCCGTTCCAAAACTCCTTCTGAAACTTGCTCATCTATTCCCAGCATTATCTTATGAAAAGAACAATAAATAAAGAACACTTTGCTTAAAAAAGTCCCAAACAGCTTCTCTGTTATCCAAACCAAAACTCCACACTTTCCTGAGGTTTCCCTGCCAGAACCACAAAAGACATTGGCACATTCTATAGGTTCAGGCACCAGTAAAATCCAATATGTATCTAAAGAAGACTGATTGCCTGTCCTTACTGCAATGATTTTAAGGCCCAGTGCTCCACAGGGGAGAGACACAAGACAGCCAGGAAAGACATTGTGAAAACAGACAGTGAGCATATAAATCACCAGTGCAACTCAGACACGGAAGCTAGGAAGAAGACTCCTATTTGGAAGATAAACTACACTGTACATGCTAAGGCAGAGGAAGCAAATCTTTTGATATAGATAAAATGCAGAATACTGTGGGGACAAGAAAGGAATCATCCTTCTGCCCCCAGTGAAAACATTGGCTTTATTAAGCAAGGAACTGGAAAGGGTTATTTTTTCCTTGTGCTGAAATACCTCCAGACCATAGCTGGGAGGAGGACTGGGGCACTTGCCTGCAATGATTCAATCTAGTATGGAAAAAATATATGTTCTTATGATGAATTTCTAACACCAAAGAATTTGTCTGTTTTAATAAGCCCAGAGAACCTAGGTGTCTGGTGATTTCTTGTCATAAATCAGGAGCTCATTAAAAGAAAAAAGTATGAAAGAAGGCAAAGATTCTGGCAGGAGTCTTGAGAAAACAATTGAAAAGCATTTTTGAAGTTTCACTCATTTTGGTGCAATATGTGCAAAGGCCACAGCTCTGAGCAGTAGTAGTTCTGAAGTCTGCCAACTAAGTACCTTAAAGCTCCTGAATTTACTGAATTTTAGACCAAGGAGTCAGCTTTCTGCCTGTGCCTGGATATTGCCTGCTCAGAACGACACGCAAAGCTGGGGTTGCGGGAGGGAGCTACAGGAAGTCATGCTACCTGACCAACAGGAAATTCAAAGTGCATCAATTCTAAGAGTCCAAAGAGCTGTTGAAAAGTAAGATAAGGTTCAGAAGGGGATTACTGTGTCCTAAATGTGATATTTTTATTGAGAGGGCAATGCTTAAATTACATTTTTATGAGCCAGAGTGGCATACCATCACTTTTTCATTTTACTGGGAAGCTTGCTGTGACTTCTCTGCTTCACAGCTGCAGAACGGATTAATTTTATCCTCTACTGAATGAGACCTTCAATCCCACTGTAGCTTCTTACTTGGAAGCAGCATGTAAGGGTACTACAAGACCAAAATTATTATATCACCAGAGTAAAAGAGAAGCGGGAATAAAAATGGATAAAACACTAAGACTTGATTCAGCAAAATATTTATGTGCATGTTAGCCTTAAGCATCCCTGGTTAGTGAAGCACCAAAGCCTGTTCTTGGACTTAATTGAAGTTAATGGGATTTACACAGGTCCTGAAGGTAATCATATGCTTCACTGCTTCATTAAATCTGAATACAAGTATTAAAAGGCAAGGTTTATCCTCAGGGAATTCCACTGAAATACAGGGTGATACAAAACTATAAATCATTTTAAGGTATTTATTACAAAAAATCATACACAAAAACGTGCTAAAGGAAGTGCAGGGTGCATGAGAGCTGAGCCTCAAAATAGCACTTTGTTTAACAAGATATCTGAGACATAAGACCTGGTTCAGTGTAAAATCAGAAGGAACCATAATGAAGCCAAGGCCAACGCAGCTGATATCAATATTAAACCCCAGAGAAGGGGATTTTCTAAAAGTGTAGGGGGAGGGGAAGAAAAATGGAGAACAGGTCCCCAGAGAACATGATAAATGGCGATGGGTTAGGCAATATAGTTCTGCTTCCAAAAGCCAGGCTTAATCCTCACTCAGGAGTAGACATTGTGCCACATATTTAATCTATCCCTTAGAGAGAGTCAAAAGGATCAAAAGCATCATACAGATACTTAAAGGGAAAGGTCATATTCCCATTGAGGACTAATGACTACATCCGTTCCTGCGAGCATGGGGATTTCTGGTGAGGGAACTAAAACTGCAGTGTTTCCAGCATTAACTCTGGCTGTAGGGTGTCTGCTGTCACAACAGCTTCTTGAACCCTTCCCCTTTACTCCAAACTACCCTCATGCTGTGAGCTTGCAGCTCCCCGTGTTTCTCCTACAGCTTTTCCATACCTTTCAGCAAAGGGATTTCTTTAACAAAACTAAGCTCTGTGATCAGATCACCCAAAGCCACTGCAATGTCTCAAAACTACCAAAGCCTTTGTGGTTACAGAAGAATTGTAGAGAGCTGCTATAATTTAAGAGCAGGGATTTTTTTTCCACTGTAGTGGTTCAATGTGTGTTGTGTGCACACATGTGCTTCAGCACAGATGGAGATTCAAATGAATATCAGACCCTTTGGTGTGAGTTCAAATTTCCTGAAGGTGTTGGAATGTCTGTAAAACATCAGATGCCCTTTTGGTTGTTTTTTTATAAATACATTTTAATTCTCTGCTGATTTGACATTTCACTTTATTTAGGAAAAATGGGGAAAAAAATTACAACATATTGAAAAAAGTTATTACCGAAAAAAGAACAGGGAAAGGGAAGGAGGCTTGTATGTCCCTGGCAGCTACCTGCCTTTCTTATACAAAGCCACCTATGATTCTTCTACAACCACAGACAAGCCAGGTTTTCTTTGTGCTCTGTCCAGAAAGGAAGTTCAAAATATGTACATCTACTCCAAAGCTATTAATCTTTTTTTACAAGATTATTGAGGAGAGAACCATTGTCATATTTCTTAAAATAAATTTTCCCCAATGTTTCAGGAATCTCTAAAGTAAGGTTTAAGATACCCTTTATTTTCTTCTCTGCTAACACATTTACCTCATGAACAACAGTTACATTCTGACTGTTTTACTTTTGTATTAGTTATATCTATTTTTCTGTTTCTTCATGGGGTGGGAGGAAAAAAGGGAGACTTTAGTTTCACCTTGCTACTGTCAACCCACACCCACAGAGCTGTCTACCCACAAAGGTTGAAGGATATATTGAGTTGAGCTGAAGGATATATTGAGAGAGTTTCTAAATGGTCAGTAAGATTAAAAAACCAACAATCTTTGAACCTTTTGCTTTTCCAAAATGGTTTCAATTGCATGTTGAAAGTAACATAAGGCAAAACAGCAACAAAAATCAGAGTCAGGCCCCTAAACAAATGTCATCACTGCTTAGACTTCAGTGAGGGTGTTAATTATTATCACAAAGTGAGGAAACCACAGAATTGTTGGACCAAACACACGTTTCATGTGGAGAAAGTAGTACAAACAAACCAAAAACATACATAATTTTTCATGGAGTACAGAGAAGATCCGTCTATTTATTAAACAAGCCTTAGGGATCCTCCTCCTTTACAAACTATCTAACCTAGTATAACTTGCATCCCAAGGCTGTCACAGCTTTCCTTATGCCTGTACTTTATTAACTATCTCAGCTATAAGATTACAACTGGAATAATTCTGAGTGCCATAAAGAAGGAGGTTGTTGTATAAAATCTACATAACTGCACTATGACACCAACACTGGAGAACCAACCTTCTCCCGTACACCCACATACACAGTTCTTTAAGAAGACATTTAAACTAAAGACATGCATTTAATCCACCTAGCTCTAGGATATGGGATAGAACCACTAAAAGGAGTGCTGCTCACCTTATGGATGAGCCATGCACATGGTGAAAAAATGTACTTGTCACTGCAATATAGCATAGGGAGCAGTGATGAATATAGTTCAAAAGTTATCCCAGAGAACAACACACACCGGGGACATCACATTAAGGTGTTAGAAAGGCCAAGTAAGTAGTTTTTGAATAATCTGTCTAAAAGGAATCCTTTTTCCCCCTTTAATATCAAAGTGATTTGTTACCTGAAGCTGAATAAAAAATAACATATCTTAGGTATATAACACAGGAACGTTATCTAGCCATGTCCCAAAGATTTTGTTCTTTATGGACCAATCTAGGAATAAAATTACTTATACTGCTGAGATAAAAATAGAGTTCACTGATCTGTACTCTCAGAATTAAGAAGGACAGATCCTTTCCTGGTATGCAATCATCATGATGAGCAATTTTTAAAGCATCTCCTTGTTATACACTGATGTCATATATGATAAAAAAAGCTAAGCCAACACACTTAGGTTATGTCTTTATTACCACATTTTCCTGAATCATAGACATGCTGACAGACCTTTTTTTTAGACTGACACCCAGCAACTTTTTATAGGTATGGACAATGAGTGTATACTGGTTTCAACGGGTGAAATGTGGGTCGAGAGAAGGCAGAAGAAAATCTCCAAGTGCCTTACAAAGGTGATGGAACAAATTTCACAAATTGAAGTCGACCTTATTGAACCCCTGGAAATACCTAATAACAGAGTCCTAGAACTGGTGCACTGAATATAGTTAAACTGGTTTAGTTTAAGTAACTTCTAACTTAGGTCATTTAACACTAGCAATTTGAGCTAACTTAGCTTAACTTAAACCATGTTTAACATGGTCTAGTTTTTCAACTGACCCAAACCAATTCTAATACTATATTTTTTAACTAATTAATTTTTTTAAATGTCTCATACTTTGAAATTTGCAAGCAAAACCAGTTTGCAAGCAAAGCCAGTGCTGCAAAACCCACATCTTTCCTTGAATTTACTGCCATCTTTTCAGAAAGTTTATTTAAAAGAATATAACCCAAATATGTGCTTTTCTATGAAACGCGCTTTTCAAGTTCATTTTGCCAGAGAAAATACTAATTTTCCAGAATGGCATATTTCATTTGCTACCAAAGAGGACTGACTAACATAAAGCGGGTGGCTCCCTTAGAAGAAAGAGAAACAATTTGACATGGTAGGTCTGGTATCCTTCTGCAATATCAAATGAAGCCCTACATTTTCAAAATGATGCATGGGAACTTAACCACGTGGTGCCCATTAAAGTCAATGCCAGCTCTCATGGTTTATGAGGTCACCAGAAGTCCTTGATGGAATTACATTCCCGTCCTGCAGGGCGGATTCTCTTGTATCAAAGATATAATCAAAGTCTATAAAGTCAACAAAAACATCTGCAGTCAGTTCGCTCAGATTTGGATCACGTATTTCCACTGGAAAGAGAGAAGCAAGAGGGAAATAAATTACTGAACAATTGTTAGTTTAACAGCATGGCATGGATCTTATGTTGATACATATTCCTGTATCGAAGGGGGGAATAATGTCTTCCTGTGGTCGTGCTCGAGGCATCTAAATGAAAAGAGAAACACTGGGGAATATTCCTCAGAAAAACAAAAGGACATCCTGTGAGAGTGCAATTACAAAGTAATTCTTTAAGCATACCTAACAGCTACCATACAACATACCAAACACAGTATACTTGAAGAATAAATAGTCTGGGTTCTTTGTGCATCACATGCATTTTTAGAATTAGCTGTACTGGTGCACATATGTCAGTTTTGTATTTACTGGACTGAATCTTTTAATATCTATCAAAATAGTAACATTCAACTTCCAAAAATGAAAGCTGGCACTCAATTTGCAAAAAACACTTTGCACATTGTTGTGTTTTAAAACACTCAGTAGTTAATAAAAGACTGTGGTCTATTGGTGTATTGGTTTTCATATTCTCTCTGTTGGAATATGATCTTGCTGTAGCAATAAACTGATATGTTGATTGAATACTTTCCAATTCTCTAGGTTTCTAGTAGTGTTCCTGGGGATGTATCACTAGCAGAACCGTGACTGCGCTAAAAGAACCTTTATTGGAAAATGAAAAGCCATGGTACCTCTGGCGTGCCTATGTAAGATAGAATCATTTTCTTCAAAAAGTAGGTGTTTGTCAAGCTGCATGATGATATTCATTGTTAAAACATGGACTAGAAAGTTTCTAGAAATTTGTCCGCTTATCAGCCATAGTCAGGATTCCATCAGAGTACCAAGTGTCCTAAGCTAGTTAAGAATTTAGGGAGCAATTTGTATGCACACACACATTAATACTTGCATACCTTGCAAACAAAGGTCTAGAAGGCAGCAGACATGCTTCATGAAAAAGATTTGCACAGAGCAAATAAATAATGTCTCAGAGAGAAGCAGCAAATTTGGAAGCATAACGGGCAATGTGATAAATATTATCACCAGGTGTTTTCACGGGTGCATGGTGTCTGTGGTTTAATTAGGTTTCTGTTATCCAAGGTTACCAGTGGGGTACCCTGGCCCTCCAAAAACACAAACAGTGTAAAACTTATTTTACAGCAGCCCACAACATCAGATTAGATGGAGAGGAAAAAAAGCTGTTGTTTCAATATGGCACCTCTCCGAACTAGGGAACATAGATGATACAAATATAGCCATACTGCTTCTTCATTCAGGTGATTTCACGCTTACTGCCCTACCTGTCTACAAGCTGGATATGTCACCCACTAGATAAGTGTGAATTAACCATAAAGAGAATGCAGTGCTGTATCAGATGAATTTCTGTAGCAGATGTGGTGGCCGTGGCAAAATTTCAGAAGCTTTGAAGGGCCAATCCCAGCGGTACAACGGCTTTTCATTTTCCAAGAATGGCTGATCCCAGTGGTACCACGGCTTTTCATTTTACAAGAAAGATTCCTTTAACACAAGCTGGAGTAGGTTTTCTTCTGTCTTTTGTTTTAGTTTCTGTTATTACTATTTTTGGGAAAGAAAAAGCGTCAGGAAAGTTCAGAGTGGGGCAACTTTTTCATTACAGAGGATTGAATCATCCAGTAAAGGACAAAATTTACAGCAGGAATCCTGTGAAAGAAGCATTGTGTATGTATGTTCACATCCAAACCTTATGATATAGCCTGTAATATTTTACGTTTTGCAGCCAGGCTGCTTCCCTTGCCTTTGCTTAAATGAGCAGTCAGTATACTCACAGCTGGCCTGGGCTATTCCCCCCTCCTATCATCTCTTCACCCCTCTGAAAATCAAACTCCAGCTAAATTTTACTGATAAAGCCAACATTAAGCAGAAGGAAAAATATGCATTCTTCATCCTGTACAGCTGAGCAGGGCTAAATGGCTAACAAAAAGTCCTGGGCAACAACTTTAAAATAGGGAAAGGGCTGGTGCTGTGGGTGGAACTGGAAGGAGAGGGAGGCTGGTGGAGGGGGATGTGTCAGTCCTTGAGCTGGAGCCAATACCAATCCCTCTACACAGTTTGAGCAACACTACCTCAAGTGCATGGTTATTTCTGCAAAGTGTTTGACTTCCATCTGAAGGAATTTTGTGTAAGCTGAGATCAAAGCTGTTTGAATTAGTTTTATAAACAACATAACTTAGGTAGGTATTTGACGTGGGTAAATACTTTGTCAGCAGCATAGAATTATTAATTATGAATTTGCAATCTCTCAGTTTACACTTTTACTCTAATGCCCTATTTCTGAAGAAGTATTCACAACCCTGATACTAAGGCTGGAGTATTACATAGTCCAGGCTTTTAACACGCATTTTAGAATGAAAATATTAAAATACCTATCATAGAATGGCCTGGGTTGGAAGGCACCTTAAAGATCATCTAGTCCCAAACCCCTTGCCATGGATCTCAGAGCTCCATCCAACCTGGCCTTAAACACTTGCAGGGATGGGTCATCTACAGCCTCTCTGGGAAACCTGTTCCAGACTCTCACAATCCTCACAGTAAAGGACTTTTTTCTAATAGCTAATCTAACCCTAGTCTCTTTCAGTTTAAAGCCACACCCCCCTGTCCTGTCACTACATGCTCCTGGAAAAAGTCCCTCTCCATCTTCCTTGTAGGCTCCCTTCAGGTAGTGGAAAGCCACAATTAGAACACCCCAGAGCCTTCTCTTCTCTAGGCTGAACAATCCCAATTCTTTCAGCCTTTCCTCATAGGAGAGATGCTCCATCCCTAATCAACTTGGTGACCCTCCTCTGGACTCACTCTAACAGGTCAATGTCCTTCCTGGGCTGGGGACCCCACAGCTGGATTCAGTATTCCAGGGGAGACCCCACTTTGAGTATAGCTGTTGAGAGATTGCAAGTTCTTAATTAGTAATTCTATGCTGCTGGAGCTGTCACTTAGGCTAAACCCATGAGCTCCTTCAGCCCTGCCCTCCAAGGGGGCTGTGTCACCGGTGCCTGGGCTACGACCGCGGGCGGACTCTTCGGCACCGAGCTCCTCTTTTCCTTGCCGTCACCCTCAAGCGGCTGGGGCGGTACAGAATCATGCAAACCCTCACCGTCTCAGCATGCCAGCGCCGGGAAGCGGGAGGTCGCGGTTCCCAAAGCCGCCAGGTGTGCCAGCCCCGGGAGCCGCGGCCCGGCAGCCCGGCCGGGCCCTGCGGGCGCCGGGACGCGGCCAGCGGCGCCACCGAGCGCGGCCGCCAGGGGGCGCCCGAGCGCGGCCGCCCGTGCGCCGCGCCGGGATCCGGGAGCGGGGGAAACATGGGGAGCTTTGGGAAACCTCCATGTGGAGCTTTGGGAAACCTCCATGTGGAGGGCAGATTGGAGGACATTTATCTCGAAGCGATCGCGGGGTAAAGTCCAGCGCTCGGCAAAAACGCAAGGGAAGCCGCGGCGGAGGGTGTCCGTTTGAACGCTGATTAAAACAGCTCCTTCCGTGCAAAGCCCTCAGGTCGCAAATGGAGAGGATACCGGGAATGCTTGCTAATAATTCTGCAGAGATCTGAAAGGAAAATGTCCTTTTAATTCACAAGTATAGGAAAAATAGCTGAGGAAAGGCTTTCCTTTTTCATGCTGCCACTATAAACCCATGTTTCCTTCAGAAATGTTATCTACACTTTTCTTATTCAGTGTGTTTTGATTATTTTTCTCCTTCAAATGATTGACACATAATGGATGCATGAAAACAGATTGATGTAATCTTTGAGATTAGGACTATAAAACATGAAAATCCAAATTAATTCTTTAGTTTTAAAACAAACAAAAAAAACCAAAACAAAAAGCCACACACACACACACACACAAAAAAAAATCAAACAAAAGAGCCACCACCATAACTCAGAAAGATATTAATTATTAGGAGGAAAAGTAACTCATGCTTTCCTGTTAAGTTGTAATATGAATGGTAGCATTTTGAACTCTTGGCCTAAAATAGTTATATTGAGCTTTGATCCATAGGACGTTAACAGACGGGAAGCAGAGTAGTGAATTGGGGTGAATTTAATAGTATCCAGAGATAGAATAATTAACTCTTATGGTGCCTATTAGCAGCTAGGGTCTGAAGAAAAACGCTTTATAAAAATAAAGCCAGAAAGGGAAAAAGGCCATTCCTGAATATTGTTAGGTAAATAAATAATTTGAGAGAAGATTACAACATCCTTCCTTAATATGAGTCATGAAATGAAGGCCAAGTTTGTTTTCTTTATCATCCACCAAAGACGATCACTGTTTGCAAACAGGGTGAAACATTGTAGGCCAGCAGTTAAATGTCCCTGCTCACTCCTTGGGTTTTATTCTCATATTAGCAAGCTTTTCAGTAAATTTACTTGCTTCACAATACATGTATGAGTACATGGATTAATGAGCCTTCTTATGAGTCATAAGAGCTTCAGATGCTCTTCTTTCTTTTCAGCCTTGTTTGTTAGCTAGATATCAAATACTGTTTGGTTAACACAGAAACTAGGTCTGTGTAGGCTGGCTCAGCAGAGCATGTTATTATACTCCCTGATTTACTTCTGAGTGTCCACATCAGTTCATACTGCCCAGTGTATTGTGTCTTCCTTGATGTAACAACCACCTAAGCTCAGGCTGTCTATAAATGCAGCACCTTTATGGCTGTTCAGTGATATTAATACTCCTCTAGGAAGGAGTCTGAAAGTAGATTTTTTTGCCCAGCAGAACTTAGATGAGGCTAGAAAGGGTGTATTTCCCACAGCACAGATAGGGTCAAGTGCTGAAACACACAGTGACTCTACTCATGTGTACCTTCCTGTTTAATTGCCATGTGAATCACTGATCTGTTCACACAAAAGCCATTGAAATGCCTGAAAACAACATGCAGCTAACAGCCTGTAGAAGGAGAGGTAAAATAAAATGATTCCATAAATACTGGAGAGATGCTCTTTACATCAAAAGAAACAGCACTTCCTTTTCAAAGGCTAAAACATTAGCACAGGTGACAGTGTCTTTCAAACTGTGGAGTAGATATTAACCCACTTCACCAGAGCTATGCAAAACCTCAGATAGATGTACTTCACATGATTATGCATTATATACCAAAGGGAAAGGAAGGAAGGAAGAAATCTCCCCAGCCTTTCTGCAAATGCATACAATAGAACTCATTGAAAAGCCTCTCAGTATATTGCAGTACTGAACAGTAAATCAATGTAATCTGAATTTCTGCAGTAGCAGGAACCTTTCCAAATGATCGCTATAAATGGAGCACATGTTTTACGTATAGGTTACTATTTTTGGCAGTCCATCAAGCTCCTTTGATCTGTAGACAGTGGGGTTTCATCCAGCCAGCAGGACAAGAATAAAAGGTCCATAATCTGCCTTGTGCCAAGATCCACTCAGAGCAGGAGATGGGGAGCTGGTTATGGTCACACAGCTCTGCGGCTGCTCCTGTGTCAGCCTGAGCTCTAGCAGAACTTAGATAAGCTTGTGTAGTTCAAGTACACCCTAAGTAATCCCAGGCTGTTTTAGTCCCTGAGGTGTACCCATTAAGAACCCAGAGCCCTCTGTTTTGTTTCTGTGGGTCTCTCAGTCTTTCCCTGTGCCAGCATGGGGAGAAGAATTGGCACAAGAGCTGTTTATACCACCTTGCACCGGCTGCATGGCTCCCTACACAGGGAACATCCCCTGGGGCCAGTTAAGACAGCGCCCTGCAACACCTGCACAATACAAAGTGACGGAAACCAGCACAGAGAGTCTGGCCTGTGAGACCTCAAAATGGAAAAAGGCAGATGAAAAAAAAACACACACCAAGGCAAGGGAAACCAGGCATCACATGAGGATTAGAAAGAAAAGACCAGAAAGAAAATTTATAAAATGGGGCAAATCACTTCCTGACTGCAGCAGAGCTGAACTTCAAAAAAGATCCACTAAGCCGACAGCATTGCTGCCAGAATGGACAGTGTCTCAGCGTCCTTCCTCTCCTCAGGTTCTTCATCAAAGATGATGTCAAGAGTTATGTGTCCCTTTCTGAAACATTTCTGTGAGTTTAAACTAGCCCTCAGTCCATTACAGCCTTCATATAAAGGAGTGAGCAGTGAAATGTTTTGCCACACGTGGATAATGCACTATGGGGCACAAGTGTCCGACAGCCATGGTTTTGTGGATATCTAAGTTGATTACAACTATAGGGAGAAGCCAGTGTTGACAAAGAGAATTATGAATATCTAATTTTCCCACTACATTCTTTTTTTTTTTTTTAACCCTGAAATTCATTACACTCGTGTCATATATATAAAATACATTTTCATTAGCCCGTCATCAAAGTTCACAAATCCTAAATCTTCTCTGCTGTTCTGAGTGACATATTTCAGGAATAACTACTCAGAAATAACTGCTGTAGATGTGTCTGGCTGCTGAACATGAAAGTATGGGTGCTGCTGACTGCCTGGCAGCTGGCCCAGCATTTAACCCTGCTGTTTTAAAATGTCGTAAAATAAGCACAATTTAATCTTTTGAAACCTTTTGGTCAGTGACTGTGATTTCCGCAAAAAATGACTTCAAAGGAAAGACAGGCACCTTTGTTGATGCCTTTTTAAGCAGTCATGAGTTCCAAATTATTTTAAAAAAAGGGAAGCAGAAACCTCAAAGTGTATAACACCTCCTCAGAATTAGATGCTGAAGCGATATGTAAACTGGGCTATAAAAATCGATCCTCCACTAGTGATGTGGCTCAGAATGATATAATTAAAAGATAATGTCAATGGAAAAAGAATATCATCATAGACTAATGGGCTCCTCCTGACACATAAATACCACAGCAAAACCTCTATTTTAATGAAAAAATACCACTTAGAAGCCAAGTAATTTTATTTTCAAAGCAGGATGTGTTGAAAATGTTCTATTTCTGTGGCTATATTTCTGTTTTGCCAAATGTCTGACACAGAATTAACACTTCCACCTTGCAATCTTCGTGTAATACACAACATTCCTCTATGCCTCTAAAGCACCACGTTTTACCTGTGCAAAAAGCAGCTGACTTCTGCAAATAGTGTTCCTTTTTGTTAGTAAGTTGCAATCTTAATATAGACTGAAAGTTTTGTTTCCAAACTTAGATGCAGAAAAAATTATCCATACTTAATTGTTTGACATTCAACTTGATTTAGGGAATGTGAACATTCCTGGGCATGAGACTGTTTAGGCATGAAGTGACTGTTTTTCACCCCAGTCAAAGTTGAGTTAAAAATAGCCTCTAAACACATCAGAGAGGGAAAAAAAAAGTAATGTGAAGATACCTTGAATAATTAAACATATTTTGCAATCTACATCATATTACTCTTAGCTTCACCACCCCCCCCAAGAAAACAAAACAAAACAAACAAAAAAAACCAACAAAACACACACAAACCCAAACAAACAAACAAAACAAACCAAAAACACAACCAAATAAACAAAAAAAGTAGTCTTTCTTCTGTTCTTCTCAGATTTGGTTTGGAAGAAATGCCTTTTGACATTTCAGTATTAAAGCAGAATGATATGAAGAGCATTTGATCCATCACTGTATGCTAGGATGCTTTGAAAATGCCTACCAGATGTGGCCCTCAAAAGTCCTAGGCATGTTCTCCTTAGTTCCTGGCTTTAGACCAGTCTGAGGAAAGAACTGGCTGATGAGCTGCTCAGACCGGGCTGATCTGGATATGATCTGGATGACTGTTGTCACCTACAGAACTTTAAAATCAAAAAGGGAAGTGCCTTGCAAGACTAGGCGCCTCCAGGATTAGACAGCAGCCAAGCACAGGTTTCTGGAGAGCACTTTTGGATGCTGTTCCACCTACATCCTGCCTTAGGTGCCTAAGTCCTTTACTAGAGCTAGCCAGAAAGGCTAGATTCCCATTGAAGTCTGGAGAAGGATTTACATTAACTTCAGTGGATTGATTTGGGCCTTAAAATGAGAACCATGTGTACATCCTTATGAAGAATCTGGTCCCTTCTGTTTATTCATTGTGACTTCTTGCTGTATTGAACCGTTCATACACACTAATCAACAAATAATATGTCAAAAGATGTTTTGGAGGATAAGAGAGTTGTGGACTTTCATGCCTGTAGTCTGTGCTATTCTGCACTGTTCTGGCCGTACCGCAGCCACCCTGGCTAACAGGCCAGTCAAGCCACATACACCGTTCAGGTCATACATAAGCTCTAATTGTATTACTCGTCTGGCTCGTCAATACTTTTCCATGGAGCCGAAGGAAAGGAGAGCATATGGAATAGAGAAGCAGGAAAACTAATGAATGAAAGAATATAACTTTCAGGGTTCTGGCAATGTTTTCACATCCATATTTTGCTCCACTCCCTTGAGGTCACAAAAAGCAAATGGCATATTCATTTCCTTCCATCTGTGCTATTCTGAACAGCAAATGGGAACTAATATCTAAACTTTCCTAATAAGCAGGGGTGGGAGGAGAGCTGGGTAATAATTAGCTACTGGCTAGCAATGCTTTGTACATTATGTGACTTTCAGAGTGATGCTCATTGTAGACACATTTTTCTTCTTCCTTTCCCTATTTTGCAATGACATGACACTTTTAAATTAAAAATTAAAAAAAAAGCCCAAATTCTTCCCAAATGCTACCCATCATACACTGAAGCAGCAGGAGCAGATCCGTGCAGAGCCAGGCTGGCGCTGTCCCATTTTTTACATGCAATTCCATGTAAACACTGGGACGAGGTGGCTGGCCAGGAAGCCCTGGTGGTGTTGGATGTGTGGCGATGGCCCCCCCTTCCCTGGGGAGAGGCTCAGCTCCAGCTGCAGCTGCCTCCCCCCTGCCGCTGCTGGCAGGGCCTCCCCGCCGCCCCGGCAGCTCGCTCCCCCCGCCCTGGGCCACAGAAACCAGAATTTAGTGACCTGGCGATGCAGCAAATAAATAAATGAATGGAGCTGGAGAGCTTTCTGGAGAGGCCTGCGGGCCGTGCTTCCCAGAGCGAAGGAGAGGAAAAGCGCTTCTGTAGGCGTCTGGCTGGCTGGGTTCCTGTCAGAATAATGATTTCAATGTTACCGTGATTTCACCAAGCGGCACGCTGGGCCTTGGTAGGCAGTTTTTTACAGTTGTGAATGTAAATAAGGCATTTATTTAAATTGAACCTCTATTGTACAGAGAAAATATAAGCTGGGAGGAAGCACTGCTGCTTGAGCTCTACTGGACTGCAACGCATTTATACATCAGGGAGCAGGACAGGTCTTGTACATCACCAAGGCAGCATTGGCCAATATTTGCATTTAGAAATGTAGTTTTAGGACAATCATTCTGCCACCAACCTGGTTAGCAAGGCAGCTCTACACCTTGGCTTTCAGGCTGTAAAATGAGCATAATGATCATGACCAGAAAAAAAAACCCAGAAAAGACACCTGAGGGATATGAAAACCCTGGACACATAGTAGGAAGGAAATAGATTTCTGCTCCATATCAATATCCACATTTCTAAAGAAAAAAAAAATGCAAAAATCCAACTTGAAATTCTGAAATATTTCTTTAACTTAAAGTCTTCTAAGCAGCACTATACTTATCTCATCTTAAAAGATTTCATTTGTGAGAGTATTTATAAGTTTTATGTTTCAGTTGGTTTCTTTTCCAAAAATACAAAACAATTTCCAGCCAGAGAAGCAGGACACTATTTTTCAAAGAGAATAAAAATACACAGTTTTGATCAGTGAAAAATTCTTCTAGATTTTAATTGTCAAAAAATGCATCCAAACCCTTTTGTGTGGGGAAGTTTCATTTTCAACCAACTCGCATTTATTTTCCACCTAACCTGGTCCAGTAGTATCTTGTACCCAGGTGCTGGCAAACCTCTACTGGGCTTTTTTTGAGCTTGATGAGTTTCTGCCAGTTCCTTGATGCCTAGGAAACACCACTTTACTGCTGTGGCAAAGCCTGCCTGAGTTTAAAAATAAGGGTGGTTCCTGCCTTTGGTTAGGCTACTTTTTTTTTTTAATTTTAAAAACATTTCCCCTTTATTTTCATGGTAAAAGGTATTTTCAATATTTTACAAGAAAATACTGAATGTCCTTATTAGCTTTAGGTCATAAATGCCACAAAACAGATTTAAAAACTGGAATAAACCCAACATAAATGCTTACTATTGGTGAATATAAGGGCATACAAAACAGGGCAGTAAAGTCACTATACAATATCAGTAAAACCATTAAAAAAATCTGGAAAAACATCAAGATGGCTGGCCTCTTTGTAGTTTCAGCACAGAAAAAAAAAATTGAGCTTTATTTCTAAATATTTTCCCTAGTGGGAAATAACAGCTTAAAAATAATCCCAGATGTATTCATTTGTGTAACATTTTTCTGCTTGCAACATATAGGCATGGAAAAATTATTGAAGGTTTCAATTCTGGACTTGTATTTTAAAAATGTCAAGCTTTTGAAAAACAGCATAATTTTTCCTTAAAAGCTATTCATTTACCTGGAATGTTGGCCAGCAGGCGTACATTATGGACTTGGTTTAGCTAAGATTGAAAAATTGCCCAAAGGCAAAAGAGAAGTAGGCAATTTTTGTGGCTCAGATTATATCCCCACACAAAATACAGCTGAGTTGATTTTTGAACTGGCATATAAAAGAATTTTGCAAGTATGTGATCTTGAAAGTGATCAAAAGCTATCAGGTTTTTAAAAAGCTCAATGGTTGTTATTTTCATGTTGTCTTCTTTACAATCAAAATCTGTATCCTGAGGTACAAGCAATTAAAGAGCTCTTATTAAATGGCTACTGAAAACAATAAAAAGAATAGCAATCCAAACCCATAAGTAATATTTTCCAAAGAGGAGCAGATAAAGGAATGTTTCTATTTGCTCTACAAAAGAAATTGTTTGCTAAAATGTGGATATTTTTCTTTAGTAGATATTATTATTGGAAATACATTAAAAAAACTACACATCTACTCAAATCTTCAGGAAGTTGTCTTGCTAAAGGAATCAGTTTTCTTTTGTACAATCTAGACTATCACCTTGAAAAGTTTTTTGTCTGGGTAACATTTACAGCCCATTTTCTGTGACTAATTTCTGTGACAGACAGTAAGTAATGTTACCATGTATAGGTGGCTACAAATAGTTTTAACAGGTTGGACTTATGGGGAGGCCTGGGGGGGTATTCCCCTCTATGTATATGAAATCTATTTTTTATGCAAGTGAGACTCTTTAATAAAAATAAGGAAAAGTCAGTGAAAATTCAGGGAATTAAATTATTCATCAAGAGCCAAAGGTATGGAACAGGTAGAGTGGTCAAACCAGTGCACATCAGCCCTTTAGGGCTGAGGACAATGCCTGTATTCTGACAGAAGGAGCCAAGCTCATGCTGAACCAGCCAGTTCCAAGAGCAGACTGCTGCTGTATCAGTGCAATGCTCTGTGTGAGCTGAGAAAGTGAACAAGGGTGAGTAGTGTGCACATAATGCCCTATGACCAGAGCGTGATTGTCTGTGCAGTGTCCATGTCCTGTAGAGCGGGGCCGGTCTGCCTGGAGCCTGCCTGAGGAAGTCCGATGCAACACATGTACAGCCATAAGGAGCACGGTGATCCAAGGGCCACGCAGTCTGTTCTGTTCCCGCTGAACTTCTCTGGTTTTCTATTTGAGAAGAGTGGAGTTTTTAGAGAGTCCCATAGAGGTTATCCTTCAGGAAATTTAGGGCCACCAAGATGATTAGAGCAATGGAGCACCTCTCCTGTGAAGAAAGGATGAGAGATATGGATTTGTTCAACCTGGAAAAGAGAAGGCTTCGGGGAGACCTAATTGCGGCCTTCCAGTAACTAAAGAGAGCCTACAAGAAAGACGAAGAGAGACTATTTGCAAGAGCATGTAGTGACAGGACAAGTGGGAATGGCTTCAAACTGAAAGAGAGTACGGTTAGATTAGATAGTAGAAAAGAATTCTTTCCTGTGAGAGTGGTGAGACACTGTAACAGGTTTCCCAGAGAAGCTGTAGGTGCCCCATCCCTGAAACGTTCAAGACTAAGTTGGATTGGGTTCTGAGCAACCTGTTCTAGTGAAATGTGTCCCTGCCAACAGCAGGTGGCTTGGAACTACATGACTTTTAAGTCCCCTTCCAAATCAAACCATGCTATAATTCCATGATTCTATTTTTCTACTATTCTATGATTCTATGAAATGGGGTTGCTGCATGGCTGGCAATATCCAGCTGACTGGTTATTTCATGAAAGGTGGCCTTTTTCCTTTTTGTTTGCAGACTGCTGCAAGCCGTGCAGTCTCCCTCAAATGCAGAGCATTAGGAGGAGCTTCAGACACACGGTAGAATGACTCTGAGCGCTCCTGGGCTTTTGATACATGACAGCTTTGCCCAGGGGAAGTGAATGTCCACACTTGGGTCACATGTGATACTGCAACATCGTCCATGTGCTTGGGGAATGGTGGTGGGTAGTGTCATAAGTGGTGTATTCTCTCTTCTTCTCTAGATGTAATACCTCTTCAGTGACAGCAGAATTTATTTCTTGGATACTTCACATTGCTCTCTGTGTCCTACTGGCAACAAACAATGGCTCAGCTATACCTCTCCTTGCACACATGCTTCAGAAGTTTTTTAAATAGCCAGTCAGAAAAAGTCAGAAGAGTAAGTTCAGGGTCAGAGCTTCTACATCTGTAACACAGTCTCAAGAAGAAAATGTGAAGAAGATGGGCTGATGTTTCTGTGCTACTGAGGTCTCTACTTTAATACAGTCAGAAAAGAAAAAAAAAAAACACGGAAAAAGTACAGTAAAACAAGGTCTTAATGTACAGCTGGTGAAGCTGGCACAGAGGTTCTACTTGATGCCCAGGAGAGCAGTCATGCCAAAAACTTGAGACACATAAAAATGCTGGGAGTCTCCAGCTCCCAGCTGCAGGTAATTAGCGTATCTTAAAAGTCAGATCAATAAATATCTCATTGCAAATTAAAGAAGGAGAATTTGTGTAGACATCTTTGTTGTCCCCCTGCAGAGCAATTGCAGGTGTCTTGGCAGATGAGGGAAATCAGATATGTGGCCTCTGGTTATATTCTAAGTATAACTTGGTTTACTTACACATATAAATAAGTACTGGAACAGAGAAAATCAAAGAGCATGCAAGTAATTCCCTTTTTCAAGAGTCTCAGCTCATCACTAAAATTGGGATTACAAGCAACAATTCCACCTGAAGAACAGATTTTAAAATGAGATCAAAGCAAATAGCAATCTCACCTTCTGATAATGCAGCTCCCTTCACACACAACTGTATATACAGACCCACAAATTTAAAAAATAGGTATATTATCCCAGGAATTAATATCTACTTGCATGCTTAAATAAAAGAAAAAGGAAAAAGTAATCTGGAAGATTGAAATGGCACCATCTGGTGACACCTGCCACATGGCATGAATGGCTCGTGAAGCTACTTGTGTTGTTTGAAGCTTTGTGTATGAGCATAAAAGCCTTTAGCAGAAAACTCTTGATTAGCCACTGCTTTTTTTATTCTGCTGCTATAGCTTGCTGTAAGGACAATTGTAGACATGCGTGTGGCTTCAGATACTTCATTCAGAAATTACCAGGGTAATCAAGTTATATATATAAGACTCACCTCACTCTAATTTATAGTTCAGCTCAGACCATTGAACTTGCAAGTAAAATTTATGGGGGAAGAGCAATAAATTAAATTGCATAGAAACATAATTTTTGTCGTCCAGTTACATGTACATTTCGATTTAACACATAAAAAATGGAGTATAATACTAACTTGTTAATAAAATGTGCACAGCGCTGACATGTAAAAACAGTTTTATAATTGGTTGGTCCACTCTGTTAGCCTTGTTGACAACACTAAATTTTCAAAACCCTACATTAGTAACGTTGAGCTAACATTATAAATGCAGAAAGCTCATAAATGCATACAACAGAAATTCATTTGGCCTTTGATTTTTCTCTTTTTGGGTGTCTTTAAAGTGAAAACTGTAAAATTACCACGTAATAAAACCCAGTACACTGAACACTAATTGCCCATTTATAAAAAGCTCTTTTCCTCCAATCATGTAGGTGTGAGGCATAAACTTCTTGGGTTTTACGGAGCTGCGATTTATACTTTCAGTTCTGTTTCTCTCTGTTGCATTTCATCTTAAGCTTATAAAAGACGAGCTGGATTTTATTAATCTGCATCAGAATTCATTGGACATTAAATCTATGAAGATCCCTACAGGGTTTTAATTGTGGCTGAATTGCCAACAATAATTGGGCCTCTGACTAACCACGGAGAGCAGGCCACCCTCGCTGCCGGGCACAACTGCAAGCTCCAGCACCAGCCACGATAGCCCACTTTGTCAGCCTCCCGAAGGGAAGTTGTCAAGTCTGGGACCCTGCTGCTTTATTCCTATAACTATGTTTTAGAAACACCTCACAAGTGGAATTGTGGTTGCCTCATCCAGAAAATGTGGAAAGGATTAATGTGGCATGTAAAACAAATCACTCCTGAGCTCAGCTGAGAAAGTGGGTATTAAAAGCACTCCAGTCAAAAGAGCTTTAGTGAAAGGGTCATGGTGATATACAGTCAGCACATGTTGGGCTGGTAAAGCTGCAGGGTGTTTGGAAATGGTAATGGTCCATGGGTGTAAATTCTTTCAAGACCTCTTAAAGGCACATGTGTTTCTTGAGCATGTTCTCCAAACAAGGACCTGTTATAGGTTAGATTCACTGGAGCTTTTAAACTTTATTGATTGGTTTGTGGTATTCCAGGTTTGCTTACTGGTTTGTTGGGGAGTTTTTTTAATGCTGTTGATAAACAGAGAAAACTATCATGACTTAATCTAAAACTTATAAATCTATAAACTATGTTGTATGTAGCTTTATTGTAATGTATTTCAGAATGTGTTCTTTCTTTTCTTTATGCCAGTAATCACTGGATTCACAAGAGTTAAGGGTCTATCAACATTTCTTTTATGAATGCAGGTTTGTTAAAACGTCTGTAGTTTTAAGGATAAGAAAGTCAGACTCTTAACTTTGACATAACATTTAGAGTGCCTTTTAATATGTTTGTAACATTTGTAAAATAATATTTCCTGAACTTATTAAAAAGATGTTTCAAGACAGCTTTTCTTGTAAAGCTGGGAAGACTTACAGTGCTTAGCAAAAGATTTATTTTACAAGTTATTTTTTTCATTAGGAGTTTCATTGTGATTTATCATTAAGAATAAAAATGTGATAACATATATGTACCATGTAGCCCTTTTTTTCCCCTAAAAAATGCCACTGTAAGACGGAAATGTCCAGAAAGGGTTTTTAAGCAACAGCTCACCTTGACTTCTGTCAAAAACATGAAGGTTCAGTAATTTCGTACATTAGGCCCTCTGTGCAAGGATCACTTCACTTAGATTTGAAATGGAGCCATTTCTGAGAAGCATGTGTCAGGTGTTGAGCAGAACACAACCACATCTTTATACAGACTGAGTGGCTGAGAAATGGAACTGAAAAAGAAAAATGTATCTACTTGCTACAGTACTTGCCATGATATAATTAAAACCACTAATAATCACTTCCAACATGCACCATTCAGTTGAGAAGGCATCCCTGCAGCAAGTGGCCTGCATTCAATTCTAAGGAAGCTTGTTACAGTAATGGTCCAAAAGCCAGTATTTTAGGATTTGGCCAACAGAATGCTGTTTTGGTTAAGTATACTAGAGATTAGGGTTTTTTCAGTCTTATTTCTGAATGTATTCGTTTTTACACAGGGCCACTGTTAATTATTTTTTGTGGTCATTTAACCTGTGTTCACTATAACAGACTTGAAAGCAAAAGCACAGATTGCAGTTACATGATGTGGTAGGTGAAAACATTTGTTCTGAATAATAATATTTAATTGAAATCGTATTTAAAAACACTGAAGAGTTGTTTTCATGCAAACCCACAGGACTGTTATGAACAGGGGCCATGGTTAAATGATCAAAAACCTACTTAGTCAAGTTAAAACAAATAAATAAAATAACATGTGACCTTGGCAAGATTTGGGTTCTATGTAGGTTCTGGTTCAGTGCCTCTGTCTTTGGCTCCAGCTACAACCATGACTAAAAATATTGTTTTACAGGCTTTAGCAATGACACCATTTGTTACTTTTGCTTAGTACAGCACTAGTGAAAGTCAAGGTCAGTCGTTCTCCTGCAACTTTTGCACCATGCAATGAAGTTCCAGCCATAAAGCAAAGGGACACACGGTAGATATGATGTCACTGTCTGGCATCTTTATGGAAATGAGAAAGCTTTGGCAATGCTGAACTTCAAAATTAAGTTTCCTGTCCTTTTCCCCTTCAGGAAGGTGAAATGTGATGTGCCTGTAACCAATCCTGAAACAGACGTCCTGTAGCTACTTGGGTAAACAGCTAAGGTAAGTGGCCAAGACACACTTAAATGTTTTCTAAAGAGACACACAGTCTAAAAAAAAAAAAAAAAAGGTTCATAGCACACATGGGTTGTTGTAATGTCATTGTTCCACATTACAATAAAGTGCAGGAAACTGGACAACCCTGTAATCTGTAAACCAAATTATTGATGTTCTGCCCAAACATTTTAAAACCCAAACACCTGTAAGGAACAGCCAAATATTTGGAACAGAAGACTAGTCCTTCTGGGTTTCTTTACCCTTTAAAACAAAAAAATAAATGAAATAAATATAGTTTATGAAAAGTTGTTCTTTAAACTTCCTAAGCTACAGGGCATTTTTTTCCAAGAGCGTACAGTTGCTTTGTAAAAGTTTCCTCTACCTAGGAAAGAAGACACTGCTTACCTTTTGTTTCAGTTCTTGTTTTATACAAGGCTCAAATCAACTGTTTTGCTGAAACATTGTGGGTTTTTTAAGTTGAAGTCTTAAAAGCAATAACTTTATAAGTTAAATTCCTAATTGCATCAGCTCTCAAATTTTTTTTCATTTTGAGAAAAGTCTGCTGTGTCTCACACCTAAAATTGTAGATTCAGATTCAAAGACTTTTTTCAGTATGTTTATCATCAAATCTGCAAGACCATTCAAAGCTGAAGAACAAACTAGAAGGAAGAAGAAGAATATAGAAGTTTTTATTTTCTTATTTGCTTCTTTTCCTGTCAGTGAGGGTATAAAAATTTGATTTTAATTAAGTATAATTCGTTGAAAATCCCATCTTTCTGTCTTAAAAGACAATCCAGAAAATATCCAAGAAAATAATATAAATAGTAAGTGGATTAAATAGAACGCCACTTGTTTATGTCCTGAAGATGACCTCTTTCTTACCCAGAGAAAAATTTTAACTATGCTGTGTTGGTAACGTGTGGTCCTTTAGATAGCTGGAATTTATCAGAAATTTCACTGCCTAAAAGAGTTAATTTGGACAGAAAAGTAGCCCAAAGTAGAGGGCTAATGAGCTCACTGTGCAGCTCAATACTCAGCTGTTCCAGTTCTGACCCACCATCCCAAAAGTGGTTTAATGTAGAGTTAGGCCTAAAGCACCAAGGTGTCCCTAAAATTATTCATCTTCTGACTCTTCTGCAGAATTGCCTCAAACATCAGTAAGGACTAGGGCCTTGCTGTGCTAGGAAATGTATAAATATTAACAAAACAAATATTATTTGCTTTGAAGAGCAAATAAATTGAAGGTCTTCTAGCAATAACAGTCACTGTGGTTATGCCCTCTTAAATGGGAAATCAGCTAAGAAGATGGAAAAAAAAAAAAAAAGGAATAAAGCAAATGTGGGGTTTATTTTCCTCTCAAGTTAGAAAAAATCTGGGGCTTATTTTGTTCCATACCTAGTGAGCTACATCCAGCTTGCTCGACAAGGTTTTGACAGGTCAAAGACAGGAGTCCAAGAGTCAAGGTTGAATTTTTTGTAGGTCTGTGAGCAACAATGAGTGGTACTTAGAGAAAAAGGAAAGAGCAAAATGCAGAAGGGAGTATAACAACAGGAGGGGGAAATAGCTGAATGGGGAAGGAGAAAATTCTTTAGGATAAATTATTCTGATTAAATCATTTACATTTCAAAAAAAAGGTATATTAGGGGAAATTTACTCTGTGTATAATTTATAAAAGAAACTAACTGCCCTGTTTAAGAAAGGTCTCATGCTTCTCTTTAAACTTATTCTAGAAAAATATATAAATATTTTATGGATTCAATTTCCTTGAATTTTAAATTCAATATATTTGGTTGTATATTATTTTCCTTCCTGTTAATTTTTTTGTATTAATAGAGGAAAAAAACTGTAAACCCAAGGAAGTCTTCACCTGAACCTAAAAAATATGTTATGATCCTAAAACAACACACCTTTTTTCCCCAAAAAATTTGAACAAAACTTTTCTCATCTTTTCCAAGAAACAAAAAGGGCAAAACTAAATTCATATCATCACAGAAGCAGCAAAATATGTAAGTAATCTCACATTTTCAGTTACTTATGTGGGATTGTCCTTGTGTCAGCCATTTCATGAAGGGCATGGACACCACCAGCAACCCTGTTCAAAGCAAACGAGAAGGTGGGAAGGAGGCAAATGTCCACTTTCTTCTTGCTGTTATTGCTCACAAGCTGCTGCCAGTACTCACCTTCCAGACAGTTTTTTCTGTGTGGTCTTTTCCACACTTTCCATGCTCTTGCCACATTTTGCCCACAAAATCTCTCTCCATCTCCACAAAAAATGCTGCACAAAGGGCATGAGCACACACAACTTTAGAAACAATCTGATAATATATGTACAAGTGTTTGCACATGTGTTGAAAACATTTATCAGAGCCTTCCTATGTTACTCCTGCTTTCTTATTCACAAATGTCGTATCAATGCCTGGCATAATATCAAAATTAAGTACTTACAATTGAATTACCCGTATATTCTGCTATTCATACATTAAATCCATCAGTACTGAAGCAATCTCAAGCTGTCATTCTCTACATCTTACTGGCTGTGGATTTTGCCATCATAAGAAACAAAATCCTGGGTAAGACTATGAACAGACTAACCAGCTCTGTCTTCTAAACAAAAGCGAGCAGATAGATTAGGCAAGTGCCCCCACTAGCAACTTTGAGCAGCAATTTTCAGGCAAACAAAAGGAAGCACTTTTCATTACAATGTACAATTAAATCATGGAACTCATTACCACAGGATGCTGCAGAAGCCAAAAGTATACCAGGGTTCAAAAGGAGATTAGACTAATTCACAAAGGATATGTCTATCAATGGCTATTAAGCACAGTGATCCGGATGCCCTCTGGCAAAAAGGAAGTCCCTAACCCACTACCTACTGGAAGCTGGGAGGGATATCATGGGAGGACTTTGTGCATAGTTTTTTTGCTTATGTATATAAAAACATTATTTTAATTGAGCACCTCACAGAACTGTTTAGTTCTTGTATTCACAGTTCTCATTCCTACTTTACCACTCAAACGTTTGCAAAGTTCTTTTTAGGGGCCCTTTTTCAGCAAACTCAACATTATATTAGCCCTTTAGAAACAAAACAGTAACTTATTTTAACACATTTACCTGATGTTATTCATCCAACTTGTAGAAATCTCCCTACCTTTGTAAAGCCGCAACATCGGTTCCCAGAAACCTGGTAAGTATAACTGAAATAAAATGTGATATGTGCACACCTGTACAGCAGATGACTATGTTAAAAGTGATTAAACAGCATTTTTTTTGTGTGTTTCTTTTAATTTGGACCTTACTCCCTTAGAAGAGTCGCAAGTAATTCTTAGAGCCAGGAACCCTCTGAGTTTTCTGAAGCTGAGGATGCAGCACTTGATTTTACAAACTGAGGACAGATAATTGTTAGACCTCAAAGAAGACATATCATTCCAAAGCTCCTACAGTAAAACTTCTCTTCCCATGATCTTCCATTTGAAGTGTGTTTGTGTCCATTTATATTGCAATTATGTTCTAATGCAAGATACATTTAGAGTGTAAATATCAAGATTAAATCTATCTTGAAAACACAGGCTGAATCAGGTTTATAGCCTAGAGGCAAGTTGTGAATCCCATAAAGCATTGTTTGAGGGACCTGGTTAGTGTTCTATACACCTGCTTAATGTTTTTTTTTTTTTCATAGTCACAAATGTCAAACTGCTCACTAACGCATTGAGGTTTGAATGACAGCCATGCACTTGAGCACCAGTTATGTTTTTTCACTACCAAATTGGACTATAAATGATGAAAAAGAGGTCAGAAAGGAAGTATGGAAGCATACAAATTTGAAAGGGGAAACTGCTAATAGTCATAAACCGTGTGCAATCAAAGGACTGGCAAGTCATTGTGAATTACTTGCTCCATGAATTACTGATCTAACTACATTATGATATGGAATTTTCTAACTCCTTTCATCTGGGGTGCAACGGCTCCTAACAGTTCCCAGGTCAAAAGCACGACTGCCAGTGAAACCAAGGAGAAAAAGCCCACAACACTGATTTTCATTAGGAGCACTTATTTGTTAAACTTTTTTTAATATGCAGGCTTCACTATTTATTGATTCACTGATTGGATGTACTGTAAGTGTGCCACCTACCAAATTTGAGGAAATAGCACAGAAATGATCAGCAGTGTCACACCTCAGTGCAAGTCAAAACATGTAAGCATGCTCACATAAACACTCATAGCTTGTATATTCCTCCACAGGTGGTAAAATGCAGAACAAACATTGGGACATTTTTGTTTGTTTAAGTCAAATCACCCAAAATACTTTAGAAACTATTAGTTACATATTAGTAGTTTTTCTGACTGTATAAAGTTAATGAAACAATTAGCTTACATATGCCAATAGAACCCATATGAAGACACAGTCTATGATGTCTATGAACAGTGATGAGACAATTGATTTCTACAGATGTCTGTCATATCATACATGCCCCGAAACAGAATTCTAAGCTCAACTTATGACTATAATAACTAAGCTCAAGTCAGCAGACATATTAACCAAAACATAGAGTTTCTTCAGCAGGGCTTAGAAATTCCTATAGCGTGTATTACGATGTTTAAAAGACATTTCTAATTAACTTTTTTTTTCTTTTTCCCTAAATATGTAGACTGGATGAAAATAAATAAGGTTAGTTATCCTTACCTGAGCAAATTTGAAAATAAATAGATAATAAATAAATAAATGGAGAGAGAGAGATCCCTTTTGTTTGGTATATTTCTTCCGGGACAACCCTGAATATATATTCCAGAGATAAAAATGTGAATTGATTTCATCATGATGACAATCTGCATAGGGAACATGTCTTTTTTTGGTGCTTATCATAGGGAATAAATGCTTCAGGCACTGACAACTGCATCATTATTTCAGTATGAATATAATGAATACTTTCCACCTAGGATTATATATTTCTAAATATGTGAAGTGCAAGCAAATGCTATCAATATCACGTTGCTGGTTGATAAGCCTATAAAATAGATTTTCTCTTCTGTGGAAAGAACTGATTGTGAATTTTCCTGAAGAACTCATACTTTAGTAAAGGAAAGAAAACTTTCAAAGATATGCTATGGCAAGGGAGTCAGTTCCCCCCACACTTCATATTTCCCTCCCCCTTGAGCCACCCCACTTTCAAGGCACAGGCCTGGTCAGGGTGTCAGGAAGCTGGAGGAGCAGCTGTCTGGGGAGCGGGGAGCCAGGGGAGCCCAGGCTGGCCCAAGACCAGGAGCACAGGCTTCCTGGACAGCCTGCCTGCCTGCTTTCCATTGAAACTTTCAATGGAATCAACATGTTCCTGTGAAAGGTTTCAATTCTGTAAAATCAGCATTTTCCAACTGAGAAGTGTTCCACTGGAAAATTTTCAACCAGCTCTAATAATCAGGGCATCTTTAACACCTCACACAGGGGTGGTGCTGAAGGGAGTTAAATTTCCCTCTCAGAGACAGTGAGCCAGATGCTCTACTTGCCTGCATCCTACTGCACAGCCATGATCGTCACCTGAGCTGCTTGTGACAGCAGGCTGGTTGTTCCCCAGTGAGTATGAGCACAAGACAGCGTAGTCTCATTCCATTGTTACAGCTTGACTGACACTGTCAAACAGGAGGTACCAACAAATCTGGTGTGGCCAAATACAGGGCTATAGAAAAGACCATTTGTGACACACTTGGGAAAAGATAGCATTTTTTGAAGCTTGAAAGAAATTTTAACATTTTTAAACTACCATAAGAACCAAAAGGAGCCGTTCTCAGTTCCAGTCATGAGCAGATGTTTCTTTGTGCTTATGTGTACGTTGGAACATTTGAGTTTAAATCTTTTTTTTTTCTTTGGTGAGTTATTTGGTTGATTTCCATGTCTTCCTTAAGAGGTGGCTTCATAAATTTGACAAAAAAAGGTATGGATTTTATCTGTATGAAAACCTCATTCAAGAAAAGTTTTAGGAAAAGAACAACAAGAGCATGCAGAAAATGAATGGTCAGTCAAACGACTGGTTAGAAACTCCTACTGATGATCCCACCTCTTTATGTAACCTACCTTGTTTTCAGTGAGAGATTTCAGGAGTTTGTTCTACTAAGAAGAGTTAAAAGTTAGCTAGAAAAACATCTACAGATGCAAAATAAATGAATGTAAACATTTATTCAACTAAGATTTTTAAGAAGCAAGTGAATCTGGATAACAGAAAACTGATGCTTGTTGGGTTGGGATTTTTTTCAGTGTCCATAATGGATCAAAATATATTACTTTACTACATTAAATACTCAGGAGAAAGATGATAACTTTCTGTAGCTGATGTTGGACCTCAAAATGTCAGAAAGTGTTAAATAATCAAACTACAGGAGGGCAATCAGATCAATCCAGATCTTTGAATTCTATTTTACAACTTATTTTTAACTACTGATGGATTTCACACTACTGATGTCCTTCAATTTCTGATTGGTGCAGCTATAATACTTGGGAGAAAGAGTCTTCTTGGAGCAAGTTATGCAATAGTCCAGATCTTCTAGGGAGCAATTTCTTAGTCTAAAATCAGCCAAGTAAATTTTAAGAAGAATGTGTGCATTTCGCTGTGTTAGCCATAAAAAGAGGCTATGGGGACAAGCTTGGAGTAAACATGGACATGGCAAATGATTTAAGCGATGTAAGATTAAATCAACCCAACTTTTTTTAAGGTAATTTTCCATTAAATAAATTGCTGGTCAAACTAAGACTGCAGATGATTTATATTTATATTGATTTTAAATTTTGCAAGAACAAGTTTAATAAATAGCATAGTGACATCTGTGCTTTAAGTCCTTGTCATGAGAGAGAAATTTTAAAATAGACCAGACTTTGAGGCTCAGTACATATTTTACTAAATTACTTCAAATTTAGCGCTTAAGTTTTAGGAGTCTCACTCCTTTCAACCCCTATAGTAGCAAGGCAAAGGAAAAAAAAAAAAAAAAGATGAAAAGGCATGAAGGGAAAAAAGGAGAGATAGACATAAAATAAAATAAAACAAACAATCAAAGCAAAACAAAAACAAACAAAACCAAAACAAAAACCCCAACTAATCAAGAGGAGAAGCCAAAAGACCAAAACAAAAAGAGAAACAGAAACAACCTATGGAATTACCAATCCTTTTCTTGTGTTGTACAAAAACATGCATAAGCCACAGCAGATAATCTCCCCATCATTACAGGAGGCAGCCAACATCAGATTCAGAAAGCTCAGTGGCTGGGGAAGCTGAACCTGGAGTTGTGCTTTGGGTCTGGCACAGCCCTTTCCGTGGGGTGTGCCAAGCTCCCAGACACAAACACTCCCCCAAGCCACGGCAGGGTTACTGGGTGCCTGGCCCACCTCCAACCCAGCACCAACTTTCCTCACCCTGCAGACACACAGTCACTTATATGTTGGAAGCCATATATCATGTACACTTCTAATACAAAAAGACACTTTCCATCCTGCATGTTTTGGGGGTTTAAATTATTTTAAATTTCATTAAATTATACATGCTGTTCCAAATTTCCCAGCCGAGGGCTAATCCCACCCCCCAACACAAGTAGGGGTTTTTTTCGTACTGGAAGACAAAAAGGCGTGGCAGCACTGCACTCCCTTGGATACTGTTTGGTGAAAGAGGAACTATGTGCAGCTGTTGCTGAATACTGGTGGCCATTGCTGACCCTGCCACACTGTAAATGTTACAGGTCCAAGAGAGATACATTTTGGGAAGTATACCAGTGCCAGACACAGAACAAGGTGAAATACATGTACAGTCAGTGTGTGAGTACTTATATCTATATCCATACATACATATATGTGTATATATCATTTAAGGTGTGAGGTGCTTGGGAAAGATGCCAGGACACATACACTTGATTTACACGTGAGTGTGTTTGTGTATATATGTGAAAGAGGGTAAGCCCAGCTCTGCACATGTGCTCCTCATATGCTCCCAGAATGCCTTGTATTTCTGCTATTTTGGCTTGGTTACTTCAGTCCCCGAGTCTACAATAATGCATGTCACCCTTGTGGGTAACATTTTGTTATAAATCTAAGCATGCAAATATTTGTGTCAGAGCTGTCTACGCATGCAACCAGTTGAGAAGCTGAAATGCCTTCAAGTCATGTAGCAACTGTTTTCATTTTCTCTCAAATGGTGTTTCTGTTATTTTCTAATCTCTGGGTTTTTTTTTTTATTGTCTTTATTCTGCTCTAAAGCTTAGCTGCCTTTCTCTTTGCCTAACTCCTAGGCAGTGAGAAGAATGTGTAGGAGACATCTCCAAATTTTAATACAAAGACAGCTAAAATTCCCATCTGTATCAAAATAGTCCCTTGCAGAGCAGCTCAGCATTTCTTTTGTCTACACAAACCCTATCAGGAAAGCCATAATGTAGCCCTAAGAAACTACCAGGGACCTTGTAATAAGCACTTTCTTTCTCATGTGGCAAGGGCTTTGAAATTCAAGTTATAAATGTGACAGAAGGATCAAATTCAATTTTGCCCTGTACTTATAGATGTGGTAGAGCTGGGTATGAAGTTTGTGCCTGTGTGCTCCCCCCAGTGCACTTAGTAATTGCTTGGGCCAGGGCTTCCCCTGCCGAGGTGTGAACAGGCTAATGTGTGACCATGGACAGGCTGGAGACATGGTAGAAATTGCAGCTGAAGAAATGGTCATGTGGGATGATCTTCTGCACAGTTAAAGCAAGTGGGAGATGTTTTGCAGGTAGTTTATCAGTACCAATGAATCCTGGACCTGCTTAAGTGGTCATATAGAACCACGTTCTTCACATTTTGGGTTGGGAAGTCTCACTTAATCCAGCTAAAGATGCCATTGCATTGCACCTTGAAATGCAGATTACAATCACTATCTAGATTGTGACTGATCATCTTGTTTGAGAGATTTGATTCCCCACAAGCACTACCCTACTTAGACAAGTCAAAATCTTTGGGTTTGCGGGGGGGGAGGGGGGGTTATTTATGCAACACCTTTTAAATGTAGGAAATATCAAAAAAAGATACTGGAAAGGGAGGTTTCTGGTATCTATCTTCATAAAGTAACAACATGACAATTTGGACTATGGTGGAATTCAAGGAAAATAAATATGAAATTGGCAGGACTCAAAGTAAGTCCACCTGTCTAAAGATGACTTCAACTGTAAACACTGGGGAACTCACAGTTACCACCCACAGTGAGGATGACTGAGGGAACCAAGATGAACTTATGAAAACAGACCTGACCTTGACTTCTCCCTGGCACTAATCCTAGCACTCCCCTTGCTTACTCTGTCTTAATCCACTTACCAGGTTTTCTGAAGTCAGTGGCCCAAAAGGGCACATGACCATGGTCTCCTCAGTTTAACTCTATTTACTCAAATAATAATAAGGAATAATAAGAATATAACAATGGCAACAAAAACAACAATAATCTTTCTTAACAGGGGTCAATAGCATTCAGTTATCTGAATGTTCATTTAAGACTTTTCTTGCAAGTTAAGGGAGTTTGTACAGAACAGATGAGCATCAAAGGCAGAATTCTCATCTTCCTTTTACTCCCATAAATTTGAAGCTGCTCCATATAATCCTAAGGAATTAAATGAAGTTTGCAATTTCTAAAATGAGGAAGGAATTTGGCCCATACCATGTACGGTAACAGACTCTTTAATGAACTGACATTAAGGACCCAGAGGAAAAAAAACCACCACCACCACCAAGAATAAGTAAAGCATGTTTCTTAACTGAATATCAGTGGTTAAAAGAAGGGTGTTCTATGAGCCTGCAGGAAGGGATATGCATTCATAAATCCTTGTCTGTTGCTAAGTGATAGGCCAAATTGTATTTAGCCACATCAGCAGCAGACTCACATAAGGACAAGGAGCAATAAAATTCATATGGATAGCTTTCATACATATGAAGGTTTCTTGTACCACGTGTCACATATTCAGTTTATAGGAATAAATATATTAACTATGTTTTTCTAACCGAAAACATTTCCCACATGCGAACAGACTTAAAAGCACATTTAAAAAGAAGATGCAATAGTCAGATTTTAAACTTTGACTTTAAATTCAAAACAGAACTTGAAGTAAGCCTTTGGGGTTGCCCTTCTTTTTGAAGGAATGCACTGTTCTTGTTACCTACTTCAAGCAACGAATGGCAACACTCAGTCACAAAAATGCAACAGAACTACTTGGAAGTGTGAGGAGACTATATAAAACACATTTAAACACCAAAATCATAATAGCCAGCAAGAAGTGGATTTGCAATTTTAAATAGTATCCTCAAGTCTTTGCTTATCAACCATTACTTATTTCCAGGGAAATAAATCATGTCAATTCTAGTTCCCTAGCTACCAGACAAATGGGATAGTTCTTAGGGAAAATAACATCTCTCAGAAATACAGGGTCAGTTATTTTCACCAAAGACATGGCCAACTAGGCAATGTGTAGAATGAATATTGATGATTGGATCTATTTGTTCAGGACTGGCAGAAAACAGTATACAGTAGTAGCTAGTAGAAGAAAATAGCAGTTGTTGTTCAGTGCTGTGCCCTTGATTTTTATATGAGGATGTACACAGGACCTGGATGGGCATGGGAGCCTGGCAAACAGCATATGGAAGGAATGGGACAAAATGAGGCAAGGAGCCCCAGCTGAGAGCTGCACAGCACATTGCAGTCTCTGGAAAATGCCAGTGCAGACCCATCTGTGAATCTCTTCTTATTTTCCTTTTATAGGATTTAGTTTACACCTTGCTGCCTTTTCTGAGATGCAGGAATTTTAAGGAAAAATCAACTTCTGATCGTGTATAGGTAGGGTAAAAAGTGCATTGCATGCTTTGAACAACAGAAGTAGTTACTACAACTAGGGTAGTAGTTCCCACTTGTAAGTAATATTTTGTTCTTCTTTGATGTGGTCTGTGTATATCTCCAGCAGCAGAAGCCCAGCTAGCAGTAAAATACCAACAGAAGTAACCCCCAGGAACTGTAATAAGATGATACAGGTACAAACTGCATGGAGGTAAATGAAATATTTACTATCACTAGAGTGTTTGGACTGGCACCATAGAAAGAATAACTGCATAGGAAGTCAAGAGACCTTGGTATATCTAATCTAGGAAAATGGGATGGAAGAACAAGCAAGAAACACATCAGGGACCTTATTAGTGATCCATAGTGCCAACGTGTAATAATTTCCCTCTCTCTTCTCTTTACACTAACACAATCGTGAGCTATTGAGCTTCTTTGGCTCTTCAGAAGTGTTTATACACCACCTTGCATCAGCAGTTATGGGAAGATGAGCACTCCCCCCCTCCCCCACTGTTCCTGTATAAGAAGAGGAGAAGCATGACAGGGATATTTCTCACACAACATTCTCCTTAGATGATGACTTTAAGGAGTTCTTGACGTAGATTTTTTACTTTCATGTTTCTTAGCCCTTGCTGGACTTTTCTTTCCTGAATGAACTACTCTCTTTTTTAACCTCTGTAAAGTTTTGGCATTCTCTGACAATGAATCTCACAGACTGATTGTAAAATGAGGTGTTACTTCTTTCACTGATTCAGCACAGTCAAAATGTTGTGTCATTTATTCTGCCTTTTGTGGCTGGCAGTCATTAAAATTGCGTGCCTCTGAGTCGTTGGCCTCTAAGATAATTCCAGTTATATGTTGACAGTTTTTAATAGGACACTCAGAAGTACTATAGGTCTTGTGATTTCTATTTCTTCTATCCCTTTCCAAACTGTTCTAAATTGAGTGAGAAAACTATCAAACAGAAATAATAGCATACAGAATGTTATCATATGCTCTATTGATTGTAAAATCATCCTTAAAATAGTTTGTGCATCTTTGCTGCATTACAATTAAACCAAACTATTGTTACATTGGTGATTGGTATTGGTGGGGGGGGCTTTGCCTATTTCTTTTTTTTTTTTTTTTGGATCATTATTAAATGTAGGTAAGAAGCCACAACAAAACTTCCAGCTAATGTTTTCTTAATGTAGTTCTTTATCTTGACTTTTGAAACACTTCTTTTCAAAACCCTCCTGAACTGCATTGCCCCCAAGTGCACAGAACAGTCAACCTGAACGAGTGCATAACTGGGGTATAGTGAAAATTAAAATAAAGTAAATGCCTTTTGGGAATACATTTGTATCACAAATACCGTAACAGCTGGCACTGGTTGATCCAGCTCTTGGGAGTCACTGTAGCAACGTCAAAGACACAGTGTTTCAGAAACAACTGATGAGTCAGCTGCAAAAGGTTGAGAGATTTAGTTGAGAGCAGCTCATTTATTATATAATGAAATATTTCCGTAACATCCCATATTTGACATCCCATAAGACTACCAGTTACAAGCTGAGCTAATAATACCACCTATTACTGAAACTGCATTAACATAACCCAGTATCTGACCCTCTTACCAGCTGCTTATAGACTTGTAAACCATCAACCATTTGGGGCTGTAATTTTCCATGGTTTTTTTTCTGTTTTCCTATGACCCACTTCTGGGGTTTTTTTTCAAACTAACAAAATACTGTGTTTCTTTCCAAGAAAAGCTCTTGGGAGGAAAAATGTTGTTTTGTTCCTGTGAAATAAGGCCCGGTGAACTCTTGTTGAGAATCTCTCTGACATTCCTGCCTTGGAACAGGAATATGAAATTTGGGCTATAGGGAAGTTTTGAGGAGATTTTTTTGCAGCTCTCATTATGGTCTTTTATAATTGGTCCATCAATTGTTGTGAACTACCAGAACTAGTTTCTGAAATCTGCCAGGTTTTCTTGAGCTTCACACAGAAAATATTTGAAAGAACTCACACCATTTTAAAAAAATTCTCTTTCATTTTTGGGAAAAAATATACCAAAAAAAGCACTCTAAAGATGGTAAAACACTCAGACAGAAAGGATTTAATAACAAAAGGTAAGAGTATTGTTCACTTTTCACTATCTCTGCAATAAAAATGGAAATGTTTGGTCACACATCACATACGGTATGCTTCATGAGAATGTTTCCTAACCTTATATGCTATACCCTGTGGAACACAGACATGCTCTCTATTGATCTGACCTCTCAAGATTTACTACATTTCACTGGCTAGACATTTTCAGCCCTTTTTCTAAGCTGGCAATTAAAGCCTCATTTACAGCTATGCTTGTGAAGCTGAAGCTTCCATTGTATCATTTTTGAAAGTCTGGGATTTATTTGATCTGTGAAATATTAAAACTTCACTTTTGAGAACATAAAAAGTACAGAAAATATTAAAATCCCCCCAAAATAACTACTATCTCTGGACAAAAAGTATTGCCCCGCAGTGAAATGATGAACACAAGCAGCGAACATAAAGGAAGAGGAAGAAAAGCAATAGTAGTTTGTCCTTTTCTGGAAATTCTGGCTTGCTAGTTGAGTGCATGGAATGAGTTGCAGGGGAAAATGAAACTAGAGAATATGTAAAGCTGGGAGATGAGATCATCCCCCCAAAACAATCCTTCAAATTCATAGACACTTCTGGATTCATGAGGTGAGAATAACCAGCACTGAGGACTGTAAAATTCATTTGTAGCATTTGAATTTGTTAACATGCATTTGCAAGCTGTCTCCTCCTAGAAGGAGTATCAGGAGATGCCCTGGAAATGAAGGGCAGAAAAATGTAATTGTTTAAAAATTGCCTCTTAAAATAAGAGTGACAATAGCCTGCATCCAGACAGCCTCTTTGCTAACAGTCTACACCAATCCAATCAAGTGTTACAGCTACCTTTTAAGTTTTCAGCAGCATATTATTTTACAACAGCCTGATCCTGCAAATGGTTGTTCCCAGGTGCATAATTATTTACACATGGAGTCCACTGAAAACAATGGGTGTCAGTGCATGAGTAACTACCTGGAGGACGGAGAGTCCTGAAATTGTTTCTGCATATGATAGGCAAGTTGCATATTTGCAAGGGGATTTTCTTTCCTATGTGTACTTGGGGCTTTTTGTTTCCAAAACTAAAATGGAGATAGGCTCACTTCAAAATACCCAGACAAAACCTGCTGAACTCTAACAATGGATAGAGTCCAAACCTACAGCAATCTCAGAATTTTGCATGTATAGTGGCTCTTTACAGTGGGCTGGATCCAAACCTCACATTGAAAAATATCCCCAAGGCAGTAGAACTTGGATCTGTGCTTTCCGGTTTGAACCCAAACTGAAAGTGTTGCAAGAAATGGCTCATTAGTTTACTCTGTAGCATTTGCTTCCAGAAATCTGTCATTGAACAAAGGCACATCAACATTTGAAAAAAAAAAATTAGTTATTTTTGGATAACCTGAAGGGCCTTTAAGTGTTGTAGCTCAATATTTTTTTGGAAATCAAGGCCTATTGCAGAGCTGTCTTAGATCTCTCTATCAGTGCAGACAAGACTGACTTCTAACACAGTGAGAACATCAACATCACACTTAGGGTGGCCAAAGTTTATGAAGACAGCAAGAGATCCTCCCATGAGATAAAGGTGAGGGCATGATGAAAAGAGTCAGATTTTGTGTGACTATCACTAAAAGCAGTAGTTCTTTTCTTTCTCTTTCAACTCTCCTCCTTTTTTAATGGTACGGTATACCTCTACCCCACCTATCATGATAGGAAGAGTCCTTCCTCTTCCTCCTGTGTTGTTCTTGCCTTGCTAACAACAAGCAGCTGTGCCTTCAAGAGCTGGGAAGTAGCTGTAACTTCCAATCTTTGTCATTTCAAGTATAGGCAAAACCGGGCCATGGATTACATGAGACAGGCTGACAAGCCTGTTCTCCTCCCCAGATCTCCTTCCTAGAGCCACATGATGAAAAATGAAGCTATTCAGCTAGGTCGTAGCTCCTCTTGGAAAAACAAAGAAAGTGAAAAATCAAGTATTTTTGGCTGATTTGTTTCCTTGTGAAAGCAATTACAGATATTTATGTGGTTTATTTTGTCTCTTTCCTTGGTTCAAAATCTGGTTGATGTCACAGCCAGAAAGATATATTAGAGAAGTACCACATCCCTACAGTATTCATGTGTTTACCCCTGCTAATGGACAAATGCTTCACCTGACTTGATGATCACATTCAGAGACCGAAACGTGTAAAGAAGGAAGGTTTTGTTACCTCATGGTTGTGCCACCTTAGTCCTAAAACAGACTACAGGTCTGTCTGAACTCCTGCATTGATCATGGTCTCTGGAGCATTGATGGCTACACCCTCAAAGCAGTATGTCAACAGCTGAATGCAGGGGAAAAAATAACGCTCAGCTGTGCTTCTTCGTCCATTGGTACCATCCAGAGATTTCTCTCAGCTCTTCAAATCACCACCAGAATTGGTAAATTATTTAAAAATCTCCCCATGCCAAGCAGAGGGCAATGCCAAGGACCTGGTCCACCATTTGGCTGGGGTTGGGTTGTATACAGCCTGCTGCTAATTTATTTAATTTCCTCCAATAAACTGAACTGAAATAAACTAAAGCACTGTGGAGTAAAGTAGAAGATATTGTCCTGAATTGGCAGCCCTTTGAATTTTACTGAGAGTTTTCCACTAACATCAAGCAGTTTCAACCCTCACATTGACTGATAAGAGCCTCAGTTCTTCTCCACTTCCTTTCTCCATCAGTTGTTATTTCCTTCGTTTTCTAGGTGGCTAATATTTGTCTCCCTCCTTCCTATATCAGGACACATTTGAGAACTAGAAAACAGAGAATAAAGTATTATTGGGAAATTAGGGCACATTTGCCTTTTACACTGTTGTGAAATTTTCTAAACAGAAATTTAGGTCTTATCTTTAAGTTCAGTCATCATGGTTTATGAAGGAATGCTGTTTGCAAAAATGGATTTGGTCACACACTGATTACAGAAAGTTGATATTATGATTCTGAAGACATGCACTGTGTGAGGGGTTCGTTTGTTTTCTGGTTTTTTGTTTTGATTTGTTCTATTTGAAGGAAACCTTAAATAGACTTTCATAAAACACAAATTGCTTTTAAATTTTGGCTTAATGCCTACAAGTGTATATACAACTTATAAGTTGTGTAAGGAATTCATCTACCATTACCAGTATAGGTCAAACATATTTTCCACGTTAATTAGATATATTGGATCTCATATGTCAGTGACAATACTTCATTTAAATCAGCAAAGAGAGGGCTCTTAACCTGCACAATGTATGTATAGCCTCTCAAAAACTAAATGTAACAAGTCTGGAAAATATAAATCACAGGCACTCGTTCCAAGGCTCTGGAGCTGCTGGATTCTGGCTTTCTCCATAGGCCCTCACTTGTGGTAGAACACTGGAATTCTACAGAGTAATTATCACTAAATTATAATTGCAATAATGGATGTGTTAAGTCACTTCAGCAAGATCAGTCTCCTGAATATAATCGCCTAAAAAGGATGTATAGTTATTTTTGCTTTGACCCGGTGGAAATGTTCAAAATATCCCTGTGATTTTTGAAGCAGTTACATGCAATTTTGGTACTTTCCAGAAGAGTGCTGATTAACCCAGTAATAACCAGAAGCTTTTTTTATCATGTGCATTTGGAATATGACTTGGTGCAATGTAGTGTCTGCTTTAAGTCTTTTGCTGCCAGATAAAGGGGATTTTTTGAAATATATTTTTGGAAGTAAATTCCAAGTGTTATGACAGCTGTTCTGAAATGTGTTATGACAAAAATAGATACACAAAATGATTTTTTAAATACATTTTCCAGTTATTGGGGAATAACTACTGGAGTAATTTCTTTGGAGCCTGTATGTTTCATGTACTAGTATATATATATTCTGTTTTGTATGTCTGTATTTATACACATTCTCCCTTTTCAATGCATATTCTACCACTGGGGAGATACAAACTCCAAGGATGCAACACCAAATAGTCTTCTCAGGACTGAGTTGTGGCAAGTTCAGTACTCAGTTCAGCAGCTGTACAAATCCTGACAGGTGAGATTGATGTGCCTGGTGCCCTGAGCCAATCTACCTCTGGGGCATCCAGAGGCCTGGCTGAGCTCAGCTGTCACCAGCCTGTCCCGTGCACAGCCAGTTCTCCTTTCACTCACATTGTTGCTCTGGGAAGGGCAGGGCTTACCAATCTGCAGCAGTGTCTTCGGACAGTATTAATGGACATAGCATTCTGTGTCCCTGGCACACTTCACACTGAAAACTAGCAGTTTACACTCAGGAGTCCTTAGGGATATGATACAAACACTGCTTTCAAAGCCTTCCATCATAGCCTGCTTCTCTCCCAACCTTTCAAAGACAGCTGGTGTGTTAGTCCAGAAAACACCACAGGAAAAGAACTCAACCATTTTCAAACGAGACATCACTTATTAAAAGGAGATTGAGGCAATGGATGTTATATTAAGCTGCTCCAGATGCAGACAGGCCTTCTTTTGGTCCTTCACACCTATAGTCTGATTCCCTGATGCCTTTGACTTTGGTTGCTTACTCACATTACTGCTAAATTCTGTTACTTCTATTTTATACTAGTGTGAGCATAAAGGAGCCAGAGAAACTGAATATTGTTACCAAGGGCAGAAAACCCTTCAACAGATGGGAAAATGATCCCACTTGGCAAGAGGCAATGTTTGGTACTCAAAAAAAAGGAAAAAGCTTTTGGATTTCAGCCACCAAATCCAGTCCCAAATCTTGGACTGTGCAGAGTAATTCCCAGAGCTCAAAACTGTAATGTACTGCTGTGGATCATCCATTAAACTGTCTATTGAATGAGGTATAATGCTAAACAGGCTGAGGAGAGCATATCATTCAGATTAATGCAGCTCCAACTCACAAAACCTTCAGAAATTACTTTTGAAGGTAGGGCAGCTTGGTGCTAAATAAGTTTGTTTGCTATGAGAGCCAAGATGTTAGAGCATTAGAAGCTCAGCAGAATACGGCTATTTCTAGGGTCTGAATCATGACACAAGTATGCAATAAAATGGAAACAGTGTAAACACTAATAAACAAAGAAAACTGCATGAATTTCTACCTCTGTAATAAAAATTTAGCAACAATATACAAAGCCTTAAGAAAGGGACACATATTCTTGCTTTAAATGCAACTTTTAAAACGGTATTTTAGTCCAGTCAGTGGCCCTCTGAGAAGCCCACTCTGATTCTGTAACTCCCTTTCAACAGTGTGAAATGTGTCATTTTCATCTGCTGGGGTATCATCTGTATGGGTAAAGTTTTAAGCAGCCACTGAATGTGTCTCTAATGTTGTCATCACACTATGAAACACCATATACACAGTGTATGTCTATATGCATAGAAAAAGCATCCGAAAGTATTGTGGAAAATGTGGGTTTACTTAGAAGTTACAAAAAATACCATGTAACTCAAGCTTCTGGGAAAGTTTTTTTAAACCATCTCAGCATATTGAAAAGAATATTTTTTCTCCAAAAGACTTGAACTCGCTATGATGGGAAAAAACAGCATCATTAATCTGGTTGCCCTCAGTTTATAGGTGACACACATACATGAATATATACATATATCTTCAGTTTATAGGTGCAATTGGCATACAAATAATAAAACAGTTGTGACATGAAACAATGAATTAAGAGCTTTATTCTCTAAATATATTTGCATTGGACATGCCCTCAAAATAAAAATGTCTTAGTTATTAATTTAAATTTAAGTCATGTATTTGCATATAAAGACTCAAAATATTATTTTACTTACTCTTAAGTGTTGAGAGTCTGTAGGCAGGGAGCAGAAAGGGACAGGAAGAAGCAAGGACAACACAGACCTTTTTATATGAAGTATTTGCAGTTGCTTTATATTGAAAACTCAATTATACTCTTCTTGGTCCACAGCCATAATCTGTGACCCCATAGCAGCACAGTCCTACTCCTCCATGGTTCTGTTGAACTTAATTATTCAGTCCCTCAACGTCCCGTGATGCCTAAAGCAGAAGGGACACTGGAACGTGTCTTGAAGACCTGGCTCACTTCTCCGTAGTGGACTACATAACTATCATTTATTATAATATTATTTCATGATTATGTGTTGAAGTGAGAAACATGTGGGACCCACAGATTATATACATATTAATACAACCTTTTTTCTTGCGGGTATTCTAGAGAGACAGCCAGATATGGGCATATACAGTAGTGTCCTCAGTCTCTTTGTACCTCATGAGTGTCATTCCATTTTAGTACAGCCTGAGATATCTGGATGTTGGGTGTTTGTAATGAGTGTACAGTAAGTGAGAGTCCTGGCCTCAGATTTCTCCCTTGAAAAACTAAATTGTTCTTTCTGGATGATGCTGAGAAGCATTGAGACAAAAATTAGAGGAACTTTGTATCTTTGCCCTAGTTGAAGAAAATAGTAACAAGACAACCTGAACCAAACATGGACATAAGCAGCCTCAGCCCCCAGTGGAGATTCACATCAAGGTCATCTGTCAAATAAGCAACAGTGAAGTACGTGTGCAGACTGTTTCTTGTGACATATGCCCTTTTCTGGCACTGAAAGTAAGCAGTCTTCATCAGACTTTGGGACAATTTGTTTTATTGCAGCTAAAATAGATACATTGAATTTAAAGTGATAGGTCAAAAACAGAAAGAAAAGGTCTTACAAACATGATTTGTAGGTTTAGTCCAGCAAAAGACTAATATAAAGAGTCTTTCTCACCCAGCATGTGGAATCACTTACTTAAAACTCAGTCGTTTGCTTGAAATGGTAAAGACTATCCCTGTTTTCTGAATTATATTAAAGTAGTAAAAACATGTATAGGGAGAACAATGGACAACAAATTTATAAAATCTGCACCTCTTCTTTCATCAGCTTTCAGATGCACACTCCAGTACAACTAAAGGATTGCACTATTATACATCTAAACCAGAGAGTAAAGGTAACAGACACTGTGTCCAGAAGCAAAGAGTTTTGCACAAAAGAACTGACCCATCTCACTTATGAGATGGGTAGACTAGTAACTTAGGGGCCATTTGCTTTTATATGACAATCTCAAGATTCTTGTGTTATGATTATACACTTCTGCTTCATACTGCTATCAGGCATATAACTTTCTCAGTCAAGTAGGAGACACTGAGAAAAAAATTCAAGTTTTGAGATTTTTTTTTCTTTTTGTCTGTAAAATTAGAATGATACAAGCATTAATAATGACATTTCATAGCTGCTCCTAAATATCACATTATGAGAAACAGATCTCCAGGACTCTAACCAAGAAAGACCGAGGGAGTTTTTACTTCCTCTAGGAAAAGGTTTGACTAATGAAATATTTTATTATGTATATAGAGACATTCTTTTTTACTCTCTCTTAAGGATCTTCCTCAAAAAGAATTCAGAATTTCAAATTATTAAACACCACTAAAGTAATCCTTGGATTTGTGTCTCACTGGATTCAGACTGTGCAGCATAAAATTTTTAGTAGCCCTTCAAAACAACTACCTTCTGTCACTGAGAGCTATTCAATACAGACGGGGAAAGTCTGATTACTAAAAATAGGTGTCTACTATCAGTTTAACCATAAGATATCAAAGATGTCCACACTGCATCAGCCTAGAAAGCTGAAATGGCATTAGATATTCATAGGTATATATTAGATATAACTTTGTTTAGGTACCTGAATTGCTCTCTATATAACAAAGATCTGATCCCTACTGAAGATCCACAAAAGAGATGATTATTCACAATCTATCTATAACTGATTATGTGTAGGAGACTGGGGACAGATGCCTTACTGTGGAGGATTTCATCTGCCAAGCAAAGACACTCCCAGAAGGCTTGGGGTTCACCAGGGTGAAGCCACTACTCTGCTACAGTCACTACAGTGAAGACAGCATAGGAGTAATAGTTCATGGCACATCTTGACAGCAATGGCTACTGCAGATGGTTTGAACTAGCCCAAATGACCTTGCCCTAGCTAGCCTCAGAAACCTAAGTAAAGCCATGCAGAGCTACATGGACAGGGGCCTTCAGTAATACGCTGGCTGCAAACAGCTGGGGATAGTAACATCTTAAACTAACACAGCTGTCTGCAAATTGAACATCTGGCCACAGGCTAAGCATTCAGCTGTATAATCAATGAAACAAACTAGATACACTTTGGATGACTTAAAAATGTGATTCCTACTAGTGGATATCATCTTAAATCTTACAAATCCCGAAGTATTTCTTGCATTACATGTATGACAATCCTCATTTGTCTACTTTGTGTCACTATTCTCTTGAATAGTCAACTTGAAGAGAAACAAAGGAGTTGCAGAAGTTGTACAAAACCACTTGTACAGGATGTTACTTGATAGGGATTAATACCACTTACTTTCAGAATTATAGTGATAACGACACATATATATGGAGATATATATATATGTCTTCAAATAAATCCCCTTAAAACTGAACAGCCTGTGTTGGGTTAAAAATACGCAATAAAATGAAAGTAAATTAAACTGAATACTTGCTTCCTAATACATATTACTGAGACTGTCCTAAAGCCTATGACAACCTTAAATTGTGCCAAGTGTTTGTAGCATTACAGTGGTTTAACAATTCTCAAATAGTGTCATATGCCAAAAAAAATTATCTATATAATATTATCTATAAAAATTCATCTTTTGATGAATTCCACTATGGCATGACTGTATTTTTGATACATAAATATTCTGCTCCTTCCTGCCACACTGTGTGACCCTACTGCTGTGTGACCTGTGCTTCAGATTAATGCTAGGAAATAAGTTGCTTCCATGACACAGACCCTGAATAGTATTTACAAAGAAAGCATTTTGTCAGATGTTCAGTGGAACTGGTGATGAAGAGACAAAATGGTTGAGTATCCAATTATCAGTCCCTGAATCAGCAAGTATTTTTATTCATTGCTACACATGCAAACCCCAGTGAAATATGAAAAGTGTGTAACAACAAATTTTCAACATACAATAAGCACATATGCAATAATATTTACATCGATATAATATTTATTGAGTCAAATAAAAGCAATAACATGTTTGATCTGGCATATATATGCATGTTTGTATATATGCACCTATATATCTACTCAAGTTAAATTCCTCTTTGTGCTGCTTAATTGAAAGGCATATTTGTACCTTTGACCCATTCTGATTATTTATGAAATATTCTTAAGAAAGATTTCATAATAAATAATGTGTAGTTTTTAAGCTATTACGCGTTAGTAATAACAGCACTTGTCAACAACATTTCTGTCTTCAGAGCAATCTGTGCACATCAGCCCTCACAACATCATTGTGAAATGGCTGTTTACAGCAGACTTGGGCAAAACTCCCTCCTTGAAGACAGAAATGCATGGGTTTGCTGCTGTGTGGAAACAGTCACTTCTCACAGTGAAGGTGCATCCTTCTCTCACCACCATGACCATTCCTACAATGAACCTCTTCATTTGTCTCCTGTGATGGCAACAGGACCACAGCTAGAGAGCTTCTGTCCTCAGACACCAAATGCAGAGTGGCCAAAGTATCCTCAGGCTTCCTCATGAAAATATGCCTCTATTAGAAGACTGTAAAAGGCATCAGACATAATAATATAATAATATAATCTATTATCAATGCATTATAATGCTTAAGTCTTCCTGACACTTTGGTGAGATATGGAAAAGCTAAGCTTATGTTAAAGGTGGGAACTGAAGATCAAGACAGACAGTGACCTGATTTCAAATCATCCAGAAAAACAGTGCTGAAAATATTCTGGTGATTACATTAGAATGTCTTTTGTGCTAATTCATTTTCATATGCATCAGGTTATCCCAGACCAGAAGTCAAAAGGGACTTTAAAAAGCCCAAAAGTCCAAATTCACAGGACTGGCTGGTGTTCCTTGGAAGAAATGCATTGGTTCCATGATTCAGACTCTGTTATTTTTCCTTTCCTAGTGTGTACAAGGAGCACTTTTCTTACACATTTTTCACACAGAGTAGTACGAAAGTGAGCGCACTATACAACAGCAGTGGACAGATGGCCATTTTTTTGACTGTGACCTGTGAAGGGTGATGTGTTTGGGAACTGCAAAGCAGCCTTTCTTAGGAGCCTCTGTCAAGCTCTGATGCCGAGCAGGTTCCATGCATTTGATCAGGATGTCCCAGTTTTATGCCCCTCACTGTCTCTCTCCCACTGACTTGAACCAGCAGCAGAACTTTCTGTTGTCTCATCTCCTACCACCAACCTGGCAGTGGTTTCTGCTCCTCTGGAAAAGGCTGCCCTTCAGGATCTATGGAAAATTAATTCTACTCAGTCAGAGGAAGTTGCTGTCAGGACTCTGCTGTCATCTTCTCCTTTCAGTGCTGCCCCTCAGAATGGAATAGGGTGATTTGGGGGCCTTTCTTGCTACAATTTGCTTCCAGAAATATTCAGTTTTCTCAAGCAATATTCAGTCATATCCTTCAGCATTACAGCTGTTTGGTTTTGATTCAAATTACCCACTGAGTATGCAGAAGGCTGAAACCATCACACACTACTACAAGTTTGCTTGTGCAGTTCTGGAAGAAAAAGCTTGTAGTGTGTAGTTTCTCTAGTTTGAGTTCCTGTCAACCTTGACAGGCAGGTATGGGAATAGACGTGAAATCTGAGACCTCTGGGGGAATTCTCCTTCCTAACACTCTGAGCATTCATCTGAGGTTCAGGCAGCTATTCCATACAAGTTTTGTTAAATCATGCAGCAGGTGTCTCCTGCAATAAAATTTTAAGCTTAGCAGTTGGAACCTGCCTCCTTAGCTGACCTTCAAGGTCAGCCTTGCAAGATGGTCAGTATTAGCCTGTACAGTAGACCACAATGGGCAGAGAAAGAGCTTGCACAGGACAGTAAAACAGGACTAGGAGATCTATGTTTGCCAAAACAGTGTTTTGGGACCTGACTTTGTTCCTTATTGCTGCATATTGCCATGTGAAAAGTAAAAAGAATAGCTCTTTCTCCACAGAATCCTGGGAGGTGGGGAATAAAGTCCGTTATATAATTTATGAGTTAATGGATTGACCCTGGCTGGATGCCAGGTGCCCACCAAAACTGCTCTATCACTCCCCCTCCTTACCTTAGAGAAAATTAGTAAAAGGCTCATGCATAGAGATAAGGACAGGGAGAGATCATTAACCAATTACCGTCACAGGCAAAACAGGCTCAACTCAGGGAAATTAGATTTAATTTTTAACCAATCAATTCAGAGTAGGATAATGAGAAATAAAGCCAGTTCTTAAAACACCCTTCCTCGATCCCTCCTTTCTTCCCAGGCATTACTTCTCTCCCAATTTCCTCTACCTGCTCCCTGCCAGCAGCGGAGGAGGACTGGGAATGGGGGCTGTTATCGGTTCATCACACATTGCCTCTGCCAGTTCTTACTCCTCAGGGGAAAAACTTGTCACACTCTTTCCCTGCTCCAGCATGGGGCTTCTCCCGTGGGAGACAGTCTTTGATGAACTTCTCCAACATGACTCCTTCCCACGGGCTGCAGTCCTTCAGGAATAGAGTGCTCCAGTGTGGATCCCCCGTGGGGTCACAAGTCTTGCCAGCAAACCTGTTCCAGTATGGGGTCCTCTCCCCATGGATCCACAGGTCCTGTCAGTATTCTGCTGCAGCTTGGGTTTCCCACGGGATCACAACCTCATTTGGGCATCTACCTGCTCTAGTGTGGGGCTGCAGGTGGATATTTCCTCCACCACGAACCCACAAGGGCTGCAGAGAAACAGCCTGCCTCACCACAGACTTCAGGGAAATATCTGCTCTGGCACCTGCAGCATCTCCTCCCCCTCCTTCTTCACTGACCTTGGGGTCTGCAGAGTTGTTTCTCTCACATGTTCTCACTCCTCTCTCTGGCTGCTGTTGTCTAGATTTGTTTTCCCTTCCTTAAATATTAAGGGGACTGGAGCATCTCTCTTAGGAAGAAAGGCTGAGGGAGCTGGGTTTGTTTAGCCTGGAGGAGACTGAGAGGAGATCTCACCAGTGTCTGTAAGTATCTGAAGGGAGGGTGTTATGATGCTGGAGCTAGGCATCAAGCTAGCTTGGTGGTGCTGAGCAGTCAGACAACATGCAATGGGCAGAAACTGATGCACAGGAAGTTCCACCTTGTCTCAGTTTAAATGAGACACAAGGGTATTGCTGAGGATGGGTTACGAGTCAAGACCCAAACTCTTCCTCTAATCAATCACAAATCCAGAATTGAGAGGCTCCAATTGAGAAAAAATGTGGAAAGAGAAAACAAAAAAAAATAACAGCCCTTTATTAAAGGATATAGGTGGGTTGACAGAACAATAAGAAAAAAGGGCACATATAAAACAACCA
>JAWWLV010000088.1:28879025-28902983 GCA_035041135.1 Platyrinchus mystaceus
CCCCTTTCACACAATGGGCAGGGGGAAGGGGAAAAGAAATTCTTACTTAGTTTTCATTTGGCTTAAACCATGACACACCTGAATGTGAGGAAGAACTTTTTTACAGTGTGGGTGACTGAGCACTGGAATAGGTTTCCATGAGAGATTATGGAGTCTCCTTCCCTGGAGATATTCAAAAGCTGTTTGGACACAAACCTGAGTAACATGGTCTAGGGTACCCTGCTTGATCAGGGAGGCTGGACTAGATAACCTCCAGTGGTTTCTTACAACCTTACCATTTTGTGATTCTGTGAAATCTGTTGTCCCAGAGATCCTGCCACTGTCACTGACTGGCTCAGCCTTGGCCACTGGTGGGTCCATTTCAGAGCCAGTTGGCATTGGCTTTATTGGACAGACAGGAAGGTTCCAGCAGTTTCTCACAGAAACCACTCCTGTAGCCCCCCTGCCCCCACTACCAAGACCATGCCATGCAAACCCAAACCAATGAGGTATAGACCAATAGGCTTAAGCACAAGTGAATTCGATAATGGTCCTTATCCTGAAAAAGTCCTATAGGTGTGGTCAGGGAGACCAGTTCCCGGCAGAATGAAAGTGGGACATTTTTCCAAAGAATGTCTACTTTCTCTAATGAGAGGCAGGGGGTGCTGTGAATTTTCCTGTCAATTAATATCTCCTACACACTTCCTACACCTTGAGGAGCCCCTGCAGGGAACTGCCCCAGAAAAGTCAAGAGTTAGAAATACAGAAGATGAGTTCTTATAATCCATCTCAGAAATGGCTGAACTAGTTATCTCATCAATGTTAGTCTTTTTGTTTGAACTCTGCAGTGCTAGTTTCTTACTTGTAACCATCGTAGGAATATATCATCAAGAGCAAATCTTCTGAGGCACACCAGGATAACAATTCACAACTTCCAATGATAAACATCATATGATTTATTTTTATTAGCTATGGTATGAGTGTGTATTAAAATGCAAGGGCTAGGGACCCCTTTTGCTCTAGTGTCATAAAATATATGCTTCCAGTCATGTTACAGAGAAATTATTAAACAGCTGTATCATTTTCCTTCCCATCCCATCCCTACCTTATTCATACAGCATAACTGTCTCCAATCCTGAGCCTTCCTACTGCTCATTTTTCCCCCATTTTAAAAACAGAATAGATCATCTCTTTTAGCTTGTAAGCAGACACCAAAAACAAACAAACACCAACAAAAACAAAACAAACAAAGAAAACCCAAACAAACAACTCCAAATAAAAAGGGTGTGGGGAAACCACAAACACAAGAAAACCCAACAAGTCTTTCTGTAAATGTGGGGAAGAGCATAAAGAGGAAGATAGAAGTTAGCTGAATCCAGAATTGAGATACATGGTTGTTCAGACCTTTAGAAATTGAACTTGTAATACAATAGGCTGGCTGGCTGGAATGTTTCTAGATAGAGATCAAAAAGTTCAGCCAATGAAGCCAAAAGGCAATAGACACCCTTCAAGTTTCTTTTAAGAAACACACAAATATGGTGGCTCAACATATCACATTTTTCCTTATTTTGAATTTAGTTATTGAGAAAAACAAGCAAATTAAGCATTTTTACCATCAGAAAACAGCATAAGTTCCATGACAAATGTTAACCACTGCCTAAGTTTGTTTTCTTTTCTTTGCACTTGAATATTATTGATTAACCACAGGAACAGAAGAATCTTTGAGTACCAGGCCAAATTGTCTGAAAGCCTGTCTTGGTTTCCCAAACATGAATTCCACAGTACTCTAAGTATAAAGAAAAGTATTTACTAGCTGGGTGGTAGGAGACACCTGGGGGGAGTGAAATTGATAGTGGGAATAGAAGTCTGACTCAACTGTAGTTAGAGTGAAAAGTTTACCCAGAAAACACAAATGATAAGCCATCAATAGAAACTGTGCTCTTGAGATTCATTCCACAAATATGACAGTACAGCACGGAAATAGCATCAGCAATGCCAACTGGCAGCATAACAGAAAAACAAAAATCAGTAGGCTATTAGAAACTGATCTGGGAGAAAAAAAATGTCATTTACAGGTAAGATGTATTAGGTGAGATTTGTCCTGTGACTGCAGCTCTTTTATGCAAGGAAAAGGCTCATGTAGTGAAAAGAGCCTCTGAAAATTCCAGATGCAATTGAAGGAGGATTTCCTTTGGCAACCATGAGGGAGGCTTTTGGCTGTCCCTCTAAAAGTCACTGGCGACCCCAGGCATCAAATAGGCCCCCACTGGAAATGGGGCTGCAGAGCCAAACCACATGCCTTTCAGGGCTGTTGAGCAACATTGTCACTGACAGAGCACACAAGGCCTCTGGGCTACATAAACTCTACAAAAATCTGAAGACTGCTTCTATGCCTGCAGCAGCCTGGGGTAGAGAGGGGGAAGAAGTGGGCTAAAACTGCCTTTACTTTTCCCTCATGTGGGGGTAGGAGTCCTGGGCTCTTTTGCATGTGACGCAGGCTGTCATCCTTCACTGACACAGAGATCCATGTAGAGTTGCATTTACACTCAAAAGACAGGCATATTTTGAGTAAAGGATGAAAATAATAAAGCCAGAAGTTGCACCAGGAAAAATACAAATGGGTACATGCTCTGGTATCCCATGAGAACATCATAGCACCCACCATGCATGTTCTTGCATCCCCATAAGGAGCCAAGCCATAAGAAACTGCTCCTGTTGGGCTAGGCCCCAGCACACAGCTTCTTCCATGTGCCTGGTTCTTCCACCATCATTGGGATAGCATAGTCTCGTAGGCTTGAGAAAGAAAATGAACAATTTATTCACTACCTTAAAATCTCATATTTTAAGACTTAGGTCATGTCAAGTCACTTCCCATGACCATAAAACAAAGCCTAAATGGAACAAGAAGGAGAACTAGAGGGATATTCTTATTCTAATGAAAAAAATTAGTAAGCACATAAGCCTAAAGGGGAACAAGGGAAGATATCACAAGCATTTCTTTGCTCTGACTAACTGCTTTAGCAGTAAGAGCATCAGAGAAAAGGCTGTCAGTGGAAAAAAATCGCCAAAGTGGCCACATTCAAGGAAGTGTTCAGGCCTGAGTCAGCTGTTAATTAGGTAGCTTCAAATGGGAGAAACCATTTATAGGAAGCCCCTATTCTGAAAAAAATTCTCCTGTACTCCATCTGACGTTATGACAGGTCAGCGAATGTCAGATAGAAAAGAGACAAAGAAATGAGGCAAAAGCTTTAATGGTGGCCAGGAAAAGTCTTTAACTCCTTATAGCCATCTTGTTGACATCTGTTCTCTCCACCAGTTTGCAGCTCATCTAGATGCATTGGATTGGCTGGTGGGATGACTCAGTCACTGAGGTGAATAAACTCTTGCCACCAAAAAAGCAGAAAGTGACAAAATGTTTACCCTAGTGGGCTTGATAATCACTCCCCCAGGGTTCCAGGGACAGGGCAGAGATCAAATGCCGTGATGCACAGTTTTGTGGTGTTAATATAATTTGAAACAAGAGTAAGTAGGGAAAAAAATTCTGCAGCTCTCTGATTTCAAATTTAATGCTAGTGGTGTGATCTTGTCATTCCAAATTACTGGGTTAGGTAAATAAACTCCCCTAAAAATACAGCTGCTTTGATGGGGTTTTGCATTCTGTTGGCTTGTATTTAATTTATTTTATTCCTATTAAATTTGTAGGCCAGACTCTGTTAAGTCTTCACCAATAACTTTTAAATTTCTATGATTGCTGAGATAGTGTCTCAGACAAAGACCTATAGGGCTGAAATAAAAATAGTGAAGATGACATCATGTTTTATGAACACAAGACGTGACCACAAATAACCTACAATAACCTTTAAAATTAGTTTTTTCCTGACTTCATAAAACAATATTTTATTTGGCAGGCCCTTATTGGCAAGCACTTTGAACAGTTCTATTTGTTTTCTGTAACCAGGAAGACACAACCAGTGTTTTCACATAGGTTTCCTCAGTACTGTGGTTTTGCCATTTTCTGCCTCTTTATTACTGCCTGCTGCTGTTGAATATTTTTCTTTGGGATGTTTATTAAGAACAAGGATATGAATTTAAGAAAAAAACCCCAAACTTTCCTTATAACAGCACTGGTGAGTTTCTCCCACTGTAATATTACTGTATCAAAAACACAGAAATAGATCATGGTATCTAGAATGATCTGGTTGCTTTAAGTCTAAAGTTATGTAATAACATGCAGCTGGCTACATGAATATTATGAGAAACTGAAGGAAATCAGCCCATGTGTCCTTTGATGCATTAACCAAGACCAAGATTTAGAAATCCACCATAGCTTGTAACACCATATGAAATGGAGGAAGGGGCTTAGCCAGAGACTGAACTAAATAAAAAAATAAAATCTAAACATTCCAGTTAAAGTAAGTTAGAAATAAACATCATAGAGTGAAAGAAATACTTCTGGTTTCTTTTGGGATTTTACCTGCTATTAGTTGCTATTTCATTCCACTATCAGCAGTTATCCTGGTTATAGAGGCCACAACTTGAGAGGTGTGTTTTCATAGTACTGCCTGTAACTGAATGGGATTGCTCTCTGTATTCAACACTGCTCAAGCTTTTGTCATTTTGGATTGTGCAGTCATGAAAAAATGGACCATTTTCCCACCACATCTGCAGTTCTGCTGCTCCCAGTGTCTTAAATATGTTAATTTGGGAATTTGTGCTTTTTTGTTGGCTTTTATTTTTTATATCTATATATACATGTATTTTCTTAAAGAAAAGTCTCTCTAAGGTTTTTATTCAGCATATTTTGAACTAAGAAAGAAATGTAGTCTGCAGTCCAAATGGCACTGTTCAGCAAGTCCCATTTTGCCTGCTCCCTCCATCTCAAAAAAAAAAAAAAAAAAAAAAGTTTTATATATTTGAGCAACAGCCATGCAATTAAGATGAGCTTTTCAGCTTCTGTACACAGATTGGAGTTCCTAGTAATTCATCTTTCTTCTTTACAGTGTGAAGCTGAGTGAGTAAGGTAGGTTCCAATAATTAAACTTGCTCCGTTGACCTAACCAAAATTAACTGGCTATGCAACAATGTAGCTGTCCATGTAAAAACAGGAAGTCAGATTTCCCCAAGTAACCCTTATTCACCATGAGAAAAACAGCTGGTGCTCTCCCTTTACATGCAAGTGTGTGGGGCATGGATAAAAGATGTATACTTCTGATATCCTCTCTTTTAAAAGGGTGTGTTTTTTTTTCCAGTGGAAGCATTCCAGCACTCAGTTCCTGAGAGGTAGGGCCCCAAGATAGTCTGGTCAAAATAGTTAGAATCATATCTTTGTAAAAGAAGTCTGTGAAATCGAACAAAGAAGCCACATTCGTATAACATGAATAATCCTCCCTGACCTCCAAAGAGAAAAATAATAAAGGATTTATTACGCTTTTTTTTCCTCCCTAAGAAAGAGTAATAAGAAAAATCCTCCTTAAAACAACAATAACCACTGTTTCAGAATCAGAGCCTTTGTGTCACTGTTTTTCAGTAGTTACGCTACATTTCTCCCAGTACACTGCTGGGATTTTTTATTTTTTATTTTGCTATGCATGCTCGCACATCTGCTCCACATGTGTGATCAGCAACTGGATTTTCTGAGCTGAACGTCCTCCTAAATGGACAGAGTGGGCAGATCATTCCTTAGAGAGCAGAGAATCTGCCTCTGGTGGATTGCCGCCAAATGCAATGGTGTAATAAAGAGAAGAAAGCTGCTCATTCGGATTGCTCTGAAATGAACTGTGTCCTCTCCTAAAATTCCATCTGGTTAGGATCCCTGGAGGCCCAGTCCAACATACCTAGGTCTGGCAGTCTGTATGCCTGATGGCTGTAAATGTCTCTGTGTAGGTCGACTGGGGGAAGGCAGGATCATTAAGAATTGGAAGAGGTGAAACAATTGTACTCTCATTCTCTTTCACCCACCCAGACAAAATTACAGATGAGGGATGTGGAGGTGAATGTCCTTTATGTTGCTGACACTGACAGATAATCTTTAGGTGTCATAGGCTTTGACTTTCAATGTATTTTCTAAAAGCTTTGTTTTCAGCTGGTGTAATCCAGCAGTAGTCTGGACTGATTGTCCCTCTTCAGATTTGGCCCTTAGTGCATTAATCAAGGGCTTTATAGCAAACTGTATAAAGGAGGTGGAAGTGAGCCTTATGGTATGTGGAAAGGAAATCTAGCTTCCAAAAATCAAATCACACCAGGGACTGATAACAGATGTACAAAGTAAGAGAAGAAATTAACAGATGCTTCCCAGTTTGGGCCATTATCACCAATGAAACCCAACTCATATGGCCCATAGGTCACGTTTAAAAGTCTGCTGCAGATTAATTTGGTTCTTTGCTGATGCTGGCAAAATTAAGATTGCAACTGCACAGTGCTGGAGTTGTCCTGAATACAAGTTGATTTTCTGAAGTGACATCAGTGCTGCTAAAAGGATTCCTCTGTGAGTTTAGCAGTTAGTTCTGTGCCAGGCAAACAAATAGTACCACACCGGTTTAATCCATCTCTGTAATGGGTGTCCTGTAGAGTAGAAAACGTGATAGTTCTATTCTGAACAAACCAAACACTTCATTTTAATTTTCTTCTCAATCTACATCTATCCTGGTGAAATAAACAGGGCCTGGGAACAGTCCTGGGCACTGGGTTATGATAATTTATGGTGTAAAAGAGTTAGGCAAATCCCTAGCATCCTCCGGACTGCAGCCAGCTACCCTTCAAACCACTCCCAGGCAGAGAGTAGCAGGGGATTTCCAGAACCATTCCCAATAGACAATTTGCAAGCAGCCACACAGATTTGAAGGATAAGAGTGTTTACTAGAGCAGAGCTGGCTGCTCTGTACTCATTGGCCTTGGCTCCTGGGAACACTCTGGGAATGTCTCAGCTGCTCATCCATAGGCTCAGATAACTCTCACCAATGAGATGTTATTTTAAGCAGACACAGAGTCTACCACTTTCTGGGGCAGGGCTGCGGGTTTTTTGTGTGTCAGAGACAATTTTCTTTGTAAAACAGCATAAATTATAAAACTCTGGATTTATTTTCAGGGCTTCCCTCTGCAGCTACCACTTGACAGGGTTTTTTTTCTGTGATTGTCCTGGAAGCTATTGGGCAACCAACCTCTTGCAGTAGTGTCACTGATGGGGTGGGTCTCACAGCCTCTAGCTAGTGCAATCACACTGTCCCATTGAAAACACCCTAAAAATGTTTGGGTTTGTTTTTCCTTTACCAGAGGTGTTTTAAAACAGCTAGCTGTTGGTTATATTGTGAGTTCCTATTGTTCTTGTTTATCCATCTGCTTGTAATTATGCTGGATTTGGGTCAAGATGATTTTTAACTAATTTGAAATCATTGATTATTGCTTACCACCCATCAAAGAAAAGGCCAAAACCCAGGACTCTGCCTTTACAAGACTTTTCAAGAACTTGGAGTCATCTCATATACAAATGAATTATTATTATTTTTCAAATTTATCTTGAGTCAGACATTACAAAAAATTGCATTAGAAACAATGACAGAGGGTAAAATTTGAAGAAATTTCTCCTTTGGCTCAAGCTGTTATTTTAACAAATATAAAGCTGAGAAAAACCTCACTTTGAATAACAGCTGTGCCAGCTTATCAGGTTTCAGACCACATATTCCAAGGAAAGGCTTTTGTTTAACTGGTACTTTCTGGGCTTACTTGCAAGAAGCTGCAGCCTGAATTCCTGAGCCAACCACCTTCCAGTTCCATGGACAGCTTTGTCTGAGCCCAGCACTTCCAGGCTCTTTGCCCCCAGGCACCAAGAGCAAAGAACACAACTAAGGGTCAGGACTCAAGGGACTTCCAGCCAGCTGTGAGTTAGCCTTGATGCACAAACCTGTGAAGCCAGTGGCTTTCCACCTTGGCTTTCTGCTGCTTGGGGTTTGAGAAATGCAAGGCCTTTGGTGTTCAGTGTTCTAGAGCCAATGAACCAGCTTTCTTCAATTAGCAGTTCCTGATAGACCATTCCATTAGATAATTTCTGATATAAATTAGTGCAATAGCATAGGGTAGAAAAGAAAGCAGTGAAGGTAGCTGTTTATTAACTAATCATTATGATTAATTAGCGGTGTATAAAAAAGCTGAACTCCTAAGCCCAGGTGAAGGTTGTTCAGTTTGGCAATTGGAAACGTCTGGGGAGGGGGTTAAATTTTTTCATCCAGACCTCATATTAGATTTAGAGTAAGGCAGGATGCATCTAAGGAAATTATACTTGCAAAATAACACTATGTAAGTAATATAAAGAGCTTTCCCATTGTTTCAAGTGCAGATCCTATCTTGATCAATTATTATGTACAAAAAGATGATTTAGTAAATAGCTGGTTGAAACGGGACAGAAGCATTAAGACAAATGCTGAAAAATGTATTCATTTGTTATATAAATCATGGTGACAGTGTAATAACTACCAAGGAGGTGACGTCATTCAGGTGATGAACTAGATTGCAGAGCCCACCATTCTTAATGAACCCATTCTGAAGTTTGCGTAAGTTCATTTAGAGGTTTTCAGTATTTTCTGGTTTTCTTTCTGCCTTTCTCTGTCCCCACTGATGCTCAGCCTTCTCTGTTCCCCAAAAGCTAGAATCTCCCAGGAGTGCATTTTCCTTGTTAGTGACCGTGGCCTCATGTGGCAGCAATGTGGCTCCTGCCACGGGCAGGCTGGGCAGATCTGCTCACACCCCCTGTGCAAGCAGGGGTCTGCAGTACCTCCTGCAAACCAAACTTGGGTGGGAGGACGGAGGCAAAGAATCATTTGGAAGTGTCCATGAGAAATACAGAGTTGGTTTAAACAGAAAGGATTCCTTCTTTGAAACTTTCCTTATCAGCTGAGCAAGACACTTTGTCCTATGTTACTTTTCCTCATTTTAAGACAGTAGAACTGAAAACCAGTGTTTGCCTGCACAAAAATATTGCATTTGAGTCTAATCCTCTCACACACCTTGGGAACTGCTCTGCTGCCCTTTAAAGACATGGAAAGCCTTCCCACTGGCTCAGGAGGGTTTTTAGATTGAGTCCTTCCATATAGGTACAGTAGAAAGCCCCTAATCAAGTATATAAAGCTTCATGAAATCAAACTATTCTATACTTTGCAGTTCTGCTATAATGTATTTAATAATAATTGAAATCTTCACCATTTTATAGGGTTACACAAAGAAATGGAAAGGAATATAGAGGGAGACATAGTGTCATGTATGATAAATAGGCAATTTTAGCATATGTGGTGGTATAGAGGCAGAGCTCTTCAGAGCCATGCAATAGGCCATGGCAGCTATCTTCTGCTGCAGTTTGCATATAGTTTTCTAAATCTCATAATGCTTAAAAAAATGACTATGTAAGACAGAATTGTGCCTTGCCACACCACACCACCCACTATGACAGCTTTAGCGACTGGTGAGAGAAAAAAAACTACTACTGGGGAAAAATGTTTGCCGACTTAGTCTGTTCAGTGTTGTCAGTACTGTTTTTAAATGCCTCAGCAAGTTGTTCTTAGGTGAAAGATAACAGCCTGCCAAGTCCAGAGAGCAAACATTTTGTGTTAGTCCACCCACAAAGCATTAAAATAAGAAATTGGAGCTTATTCAGTGCAACTCAGGTTTAACCATCTCATTTCAACATAGTTCACTCTTCATGGCCTTCCAGATCCTGGTCTCTTCATGTTTGTTCTCAGCCTCCTGAACCTTCCTGCCTGCTCTTTCATGTTTGACATCTGGCTTAAACAGACTTGGGTTATCATTATATTTGTGAACATGTCTGATGAAGGTGCCTCTTTTATTACTCACCTGCAGTCTGGTTTTAAACATTAACATCTTAAATGTTGACAGGTCCTATTTTCATTCCCCAAACTGCATATTGTTTACATGTGTTTCTCCTAGGCCTATAGGCATTAAAATGCAAACAAATATTCAGTTATATGCATATAACTAAATCTATACACTTTTTATATATAGATTATAGATTTTATACATAGATATATATAAATGCATACTATATATATAATATATGCAGTCTTTGTGCATATATTTTTTACTGGGATTTAGCTCAAAATTGAGTATTTTTTCATTTCTGAGCACCTGTTGATCTCTCTATAAGCTTATTTAACATTCAGAATGGACTTCTCTTGACAATAAAGCAGCCCAGAAGCTCACAGCATCATGTACCTGAGGGACCTTTCCACATGCAGTTGTACCAGGTGGAAGAGAATTATATAAAAAATTAAGAGGAAAAGCCTTGTCTCTGATATTAAAGAGCATGGGAGGAAAAAATCAAAGGTGTGGGTAGTATTGTTCTAGGAAATAGAAGAGGGAGTTTCCAGAGAAGGTTTCTGGTCTCCTGTGGAAACTGGGGTCATTTCAAAGAACACCAGAAAAAGGTAACAGGAGAGAGGCTTTTGACTGGAAAAGCACACCTGAAGCTCATGAAAATATGGGGCTGGAAATGATGGATTTGAGGCTGACAATATCTGCTTAGAAAGGCAAGAGCAGCTTTGCAGGTGCCATAGCAAAAGGGATTTTGACCAGCAGGACATGTAGCTGAGACTGAGACACAGCCTGGAAAGGAGAACAGCTGACCAGGAGCTGCCAGAAGGCCTTGACCTGGCAAGCAGTGGCAGTGGACTCCCAAATCTCTCCCTCCCTGAAGCTACTGCAAGTTTCTACCCCTGAAGTGTGCACGGATCTCTAAAGGATAGAAATCTCTACAGTGTGGCAAGTCAGCCAAAACAACTCATAAGCCTTTGTCTTAAGAATTTTGCTGTTCTTATAACTTGTTTGGAGATTACCATAGGTCATACATGTGACTTCAATCCTGTTCCACTTCAGAAGGTAAGAGTACAGTGTTTTTACTGGCCACTACTGAGCTATATAGTTTCTTGGTCTCTGTTCCTCAGGAGAAATCTGATAAAGTACCTTCAACAATCTGTCAAAACTTCTGCTCTTGTTATCTTTTTGGACCTGAGAAAATGTCTAACATTCAGGGACTTTGGACTGTTCCAAAGAAGAGAAACTGTTGCAGAAATCAATACTTCTTTCAAACAATGTTGTGTGGACCCTCTTTTCCTGAGGAGAAAACCCACAGCTATTCACCACATCAATGTCCTTCTAAGTTATGTCTCCATGAGAGCTCTCCCCAGGCTTTTCAGGGTTGTGCAACAAGCTGTTTGTTGTTATCTGCTCCTTTTCCTTCAATACCATGCAAAGAAATATACTGCAGAGGGATCACAAGTAACAGAAACCAGGCTAATAGAAGAATCAAATTAATGGAATCATTTCAGACCACTTTTGCATGTGAGCTGTTAAGATTTGCAGAAGGTAGTGCTTTTAAGTGCAAGCCCAATACAATATTTAGGAAGCTGATTTGTTTGAGGGTTATTGTGGAGATCATTTACAATCTCCACAAGCAATACCTTGTAGAGTATGGCTGGACCACTGGGTTACTGTAGGGGATATCTGGGCATATCTTCTTTCTGCTCCCATTTATTTCTCTCATTTATGCAATCATTACTTGAAATGACACCCTTTTCAGTCCTTCACCCAGACAGCTGAGATTTCTCAGTTGCTTTCAACATGTCTTTTTATTAGTGTGGAGAACAGTGGCATTTTGTGAACAATTTATTTACTTGATTCCAGGTGGTCAAAACTGCCCACTGCAGGGGAGCTTCACTGGACAGTCAGTGACTGAAAGTACAAGGAAGAGTTTCAATTTCAGCAGCTGTTTTCTCTTTCTATGAACAGCATATACAAAGAGATAGGTGTACCATATGCTGTTTTACCAGTTCTATCTGGAGTAAGCTTCTGATCTTTAATGTGGACGTTATGGGTTTTAGTGGGAGTACCTGGGATCCAAGCTTAGTCATGTTTGTTTTTAATGCAACATCTAACTAAATCCTTTAAATAGCTGGATTGTCACAGTCTTCTGTAGAAATCACCAATGAGCTATTATGCAGAGAGGATCACAGGAACAAACTATTATAAGGAAAGGTGAGGGCAGAGACAGCAGCAATTCTTGAGCATGTGCTTCAGTCAAAAAGTGCAATTGCATTATCTCACTGTCAAGGCTGTGGGTATATCAAGATTAAGAAACTACATCTCAGCAAAATGGGAACAGATCTCCCTTGCTATTACACATTGCTTGCTGTCACCTTTAATGACTGTTTATAAAGTACTTAGGGATCTTCCCAAGCAAAGCGTTACATATAAGCCACTGATAATTAACTTTTATTATGTACTTGTTTATGCTAATGTTAACAGTAACTAGTGGAAAACTTCAATCTCTGTGTCAAATAGGTCAAAATAATTGGAAAGAGATGATTGGGTAAAAAGTGTGAAATCTCAAAAAGGCCTGTCTGAAGAATGTGGTGTATTCTCACAAATAAATGGAGAAAGGGAGCCTGTCATTTATCAACACCTGTATTTAATCTAATAAGAAAGATCAAGAATATGGCAATCTGATATAGCCAGAATATTGTCTTTAAATATCTTATATGTAAGTAGTCATTAGACAACTTTAATATTGAGCAAAGGAGTCTTCTCCAGAATGGGGTGAGGAACCTGTTACCTACACCTCTAGTGCTAATGCTTGAAATAACTGGATGCAACCAACAGTGCAAAATAATAAAGAGATTGGTGACAACTGAGAATAACACTGATAGCCCTGGCTTAAACACAGGACCTATAAATTAACGTGTGCAGGTGCAATTCTGAACGTGCCTTCGTGCATGTGCGCGTACTTTCAGTGTCTGCCAGACAGATCACAAGGAGCTATTGCAGCTCCCTCAGTCCCTGCTTGGCCTTGGCAACAGTTGAGGCACTGGTAATTGTTTCCCTAAACTACACACCAGGTGCAGCTCTCTTGGCTGTAGATTGTCTATTCGTAACACAGCACTGCACCCACTTGGGAAGAGCCCACTCCTTCTGCATACACCACCCTAAAGAAAGAGGACAAGTGAGAACCAGAGAATAAGTACTTTGCTATTGAACCCATATCTTCAGCCTTTGGTGGTTCTATCCCTAGCCATTAATATGTGATTCTATTACATTATTTTTAAGATAATAAATTATCATAAATGTAATTTTAAAATAATGTCAGTGTAGGATTGGCTGAACAATGGAGTCGGTTGTTTTAAGCTTTAAGCTCAAAATATGCTTTTAAAAATAGCTTTAATATGATTTAAGCTTCATGGAGCTGCCTACATCAGCGAGCAGAGATTTTAGGCTGTCGTTCCTCAGCTGGAAGCCCACAACCTGAACCTTGGTACGTGCCAGGAGGCCGCCCTTTCCCCCTCACAGGCATATCCACCTCATAATATCATAGACTACTTTACATTAGATAAACCCATCAACTAACCTTTATCACATACAGCATATAAATCACAGCTAATAGGGCTAAGCTGCTAAAGGGTTCAATAGGTGAGGAGGTGTGCGTTACAAACGGCAGCGCGGGCTGGGAGCGCCCGCGGGAGCCCCCGGGAGCCGCCGCCGCTCCCGCACCATGATCCCCATTCCTGGTGTTCGACTCCCCCTGCAGGGCCCGCCCGCCGCGGCCACTCCGCTCCCCGCTCTCTCCCAGGCGTGTTTGATCCCTGTGCCAAGCATTTACCCACTATTTCCCGCCGCGTTGATCAGGAGTATCCCGCTGAAAAGGCTTTTAAGGAGTAACATCGTCCGTTTATCGCAGGAACAACCTTAATCCCGTCATCATTTACTTTCTCTCCTTTTACTCGGTGTCTTAGAGTTTCAGTCCATTTCTTTGTGGCTCTCAAGTGCTTCCAGAGATCTGTTTTTCTCCTTCCCTCCCTTTCTGGGTGCCTTGGGAGCCCCCGGGAGCCCCCTCCTCCCGCATCACTGTCCCCAGCATACTTCATCATCCCTCTCACCACCCCTCTCCAGCAAGAGCTGAGGGGCACAGATGATTTTTTTGTCCCTCCATGAAGTCTGACACTTGAATATCTTCAACCTAAATCAAAGCCAGAAAGCAGCACTTGCATTTTCTCTTGATACGAAAAATGAGAGAAAAGGGACATGTTGAAACATCTGAGTATTTTCTATCAAAGTAAAACACAGTTCAGCATCCAAATACAGCTTGTTTCAAATGCTTTGCCTTAAACTAGTATTAAACTGCATTCCCCTATAACAGCGTATTGCCCTACGGGAGGAATATTCTGTTTAATGTTTAATGCCACATCTTGCCTATGGAGTAGTCCTCCTGGCCTAATACCTTTCACAAAGGCTCAAGAGTTGTCCAGCTTCCACACCCACAGCTTGCTTAGAGGAAGGTCTGTGCTGCACTTTGGAAGATGGTATCCCTCAGGCACCTGGCAGAGGACAGCAGCAGGGATGGGGATGAGGCCTGAGCTGCTTTCCTCCAGTGTCAGCACAGTGACACAGAGATGCAAGACTGTGGCTTTGGTGAACTGATTGAAGCCCATGTTTTAAGTTCTCTAAGAACCTTGAATTATTCTGATTTGGTTCTATAGATCATTTCAACTTTGTAGACACTGTGTTTTCTTCCAAAAAATTCATTCAGGCGGAAGACTCCCAAGGCTTTTTTTCATCATCCTACCAAACGTCATCCTTGCCCCTGTGCAGAGAACAGCCAGCAGTGAAGAGAGATGCGGGGACTGTTCCCTGCTGAGGGTCCCTTAGGAGAGCATAGTCCTGAGCTCAGCCACCATCCCAGTCAGGTCTGCTAGGATGGGGGTGGGCTGAGCAGGGATCTGGATTGGGTTTTGGGTGCAGTGGACCTGCAGCAAAGCCTGTGCAGGGATCAAGAAGGAGGCTCTGTCTGGAAAGAGATGCCAGGCAAAGAGCAGGGGGAGCCTGTCCCCCAGCCCTCTCCTCAGGTGGGGAGCAAGCTGGCCCCCAGCCAGCCCCAGGCTCCATTTGTGGGGGGCACAGCCCAGGCCTGGCAGGGTTACACACCCCCTGATCAGCCCTGCTCCCCTTGCACTGCTCACACAAGTTGGAAGTCCAGTTTCCTCCATTAAATGCTTTCAAAAAAACCACAGTTCAGTGTGAGTAACAATCCCAGGTCTGCCCAAGAGGGATTTCAGCTCAATTTACGTTGCTGATGCAGAACATAAACAGAGATGAGCATTCATAAATCTACTGCACAACATCAAGTGAGTCAAATGAGAAACATGGCTGGGTAATTTTAATACACTGATAAAATCTGTGGTCCAAGCTCCTTGCGTATATTTCAGGTACGTGGGTAATACCACCTATTATCTCTAGAGCCACTGAAAATTAATGCAGGCAAAGTGAGATTTCCATGGTTCAACTGGAAAATCAAGGGTTCCCTGATACACAGAGTTGTTTTTGGCACTCAAGTATCATCTCAGCAGTAATAAATTTTACAAGACAGCACTTTTAAGCTTTTATGATTTTTAATTTACAGAAGACTTCATAAATATTAATACATTCACTGTAGCAAATGCTGCTGTGAAGTAGCCATTATTCATATTGCACAGAGAGAGAGGTGAAGCATACTGATGTTTACCAACTTGCCAGTGCTCATCTTTCCCTGAGTGGGGCTAGTACCCAGCAAACCAGACTCTCTGGTCTGTACTTGAAACATAGGACCATGTGCAGTAGACACACTTTGCTCTTTTATGGGGAGAGAAGTGGTCACTGATATACAGTGGGGGCCTGACGGGTTCTGGTGTCAGCCTCATCATCCTGGGACTTTGTGTTCCCTCAAGCAGTCACTGGGTTCTTGGCCTTCCCCAGTCTCCTCACAGCACCTGTGTCCAGCCTCACTCCCTACTGGGTGGTTTATTTAGGCTATGAAGTTCCTTGAAGAAGAGTCATTGTTTTAAAAGTGGATGGCACATTAATGTCTCAGTCCAGATCAGAAATCCAAAGTAATGCATTCAATTTATAGTGATATATTAGTTTCTTCAGAAATACTTTCATTAGACCAGTGTCTGAGTCCAAGTGTTGTTTCTACTAATGAACATAGCAATGACAGTGTGAGCCATATATATCTATACATACAGAGAACCTGGAGACACAAGCAAGAAATTACCTGTTCTAGTCCAAGGTGGAAGTCTATACCAGAGTCAGTAACCAGCAGTCACTCTTGAAAAATGTCATAGGTATGACAGTACACCTTTGAAGGTTTAAACAGCAGATCATCTCAGCACTGCTGATTTTTGCTTCAATTCTTTTTATCATAATTATTATTACTGCTGCTGTTATTAATTCTTTCACCTAATTTTATCATACTTTTTCTTTCCTCTCCAAGAGTCCTTCTCTTGGTACCTCAGGACTGACCTCTTTCTTCAGTACCTCAGGACTGACTTTTGGCACTGTAAAAATAGGGAAGAACATATTCCTCAGACTACCTTCTGATAAAACTTTTATCTTCATACACATGAGGCATTTCCATGGATAATAAGCATGGCATGCTTTTGTACATATATGATAACATGCTTTGCCAGAGTAGGACCTACAAAAGCTATTTACTGCTGACGTCCACAACAATTTACACTCCTTATTTTCATCTGAGTGACTATTTCTTCTTTCATCCAATGAAATTTTTATGCACTCTTGCACATTTCTCTTCAAATGTAAATAGAAGGGGTATGTTTCACTATATTACAATTTTATACATCCAAAAGTTAGACATCTCTTTGAAATTAGTTGAGTGTAATTGAGGCACAATCAATTGAAATCACTTTTTCTCACCTGTTTTTAAAACTGTTTTGAGTAGGATGAATTGCTTCAGATGATTCTATACATAAATATGATCAGCACTCTCTGAAAGTGATGCTAAAAAGTTACATGTAACGATGACACTCACTGTTGCTTTAAAGCAGTTTATACAGTCATCTGTGCATAACTTCTACCTGATAGCAAACATGCATGCAAATCCAAACCTCAGTGGAGATGGATGCATGCATGTAGTGAAGCCTAGTGTGCACCAGCAAAGATCTCATACAGGAGGGCACCTCTGTTTACTTCTATGCTCTCAGCTCTTGCTATATAAGAGGTACTGCTGTGAAAGCACAGGGTCATCTGCCTTACTCTAATGCTTGGTCATGTGAATGTATAATAGAAGTCACGACCTACCCTACAGGGAGCCCCCAGGAATTCCCATAGTATTTACTGTTCTACAGTTTTCATTAATCCTACATTCTGCAACCAGGAAAACCACACTTTGACTGTACAGACACAAAACAGAGTTTTAACTGCAGAGGGCATGAAAGAGCTACTGAAGAGCACAGTGGTTTACTTACAGGGCAATATTACCTGCAGCATAATTTTCTACAAGTTCGATTTGTTCCACACTGAATATTTACAATATTGTATTTTATCCATGAAAGATTCTCTGAGGACCATCTGATTGCTTTTTTTGGGAAAAATACAAACCTAATAGAGAACATAAATTATCAGATTCATTCTAAAGGATATGATAATCATGGGCTAGAAATCAGTCTCTTATCCTTGCTAAATCTAATGGATGTCACTTCTTACTGAGATTTTCTTTCCTGCTTTACTTCACACTTAAAAATGCAGGTTTGTTTGTTTGTTTTAAATTTGCATACAAGTTTGTTAATGTTGGATAAGCTGACATTTTATCTGTTTCCCACTTAATGCAACTTTTGAAAACCCCAGACATTCGTTAATACTCGCTCAAGTCACTGACCACATCCATCACAGTGCAGCACAGCTATTTTCTTTTTTTTTTTTTCTGATGCTTCTAAGACTTTAATCAAACTTGGCTTAAGATTCAGGAAAAAAATAAGGCACTGAGATTTTCACTGAAGTACAAAAAAGCATTCAAAAAAGCACTTCAGGATTCATAATTCAAACACAGAATTGTCCAGAACTTGCCCATTTCAGCTGTAATTTAGGGTTTTCCAGAAATCTGAAACAAGTCTTAGTCAAGTGTGTGTTTTGAGAGCAATGAAAAAGGTCTGCAAAAACCACTACCAAGAATCTAGCCTGAGGCAGGTACATGTTGGCAGGAGCTGTTCCAGATGATAACAAATGCTTTGCCATCCTCTGCCCACACAACCTGATTAGCATGGATCCCCATTTTTTCATTAACCTACAAGCTAAGGGTGTTTTTCAGCCTCCTATTGAAGGTAGTTGCATCTTTGTTATTCACACTGTGGTCCTTGGGGCTTGTGGGGGCCAATGGATGCAGAGCCCACACCATGCTGAGTGTTTTTTCAGCCCATCTCAACACCTCACGTTACCATTGCTGGGAATCAGCATAGATGGAAAGGAAAAATATTGGCCCTTCTTCTCTACCATCAGCAGTGTTCGTGGATAGTTAACTTGGGGAAGATTTTGGATAAAATAGTGACAAACACCAGCAGAGGGTGCATTGCTGCCACTGTAATGCCCATTCTGACACTGTAAGTAACCATAAGTCACCTTGCTGTGGTGTAGCAAAGCTTTGGACAAATCCTGAACATTCCATTTCTGTGGAGCTGCCTACACAAGGGTGCAAAATCAAAAGCAGGATTAAAGACCAAAGTCAGTGAAGCCAGTCGCTTTAAAGAAATAGAAGGAAAAAAAAAACAACTAAGGAGATGTAATGTGCCTTTTGTGCTGTGCACTCAAGGCATTTTGCAGCTTTTCTTGAAATATCCATCATAAAAGTACTTCTTTGATCTGCTGTAAGCAGCCACTCCCAGAAGGAGCGAGAGACACCTTGTTTCCTTCCTTCCTTTTCTTATCCTGACCTACCAGTCTGGAATGCAGTTCACCTCTGAGCATTTTCAGATGTATCATTTTCGGAGAGGTTTGCATGTCACAACACACAACCAGGGCTTACTTCACTGCTCACAAAGCCTGCACATGACAGCCAAAGAGAGGAGCCACATACAAGAGTCTGACCATCCTGCGCTTCACCTACATAAACACCCTTGTCTGCAGAAGGGGAATAACAGTGTAAGAATAACAAATATTCATCTTGCCCTCAACATAGGCAGAACCTGAGACTGCAAAGTTACAAAACTAGTGCCCCATGGTACAGTTGAGTGGCAGTTTAAGCTAATCTGTTATTTTATTGCTACAGCCCTACGTGCCTCCGGCACATCCCTTTGCAGCAGGAATCACGATGTACCTCCTACCCCAAAGGCATCCCACCTGGCGACTGGTGAAAGCTAATCACTTTTTGCAGGGTTAGTTTCCAGCCAGATAACAGTTTTTCAGCTTCCTCAACTGAATTGCTACCCAGCAGCACAGCCCTCAATGTAGAGGAGAGAGGGACAAAACACAGTGTCATGAGGTCAAGGCTTCTTCTAATTGTGCACAAAATTATCCTTTTAGGCTTACTGTGGTGTCACTGGATTCACAGTGAGTATTGAAAGAGATTTTAAATTCCAAACTGCCCTTCAGAAGTGCCCCTATAACCCCAAGTACCATAGACCTGTGAGTGCTTAAGCTGGAGTCACAACTAAATTCCAAAACATAGTTGGCATTAATCAAGACCGTAATGTTGCCCCACCAAATGGCAAGGGAGTTGAGCACAGCATAAATACACACTTAAAACTGCAGCACAATAAAAATAATGATGATGATAATAATAATAATAAAACCCTAGCATAACCAGTGTGGGTTAGCTGAAGGTGGCCGGAGGGAGGAGATGCCATGCATTCCTGAATGCACTGCAAGGAACTTTCAGTCCCACTGACTTCAGTAGGGCTTCAATGAGGCCATGTCTCTGCTGTGGAAAGGAACTGCTTAACACAGCATCGTGGGGTTCCTTGTTTTTTGTCTCTGAGCAACTCCTGGCAAAGCCACTGGTTAGTAAGTGAAAACATACTTTTCCCACTCACCAGAACTGCAAGCCATACCTGGATTGGCTTCTCTTCTTTCACTTTTTGTTGTTGCTGCCACTGATAGATTTGCAAATCTGGCTCCTTTACTAGGTGCTGACTTTACAAACCCAAGTTTGGCTACTGAAGTGGGGGAAGGGGGGGCCTGACCTTGGAGCAGAATATTTCCCCTTCAGTGGGATGGCTCTGCCCGCAGCTTGACGCCAGATAATAAGCGGCATTCAGTGTCAGCCCAGCAGCTGCCATGCAGGAGGTCTGTCCCTTCAGGCAGCTGCTGCTCATCTCCCGGCAGCTGGCAGCGGAAGTGACATCTGTTTTTGGTCCCAGCTGTGAGCAGCGTGGAGGTGCCAAAGCCCAAACGCCTCAGTTCTCGATCCAGGAGCGAGGAAGGGTTTCTGATGCCAGACCACGGCCTGGCTTGTGGAGTGAAGGGAGGGGGGAATCGTCTTCTTCGACGATGGTGGGCTGGGAGGAATGGAAAAAGAGTGACAAATACAGAGAGAAAGAATGAGCAACAGAAGTGGGGGAAAGGATGGGAGAAGAGTGCAGGAGAAGACAGGAATGGATGCAATTATAAGGAAATGCAAAATCTGAAGCGTCCAGTCTGAGGGACAGAAACAAAAGGAAGGAGGCAGAGTAATGCAAAAGAAAGGGACGAAGAAGTAGCAACAAACAACTAACCAAGGGATATGATTATCTAAAATGGCTGCTGAACAGTAAAATGTCTTATTGTGCTGCCACCTCAAGTGCTACTGAATCTGGAAGGCATTCCTGCCCGCAGCCCTTAGTCTATCGTGCCATTCAAGGGTCCCCCCTGCAAATTTTGCCATCTGGAGGAGCTCTGGTATATTCTCTCTTGAGTCCTTGCTTCTCCACGTTATTTAAATTCATATCACTTTTTCCTTGTCCAAGTCTCTTACTCTGTCATGTATCTTTGTAACTGTGTTATAATTCAGTGTTGTGGCATTTTAACTGAATTATAATTTTAGTTTCTAAGACAGGAATAGGTGCAGGATGAAGGACAAGATTCATTTCAATCTAAAGACTGAAAAGCGTACTTAAACTAACCTTGGAATAAATACATTAAGAAATGTCGCTTTGCTCCCCAAGTTTGTGTACGCAAGGTGAGGAACTATATTCTAACCTAAACATATTTTCACAGTTGGGCCTGTTTCCTCAGCACAGGTGCTAAAATTGTGGTTTTTAGATCTCAAAACTAATTGAGTATTCCTGGAAGAAATAATGAAGGAAAATGTATCTTTTAAAAGAGCTTTACAGCCCCGTCAATCAAAATCAACTTACACTGGGAAAAAATGCAGTGTCAGTGACTGTTTCTTTCCCTTGGCACTTGCCAGAAGCACAAGACAAACTGAATTGTGGTAAACAACCAGATTGGGGAATGGGCCAAGGGAGATGTATGTCATAAAAAATTACCAGTCTGAAGTTGAAAGTGCAGGCATTTGGGCCACAAAGATTTGAACCCATTTTCATACTTTACCTTGATATATCATTGTAGGCACGCAGAGCAGGGCATCAATCATGGAACTGGATGCCATTACAAATTATTCAAAATCAGGTGCTAAGGACTGGATTGTTTGAGTTGGGCAGGAACAATGAAAGCAGTTTCTTAAGTCTCTCAGAATTCAGCTCTTCAAAACTGGCCTTAAATATAACTGCAGTTATAGGTTAACTTCTTTTCATGTTATAATTACATATTTCTAGAACATAAAGATAATATATATATTTATACCTTAAAATTTCGTAACAGATTATACCAATGCGAGCCCTTGAAGATATTGTTCTTAATACAAGTCTCAGCAGCTCTCCCAGTTTCAGTGAGAATTAGTTGGGATTTTAATAAGTGATCTTTGAAACAAACAGGAGGAAAGTCCTCTGAATATCATTCTATCATTACCTATACAAGGAGAAGAATTGGCCATCTAGTAAACTATGCATCTGAATTAATCAATCTAATAACTAAATATTGGGTTTTTTCCAGTCAGACAGGAATAAGATTAGTGCATCTGGCATCTAGACTAGAAAGAATAATCAGCAATATTAAAAACCATGAGGTTCAGGCAGTACTAATACTCTGAAGGGCTCCATTTGTCCCATAACACACAGTTGTTACAATTACCAGTCATCAGAGCAGTAACACTGGTCCAGGACAAAGGTAACTCTTGCCCCAGACTCTGGCACCTCAAGGAACACTGTTAACATGAGCCTATTCCTGAACCCCAAAACCTTCCTCAACAGGAATGAAGGGAAGCATGCATTGTCTGCACATCTTGGTGGACGCTTTATAACACGAACTAGAATTTTTCAGATCAAAGTTACAGACAAAGAGAAAGGAGATACAAAATAAAAAGCTTTTGCATGTCTGGAAGTGAATGGTCTCTTCTTCATAAATAAAACCCAAATAAAAAGCAGTGAGCAGTAGCAAGTGTCCTAGACATGGAGAACAGAGCAAAGTATGTCTTCTCTGATGGAGTGTCCTACAGACAGGAAAAGTTGCTGCATCCTCAGAAAGTGCCAAGCAGCAATTGGAAACCTTACATGTCCTTGGAAGCCTCTCTTTGGATGACATCTACAACAGCACTGTGGCAATGATGAGACTTTGATGTCACATAGAAATACAAATTTGAGTACACCAAAAGCTTCACAGCATCCAGAAACACTTTCTGTTCTGCAGCCTAAATTAATTATCAAAATGAGCTAAAAGCTTCATTGTGGTATTTTAAAGTCAACTGCAGTTGACTCTACTATGCCACTGATTGCAATAGGGTAACATCTCACTTTGTTGCTCTTTGCTTTTTGGTTTGGTTTCGGGGTGTTGGGTGTTTTTTGTTTTTATTTTCACCATCTTCAAACCTTTTCATTCTTTCAGCCATTTTTAGAGGACCATCAAACCATTTTTTTTCAAGCTATGTCGCATGGAAAGCTAAAGAAAGAAAGATTGTAAGAAGAAATTCTTCTGCCTGACTTCTAAGACAAAAAAAAGTAATTTACATTTCTGATTTTGCATGAAGTAGGTTAGCTTCAGTATACAAATCTAATTCACTCGACTTGGCAGTTATAGAAAGCAATTCTAGGGCCATATTCTGCATTCTCTTTTCTGATGAACACTACCCAAGGAATACTAATTAGAGTGCTTAAGGAGTAAGGTAAGCAAGGCTGGCAGAGTCTGAGCTTTTATTTATACTCTGTTATCTCTGTCCAAATGTTCAAAGCAATATGGGTGGTGACTGATTCACTAGTTAAATTCAAAACAGCATGTGTGTACAAAAGGCTGCCAAGTTTCTCATGTATACTGCTATTTGTGAGAAGCTATGCACAGACAAAAAACAATCAAACAGTTTCTTAATTTCATTTTATATTTTTATTCCCATTGTAAGAACTAACCATCACCCAAAAGACCATTTCAATTTGGTTTGGATACACAATAGCATTAATCACAGTCCAGTTTCTCTTTGTTTTTTTTGGTTTTCTTTACTGCAGTTCTAGTATTTCATGATCTGTTTTAGTAGTTCTGTTGTTGGTGTATTTGCTTCCAGTGAAACAGATTTTTCAGCGTTTGTAGATTATTTGAAAAGATTGTTAAAGATTAAAAAATCCATAATGCAATGATTAACAGTACATTAGCAATTAATCTTATCTTCCTTTAAGATTAGTACTAAGTATATTTGATGACCCAAAATTTACTTTTTCTTGTGCATCTCTGTTTTCTTTTCAAAATAAGTCCATAAGCAACTATATTTTTTCATTACAGCAATTCTTTGCACTATCCTTTTTAATTGGATTGAAATCCTTTTGGGAGAATGATGTAAGTAAAATAACCCTAAAAAAATAAAAGATTCTCTTTAAGCAAATGATGTTACACATAAACCAATGTTAAGGCAATATCATGATGTATAAATTAGAGTGGCTAGAAAACATGAAGGATGTTCTAAATTCACTTGCTTATTAATTGGGGAAAACACATCACATTGTATTTTAGTCTTCAAGCAAAGAAGAATCACAAAATACACTCAAAGAGACATCTTTCATCATGTCTTTGAGACGAATTCCTTCATCAAATTTATTAATATAAAAGCAAATTCAGAAAACTTATTTGTGAAAGATGTCCTGTTAA
>JAWWLV010000088.1:28911081-28925289 GCA_035041135.1 Platyrinchus mystaceus
CATGTGCCAAAGCATCTATTGATAAGTGACATCTCATACATAATATCAATGCAGCAATTTATCTCAATAAGAAGATAGCTATGCAGATAATTCTAAAAGATAAGAAAACTATTTCTCTGAATATTTTTAGGTTTCCTTTCAAGTAATAGATAAGTAATTAAGGCAGCATTTGGGTTCAGATAGGTAGCTCGGTTCAAAATTACTTGAGCAGGTTCATAAGCGAACCTCTGTAAGCATAGCCATGCTTGCTTGCTGAAATAAGAAAATGCAATCAATTCTTCATTAGTGGATACTCCACAAAACAGAAATAATTTTAAAATCTAGATACTGACGATGCAACGAGGATTGAGAAAAAAGATGAGTGGCACTAGAAGAACCAACCTGTCTTTGTGCTAATGTAGCCTAGCAGACCTCTTAATTGATAAACTCTGATAGATGAGTTAATTCCCTGCAGTTAAACAGTTAATCAACCCAAACCTGGATAAATTGTGCCTAAATACATGATACTATAGTGTATCTCTCTCTCCTGTACTATTGATTGACCATGCTTCTTATAGTTTGTCCTAAGAATGGAGAGCCATTGACATTTAAAATGACTGTGTGGATACACTGAGAACAGACATATATTTTAAATCTTCTGGAGTCTGTGAGGATTCTGTCTCTAGTGCTTTTGCTTTTATCTTTTCACCTATGATTCACAGATTTAAAACTGAAGGTAAACATTGCTCTTTTGTTAAAGAAAACTCCAACAAAACCGCACAAACAAGCACACAAAAACTCAAATAAGATTCCTTTCCCTAGTATGAAGAGAGCAGACAGATTTACCCTTAATCAGCAGGTTTAAAACAGCTCCCTTACCTACACGTTCTGCAGCTTGTAGGTGACCAGCGTTCAGTTCCCTCCTGTGTATGAGGGGGTTAATCAATCCCCAGCTCACACTGTTTCTGGCCTGGGGTTAAAAAGCTTGTGGAAGAGTACCCATTCTACACACAGTTGTTGCATTAAAACAGAAAGATGACAAGACTCCAGTCTAGATACTAGTGCAGACACCTCGCAGACATGAACTTGGGGCCAATGTCTGCATCTTCTGCAGACCTAGACTTTATATTTCCTTGGTTTTGTCTTCTCCAAGTCATTTTTTTTTTTTTAATCCTGTAACAAACACTGTTAGCATGATCATACTGAATGATCACTAAAAATTCCTGGACCAAAAAATTCCCCTGAAGAGTTCGTTATAAAGGGCACTTTCAGCACATTCAATCATTGCAGCTTAAGCAAGAGTTTTCATTCAGCACCTACCACTATCTGATTGAAGCTCTTGGCAAAAGTGAGTGTGCCAGCAGTGATAGCACAATGATTGTCAACCATCTTTCTCTCTAAGTTGCTCAAAAAGCTACCTAATGCTTGAGCTAGCAGCAAGTTCTGCCACCTGTATGGGTCTGGTACAAAAGTCCTGGCAGAAATCGGCCATTTAACAGATGTGGTTGCCTGCAAAAGTATATTATGTGTTCGAGGTTTCTTAGAGGTGGTCTCTTAATACAGTATGTTACCAAATAAGTCTATAATATGAAGTGTACCCGTGTTAATATATGTTAGTGTGCTACCTACAGGCTCTATGAGGTATCAGTCTGCTAACCTTGTAAAAAACACCATAAGGGTTTTTAGGAGTAAGGAAAAAATGTTTCTTACTATCAGTATAGGAAAACTGAAATGCTGCTGAGGCACAGGAGGCTTGCTTTCTTCTCTGAAAATTTGCATCATGATGAGCTGAAAATCTGAGATTGGTCTGAGGTCAGCACTAATAAATTCAAGTGGGAGTGGGATTTAAGCCTTCCATGCAGCAGCAGCATATAGAATCATGCAATTATAGAATATCCTGAGTTGGAAGGGACCCACTAGGATCATCAAAGTCCAACTCCTGGCCCTGTACAGGACAGCCCCAAGAACCATATCCTCTGCTTGAGAGCATTGTCCAAACACTTCTTGAACTCTGGCAGGCTTGGTGACCATGTCCCTGGGGAGCTTGTTCCAATGCTCAGCCACTCTCTGGGTGAAGAGCCTTTTCCTAATATCCAACCTAAACCTCCCCTGACACAGCTTCATACCATTCCCTTGGGTTGTATCACTGGTCATCAGAGAGATCAGTGCCTGCCCCAACACCTCCCCTCGTGAGGAAGATATAATAGCATTTCCCTCAGTGTGTATATGTGGTGGATTCTCTGCTGCCTGTTCCACTGTGACAGTCTATACTTTGGTGGGCTGCAGTGTTAAGTTTTGCAGCTGGCCAGGAATACACAGCAGACCCACCACACACACATGCACAAAAATTGGGTTAAGCAGTGCTGGCCTCCCAAAAACCGTAACATCCCAATCATGCAAATCATTTACAGACTGTTGCAGTACACCAGGCACTGAGCAAAGATGGAGCAGCTACGGATCTGTATGAACGCGTTTGACACGTGGGGCTAGCAGCAGAACAAAAGCAGTTCAGCACAGTCTACCTGGTTTTCTCCTATCATAAACTGAGAAATGCAGCACTTTCATGCTCCGTTTCACTCCATGACTGGTGTTTTAGTCCTAGTTGGCAGTAAGGTAAGGAATGAAAAAATGTGTATGTGGGGAAAACAGAGAGAAATGATGGGGAAGCAAATTAGAAGAAACCACAGAGTTAAAAGTTTAAGTACGTAACTATCTCAGTCCTCAAAATACAAACAGATACACCATTGCTAAAGATCAGGTGAGACTACATAAATGCTCTATCTGATAGGCAAACTGTGTCATATACTGCAGGTAAAATAAATAATTTAAAAAATCTTCAAAGAACCATGTAGGACATTTCTACCCAGTGAGATCTGAGGTCACCACTGTAATGACAAAATTATTAAAAAAAAATAAAAAAAAAAAACAAGACCTACCTAATGGGTACAGAGAAAACAATACAGCACTTCTTCATATAAATTTCTAGCATGAGCAGAAAAATACATATTTTATGGTACATTTAATACAGTATATTTTTATATTAGAGGTTTTTCTTTCTAAACCATATTATATTGACAACATAGGTTGGTTGTGGCACTTTTCAAGAATAAAATGAACACAGCAGTTCTCAAACATCTAAGTTGCTAATATGCAGTACAAGACATGTAATCTTTAGCTATCACAAGTTACAGAATTTTGCATACAAATGTGCTGCACCAGTTTGATATAGCTTGTGACACAGCTTGTGATTGTGACTATCAGTGTTATATAGAAAGACTGGACAACTTTTAATTAGTGACTGTAACAAAATGGAAAGAATGAGCGATGCATTTGAATCTCCCAGGGGATGCTAAAAATCAGTGCAGAGGAAATGTGAGCATTTTTTCCTTTCTTCCAGTCTGAAACACATTTTTCTTCCCTCCTATATGTGCTAACATCTTATAGAATATTATGCATAAGGCATCCAGTTCTCCAAAATAAGACGTGTCCACTCATTAAAATGGACACATGCCAATGTTCAGTCATTAAAATCTTCATTATAAAATTCCTACAGACTATGAATAATCTGAAATACAAGCACACGGCTGCAGTAACTAATTGTTTGGAAACATTCCTCTTGATTACAAATAATTTATTTGAGATGGTTCAGAGGAAAAACTGTATAGCCTACTAAAAAACAAAATTAAAACTTCTCCTTTGGGGAAAGAAGTAAACAAAACCCAAGAGATTCTGAGGGACAGAGTATGCATACACATGTGCTGGGCTATTGTTCACATCCAGCCTTGTGGCTTCCAAATTTTTGGGACGATAATATCAGTTCAGTGGGGTAAAGGCCACATTCCAATCTTGGTTACAGAAATACAAACTGAAGTAATGACAGTATTATGAGCCTGGTTATTTTGCAGTTGCAAAGACTGAATTTCAACTTTAAACTCTGTATTGTGATACAGAAGATCTACTATGTAACTGGCTTTAAACTGCTCTCAAAATTTCAAAAGCAGCTTTAAAGTAACTCAAATGTCAGTGTTTTGGGCAGTGAGACACAGTGAGAGGGAGTGGCTGTCCAGAAGCTCATTGTTAGGCATTTGATATCACAGATTTCCATACTCTTAATTGAATCTAGATAGGTGAATGCAAAGTGGGTCTCAAGTTGCATCATCTCATCATTCTGTGAGGAGGGACTGATTGCAGAATAAAAATGCAGAATAAAACAAAAACTTAAACATGACATTACACACTGAAATATAAAAACACCCTTGAATTACACCTTAAAATTTAAAAAAAAATAAAATTGAATGTCCATCCTACAGCTTTCATCTCATTACTCAAATTCTACTTCTTTGACTGCATGCATCTGTGTGATGTTTAGGCACAGTTTATGTCCCATCTCTGACTTCTTTTCCTGTGTACAGCTGAGGGTCTACAGCCTACTGGAAGGCAAAAAATATAAATTCCTTACAATTCAAGACTTTTCTGTAAGGCCAAGCTAGTCTATTTTAACAAAAAAATCAAAGAGCCCCAGACTGATGTGTCCAGAAAAAAGTTACAACGACATGAGGTGACATCCCTCTTTGGAGACTAAGAGGAGAAGAGTCAGCAGGGGTAAAACAAGTTACAACAGAAGTTACTAATAAGATTCATTCCTTTTGTCTCTCACATCAATATGACATTTTAATACATTAATTTTGCACTAATTCAGACTGTTCTCAACTTTCTTTTGCACAGATCATGGACATTTTCCCTGCTCCAAAGCAGTTTTCACACACTTAATGTAATAAGCAGGAAAGGAACTTGCATTTCTTTCAAGCATAAATCATTCCATGAGCAAAGGACCTCTAAGCACAGAATCACTCAAATATACTCAAATGTATTCAAAACTGCTGGGAATGGAGGACCTGCATTTGTCTCCCTCTATTGTTTTCTTTCAGGTATGTTGCCTACGCAATGTTTACCTACTCACTTAAGAGTGGACAGTGTATCTTAGCAGCACTCTAGGACATGAAATTAATGAATTCCTATTCATCATGTAGGAGGAAAAAATAATAATTTCTAAAAATCTTGATCCAAACTCTCAATTTCTCTATTATTTACTTCTTTGTCCTCCTTCATCCATAGCCTAAAGCCAGTGCAAACAGAGCATCTATCCTTGTTAAAGTTTTCAGCTAAGCAATGGTGGGAGCATATAAATTTTGAAAAATTAATCCTAGAGGAAAGATGAGTCTTAAAATCTAGTGTGAGCAGAGGCGCTGGGTTCAGAAAGCAGCAGCAAACAGTCTGCATCTAATCCAACAGATGGGCCAGAGAATTATCACAAAACCACACTCGGAAACCACTGTGGCAAAGAGCTCCTTTTTCACTGAGTGGCCAAGAGGAATGGCAAGCACTGGACACACCATACCTTCCCATGGAAGTGTGGATGCCAGTAACACCATTTGCTCTCTACACCTACCTGAAAAGAGATTGCAGCAAGGTGGGGATCAGCCTCTCCTTCCAGGCAACCAGCGATAGGACAAGGGGAAATGGCCTCAAGTTGCAGCAGGGGGGGGTCAGGTTGGATATTAGGAAAACTTTCTTTACTGAAACAGTGGTTAAGCATTGGAACAGGCTACCCAGGGAAGTGTGGGAATCGGCATCTCTGGAAGTGTTCAGAAACTGAGTAGACGTGTCACTCTGTGACATGTAGGCATGGTGGTATTCCCTCAAAGGTTGGACTTGATGACCTTGAAGATCTTTTCCAACCTTAATGCTCATGCTGTGATGGCTGTTCTGAGTCTGACCCCTCCCGATCATCCCTCCACTGTTAAATCCAATGGAGGAATCTTTCCTGCCACTAGCTACTGATCAAACCATGGCATAGCTGGAGGGCAAATAGCCAGTTTCAAAAGAATCCTTTGAGTATAAGCCCAGTGATAGGAAGGCAGAAGAGAGCACATAACTTGCCCCGTAGCAAAACGAGAGTAAACAGATCAAGCAGTTAGTACCATTCCTCAGGGTTCACCAATAAATCCTTATCCTTAAACTCAAAATGTATAATCTTTATAGTTGTAAGGGGACAGATATGCCTGCTTTTAGATTCTAGTTTTCTCTTAGGCTATGAGGGTCCAGCTACACCACAAAGATAGCGTTCACAGATGTTCTCTTACATAAAAATAAGGGTTTGCCAAGACAGGCTTCTCTTTCTTTCTGCCAACAAGTATCAGCCCAAACCATATAACACAATAGCCTGTCTATATACAAACAAAGGCACTCAAAATGAAAATATACCCGAGTGATAGAACTCTTGTAAAATAACCAAAAAAAAGTGCTCCTAGAAGAAAGGCTATTTTAAAGCTTTAAAGATAAATAGAAAGAAATAGAATAAAAAAAATTAAGGAATGAGTCTTGCATTAGCAGATGGATTAATTGTACTCTATAATTAAGACATTTTACTAAAAATAAAGCAGGTGAAAGATTTTTTTAACTATGAACACACCTATTTTTATGAGATTAGCATTCAATGTTAAGCCTATTTTTCAGGTGTGTTGTATCTGGAGTTGCATAACAGAAGAGTCTGTGTTTTACAGCCCTTAACACTTTCAATTAAGTTGTTACCAAAGTTTCCTTTCAAAACATCCTAAAACCATCTTGTGCGTACTTGCCACTTTAAATATGTCTATAACTGACTGCAAAGATAAGTTTGATTCTCCCTAGTACCTTCTTGTAATAGGCATTTGATTAAAAAACAACTTATGGCAGTTTCCAAGGGCATGACTAAACATGATGTGTAAGAGTTTACCACATCACTTACTCCTGACTTTAAAATTTGGGTCATCCAAAGCTAACTGAAATCCGTGGGCTGAGAACAACTGACCAGTGCTATTTCCATGGTGATGTATGGCACTAGTACTTTTCATAAGAAAGGGAACTGCCATTCTTCCAAAACAGTAAGGTAAAAGAGGTGATATGAGTGTCTTATAGACTGCCTGCATGTGAAATTGTTTTGTTTTTCAGCTTTCCCTATAAAAGCTGAATATTCAGCTGAATTACTGATGAAAATATTTATAAGTGATACAAGAACCATGATATTGGATTGATACTTGTATAATTCAAGTATTTTAAAATATGCTAATTGTGAACTATCTTTAAAACAAACTCAAGAATAATTTAGACAGTTTAACAAAAATGTTGGCTTGTTTTCTGAATACAACAGTCAAAAATGAAAGCAAACAGAATACTAAACCTTCAGCCTTATAGCAAAAATTTGACAGCAGCTAACCATTACAGATCCTGGACATAAGACTACAGAGGAATTTTAAATTGGTTTTACAGAGTCAATATTTCTTTTTCTAGAAACTGTATTGTAATAAGAGCATTTATGTTTAAAGGAAATGTACTTGCTTAATTTTGTGGGGTTCAGGTCTTGATATTCAGAGCTACCAAGGAAATAACTCCCATGAAATGGTCAGTTACTCAAGTGAGAACACTGGATGGCACAGATACGAAACCCAGCACCCCACCATGTGAGCCCAGCTATCAGAGCCTGCAGAGTTGTTATGTCACTGATTTGTTTGGCTAAAAAGAAAAGGAAGCTAGCTCTGTTTAAGATTAATCCACAATTAAAAATTAGTTCAGTTGCTCAAATAAGTTAGGTGTTAGTTAAGAACAAACCTCCTTGTGCTTCAGCTAGAAAGCACAACCTCTGCTCCTTCTCTTAGACTCACTTTTTTTTTCCTTCCAGCTTCAGTATTTGCTTCCAAGTTCACAGCTGCATTTAGAACTTCATGTATCTTTTTACATAGGCCCTGATTTCACATTGTGCATCTCCTCAGCCTGTATTGATTAGATGAATATGTGGTTTGGCTTTTCATGGACATGTTTTAAAAGTTTCCTCTGGACAAAAGAAGTAATCTCAAACTCCATTTCCACTAATTCCTCTCTTGATTCAATATCTCTTTTGTCTTCAACAAACTGTATTCCCTTGTGCCTGCTCTTGGCCTCAACTTTTACCCTGAATGCTCAACTTCCATAAATCTGCTGCCTATTCAGTCAGCAGAACTATGTCTGCAGCAGTACAGACGTGCCACAGCGTCGTCTCTTGACACTCCCAGTTGTCCTCAGTCACAATGTCCCCTTCACAATAACTACTGAGACTAACTTTCCATTATTTACTTGAAGCTTACCTATTAAGAACTTTTGCATTAACTTTTACTGCTTAATACCCTTTTAAATGCTCAAAGTGAGATTCCATTCTCCCAGTCAAACAAATCTAAAAGCTACACGTTCCCTTCAAGGTCCATTAACAAAACACAGGCTTTCTTGTGCTTGAGACTGTCTGTGGACTTGTTCCAGTCCAAAGATGGGACTTAAAAATCCTTTCTCAGTTACTGCTTTTTGATTATTTCCCACTGGTTTCTACATACCCTTTCCTTTAACCAGATCAGACACTAGCAGAAAGAATTTCCTGAATTGTTTAGCCTAACTTTCATCTGAAAAAATACTTGTCTTCATGCCTCAGTGATTTTACTCTTCTTATAACATTGATGATGCAGCACATACTTTTATACTAAATATAAACTGGACAGTGTTATAAAAACATGTTTTATAGGAAGTTTTTTGTGGTAGAAAAAAAACTTCCTATCTTCCACTCCCCTGAAATTTTGAAATTGTTTTCAAATCTTTGCTCTCTTTACCAATATCCTGGACAATGCAAGCAATGAGTTTCAAAATCTACACTTTCAATACACAGATGTTGCTCTTATATAGAGAGTCATTAGGTCCAAACCCACTACTGAAGTCTTTCATAGTGGTAATGCATATATATGCCAAGTATATTATTCTGACTAATAGTAAATTGCATGACTTATTTTTCCTTTTATTTGTTTTCAAACATTTTCAATACATTTTATAGGGTTCTAAAAGTAGGATGGAAATTTGAAGTGTCAATTTTAATTTTTGTGTATTTCTTTATGACAAATCTCAAAGCCTTATGAATATACAATAGAATTAAATTGTTCAAACAAACTCAAAAATAAAAATGCCATTGTATAAGATGGTAACAAATATCAGTTTGGGGCATTATAATTTTGCAATTACATTTAAAATGATTAATTAAGATCTTTTTTTCTCTCTAAACATCAAACTAAATATCAGATATATTTTAAAATTCAGAGCTATTTATAAAACAAATTATAATTATGCCAAAAATCATATTTCCCAACACATTTCTAGATTCACTCCACATCATTGGGATGCATTTAGAGAAGTAATGGATTTAAAGAGCATTGTATACAAATCCTTGACTCTGCAACTATCATCATGTTGAGTAAATAAGTCACAGAATCATCAAGGTTGGACGAGACCTTCAAGACCACCAAGTCCAACTGTCAACTGAGCACTGCCATAACCACCCCTAAACCATATTCCCAAGTGTCACAGCCAGACACATCTTGAACACTTCCAGAGACAGCAACTCCAGCACTTCCCCGGGGAACTTATCCCAGTGCCAAACCATTCACTATGTGAAACCTTTTTTTTCCCTAATATATAAATATGTGGCGACCAAATTCATATTCTGCTGTCAGTAAATACCAGGAGCTGTAAAACCAAATCAGTTAGTAGAAGAAATCCCTTAATGTGCTTAACTGATGATGTTCTGAGAAAGCTGCCAAGGACACTAAAATTCTGTACTGTTGGCCACTGTGATGTTACTTTCTGCTTCAACTTTAGTATGTGTTTAAGGGAACCAATACTGTATTTACACAATAGATAATACATAAACTGTAATAAGTTATGACAAGCATTGTATTTCAAGACAATTATAATTTGCCTCTAGTAGCTTTATAAGTCATGAGACTAAATACCTATTGAGTTTTACCACCCAAGAAGTTCTGTTTTTGAGTGAAATGCCTGGATTATATTACTGATATAAAATGGAAAATAAACTTCAAAATACGAAAAACTGGCAATATACTGATCTGTGAATGATCTCATTGCACACCAGCTCCAGAACATTCATTTTATCAAGCAGCCTGAAGCTATTTATAATTGCTATCAGTTAGTTTTCAATTTCTTAACCTGTTAGGCAAAGAGAAATACAGATGAAAAGAACTAGAAAAGAGCCTCATATACAGCATTACAAAGCAGAAGTATTGCACGATTATGAGGTTCTGCCAGCACCCACTGTTTACAGTTCACGTACTAACATGATCTGATTTGATAACTTGGAATATGAAAATAACATTCTAAAATGTTCAGATTTACAGAATAGTGCTCATTCATCACCAAAGAGTCAAAATTCAAGAAGCTTAATATCATGCATTCATTAAAAACACAGTCCATGAATTCTTGTATCTAAGTAAGGTAATACAAACTGCTATGTAATTTGCCATTGCAGTTAAGGTTTGTTACTTGTGAAATCTTCTGAAGTTTATTTTGGAATCAGTTCCTTCTCTTGCAAGAACTGCAAAAACATAAAAAGCATCACAAACCACCAGAATAGATTATTTAGCTACTGCCCAGATTGCCAGTCCCACCCCATGTAGAAACAAACACCCAAGATTCAACATGAACAGATCATCAAGACTTGGTTTCATTCATTTCACTGGACAAAACCAAGTACCAGCAGAGGCTGTTGGCAGTAACAAACTCAATCAGCCTAACAGTACGTAGACATGTACTTTCTGACATCACACAGAATGAAGGCTGCAGTCATGGATTCTAGAAAGTGCACTGCAAGGTTCTGGTGGCATCTCAGGAACATCAGCTTTCTTGGAAAGATGTAAATATCTCTGATATGAATTGCTCATTTGTCACAAACATGTCCACAGTGTACTTAAGCTAGGATTCTAAATCTCTTTACTGATAAGTATCCATACCTCAAAAATATTTGAAATTAATATTGATAAAACATGTAAAAATGCATATCTTTGTTTGTACTATAAAAAATTTCAACTGTGTCTTCAAATGCCAGACATCATAAGCATAAATCAGCATAAACAATGTTGTGTTCACCCAAAAGTACATTTTGTTCACCCCTTTTGCTTGCTGTCTACTGTTCTCTCTCTTTGGCAAATTTTGCTTTGCAACTCTGGCTTTAGACATCACACGAAAAGTAAAGATTGAAAAACAGAAAAACAGAAGGTAGAAAACTACTGGGCCACTTAAATGTGCAAACTATATAATCCTACTACATAAATAAAAGTAGGAATCAGATTCCAAAGGCCAAAATAAAAAAGTGAGAAATCTGGCTTGTATACCAGTCAGAAATACTCTTTCATACTTTACTTAATGTGAAAGAAGTTGAAAGTAATGGTGAACTACAGCCTCCCAGAGTACATGCATTAACAGCAATTGAATGACAGCAGAATTTACCAATAAGAATATATCATGTGTATGTGCTTATTCATAAAACAAGTTAATAGATGAATAAATTTATACTAAGAATAAAGTCAGTTTTGGTTGGGTTTTTTTTAAATTGTAGTTCTGTGAGCAGTTGCAATAGCTCCTCACTAAAACTGGTTTGTATTTTCTGCCTGCCTTTCTCTTGCAGGTTTATTTTCAATTTCCCATTTACTGAGCATCTGAGTAAAAATGCTACAGGTTAAGTAAGAGATATTTTCTTAAAAGCCTGTTATTAATCATTTGTCTTCAATTTTATTTATTTGTTCAGGAGCTTTGTATATTATGCAAACATAAGGAAATTAAAATGCCAGGCCTTGGTTCCAAAGACATTTTAGTGTAGCAAAGAAAGTTCTGCAACACAATGCATTAAATTCTACTATACAGTGGTTTAGTTTATTAAAAAATGAGAATTCCTTGAGAAAATGTTATATTTTTATAGTTATATTCTGCTGTGTTATTTTTACAACTTCCATAGACTATATGTAGAAAATTTTGTAACTAAAAACATAGAACTAAGTATTTATATCTAGTAAGAATTCATCAGAATTTCAAATAGCCCAATAACAGGATGGAGATAAAACAAATTAAGAATCTTGAAACTGGAAAAAGTTTCCTTTCTATTCTTCCTTGCGGTCAGTAACAGGGGTGGCTCTGCACATTAGAAGTCTCCATTTGCAGTATTTACTACACCAATCCCCCAAGATAAAGCAAATCAATTAAACATAAACAACTAATTGAGGATAATAGAGATGCGAAGTTCTATAAGTTTCAGCAATAGCCAACATAATACTAACCTCATTTGCATTTGTTAAATGCCCAGATTTAATACATGGAAGACAGAACATATCAGAAAAAGGAAATGTGCCTGTCAGATACTGTTGCTCAATTCATTGGAAGGTATGCAGTGAAGCAATAGATGAATGACACATACTGTATGTAGTTCACAGATACTCCCAGTTCCCTTATAAGCTCATTTTAACAAATGAACAAAAGAGCTCCAAAAATGTCAGCTACATTATGTTTAACTGCATGAGTTTGTTGAGTCTATTCCCAAGCCATACCTATCACATCCACTGACTTAGGCAAAGACAATTGGTAATGAAGAAATATTTTCTAGTTCAATCTACTCAGTCCCTGCTATCAATCTGTATTCAACATAGCACTTCCAAGCTGCTTGAAGTCAAGTTTTCAAATTGCAGGCATACGTGCTGGAGGAAGGAAACTCCACTCTTCCTGTCCCATACCTTGGTTCAAAGTTGGAATCATTTCTCAGTGAAGTGTTTTTTACATCCCTTGTCAAGTCGAATTCCATCTGCACCTTGGCTTTCCTGACCCCATCCCTACACATCCAAATCCTATCCCTGTACTCTTCCCAGGTCATCTGTCCCTGCTTTCACCGGCTATGCATTTCCTGCTTACTCCTCAGTTTGAGGAGCAGATCCTTGCTCAGATCTCGAGAGGTCCCTTCCAACCTGAACAATTCTGTGATTCTGTGACTTGGAATTAGGGGAAAATAATTTCTGATAGTAATATAGCAGGCATCGACCTGCAGATATCACTGTCAACTTTTACCAGAATATGAAACAAAACTGGGGGCAAAAGGCCAGTACAAAAACTCAATGTACCTTATTATCATACTTTCTAAGAGGCAAAGTTCTCAGCTGTATAACACTATACAGCTACTATAATCTCAGTCCACTACTGAAATCATTGCACACATATCCTCACTGTTCTCTTAACAGACTTCTTGCAATTACCTACCTCTCTTTTAATTTTCAGAATTCTATTTTACACAGAGTAAAAATTAAAATTGATATGACTCTTACATGTCATATCAAACATAGTTCTGCTTTTTTAAGTTGGAGTGTGTGTGTTTCAAAAACATGGTATTTGCTCTTATTTGCAAATAAGAGCATGGGTGAAGATACTGTTTGTTGCTGAGCAGTTTTCAGTAATTTCATTCTGTATTACCACAAAAAAATGTTAAAGTTCTAGCTTTCCTGAAATAGTGAGACAGTGTGTTTATCCAGGGCACAGTAATATTTTGTAAGGTATATGCACATTGCAGAAGTAACTTAACATTCCAAAAGTAAGTGTGGCTAGCTGTAAAACCAGTATTACACGACAGTAACACAATTTTCAATCCATCATATACTGCTGCAAGAATGGAATCAAATCCAAAGCCTCAAGTTTAGTGCCACAACTTGATATCTTAAAACTCTGAGCAGTGCTTTCAAAATCACAGCATACATGTGTTCAGCTTCTATGGTAAAGTTAATGTAGATAGGGACACATTTCTGCTACAGCCTCACTCATGAAGTCCTGTCCCCACCACCACGAGATTTCAGCAGAACTTTACAGAAAGAGTTGAAACAGCATTTATGAAGAAGTTGTTTCACAAACACCTGATAGAACACATTATCTGATTGATAGTGGCTTATTACTGATACTGGCTTGGATCAGCCATTGTGTGGCCAGCAGAACCAGGGCAGTGATCACCCCCCTGTACTCGGCGCTGGTGAGGCCTCACCTCGAATCCTGTGTTCAGTTTTGGGTCCCTCACTACAAAAAAGTCATTGAGGTGCCAGAGCATGTACAGAGAAGGGCAACAAAGCTGGTGAAGGGTCTGGAGTACAAGTCCTGTGAGGAGTGGCTGAGGGAGCTGGGGTTGTTTAACCTGGAGAAGAGGAGGCTCAGGGGGGACCTCATCACTCTCTACAACCACCTGTAACGAGGGTGTAGCGAGTTGGGGGTCAGTCTGTTCTCCCAGGCAACAAGTGATAGGACAAGAGGACATATTCTCAAGCTACACCACAGGAGGTTCAGTCTCCATCCCTGGAGGTTTTAAGA
>JAWWLV010000088.1:28955642-28971908 GCA_035041135.1 Platyrinchus mystaceus
TTCAGCGCAGGCTGTGTCTCACCTAAAAAATCCATTGCGCAGGCTTGAAAGGTAAAAACACCTTTCCCAGATCTTCCCTATTTGGCATGTTAATATCCTATTCAAAAGTACTTTTTTAAATTAAAATTCATATTAATCAGTTATCAGCTACTTGAGAGAGCAAAAACTACCTAAAAATACCGCTTTGGTAAAAAGTGATTGTCACATAATGTTTCAGTGTTTAAATAGAAAAGAGCATATGGATTTGCTTAATTACTTCTGGTCCTTGTACCAATTGATATTCAGCTACTTCAAGATGAAAAGATGGCAAAAACATGAAGACAGGAATTATAAATATGTTTTCTTTAATGTTTTTTCTACTTATCAGATGCCCTGTGCTGAAGTTTCAACTTTATTCAGCATCTACTTTCATAAAATCAAGAATTAATCCCACGACACTGGGACGTTTTAAGTTATTAAAATTATATCAGAATTTAAAATTACAATTAATACCAATCCAGCAGATGGACAATGCAATCATTAAGAAATTAGTGAATTTCTACTAGTGAAATGCCAGTTTATTTCCTACTTGAAAACAACCAGATGTTTTTATATGCTGCTTGTGGATATTTATCCATCCACAAAAATAACATACAACTTCATCCAGTTGATTACATTTCATGTGACAGCACCACTTTGTCACTGAAAAAGCAGGAGTAATTTCCAGTCACAGAAAAAAACACCTTCAGCCTCCATTTAGGTTTGTTTGCTTTAAAAGAAAGGGCTAAATAACAACCTTAAGTAAAGATTCAAGTTACGTCTTTCAAAGTAATATATCTTGAGCAAAACATTCATTCCTTAGTTATACTGCTTAGAGTAACCGTGATTAAAATACTCTTAAAGTACTTTGCAGGCAATAACTGTTGCCTTAAAAAAATTTTTTAGAAAAGCTTTTATTTCCATTTTCTTTATCAGTTCAATTTTTAGGTCTTTTTTCCCCCTGCTGTTGGCATTATCATGTTATTACAGTCTCTCTCAGAAATCCCTCTAACAAAATTTCTTTTAAATTCTTCTTTAATGATACATATAGGAGTTAAGAAATATCTCAAAAGTAAATATGGCTGCTACTAAGAATTAGTGTCAAAACTGGCTAACATGTTAAAATTAATTTAGTTTAAATTTCAGATAATATGTACTTTACTGAATGATTCCCAATTGTTTAGATCAATTACCCTCCAATTTGCCCTTTGAAAAGGCCCAGCTTTCAGTGCAGTACATTTAACTTGCTTAAAATAATTATCACACTGCACAAAATGAAATCTCTCTCTCTCACAAGGTTAGAGTGCTTCATTTAAGAAATCACAGGCCAGTGGATATCATAGAATCACAGAATGGTCTGGGTTGTAAGAGACCTTAAAGATCATCTCATTCCAACCGCCTCGCCATGGGCAGGCACAATTTCCACTGGACCAGGATGCTCAATGCTCCATCCAAGCTGGCCGTGAACAGTTCCATGGAGGGATATCCACAACTTCTCTGGGCAACCTGTTCCAGTGCCTCACCACCCTCACATTAAAGCATATATCTAACCTAAATTTTCCCTCTTCCAGTTTTTACCAATTACTACCTGTCCTATCACTACAGTTCCTGACAAAGAACCCCTCTCTGACTTCCCCGCAGGCCCCCCCCAGATACTGGAAGGCTGCTATCAGGTCTCCACACAACCTCCTCTTCTCCAGGCTGAACAGTCCCAACTTTCTCAGCCTTTGTAGGGGAGGTGCTCTAGTCCCCTATCAACTTTGTGACCCTCCTCTGAACTTGCTCCAGTAGTTCTATGTGCTTCTTATGTTGGGGGCACCAGAAGTGTGCCCCCAACACAAAATTCCTTCTAAGGTTAGGAGTTCTGTATATTGGTAAGCTTATCAACTAACACTTAGCAATTTTATTGTTTAAAAACAAGTCAGTTCATAATTTTTATAGATTTTAACCCTAAGTCTTCATTAAATGAATAATGAAGGATGTTTCAAGGAACAGGGCTAGAAATCAACTAAATAAACTGATTTAATAGAACCATTAAAAAAAAATCAGTCCTATATCAGTAGGAATCCCTTCAATTTCATGCCCTCATTACCTTGTTTGAGTTAATTTTACATGTGTTTTATTCAAATGCACCATAGGTTCAGGTGCCTGAGTCACCCAATAATTAACCAGTTATGAAATGAAAATTTGGCAACATGTTGTAAATTCTAACTAGTTCTGATCTGAGGTTGTTAAGTTCAAAGTTACAGTGTTGGTTATCAAATATGACATATGCATTGATTTTTCTTACTGGCTTGGAAGTGCTACTTGTGGTATGATCAAAGGGGTTATATGCAACCATAATTAACAGATATAGATAAGTCAACACTTAAAGAAGTATGTGAGTAAGTGATGTCTTCCTACTAACTGCAGAGTAGTTTACATGGAGAAAAAAAGAAGAAATAGCAACAGAGCTGGTGTCAGTGAAAGGGATACATACTTCTGCTCCATTATACAAATAATCAAACAAAAAAGATATTATTCAACTCTGCTAATGTTTTAGACTTATAAATATAGCATTTGTTAGACATAAAGCATGATTTCTAAATATAATTGTTTCTAAACAGAAACTGTAAGTGCAACGTCAAATGACATTTCTAGATACAAAACAGCAACACAGTTTGCTAGAGAAGAACATCATTCTCATAACTAAGTACACCATGCAGAAGATCAACACATGAATACAACCACTATAGAAGTAAGACTATGAAAATCAGGAAACCTGTGTTTTTGAACAACTATTCCCTGTCAGTTCCTCTGGGTAATAGAAAGATGTAACATCATCACATAAGATACAACTAAGAATCCCTCCGAGACCAGTTAAAGTCTAACCAATTACCAAATGTTAATCACCTTTGGGAAAATAGAAATACGATAACTCTATTAGAAGGAATAATGAAAAAGTAAAAAGATAGTTAAGTGACAGTAGAAAATTCCATCAGTATCCTAAAGCAAAGGCTTAAATGAGCATTCACTGTGAGTGAAATGTACCCCTAGGACTCCACAAAAAAGCTGATTAATTCTATTTTGCACTAGCAGCTCTGCAGAAAAATAACTTAGTCTTTAATTGGTTCAGACTTTAACTTCAAAGTAACAAAAGCATTTCCTCTGTAACATATTTGTAACAATTTGGGCTTACTGAATTCATAAAATCTAAAGAAAATGGCTTCTCTGTTGTCTGGATTCAATTTCTCCTCTAATCTAATATATACATCTACTGCATAACTGGGCAAAAGATGCTTCTTTCTTGGTAACTTCCACACCTGGTGTTAATCTCTTGTAATAAATACTACAGTGACGCAGGAAGTCTCAGTTTCTGTATTCACATTATTTAGACCATTTCTTACGAGTAGTGGCAACCAGAAACATTAAATTAATCATACAGTTAAAAGCCATAGAGTTGTACTTACTTTTATTTGACTTTTCAGAGATTCAGGAAGGAGAAAACCAACTTGTGCAACAGTTTCATTTGCATTGGTAATAACACAAACTTCTTGTGAAAGGTTGTCTGTGATTGAGAAAAAAACTTTAGTATTTCATGCAAAAATAAATCAATCAAAGTTACCAATCTGCTAAACATTACCTTCAATCCATATTACTGTCTCTTGATAGAACCTTGTCAACTGCTGTAAATTTAAAGACTACTTATTTCAAGGCACAGTTAATCTAACTACATCATTTATATAATATACATTTCAAATATAAAATTCAAGTTATATTTTTTATGACTTTGTACAATGTCCCCAAAGCCCATTTAAATAAGGGACTCCTCTTACATGATATTTTCACATCAATGACGCTAGATGACAATCATGAAAACGTTTTTAAAAGTTCATATGACTTATCAATTCAACAGATCACTGAATGCAGTATCAGTCATACTGAGAAAATAAAAGAAAAAAAAAAAAGGCAAGTAAACAGAGGATAGCATAAATCTGCTTCCCAACAATATGCACTACAAAATCACCCCAAAAAGTATATTGAAAATACTGTTCAGGGAGACAGCAGATATAACTATTCACCTCAACATCAAAGAAGTTGAAGAGTAAGTGACAAAGATCTTGGAATGGCCAATTTCCTAGATCTTTTACTGGTGGGGGGAAATATAGTATTTTGTCGCTATCAAGTTCCAGGTTACTGCCTGATCTGTTCTGTAAAGCCCAAAGTTCAGAAAATTAGTATTTTCTCTAGTTATTGGCTATAGGTATTAGACTTGGTGAGCATTTTCCTTTCTTTAAGCAAACAAGTCAAAATAATTCAAGTCTGAAATTCTCAGCTGTAATTCAGAAATTTATCCTTTAGATGTTGAATTATTATGCAGAGCAAAATACAGGATTTCCAATGTTTTTCGGGTAGCCATTGCATAAGTAAAGAGAAATTTCACCAATGTAAAGTCTAATTATGTTTAAAATAGACTTCAATGAAACTTCAGGGACAGAAATATACTAAACACCACCACAAAATAAATTAGTAGTGAAAGACATAAGAGAAATTATAAAAATATGGTCTAACTGCTCTTCAAACGAGCCTGAATAAAAGGATACATATTTTCTGCACGTGGAAAGTTTTTTTATAATTACATACCACACTAAAAGTTCATTCAGATGCATTACTTAAGTAAATAACTCACTTTCTACTGTAAACTCAAAGACTTCTTTACAAAAATAGACATAAAGACCTGAAAATTAATTTTAAAGCTGCTGTGGAGTTAACATTATTGGAAAGTCTCTTGTAACTTTCAAGCAATTTTCTGTGAGCAGGAAAAGTCAATTAACCACTGAGAATCACAAAAGATCATTAGAATGATTTTTTGAATCGTGGGTATTTATTATGTCCAATATTTATAATGTGACAACAAAAACAGTGGAAGCAACTGACTTCATATTCAGTTAGCAAGAATAGGGAGGGAGGAAGAAAGAGAGAGAACAATCAACATCTGCTTATAAACAATCACAACCAGATGAAAGTGAGAATTAAAAAAATGCATGGCCAGTTCTCACAGGACTGAAAATCACAGGATACCACAACTGTGGGAGAAATTATCTTCCCATAGATACACCAGGCAAAAAAATATATTGAACATGCATCACAGTTGTCTTCTACTTAATACAGAATAATTTTACCGTCTGAAAAATGGTTCAATAGGAAACCATATTGAATTAATTTCTTATCACCAGAAAGAAACCAGTGGGTAGATTTAAATCAGAGCAAGAGTCACTTGAATTTAGTACTGTACATGGAATGCAGATACAAGATAGATATACATAATAAACCAGACTGGCATATCAGATTTCAAGAACTCAAATTCTATTGAACTAAGTAATTTAATGAAGAAGGTCAGATTGGAACTATTACAAGAATGCACATGTGGAAGAAGGCTGTGGAACCCCAAAAGGCACCGTAACTTAGGCTCAGACAGTTCTTTTAAAAAGAAGTCTGTAATCAACAGTAAGTGTCAAAAGTAATCTCACAAGAGGCTGCTCAAAGACTGAAACTGTAAAGACCTTTCTCACTCCCCTCTCCAGCCCTTTTAGACCTCTAACTTCCTTCAACAAATGAGAGGGGCAATTACCAAAAAAGTGACTATGATATGCAGGTTGGATTTAATAAAGAAGAGAAAAAATTCAATGAAGTGTGGAAAAACGTATTTTTAGTCTGGAGAAGGAATGTAATGTTCTAAGGGGAAAGTATTAATAAAGTATGAGAACATTAAAATAATGATAATACACAAATTGAAAAGATACTTCATGATTTTAAATGATCAAAGAAGCGTATAAAGGAAGGCTGAGAAATCATCATTTGTAAAGTCAGCATAGCAAAGCAACAGTTGTGTTCTAGTTGAGATTTGAAACTCATCTCCCATTTAAATCCGAATTGTCTCAAGTGGTCAAAAAAGATCTTGGTGTTAATTTAGACAGTTTGTACCTCTGCTGCATTGAGGGAAGGAAGACTGAGTGGAACCTTCCTCCCCAAGACTGCCTGTGTCCCACCTCTGGTAAGTTGATGGAGCTCTGTCACTCAGTGTAGTCAAGCTGAATGCAGCAAGCACATCTGAAGTGCTGGCTGATAACTCCACGGATTCCATGAATTCTGCTGCCTGACAGTAAAGCTAACTGCATGCAGCATTTCATTCCTGGTTTTCAGAATTCTGTTTGAGTGAATGAAACAACCATTTTGGAAAGCCACGTCATGGCCCTGTCACAAAGAATTTTAATACTCAGCTAAAAACATTTTGTTTTCCATCAGACCACGGATAATTGAGGCTGGAAGGGACCTCAGAAGGTCTCTAGTCCAAACTCCTCCTCAAAGCAGGATCACCCATGACGTTAGGCCTGGTCACTCAGCCCCTTGCCCCTTCTACACTTGAAAACCTTTGAAGACAGAGAATGCACAATGTCTCCAGGAAACCTGTTCATTTTGTCCTCATGGTGGAAGAGTTTTTCCCTTTTATTAAGTTGGAACTTCACTTGGTTCAGTTTTTCTCTATTACCTCTTGTCCCCTACAATGCACCACTGTTCTATTTTACTTCCCTACTTTCTGCCATAATTTCCTTTTCATCCACCAAACCATTTTTTTTGTTCTTTTCTCACTATTGCATTACATATCAAACTCACTATCTTGCTTTGGCTTCCTTGTCCTCTACTTACTTTAAACCTATTATTTCTCTGGAAACCTCCTCTCCCAATACTCCTCTCCCATTAACTCTCAGCTTCTTTCCAGCTGTACCTGATTATGGAGTAATGTTCCCCATTCACAAGCATCACATTTGATCTCATCCATCACTTTTAACATCCACTCAGAGCATATTTTTTGCATAATATAAAAAATAGTTAAAACTTTGCACTGCCGAATTTAAATAGTAAATTTCCCTATCAGGAATTTCTTTTCATTAAAGCTAAATTATTGATAGAGAATTTCAGAATTTGTTCCACTACACCTCCTTCTTTTTTTTCCTCCATCAGAAAAATTAATTTTCAAGTCTTCCATGCCCCTCTTTGATATCCTGATAAAGACTTTCCACAGTCTTTATCCTAGGATTCTACCCAATTAAACACACATTAAAATGTGTGCATGTTTATGGAACTAACTACCTTAGTTAGATAGTGTATTTCATGTACTGTAATGAAAGACTTAAAAGTTTACCCTGAAAAGCATGCCACAAACAAGCAGCAATTAAAATAATGCTTTGTTTCAATAAAGATCATAAGTATCATATCCTAGGGAATTAATGCCATAAGAAAAAAACGCATCTGAATGGCAAATAGGTTTTAGCCTACAGACATATTTTTTTTCTCTTAATTGCACATATATGTGTATACATACACTTGTTTTTGCATACATATGCTCATACCACATCATTATTGTTCTGCCATTACAATTCCTACTATTTTGGAAGCATATCCTATTTATCCAAATTTTGAAGTTTGCAGTGAATTCAAAGAAATAAATTAATTTACCAGAATCCCATTTTCACTTTCTACACAGCAATGGCTTGACTGGTCTAGAAATTCAATGTGGTTCCCCCTGGCATCTTTAGAAACATCTTTGTTAGGAGATGCAATCACTGTAAGCCTAAGAAAAATTAAATAAGTATTGCCGAGCATTTAGTTCATTCCTACTCAACGAAATGAGTTTAAACTGTTATCCAAACAACACAGGTAACCAAAAATATCTAACAATTTTTTTTTACCCACTCCACATGTTTCTGTAGCCCCAAAAACCAAAAGACAGACTTGATGCTGCCCCTACCAATATTTGTACACAAGAAAGAAAGGAAGATTTTGTGGTAGAAGAAGGGGGTTATTCCCTCCTGACAGTAACTATTTCAAGGAGCATCTCCCCACCTGCCAGTCTATTGCTTTGCCTCACAGCAGAGAACAGCCACTGGTTCATGAGCATGCCCATGAAAATGCAGCCTACCTCGTGTAAGATCTCTGTCCTTCGATAAACAACACTTACCTCAATTTTTATTTTTAGAAAAAGTCACACGATTTCTTCACAGAACACAAATCAAAATATGTAGTTCTCAAGAGTCATAAACAGTTTGAAAGCATTAAGATATTTTTCTTGGCACTTGCAAAGACATAATTGTACCTACATCAACAGACACTTCTTTAGCCAAATGTGAGGGCAAAATATCCAATTTGTAAGTGAAGACTCTTGTGACAAAGTCATTGAAAAAGAAGGGCCCTTACAAAAAAGAGGAGGAGAGAGAGTTAAACTCTAAGTTATGAAGTTCTACTGAGAAGCACCATTTAAAGTTCACATGTTGAAACTAGAGTTCAAAGATACCTACCCTGAGGGCAGTAGTCCTAATGGAATTTTTTTAGGATGTTTTGTATTAACCTGATCTTAACTACATTTCTAGATGAGTCATGCTTATTGTAAGACAATGTTTTCTTACTTCAAGACTATTAAAAATAGGCGTGTGCCACCTTGTCTGCATACCCTACAAGTTTATACCTGCTTAACTAAATAAAAGTATTACATTTGCTGTTTATAAAACAAATGATGCTAAGATTCAGACTTTCATAATACGGTTATAAAAGAGACTGGAGGAAGTTAACAAATTATTAAGAAATGTTTTAAGAAAACAGTCTCAAAAAAAATAACTCACTTACATTAGTGAAATGTTTCTTTGTATTGCCTTAAATAAGAATGATATATATACATATAAATATCTAAAGTACAAAAATGTATTTAGGCATGTATGCTTTTCTTATTTCCATCTGAGTCAAGTTTAGCAAGCTGAAAGTTGTTGAATTGTTGAAGGAAACCAAAAGTTTCAACGACTAATAAATATAAACTGTAGATTACATGAAATTTGGAATTGTAGTCACAAAATTAAATGTATACACTCAAAAGTTCTTCATCACTACTGAATTCATCCAGTGATAAAATGTGCACCCAGCACAGTAAATTGGGTAACTTAGTAAGAAAGAAACCAGTTGTGAAGACTGCAACAGTAGTGTGCATCTGGTGTGAGGGCCAAGCCCTTTGCACCCTACACCCTCCTAGCCCATACATTTAGCTTCTGGGACATCTCCAGAGAACCCTGGCAGTAGGCAAGGTGGCCTTCCAAGAGCCGGTACTTTTCAACTCAGCTTCACAGAGCCATGCAGAACTTCTCCTTCAGGCTCTCTACATGGCACAAAAGGGGAATGACAAGTAGGAGTGCATCATTTACAAGAGCATGTAGTGATAGAACAAGTGGGAATGGCTTCAAACTGAGAGTAGGTTTACATTATGTAATAAGAAGAAATTCTTTACTGTGAGGGTGTTGAGGCACTGAAACAGGTTGCCCAGAGAAGCAGTGGATGCCCCACCCTGGAATTATTCAAGGCCAGGTTGGATGGAGTCCTGAGCAATCTTATCTAGTGAAAATTGTCCACGCCCATGGCAGGGGCTTGGAACTAGATCATCTTTAAGATCTCTTCCAACCCAGGCCATTCTATGATCCTATGATACAGCACTATGTAGTGTTTACTGAACTCTCAAGAAAAGCACACTGTGATAGCCAGTTACTCAGCCTGTAGGAAAGGCCTTACTGAGAGCACCTTGCCTTGTAGGGTGGTTGCCATTCTCTAAGGTGAGCTATCCTTGAAGGTCTCCCACAGGCACAGCACAACACAGTAGTACACAGCTAATAAAATTTCTTCTGTAAAACTAACAACCATGAGACTAAATGATGCCACATGGGGGTACATCAGAATGATGCTCAAAAGGACAAAAATATATTCTTCCCTTAAATATTTTTGAAGTGTGGCATGAACTGTGAATAAAGCACTTGCCTAATATTATTTACATGGTTCAACTGCCTACTACCGAAATAAGTCATGTTATAACCACATGAAGATCTGGTATTTGAAGACTTTTGAAGGGCACAAAATAGATAAGACACAACCCTCAAACTGCAGTCTTGGAGTACTAACAGTGCCATTTCAAAACACCATGAAAGAAAACTAATTATGTAACATAACTCTGTTATGCAGTGTCCTACTTTGCTATGGAGGACTCATTATAAGGAGCAAATAACATGTGCAGCTTCTCCTCCTGAACTCATGATATGCAGCAAGAAGCAAATCTAAACTTCAATGATCTTAGAGTACAGTTTTTCATAGAACACCAGGCATAATAAGACTCCTGTGGTTACTGAAGCAGATATACTGCATGCTGCCACAGCAACAGAACACTAGATAAGTAGAGATCAAGTAAGGGATTAGCCTGATTGGCCACCATGAAGGTCTTCTTTTTTACTTTAAACTACACAAACTTTCTATTATAACCAATGGCTGGAAAAGAGTGTACTGGCTTCAGGGAAAACAAAAAATGTGATAATATGATGAAATACACATATAAAATATGTATCTATGAAGAGAATGTCTGGTCATTTACAGCATTTTTTCTCCAGTTAAGAATAGAAACAGTTAGTGAATGTTTCTTTCATTCATATAAGCCACATTCTCATTTTCTACTCAAGCAGTTTTAGAAAAGCTGCTTGAAATACAACTTAATTTTGAAATAAATTATAACTGATCTCCTTTAATGACCTATGAGATTACTGAAGCCTTTGTATGTACAGGAACATGGATATTCACTTGTTGTTTCAAATTTATAATTTTTTGAACACCACTGAGAAAGGGTTTGGCTTCATCTTCTTCACTCTGCCCCATCTGGTATTTGTACACATTGCTATGATCCCCCTGAGCCTTTTCTTCTCCGGATAGAGCAGTCCATCCTCTCACAGCATCTCCTCATACGACACACATTCCACTACCTTAATCGTCATGATGGCCCTTTGCATGACTATCTCCAGAATTATCATGTCTCTCCTGATGGGGGAACCCAACACTCCAGATGTGACCTCACCTGTGCTGAGCAGAGGGGAAGGATCACCTTCCTCAGCCTGCTGGTCATGCTCTGCTCTACTGTAGCCCAGAGAGCTGTTGGCTCTCTTTGCCCCAGGAGCACATTACCAGTTCCTCTTCAATTTGTTTTCCACCAGGACCTCCCAGGGCCTTTTCTGAAGAGCTGCCTTCCAGCTGGTCAGTCCCCAGCCTGTAATGGTGCTTCCAAAGAGCAGGAGTTTGCATCTCCCCTTGCTGAATTTCATGAGACTCCTGTTCACCCATTTCTCCAGCTTGTCAAGGTCCTTCTGAATAGCAGCACAACCACCTGGTCTATCAACTGCTCCTCCTAATATTACATCATCTCCAGACTTGATGAGGGTGCACTCTGCCATATCATTCAGATCATCAGTGAAGATGTTAACTGGTGTTGATCCCTAGGGTAGACCACTAGTAATTGGGCTCCATCTGGAACTTACACTTTGAGCCTGACAGTTCAGCCACTTTCAATCCATGTCCACTTTTCTGGTCTCTACTTCATCAGCTTGTCAATGAGAATGCCATGGGAGATAGCGTCAAAAGCCTGGCTGAAATCAAGACAAACTGCTCTCCAATTATTTCTACATTTTATTGCAGAAGGTTTGTCAGGCATAACTTCTGCTTTGTAAATTCATGTAAACTAATCCTAGTCACCTTCTTGTCTTCAATATGTTTGGAAATCCTAAGCTGGAAAGCTAGGAGTGTGGAACCTCTAAGAATCCTATACAAAACAACATTTTCAAAAATTCTAGGCTGCCAGCTAGGAAGACAGAAGCTCTTCATTTCATGTCAGAACCAGAACTTCCAAGGCTTCCCAGCCCTATCTTCCTTTGCGCCTAAAAAATTCAGTCAGGTGGTTCTAACAATGCATATAATATGTGGTCCTTGCCTACTGTAATAACCAAAAACTTCAAACTTGTTGCATAGCTGGAAGTCTAGATAAGCAGCATAAGAGAATACCACAGCAATGTCTGAGCTCTGTTTAAGTTTTCTAGTTTGTCTGTAGTGACAGAGCTGATCTCAGCATGGTCTAATTTACCCAAATCAGAAGGTAAGCCATTATGGGACCTTGTAACAAGGAGTCAGGCAAGAATCCATTGAATCACTGCCTATCAGTTTACAGTAACCATTGGTGTGCTCATTATACATGCAGTACTTGACAATTCTTCCTTTCTATATTGACTCATTCTAAAAACAATCTAGATAAAGGCTAAATCCAGTCTTTATGTTAAACTGCTATGAAACCACTGTTACCAGTACATAAAAATGTTAAAAAGCAGTTCAACAAAATACTTATAAAATTAATGAAATAGCTCAATATCATGTAGTTGATGTGTTAACTTAGGTAACAACTGGCTGTATGTAAGATACTGAAGAGTCCTAAAGAGTTAATGTTTAATATTCAGTCTACTACTTAGATGAGAAAGATGGAACATACTCAGAATTGATCTGCAAAGCAAAGAAAAAAATAAATTGTTTATTCCTTATAAAGCCATTCAAAATTAATCTCTGTTTGACTGTAATATACACAGCTTTTTATAAGGTTCTCTATTCTAAGTGAAGTAAATAAAGGTAAATATGCATAATACAAGTATTCCAGTGAACAAGCTAAAACAACTTGCCTCAGCACATTTCATCCATCATAAAACCTTTCTTAATGACATTTCAAATTATAGCACACAAGATTCTTAATTAGACTCAGCAATATGCAAACTGACAGTCACAAGGACAAACACATACCCTTAATAATTGATTCAGCTGCATACAGATCCCGCTTGTAGGTCACCTAAAGGACAGACAAGCCTCATTAGTTTTAACACAGCAGGAAGGAATGCAAAACCAATAAAACAATGCCCTGAAGGCAATTCTTTACATTTTAAATACTATAAACAAATGATATTGTCAATTTCTTAATTTTGGTAAAATATCACTGGCAAGTTATGAGAACAGAGGTTGCCAAAATTACTGGAGACTTGAGGAAACCCTTTTTTAAATACTTAGATCTGCTTAGAACTCATTTGAAACCTAAAACTATTTTCAGTTCTTTGAAGAATCATGAACATATGATATTGCATCTATTTTCACACATTCATTCTACTCTAGTTTTATTGCCAAAAAAAATCATTTTTAATAGACTGGAGATCATACAAATGACAACCAAGGAGCAATGTAGTTATTATTTTTACTAATATAGGTGCAATTTTTCAGTAGTGCAAGACAATTACTGTTAGTGAGAGTCCAATTAATCAGTGGGAGTCAGTGAGACTACAAGGTGGCTTTGTGTGAGCTTTCAGAGAATTAAAAATCATCAAGATCTTCTTGAAGGTATTCATCAGATCAAGTTACATGGACAATAAGATTCTGAGTATTTACTTGGTATTTGCAAAAAACACCTTTCATATCTGCCTTTGTACCCTCATGGTGGCTGACAGTCCCAGTAATAGGCTTTGCAAATAAAGTAATGGAAAATTAAAGACAGCATGTACCCAAGACATTACCAGTCTTTGCTAGCAATGTCTTCACAATGACATGCAGTGACTTGTACTGACATAACTCTAATATTTGTATTTGGTTTTACTGTAACTTCCTTTTATGTTAAATAAAATTCTATTGGATTTTCCGCATTTGTTTCTCTAGAGTCTGAACAACTTTTTTTCTCAAAATGACCTGCATAGGATGGATTCCAAGAGCTCTAGTGCTGCAAAGTAAATCTTACAGCAGAAGGACACCATTGTAGGTATCAGCATCTTAGTCTCCAATTAAGTTATTATTTGATTTTACCATAAAGATTCTTGTAGCCACTTTCCTTTTGATCTCATAAATAAAGCTCTGTATTGTAGTCAGAAACAGACAAATAATATTACCTTCCTCATCACTTCCCCAAGGTATTATATTCTTTTTAAACTAAAAACTAACTTACTTCCATACAGTTTGTTCTGCAGAGGAAGCAGCCAGAGAATGAATCTAGCCTGAGAAATCTTGGGTGTCTGAGTTTACATACAAACATTCACGTCTACTTACTGCTGGGAAGAATCAACGTCTTGAAATTAATTTTAACGATAAGGAGTGACCAATTTTGTTGCAAAGTTTCTTTCTATTAAGTTTTTAGAGTGCTTTTACACTGAACTTTCAGTAAAGTGTAACAGATTATCAACTAAAAACCTTTCAAGAAACAAAACTAAGGTCTATCAGAAATGGTCTCACATATTCTAAGGTTCACAATCTCTTTGAGGTGCAAAAGTACTTTTAAATAGTCTGATCTAAAAAAAAATGTTTAGGTACAGTCTTCAAGAAAACAGCAGAAAAGAATAAAAAAGTAAAAATGAAACTTTAAAAAAATCCCCTGAAATTCTGAGCCAGACATCAGCAAATACTTTTTAGAGTGGCTTCCTAAAGAAATAAATCATCTGAGACCGTATCCCATTCTCCATATGTACTTCTTTATTATCTTTGATCCTATAAGCTAATTTCAGATGAATAGTAAAGTTGACAGAAAAAGCCTGCCAGACAGCACAGGTGACCATCATTTACCAGTCAGGGAGGGAGAGATTCTCTACCCTCCCCTTTAATAATGGCTAAGATTCTAAATCAAACCAAAGTTTCTCTCAACTTACAGATATTCACAATGCCTCTGGATTTTCTCGTGTTGATTAAGGCACGCCCTTGCAATGTAGCTGATATTTATTCAAAAAGGCAGACAACCACAGCAGATACACCCTTTGGTTTAATTCAAACCACTGATTATTTTAGTATGAATGTGCTTCAAACAATTGAGGAGATTAGTCAACACAACAGTTAACTGTCCTGGGCAGCTGTAGTGCTTCACCTCTAGTTTCACTAAAGCGGATTTGCATTCTAGGTTCACCCCAGCTGGAAGCAATTTAGATTTAGCCAAATCAGTGAGGAAGAATACTTTAACTGACACTCTATACCAGAAAGTGAGGTAGCATTATTTGCTCTTCACAGGTGAGATGCAAAAAATCACAGTGGGGAAAAAAAAAAAAAAAAAAAAAAAAGGCAAGAAAAATTATGCATGGGATTTCTCTTTGTAGAAGATAGATTTCTACCTCATCTATTTCTGCTTTTCTTCTATCACATTACTAATCTAAATCTCTACATACTTATAAAATCTAGTCTTTTTTCATGCTCATCTCTGAGTGTTCCCTATTTATCAACAGTTGCTCAGAGCCCAAGTCTGGATTTTACTATAGTTTTCTAGATGCAACTGTAATGCTAGAACATCTCTAATTTCATATTCTTGTTTCCATATCAATGGCTGACAAGGTATTTTGCCCAAATATAGTGGAAACTTGCTATCCTCTGTGATTCCTAAACTACTTTTAAAGTTACTGCCTTCCAAGAACAAGTCTCTAAATATGACCTGTACTTGGTTTGTTTCTAAAAACACTTCTATATATTTGGCTGCAATGAAAAGCATACCTTTTGTTTAAACTGTTTGCTAAACAATCCTTATCAATAGGTTACTTCTGATCAATTATATTTTTATTTACAAATCCTTAAACTTTGTCTGCAAACTTTATCAGACAGATGCTAAATATCTTAGAGACAATAACAGTTTCTACAGAACTGCATATGGTGAGAATTATCTTTTGAAACATATCAATTATCTAATGTTTCATCTATTTAATGAGAACTAGTACAATTACAGTCATCCTATTATGAATTAAGATGCTATGTAGTAACAAGTCAAACTTCCGCCAACTGTGTGTTGTATCAGTATTACCATCTTTATCAGTCCAAATTATAACCTTGTAATAAAGTCTTGAAGTCAATTTCACAAAATAAGTAAATTCCATGTTGGTTGACATTAATTACATTAGTTCCTTAACTATTTATTAATCAAGTTTTGCCTGTAGAAGCACAGTCTTTTGTTTTGTTGATCAATATCAAACTCACAGGCTTCTAATAACTCAGATTCTCACTCCTCATGTGACAATACCATTATTCATTTTTTCCTCTTGAACACCCAGTGTTCCAAGATTTTCAGAATGTTGTTGCTGCAATCCAGAACTGCAGACCAGAATCACTAGACCAAATACTAGAACTCAACACAAATACCTCACTGTCACAGAACATGAAAACGTGACCAGCTTATTTAGCAAAGGTGGAATAGTCATACTTACTAAACATATCTCTACTTTTCTGTATAATAAACAATCTATTTCATCTATTTAATAAAGCCTTAAAATCATGAGACAAGAGGTTTTTTTGTTTTGTTTTCCCATGTACCCTTCTCTCTCAGCTGTCATACTGCAAGTTTGCACTACCTAGGAAGATGTTCTTTTAAAAGTTCCCGAAGTT
>JAWWLV010000088.1:28972823-29003391 GCA_035041135.1 Platyrinchus mystaceus
GTTCCAAGATTTTCAGAATGTTGTTGCTGCAATCCAGAACTGCAGACCAGAATCACTAGACCAAATACTAGAACTCAGCACAAATACCTCACTGTCACAGAACATAAAAACGTGACCAGCTTATTTAGCAAAGGTGGAATAGTCGTACTTACTAAACATATCTCTACTTTTCTGTATAATAAACAATCTATTTCATCTATTTAATAAAGCCTTAAAATCAAGAGACAAGAGGTTTTTTTGTTTTGTTTTCCCGTGTACCCTTCTCTCTCAGCTGTCATACTGCAAGTTTGCACTACCTAGGAAGATGTTCTTTTAAAAGTTCCCGAAGTTATTCCTATTCAATATTTAAAAGTCTTCATCATACTAATTTAGCTTGATGAACACTTCAGACTTACAAAACTGTACAGTAAATGCAAAAATATATCTCTTTACTGAACAAATACAACAAAGTTATGATCACACATACACAAACTGTACTGCATTTTATCTTAATGAAGTTCTTCCCCCCTCTTTTACTAAGATATCATACAGATCTCCTTCGTATGGAATATTTTTGTAGGATTATAAAATAATCTTGTTTTCTAGAAATGGTGAGGATTTTTTGCTCTGTCAGCATTAAGTCTATAAATCTGTATCAATATTTTAAAAATGTTCTTACACTGATTTATCTGTGTTATACACACAGATATATATCAGAATCCAACAAATACATTCCATTGATTTCATACTTTAAAAGCATATTGCCCCAGAATATTTAAGATAATTTTGCTTCAAAGGCGGCAAGCACAGAGACACTGAAAATGTGGTGTTGATATTCTCATTCCGTTTCCTTTTTTGCCATCCTGATCCCAATATCTTATAAATAGCTATATAATAACTACTTTTAAAATAGACCATATAAATATTTATAACACTGAAGTAATTTGAATGCTCCTGCTTGGTTGTTGTCACTACAAAGAATTATTTTAATTTTGCAATTTGTTCCCAGAAAGTAAACACACTATGTCTTGCTTTAGCTCCAACAATGACTTTGAAATGTTCCTTTTCCTAATGTACCAGTAGACAGTGCTCAGGTAGAATAATCAGTATTAATTCAAGAAGACAATATATAAGCATACACAACTTTTTCCCACAGGTTTGAGTCATTTAATGTTACGTAGGTTGTGCACTTAATAAATAAACTGAATTCTTACAAATATCTGATCTGCGCTTTAAAGATTCAAGATCCTCATAAGATGAAAATGGTTTGTAATACTTGAATTTTAGAAACTCTCCTCCACCTGTTAATTGACAACAGATTTTCAGTTACACATCCTCTGAAAACTCAGCTGAACAATTCTTATTTATTTCAGTTCTTATTTATCTGGATGGAATATCCTTTTGCCTCATGTTGAAAAAATAAGACTGGGGCCATTGGGAGCACATCAGTTCTTGGCATATGAAATATCATTTATCTCAGCATTGAAAAGCCTAACAGAAATAAAAACAAAAATATATTACAAATTACACTATTAGCTAAGGAAAGACAGCTGTGTTTCCGAAACGTTCCCAACCATTTTGTAGGCAAGGACCACTTGAGAAAAGTGGCGGTCTTGTGCACTTCGTCAAACTGCACAGACTGAGCAGAACCGTTCTCTTCCTTAATGGTACTGCTCCAAGTCACCCGCCAAACACTTTGGAACAGGGTGACCAACACCTGGGTGCTATTCAAAAAGAAGAAGCTATCTTTCTCCATAGTCTCTAATCTAATAAAAGTATTTTCTGCGGAAACAATGCAATATTTCACAGACCTTCTCATTTTTATGCCTTTGACTTTTAATGTCTCCACAAGCAGCAAAGACACCAGTGACTTTTAGCTACAAAATCAGACACAGAATAGGGTATGAGAAGGTACAGGTACTTTAATGACACAGCACCAGCACCTTTGTGCATACCATATATGGCACATTCACTGCTCTGCAGCACCTGCAGCACAGGATCTGCACAGAAATGGGTGTCCTTGCTACTGTCGCACTCTGAGCGATACTGTCAGCACTGGGACTCTTTGGTGAGTGACTTTGGTTGGATACCAGGTGTCCACCAGAGCCACTCTGTCACTCCCCTCTTCAACTGGATAGGGGAGAGAAAAATCAAACACAAAGAGGAACAGGAGGACACCCAGAGGAGGGATGCTAAGATGATGTGAGAGAACTTGGCTTGTTTGGTCCAAAGAAAAGAAGAGGAAGGCTGGGGAAGGGCCACAGAGAATTAAATGAACATTTTATAAAGAGCTAAGTGAACACTACTGGTGTATTTTGTTACCCTTCACGTAAGCACCATGCCTTACAATGAGAACAATGACATCAACCAAAAAATTATGTCATGTAAATATGCATGACGTTATCTGTCCCTTAGAAAACTAAATAGGAAAAGAGACCTATATATAACCTAGATATTGTTTCAAAAAGACTATGTCCCAGCAAGATATCAGAAGTTTCTGTATGCAACTAATGCACAAGTAAATTCTGCTGTTAAATTGCACAGGAAATTTGCACTGCAGACTCAGGAAATTACCTTCCTTTGTAAGATTTATGGTCATACTATTAGAAATCATGTCCCTTTGGAGGAAATTTACTGTCAAAGATAGATGGAGTGATTTGAGCTGCTTCCAGATCCTGCAATGTGGTAATGAATAAAACAAAATAAACTCTTGAAAATTCCATGACACAACAGCTCCTGAGAAAGAATAATGTTCCACTACTCAAAACAATGAAATGCAATACTTTCAAGCAGCAAGGATATCTACTTTGGCACCTCTACACACACCTGCTTTGTTAGTCATCAGGAACCTACAGATTACCTAGACAAAGGTGAATGATGTTTAAAAATTTTTTAAAGATTTTTTTAAGAGATCTTAAATATTACACTGTTACTGAATGTAATGAACTGCTCTAAAAATCAGTGATAGCCAGATATTTGGCATCAGAGAAAGAGTGATATCCTCACAGAAAAAGTGGAGAAAAATAGACAAAAGTTATAGAAATAGCAGGAGAAAGTTCATATCATAAAAAAATGTTCTTAGTTTTGGAGACTATGGATTTATAGTTTTACAGATTGTCAAGTTATTCAAGTACCTAGTTGGTTTTCCTACTTAGAGAAAAATAGTCTCTTCATTGATTATGTCCTGTAACATCTGTCCACGTCTGTCTATAAAAACAAGTTCTAAAAAGAGGTCATGATGACACAAAACCAATTATAAAATTTGGAAGAGAAAAACCTAACTTACAACTGAAAACATATCTGAATTTTTATGGTAATATGCAAATTTTATTATTTTTAAATGATATATAAAAACTAGATATTATTATTGCCTTTACCTTCCAGAGGTCAGCTGTTCCTTCAACGAGTTTGGCATTTGTTTTACAGTATTTCAGAGCCAGATGCAAACATTCAGTTCCATAATCCAGGTCATAGTCTGTACACTGTAGTAATTAAAAAAGAAAAAACATCCTTAATTAGCCTTAAAGAAATCACACTTTTAAGCAGTAACAGATTTGCTTTCATTAATTAAACCTTACATCTCAACAGTCCTATCTGGAATAATACATCTGTATTAGGTAGGTAGGTTTGGAATGGACCAGAAATAAAAACCATTCCAAGAAGCTCATGCCAAATTGTAGCTATCCAGCAAAGTGTTCCATAAGTAAATAAACATTTTATAAGCACAGATGAATTCAATGAGGTGCTGCAAGTACTTTGCTAAACCTTTACACTGTTAACTAAATGAATGAGAAGTTACATGCATAAAAAAAATTTTTGACGGAATTGAGGGAGGCTTCACCAAAAGACATCATTGACCTTCCAGTGACAAACCTTTAGAGTATGGAAACAAGTCAATAAACCCATGACTTTTCAAAGCATGACTTCAAATTCCATGTCTGTGTTGGTTGCTGCATCATCAAAAAAAAAGGATGGTAGTAACTATAAACCTCTGTATTCCTCATGGTGCTTCACAAGCCTTGCAGGAAAAAAAAGAAACAACCAAAAAACAACCAAAAAAAAAGTTTGCCCACTTTTCATTCACCTAGAAAAGACATTATTCTCTCAACACACCCTTCCCAAGCAGTTCAGCTTCCTATAAGTAGTGATTATAAGAATCCTATTAATGAAAAACTGAGTAGAGAGCAGAATCTCCTGAGCCAAAACATAGGTGGAAAAGCAGGAATGGTATCCAGTCTCTATTAGAGAGTGAATAGCCAACAGCAAGTAAGAACGAGGCAATCATATCTTGTTACTTTCCCAGAATACTCCCTTGGCCTCATATAAAACTATTATTCTGGCTTCGGAAATCCGTAAAATAAAAAGTCCCTGAGGGACACACTGAACCAGAAGTGACTGCCTTAACAGTGTTCAGTGAATTACAGGAATCCTGAATTCACCCAATTATTTTTTGAATAGCAGTATTTTTTTAGCAGCTGTGTCAGGATGCATCTGATTCATCACTCTTTTCATCACATGCTCTGTTGTTCTCACTGAAAAGGGAGTGCAAAACCACCTTCTCAGTCCTTCAAAATGCTCCACCACATCTCTTCTCACATCTTCCCACAGATAAAGATATCAATATCTATTCAGTCATTTCATGTGTGGAAGTTTCACAAAACTTTGTAAAGGAGGGCAAAAGGGTTGCTCATTTATCTGCACTTACCTATGAATTTTATAATAACATTCTTCTAAAAACCTTCTTAGTCAGCTCCCATCTCTAGTACACAGAAAAAAAATGGGTATCTCCACTTCCTCTCCCAAATTATTTATGAACAAAATAACAATGCAGGTCTCAACATAAGCCATCATGAAACTCCACTGGTGGTTTACTGCTAAGGGAACTGCTCATGCACTTTACCTCGTTTCTTATCTTCTAACAAATAATCTACTCTGGTAAATACTTACTCTTATCCCAAAACTTTTAAGTTTCCTTAAAGAGTCTTTAGTAAAAGCTTGACCTTTTTTTTATTAACTTCCTCAAGAAATTTAATATTAATTAAGGATACATTTTTAGTTTTTATTCTTGTTTTATAGTCCATCAGTGATATTCAAGCAATTCATCAGCATTACACATCTGAATTGTATTACTCACACACACAGATATCTTACAAAAATCAGTTATCACTTTTACATTATTTAAATTAGTAATTTTTGTCATTTTAGTTTGTCAGCCCACTTAGAAAAGCAATTTAAATGTTATAGTTCTCTACAGAAGTCTTTAAGCACTTGGAGTTACAAAATAAAAGAGAGACAAAATGACAGAATAACTTAAAAAGAAAGTGCTTCATAAGACACTTGGGAATATTTTTAAATTAAGCAGAAATTACCTATAGTTTTTAAATAAACAAGATACAAAAAAGTTCAACAGCAAGTATAAAGGAATAGTGAACTCTAGCTCCTAAATATATAATGTGCAGTAATCCCTCAAGTAAAGAGATCCAGAGGTAAAGTGCCAATAAACCAAGAAATGGCCTAGTAACACTCAATTTCATATATTTATAACCAAAATTGGTTTTTTGCTTTGTTTTGTTTTTAAGTAAAATTTTCTGGTAAAACACAAACTATTCTCTACTAATGTGTATAACGTACAGATTTAAAAAAACCCTACATATTTTTCCTTAGCTTCAGAATGGAAGAGAAAAATTCAGAAAAAATTAGCTGTGAAAGAATTTACTTTTAAATAATATTGTTACATCATTTTAATATATGGTTAATGAATGCAACTAGGACAAAACTAAGCAATTCCAAATTTTTGGCAAGGTATTAATTACAGATAATTAGTTGGGAGTGGAGAAATTCCACAAATAGGCTAAAGCATCTTGAGGGTATTGTCGGCTTCAAGGAATGAAATATGACACAAAGCGAAGTAATAATTAAAACCATATTTCACTAACACTTGTATATCATGACATTTACCACTCTTATTATCTGTAATTGTTTCAACCTAAACACATTGTCACAGTGTACTGTTCTGCAAGTCTTATACTCTGATGTCAGAAGAGAACAATGAAATGAAGTATCAGCACAAGACCAGCTTAATTAACATACCATCCATATGCTAAACAGCTTCACAAGTGAAATTTTAAATCCACATTTAAAGTGCACAGTTCAAAATCTTCTACGTTGCTCTAAGAAATTCAGTTAACAAATTAAGCATTATTAGGGAGCACTATAAAAATAAGCTGTGCATCAATGCACAGCATCATCAGCCAGTCAAGGCAGGTGACTGTCCCACTCTGCTTTGCATTGGTGCAGCCTCACCTTGAGTGCTGCGTGCAGTTTTGAGCACCATGATGTAAGAAAGATATAAAGCTATTACAAAGTGCTGAAAGGAGGGCTACAAAGATAGCAAAGGGCCTAGAGGGAGGCCATATGAGGACCTTGTTTAAACTGGAGAAGAGAAGCCTGCGCGGAGACCTCATTGCAGTCTACAATTTCCTCATGAGGGGAAGCAGAGGCCCAGGCACTGATCTCTTCTCTTCGGTGACCACTGAAAAGACTCAAGGAAATGTATGAAGCTGTGTCAGGTGAGGTTTAAGCTGGATATCAGGAAAAGGTTTTTCACCCAGAGGGAAGGAACAAGCTCCCCAGGGAAGTGGTCATAGCACCAAGCCTGACAGACTTCCAGGAGCATTTGGACACACTCTTGGGCATATGGTGTGATTCTTGGGGTTGTCCTGTGCAGGGCCAGGAGTAGGACTCAGTGACCCTTGTGGTTCACTTTCAACTCAGGATATTCTATGATTCTACAAAAATTACAGAATATCTGTGAGGAAAATTTTTACTGACCCAGGTGTGCAACCATTGTCATCCTAAGTCTTCTGTATTCTTTTAGTGTACATCTAGAGTCAATTTAGAATATAAAAATCTGTTTAAAACTCCTACTATTTCTAAAGGCTCTTTATGACTGAAAGCCTTTTTAACATAAAGTTTGACAGTGTACAGTTAGCAGTATTTGACATGCACACATAGCTTTGTGAAACAATAGACATAGTTTAAGTTTCAGACCACAGATTTGAAATGGTGGAAACAGCTGGAAATATTGGCAAAAAACATAGTCACAAAAGACAGAAAACTATTAGTTTAGCTCTTTAAAAGACACAGAAGAAAATATGTTACTTAAAAAGGCTTTTGTACTGTAGAATATTCAAAGGCATTCTAATAGGTGTTTTGGGGAGACTTTTTTGTGGGTGGCTTATTTGTTTATTTGTTTTCCAAGAGTGGATGTTTGAATAAAATACTATGGGTGGAGAGAGATCCAGAATTTCATCATTACACTAATTCTCCTTCCTCTTCCCCCAAAATTAGTTTGAGAATATTTTGAACAATACAATTACTTCCTAAAATGCAAGGTATAATGTTGTTGCTTAGATGTAAACATGGAACAAGGGGTTAGAGAAAAGAGCACCTGCTCCACAGCCTGTCTGTCCCTGGTACTTACTAATACTCCATATGCTCACTTGTTTCCAATACTCTGAACTCTACTTTATTGTATCTTTATACTGAGAAAAATTTTGAATGGATATATGGGAACTGGTGATAGGACCCGAGGGAATGACCTGTAGTTGTGTCAGGGGAGGTTTAGGTTGGATATTAGAAAGATTATTCACTCAGAGGGTGGTTGAGTGCTGGAAGGTGGTTGACTCCCCAGGAAAGTGGTCACAGCACCGAGTCTAACAGCATTAAAGAAGTGTTTGGACAATACTCTCAGGCACATGGTGTGACCCCTGGGGATGGTCCTGTGCAGGGATAAGGGTTGGAGTCGATGATCCTTGTGGGTCCCTTCCAACTCAGCAGATTCTGTGATTCTGTAGTAACCATACAACAGAACAAGCATGGATGAAAAAAAAAAATCATTACAGCACTATCATCTCTTATCTTTTCATCATTCATTAGTTTATATAAAGAAAGCAAAATCAATATTCTTTGCATTAACTGAAAGAAAATCTTCGGATTTGCTCCTTTACACAGGTATCATTCAAGCCTGTATAGAGCCAGAATTTTTACTTCTGTAACAATTGACTGTGTCATCTTTAGCACTTTTTCCACTGTCAGCAGGGTCTCCACTTTGCTCTCCCACAGAAATCTATTCAGTAACAATATCAGAACACTTGCACTTCAAATGCATAACTAATTAACAAAAGCAGAGTTTTATGATTTTTCCAGATCCTTGCAAGTCAAGTTTCCACTGCTGACAGGCCAGAATACATCACGAACATTCATCATCAGGAACATTTTACTGAGTTAAAAAAGAAGCAGACACAAGCTCTTGCTGAATCTGAATTTGCCTATTTTTAGTGTATTTCATAAAGATTTTTTTTTTTCCATGCTCATTACCACAGAAACCAAAAAATGCTGTATCCAACAATGGATCTGCAGCAAGCACTCAGCCTACAGCAATACACCACAGCTAAATGAGAAATAGCGGAAGCAGAAAAGAGGAGCAAATGTGAATGAGGAAACACTGAGATGAACGTGAGTTCAGATAAGCTCCTGCGACATACAACCAGATGCAGTAGTGCTTCACAGTGAAGAGAACAGATACAATTTACTCTCTAACACAATTAAGCAAGCCTTAAAGACAACATACAAGCACACACAACTTTTTCCTAATGTTACTCTGACCAAGTCCACAAAATTAACATAATGAAAATCAGAATACAAGCTAGGTGAGAATAAAAAATGGCACTGGTATGAAGAAGAAATACTTGATGTAACTAAGACATAGTTATTAGTCAGATTGACTTCATAAAACAGGTACTGAGTAACTATAAGACAGTGTCGATTTTTCTGATATCAGAAAAGGACTGTGTCAGGGGAGGCTCAGCTTGGACATAAGGGGCAATTTCTTCACGGAAAGGATGATTAGACATTGGAATGGACTGCCCAGGGAGGTGGTGGAAGGCATTTAAGCTGTCCTTGGAGGCATTTAAGAAAAGACTGGACATGGCACTCAGTGCCAGGGTCTAATTGACATGGTGGTGTTTGGTCAAAGGTTGGACTCGATGACCTCAGAAGTCTTTTTCAACCTAATTGATTCAGGATGAATCTGTGTGACAAAGGAGTCATTTTGAGTATGCAGCTGAACATGGAATTTCACAGCTCATATAAAATTTCAGGTTTTTAAAAAGTCATATTTTATTTACAGTGGGAAGAAATAAGAAAATTATAATATTCTATGTGACAACAGTAGTAGTCAAAATACAGTGTTAGGACTCATTGTTTACAGTTCAAAATTATCTTGTAAATTGGAAAAATACTTGGAAAAGAACTATATAGACAAGACAAAGACAAGAAACATCTTGTCCTAGTATAGAAAAATACAGATTATTTAGGTTATTCTAAAAACATGTAAAGAAGTAACAGTTCACATTTTCCCAGTAAAAATATTTCTAAATATATCAAGTTCTAAAATTAAGCAACCATCAGAGAATTTAAGTGAACTTGGAAACAGAGGTAAGCCAAAATCAGGCCAAGTCAAAATTCCTTTTTTTTTTTTTAACAGATAAGACTATTCACACTTGGAACAATTTATTTCAGAAAAATCACCTCTTGAAATTATGCAAGATTGGTCCTTTTCCTTGCCTTTCAACACAATAAACTGTCAATAACAAAGAGAGGAAAACTTCTAGCATCACTACCTTGTCTTCTTCCTTGCTATCTCAGAACAAGCAGAAGATGACAATATAGGTGAGTGGTCTTCCATATGCTGGATACCAGGATTCTCATTCAGCATTCTGCATTTTCTGAGCCTGTGCCAAACAGGTGATTCTTGTGGATACAGGACACTTACCAAGGGCAAATCCATTGACACTTACAACAACATTCTCATAATCCAATCTAACTTTCAACTTGAATGACTATAGTGTTTCCTTAACGTACACCTTCCAAACTACATCAGAAGACAAAATGCCTTTTCACTGCCACAGAGATGCCAGATTTCACCCAGGGAGTGGAAGCTTTGCACCACTGCACCAAACAGTTCCAAGAGCTAATATGTGAATTTGCAAAGTGCTGTGAGATCCTACAGGATGACGAGTGACATCAAATGGAAGTAATTATCCCATTAGCAAAAAACCTTTTTTTTTCTTACGCAAGGCATCAGAATCTCTCCAAACATTCTTGTGGCAGAAATTAATTAGGGCAAGGTGGGGATTCAGACAATATCCTGGCTCTACCATTGCGCCAAAGAACTAATCAAGTACAGAGCAATCTAAACTAGCATAGTTTTCTCAATAGACCACCAATCTAGCTTCAGTTTTTGAATAAAAGAAAGCATTACTGACAAAACTAACTTAGCTTATTTACCCTGAAAAGCATTCCATAGAATTGGGTAGGTTTTAAGGATAGGGAAAAAATATTTATTCCTCTAAATTTCAGGACAAAGTTGCCAGGGTAAAAAGATGCCAGATAAAGTAACTGTGAGATCTCTTTCGAAAATATCGCAGAACTACAACCTGAAGACTGTATAAAATTTGCATACTCATTTAGGTGAGGTTGACCACCCTGCATTTAAGTGACAGTCTGTATTCATCTGTCTGAAGATGAATGGAGAAAGGCAGAACAAAATCTCTGCAAAAACGCACTATTAAAAAAGTAGCTCTATTGCAATTTTGCATCAAAACAAACAAAAAAAAAGATGACCAGTTTTTAGCATGAATTAAATGAACAGAGCTCAGGTTCTACTGAAATTCCAGATAAATAAATTTTTAAAATGTGACTACAACAAGACATAAAATCCCAGCTGAAATGGACGACAACAATGAAAGAGAACTGTTAATAAAGCAGAAATTTCTCATGTAAAAAGAAATAGATTTTCTTTTAACATTTAGGAGCTACACAGATTTCCTTGTCAAACAGTCATAATCCTAATTACCCATGGACAAATAAGCAGAAAGTCTTCCTTTTGATAGCTTATTTCACGTGCTTAGATTGCATATTGAAAAACACAGATATTCACCATCTTGATACCAGTAGTACACAGCTACTTAAAAACAGGTGTAGGAACAAACTATTTAGCCAAGTAAGTTGGCTTGGACCAACCAAATAGGTTGTTATACTAAAACTGTAATTACCTGTTACATTTCATAGGCAGACAGAGGAAAACTGCCTTTAGGACTTCATACAAAGAAGAACATTGGTTTGTAGTAGTCTTCATTCAAATCATAGAACAAGATTACTATCATTCTAGCTAGCTCTTGTCTAATTTACAAATCACTTCTTGACTCAGTATTTCAGAATACCTTCAATGAGAAGGAAGAAAACCTATAGAAACAAATTGGAATGCAGAATTAGGACAAATACAACAATGATGTACATGGCACGTATTTAGAAGACCTCAACATACAACTACAAAATACAAATGCAAAGTGGGTGACCAAAGCTGGGGACGGTGGAAAGCCTATAGAAACCGCAAAATGCATTTGAATAAGAATGAGGTAAAATGATCATCCTTACAACACAATTCACTTAATAAAAAATGCCTGGTGCTTTTTTAAAAATACAACAGCCAGGAAACAACCCGTTACAGCTTATAATAAAAACTATATATCTTACATACTTCTTGTCATATGTTAAAAGTAACGGTGATCTCTTTGTCAGTGTTTTTACAGTACAAAAATAAACAGCTCTGAGCCATATCACCAATTCATGATAGAATAGCATGAAAAAAGTGAAAAAAAAAAATTCTCCAAGTGAATGTTTACAGGAGATAAATATTAAGTTGTTCAACTTTGCCACAACTTACATGCCTTGACATACAAAAAGTTTCCTCTTTGGTGAATGTTAAAAATAAAGGTCGAGATGCCTTGAAGGTTCAGATATCTTTAGTCTTGGTAGGGGAGTGAGCAGTGTCTTTCTCCAGGATTCTGGCATAGAATTACTGCCCAAATTCTGTCTCACTTATATCTTGACCCTATAGTCCTTATTCTGAATCTGACCCTTGCTCCCAAAGTTGCCAATTTGTCTGCTACTGTGCATCTAATCGCCTGCTGCTTCTGGCAATAATAATGTAACAGACATAGATTTCTTTAACAAAAAATGAACTCACAAGAAAATCCCCAAATCAGTCTAGACATTTTGCCTCGAAGGTCTTGCCTGACCTATGCCAAAATATTGCTAAACTGCTACAGCTGACTCCACTTCCCTGCTACAGAGGATACTAAAATGCTTCAGACATTTGAAAAAGAATCCCAGTAACGTTGTGCCCTTTTAAAAAGCACTTCAGAAGTTTATAAAATCCACATGGAATACAATCCCTATTAGTTACATACAGAAAAGACAATACTTTGAGCAAATACTTCTACAATGAGCCTAACAATAGCCAACTTCCTTTCTTACTCTGGCAAAATCTTCCCTGAACATTCGCAGGGGTTTGTTAGAGGAGAACAATTTGGGGATTTCCTTTTCTTCTACTAATGACCAGGTTGGACAGTTTGCAGAATATCTCAACCCCATCTGCAAACATCTTGTAATGATTATTTTGGGGAGTGGAAGAACATCTGCCTTACAGAATTCAGCATCAAAGTATTTGCATGATTCTTCCTGACACACTATTGTTTTGTATCTTGTCATTACTATGTTTATATATAGCAGCTCTCTCCTATGCAGGCAGATGCTGTAATGCCCTGTAAGTAAATGTGATTGCTTATTATTTAAAAAGTGGTTAATGTTAGCTATGAACAGATATACTGATTCAGTGTAGTTCCAAAAAGTTATAATCTCTACATAGTTTCTACGTCGATTGGCTAGAATCTCTAAGATCAGTCTGATCTGTGTGGATATCAGTAAGGTGGTTATAGACATGTATTATCAGTGAAACATTTCTAAAACATGTTGAAGCTCATTCTCCTTCAATGAGTATTCCTGTTTCCTGTTCCTTTTTTTTTTTTTTTACTTCAGCTTCGTTCTGATTAGCTAAATATAAACTTCCATAATCTGCAAAAGTCTGCTATCAACAGATAATTAAACTAACTACATACGCAATACAAACACTCCCCCCAAAAAAGGTGTAGCTCTTGTGGTAAATTTTCCCAGGTTCAGCAGATCTTCAGAATAATTATAAAACAATATAGAAATGATTAGCAGGGGGGGAAAAAAGTGTATATCAAAATATTTTTTCTTAAAATTAAGGTTTTTATAAACTCATCCCTCTATTTTTAAATAGTGATCACACTTTGCTATGCCATCCACATGTGAAAGATTCCTGCAGAATAGCCTTCTAACACGTCCCTCTCTTTTTTCAGCTGTGTGGAGCTATTTTTTCTCATAAGATCCTCAGCTTCACTGGACTGGTCACATTGGTGACCCCCAGCATTCATGGTGACAACTCTCTAACCATCATATCATCTTCTCTAGGCTGTTTATTTACAACTCTGACATAGAAGCTGGTCAGAATCTTCTACATATCACTCCTCTTCTGCTTCCATTTTCAGTTGTTTCTCTGCCAAATCGTGAAAGGTAAAGCTTTTTAAATGTTCCTACTACCTTCCTTGCTTTAGCAGATACCAATCATATGCTCAGTGCTTTGTTAAGCCTGGGTATTTCAGCCTTTATATTTTGTGGTTGTGTTACTTTGTATGGTAACGTGACATGACACAACAAGATGATTTGTGTTAAAGAAAAAAGATCTCTGAGATCTCTGTGCATTTCATAATATGTCAGAAACAAGTATTATAGAAAACAGTCTCAGCCTACTCTGATTAAAGGAAAAAGGTAGTCTACCTGACTTCCTGATACTCTAATTCCTTAGAAACATACTGCTCCGGGGAACACTTGACTTCTGGTAAGTGAAGTCTTCCCCACCCTTGCAGGATCATACTTCACATTTGTTCCTATTTAAATTAAAAAGCTACACAGAAACATGAAACTATCTTAAGCAAAAATGAACAAGTCTGGTCTAAGGAATCTATCTCTTATTTACTATCTTTGGAAGAGGTGGATTTTCAATTAACACTTTAACTTTCCTGAGTTCCCTTAGGGCTGATAAGAATAGAAAAGAAACATGTATTTTCAAAGATCAGGAATTTTATTATTATTATTAACAGAATAAAATAAAAATAATAAAAAAAATTGAACTGGCTGATTTTGTTCCAGGTATATTAGAATTGAAGTAAATCATGGAAGTAAATCATGCAACATTACATTTATCTGCTTAACAAATTTATATATCCTTCTACCCAAAATCCCAAGGAAAACCCCGGGCTAAGGTAAAGCCTCCTGCTTGCAAGACATCACACACAGTATAAATACAGTTCTTTCTCCCCTTGCAGCTGTTTGCATCTATCGCTTCTCCACCTTGGGTCACATATGCATGATACAAATAACAGCCATAACTTTTATAAATTTTATAAATTTTACAAATTGAAAGGCATGAAAGCAGTGCTGTATTTCCTAAGCTGAACAAAGCGATTTGCAACAAAAATTGTAAAGCAGTGTTACATACAATCAGGTGCCTGTATATGCCAAAATCAGACTATACCTGATAATTCATTACAGCCAAGTATGCTATCTAATGACACATAAGTCAGAGTAGTGAGGCCTTTTAAGATCAAGATTTCATTTTAGCTCCATTGGCTGTTGCGGGCTCTGAACTGCTGCTTAATTACAATATGGACTTTAAACATTTTTAGTCTGTCTTATGTGACGTCCAGTACAGCAGACAAGACGTATCCTGAGTTAAAAGTGGCAGAAACCTTACAAAATGTTAAAATCAGTATCATTGCTCTGGAGCAGGAGTAGGTATTTCCTAAACTGGTCTTCTGATCCTGATGTATTGGAGCAATTTTCATTTGAGATAGAAGAACACAGAAGAGCTTTCCCTTCCCTGTTGCACCTCCACTTACCTGCCTCATCAAAAAAAGGTCTTTCACCATGAAACAACAATGCTTCTCAAATTGCTTGCATTCCCCAAATAAAAAAGTGAAAATATAGGACATCTGAATATCTTTTTTTTTCACTTGCTAGCCTATATGCAGACATTATACAAAAAAAGGTTGCTTTTACCACTGATGTTAAAACTGATGCTAACTGAAAAAGTCTGAGATTATTTTAAGGAAATATTTTCATAAAACTATACTACTGTTTCAATATGGTTAAAAAAATATTTGAAATTAACTATCAGAAAACCTAACAGTATCCAGTAACTCATCAACAAGTAACGAAGAATATCTTTTTTTAATGATCTCTCAAAGCCATTACAAAGACAACAGAATGCATGCAATTTTTGAGCAACAAAATGTAAAAGGTTTCAATAGCACTACCATAAAGCTGACAAGTTAATAGTTATGATGCCAGAAATCTTGACATCATCACAGTTAGATAACAAAGTAACATATATTTGAAAAAGATTTGTTTAGAATATGTATGTTGTAGGCAATAAAGATGTGAGAGTGAAAACTAAATTGAGATCCAGCACACAAAAATTAAATGCATCTCAATGAAATGCATGTGAACAACCTGGCTGAATGTCTTCAAAATCTGTGCTGGATTTTTGGTGCCAAATGTAAAGGGGATTTACTGTAACACACATATATTTCAAGATAATATTGTAAACCAGTCTTTGGTATTTGTACATAAAGGTAATTGAAGTAGATTCAAAAGGGCATGTATTTTTCCCCAAATCATTACTATAATTTTTTTCCATTTGAGCAAGAAATGGAAAATGTTTTCTAAGGAAATTACTTAATTTGGTAAAGATCATACAAAAGCATTTTTTCATATTTTAGTAGCGCTAAATTTCTAGTTCCAAATAAATTTAAAATGCAATAAAAGGAGAAACAGCTCTAGTCCGCTCTGACCAGATTGGTACCAGACAAGAAGAGACAAAAGAGATGGCAAACCTGTAAGGATCAGAGAACTGACCTTTAACTGAATTTTGCAACTTTGTGGTCAATATACTCAGTGATCTTACTTACGTTCATGAAAGAGAACACTTCTGGAAGTAAACACTCTAAACCTACCTACTCACATCAGATGATGTATTTAATAATAAATAATAAAAATAAATAATAAATGGAGATGGAGTTTAAAAGCAGTATTCCACATTACCCACAATGTAACTGAAAAGCCTATGTTACCTGAAGCAATAATTCAAATGGACAGTTTCTCTCAAAGGAATACATGTTTGACTGTTGTTTTTCCCTACAGTGTTGTTGCAAAAAGGTCACAACTTTATAAAATACACAGGAGTGGAATCATGATTTCATGCTGAGCCAGTCAAAATGAATGCCATTCCCAGCTTTGTGAATGACTTGCAACATTAGTAACAAAATTATTTTCTCTTTTTGTTCATCTGTACAATGATACTTGCCTTCACCAGGTTGCTGTGGGAATTAATTATGGATATGTTAATATTTAGGGAGCATCATAAGCTGCACCCATTCCTACAAAAATCTGTCCTACAGTAGCTTGACTGTTTTTCAGGACAACAATCATCTTTTTTTATTTGTTTGTACAGTTCTGAGAACAATAGGGTCTTAATCCTTGACTTGGACAGCTAGACACCATTGAAACATAAATAATTAAAAAACAATATGAGTTGAGAGGTTTTAGCAAAGTGTTATACTTCCCATGGCTCCAAGGCACAGAGCATTTAAATGGCCAGAATTTAGCCAAAGCAAAGGGAACTGGGGACAAGGAACCATAGCTTTGGTTGCTTCTAACAACTTTGGTGGCTTGTTCTTGAAAGAGCAGGGATACAAAAAAGAAGGCTGATGGAATACATCTGTGAGAAAAGAACACTACTTGGAGGAGCATAGGGACTGCAAATATAGTTGTCTTTTGAGTGAGGCATTTAGGGCAAGAGCTTTTTATGTATTTGCCAGCTCTACTGTATCTGAAAATTATGAGCAAACACAGTAGAAAAAAATGGGGGGTTGTTTGGGGCGGTGTTTTGAGAAACAGCACACAAACACACAATTTGCCAAAAGAGATACACATCAACAAGAAAGAAAGAGTTGTATAACCAACAGTAGCTGTTTTCTCTTGAGATGCGTTCTGTGCACATCTAGGCAGCCTTTATCATGAATATACCCACTATATTCAAGGTGGAGTCTCCAGAAGTATTAGCTATGTGTCATGATATACAACAAGACCATCCCCCTGCTTCCTATCAGAAGTAAAAAGGTAGGAGCCAGTGCAATTGCTCGAGTAGCTCCTAATTTTGGTCCTTCATCTACAGCATCTAATAGCTTCAAGTACTAAGCATAAAGGGTGTGACATGGAGTTTGTGCCAACATTTCTAAGTAGAACAATTACTGAACAATTAAGTAACAGTTTCTTCTTCATTGCCTGTCCTCATATTTGTTCTGTTGTTGGTGACTTCTAAGCTTTGTACTCTCTGAGAGTATCAGAAATTTGGACTTGTTTAGAAATGAAAGACTGATGGGAAGCATGACTGCCAGCATTAATGTGAAAAGTAATTCCTTCCAAGTGACAAATGAAGAAATGCTCTGCTTCCAGTCAGTCTGGAAGATACCTGGAGGACAAGCAATTTCCACAAGGTGATGAATGAAAAGGAAGTAGAATGCTGAGACTAAAGGCTGGAGTGTTTCCAGTAAAACATGAATGTAGGGTGCGGCAAATGAAAGCAGTCTTCAGGGCAGAAAAAGGCAAAAGAGTCAGGTTTAATACACCACCTATAATTTTTATTTTCCTAAATAAAGCTGAAATTAAAGCAATATATTAGGAAAAAAATGGAGAATTGCAACAGAGACTATGTAAACATTATTTTCAACCATTAATCAGACTATGTAGAATACGCATGCAACAAGAAACAAATTAAACATTTACCCAGTAATAGCAAATTAATTAACCCACTCATTTAAGTAATCTACTTAATGCACAATAAAAATGATGGCAAATCTGTCTTTCCAACTGTTTAGACCCATCACCCCCTCTTGTATTTGGCAGTTTGATATGAAAAAAACTTTAACAGATTAGAATAATATGGATTTTTCAAAAGACTGAGAAGTAATATGCATACAGTTTGACGTGATCTGAAATAGATGCTGAATCTGTTTTTTTAAAAAAAGAGAAATAAATCTTCCTTAAATTTCTTAAACTTCTCTTAAAAAAGAGAAATTATCTTTCAACTAAATTAAATTGAAAAAATACTTAGAAAGTCCTAATATCTTACCTGTTGATATGCTTCATAGATTATATCAAACAAGAAAGCTTGAGGCATTTCACTTGCTCTGTACCTGGCACGTTCCAGTGAGTGGTCTAAACAGCCATCTGCAGTAGAGGCAATAACAGTAGAAACTAGAGGACGAATTGCTCCTGCTGCCTGTGGAACAAAACATGAAGAAAAACCTAAATGTTATTAATATTAATGTAGATGAGATAGCTGTAGTCAAAAAAAGCTTTAAAATACATTTTTTCCCTTCTTTATCTTTCTGTATCTCATAAAGCATAAGTCATACTACCTAGTCTGTATGAGACTTTCAACATTAACATAGCAACGGAAGACTGTATAAGTACACACGGAGGGATAACTTACAAAACAAAATCTTAAGTCCTTCATAAACATCTACTGCAAATACATGTACAGATCTGAAATATTAATTTTTCAGACTTTCTTCTGCATACATAGTATGTGATTTCTGTGAGGACTTCTAGGCCTATTTGGATATCAAACAGCAGCAGACGCACCTGAGAGGTCTTGACAATCTGCACCACCTATTGCTTTCACAGATTTCAATTTGGCTAAACTGCTCAAAAACAAGATACAAGAAAACTTTCAGAAAACTGAGATTGTTCCTCTGTTTGAATTCACCCTGTGAAACACTGAGCAACCACACTTACCAGTGAAATCACAGGGAGCACAGCATTTACATCCGAAAGTATTCAATATCAAGCAGCACTGTGCTCCAGAACAGATACTTAAATGCTTATATTTCAGTTTTAGTTTTGCTTAGGTTTGAAACCAATTAAACATGTATCTTCCATCTTTTCATCAACATATAGTATTAAAGATCGCTGGCATCTCTGAAGCAGAACTCTCCTAGCTGTCGTTAGGCATTTTGATACCAGAAAGTCACTCATACTTCATCAGTCACTTATCAAACGTTCACATGAACTTGCTATTAATGATTTTATTTATCTCTGTTGGCAAATCCTGCCCTCATACATGAGTCCTGCCCATTCTTAAAAGATTTCTGACCTCAGATAAGCATACAGTGGTAGAACAAGACAAAAACGTGAATCCAAAATTTTTGTACTCTCAGAAGAACTAGTTGTCTTCCCTCCCCCTTTCACACCACTTAACAATAAAACAAAGGGGAATGCAGTCAGAGTGTTGAGCCCTTTACGAGCTCTAAATCACAGCTCCTTAGTTCGTTCCTTTACAGAATAAGAACAGACATGTGAATCAATTTCTCATGCCCAAAGAGTTCTGATATGCATGAGCTACCGGGGCAAGGAGAAGGGACAGAAAAGATTCAAAAGATTCATGTGACAGGAGAAATATCTGAACTGCTTTCTCAAAATCTGAAAAGCACTTTCTAATACATGGAAAGAGATATCTATATAAAACACTACACAGAGCAAAACACTATCATCCAAAGGCAAAATGTGGTACAGAAAGATCAGTAAAACTATGAAATCACAGAACTGTCTGTCTCTCAAGAGGTAATCTAGTTCTTTCTGACCCAGGCAGGATCAATTTTACTTCTGTAATAGAAAAGACAAACTGAGAAAACTAAACACCACTATAATTTTAGTATTACATCAATGTATTAAATGAGGTGTAAATTTAACAGATGTACTTAGAGCAAAAGCTGTGCATAGCAGAAGTAGAGAGACTAAATTATCTGCAACTTGTCCCCTATTTCCTACGACTCAAGGACATGGATTATTACATCTATATCCCAGCTGCTGGGCATTTGGACTATGTTATTTTGCTCTGCCGTCATATTTTAATTGGTCACACACACACACACAAATTGTAAAATTAGAAGGTCATGGGAAAAGAGAGAGAGCAGCATGCTAGCCACAGCTTTTCTGTAATTAGCTGTATATTTGAATTTTTTTTTCTGAAACAGTTACCATTCCAGAAAACCAGTTAGCAAAAGAGAATTCCTTAGGCTGTTCCAATATTTTATTACACTTTTTAACAATCATGTCATGTTACATTTTAAGCATAAAACAGGCTGGAAGAATACAATGTGACTTGCGTAACCAAATCTCACAAGTGAAACATCCACTCTGAGGAACAAAAAACCAAACTGCAATTCTAAATAAAATTGAATACTCAAAATTGTATTCTTAAAAGAACTCTGAAACACATTGTTTTCTTGCCATCTGGTTTATTGCACAATAAAAATTTATGAATGTCTATATCAGTATCTTTGTGTCAATACTGAACCACAACTCCTGCTCTGCTCAGGCTCTTCCAAAGATTCAGAAAACTAAATCCAAATGTAACATTTTTTTAAACCCCTCAATTAACTTCTCAAGTAATTGAAAGCTTCACAACAAGTAAAATTTAAAAAAAAGCATTTTTCAAACAACTATAGTTTGGCTTCACATTACACCAGAATTGAGTCCAGTGTGGCAGGCTGTTTCTCACCTGTCTTCCTGCCATTTCAATGAGAAATCACAAGTTGGGCACAATAAGATTTCTTCTGCAGCAGGTCCACCCAAACTATATCTGACACTGACTGAAAACATGAAATTAAATACAAAGAATAAGATTCATGCCTGACTTCTGACCATGCAAGGGACAGAAATTCTATGTATGTAGTAACAGGATAATTAGCAGTCATTTCATTTAATAAAAAATAAACAGGTTTTATTCCAAAGAAGGACAATTCAGTCCATGACTGAAAGCAGAGTGGAGAGCTCTAGTGCTTAGTAAAGCCAAGAAGTTTCTACTGCACAGAAAACCTTCATATGATGAGCAGCTGGTATCCAAAAGCCTCCAATCCATAAGCTAGAGTATACTTGCTAAGGTGCAGCACCGAGCCAAAACCTTAAAATCCTGAGACAAGAAATTGGTTGTTCTGCTCAGTACTGGCTCACCTTTCTGCAGGACGTTTCTCTGTCTCAGCACACACCCACACGGGCTCCCTCAACCGGACGATGTGACCCAACACAAGGCTGTGTTACTACCTCAAGTGACATGTGAACTACATTAGTTCCTAAGGCCATTTTCAGACTGGGTGGAAAATACTGGCCTGTGTATGCCCTGCACTGTTTTCATATGGCACAAGAGAGCTAAGTCCCTAACACAGAAAACCTTGCATCTGCAGTACTGCTGGTATACGCCAACACAGCTGCCAAACCCACACTGGCTTACACAGACCTCGCCGCACGTGCTTCTGCTTCCAAAACTGGCTCATGGGTATCTTCCTTCATGGTGTAAACATAATATTCGGCATGTAAAAACAGAAGAATTGAGTTTTGTGAGTTTTGTTCTTGTATAAAGGCCAAAGAGGGGCACAATTTAACACGTATGGCTCGTTCTGTGGTATGGTTTCCTTCTGGTTAGTGCAAGCCTCCTCCCCAGTCTGAAAAGCACAAAGCCTTTTCTGGATTCCACTCCCAGCAGCCTTGCAATTTTTTAGGAATTTTTTAGGAGCTTAAGACAGGGCTACAGACTAATTTTTTTAGTTCAGAAACTTAAACATTAGGGCACAGTAGGGACAATAATACATTCAGGCACTATTGGGTCTTACACTGACATTTCCCTACTCAGAGGTCTCCTCTTCCAATTGCTAATCATTTTGACCCAGATCTCAAGCAGGTTTGCTTTCAAAATCATATACAAAATGCATCATACACCCTTCCTAAATGTGAAGTGGATAGTCAATCTGAATTTCTTTAAATGTCCACTTTACAGCCTTCAAGCCACTCCACTCCAAAGACAGATAAGCATTAGTTTTTGTGAACCTGGCATGTCCAGGAAATGCATACACTTCTTTCCCCCAGTTTTGCATATTTTGGTAAATAAATCAGTTAAAGTATCAAAATATCAGTGGGCAAGCTCTTAAAATATTTCCTTCACAGCACAGCAGACATTGAAGAGAATACTGCTAACCAATTATTTTTCTTTTGCAAACAAAATACTGGAATTAAAAACATCCTTTTAATCTATCACTTCCTTAAAACAATCCTAAAATGTCATAAGACAGAATCCCATCAGGGGAAGTGACAGACTCATATCACCCAGAAGCAAGCTCGCCCATCCATTTGCTGAAACTGAACCCGCCTCCAGATGCTTTCAGAAACAATAAGTGTCTTTTATGACCCATTTTTAAACAGCACAAATCAAAACATTTAAAAACAAGTTCTCAGTTGTGTATTCTTTTTTTTTGCCTAGACCAGAGTATGCATTCAAGATTTAAAGATTCAATGGTGACTGAAAAAAAAGGTAGAGAATGAAGTGCATCATGCACTTCAGTATAACAGGATATCACAAATATTTTCAAGAGATCCAATGCATACTGAGTCACCTTTTCACTAAACAGTAACATTATACTGTTCTCAGTTTATCATACTTCTACTCTGACAAGAAACTCTTTAGATGTGTGTATTCAGTGAATCCATAACCAGGGTGTGCTTTAAGATCAGACAACACAGTCAGTTCAAGGAAAGTTAAACCCAATATTAATGACATCTTTTATTACAAAATGAAGTATGAATGTTTAGCCCACAGAAGCCTACACACAACATAGCAACTTGGCTAACACAACACAGGATAGCTTAATTTTATTGAAAATTCATAAAAAATAAAAATCCTAATTTTGTTTAAAATAAGGTAATAGAAGGTAATAAAATAAAAAACCCAAACAGAACCAATTCAAATTTCCATAAGGATTATGGGGCGGGGCAAAGGGGGGAGGGAGGAATGGAGTTTATCTCAAAAGCAAGAAATTATCCAGCTTACAGATACCCACTACACAGTGCACTATTCATCCGAGATCAACACTCCCCACCTACAACAAAACATAACAAGTTATCAAAGAGCCAGAAGCTCCAAAAAAGCATGAAAACCAACAGAGCTGCATCGCTGATTTGGTCATTTTGCGTAGCCAGAGTTAGAACAGTGCTAAACAGCTGTAAAGCTCAACAAGCTGAATGATACAGACTAGGAAGAAAAAAAAGCTGCAGTGGCCCAAAATCCTTACAAAAACATACCACAACTACAATTCCTTTTGTTTTAGAACAGTGTGGTAACAAGCTCAGACAACCACAGATCCTGCAAGCTGGCACACTAAAAAAAAAAGTATGCTATGTCTTTGGCACACCCTTGTCCCCAGTAGGCCCCAAGTACTAATGCAGACACACAAAGTCTTACATGGCCAATCTGCAACCCTGAACTTCAAGTGAGTGTGAATCACAGTCTAAAACTTTACAGAAGGCAGTCATAAATGAGCAAAGTCTTCCACCCATCTAACATGCCTCCAACACTCTTCTTTTTCATTCATAGCCTCTATCACCCTTGAAATTCATTTTCCCTATGCTTTCTATCTTCTCAGCTGTCTGGTAGCATTAAGTGTACATTTTATGTTTCATTTATTTTATATTTTAATCATCCTAACTAATAATTCAATGTTTTAAAATTACTTAGGAATAGGCCTGATATCGAACATATAAAAGTAAGCCTATGAGTATTAACTTTAAAAGACTGTTCCTATTCTTAATGCTTTTGCATGTTTTCTCAGTATTCATATTTATAAATTTTAATTCTTTCATCAGAGTTGTTTTCAACTCCGACAAGCAAAATAGCACTGAAGCAAGACTCACAAATAATTTAGCCACCCTGCCTTAGAAAAAATAAACTTGCATTGCATATATTCACTGAAAATAGAAGTATGTTAGAAATACATTTTCATAATTTCAAAGCAGCTTACTTCTTTGAAACTGTATGCTGAAGATTGTGGGGCTTGTCACGTAGGACAAATACATCCATCTCGAAATTCCATTAAGGTCAGTTTTATAAAGGTAAATTTGATAAGCACACAAAAAATTTTATCCTGCTTTTCCATTAAGATGAGGGTTGCATTAGGACAGTGTTGAACTACATAACAATAACAATCAATGTTAATTTAGACAAGCTAGGTATCTAACAAATATGTTTACATATTTACATAGTTTACAAATATGTCCTGAAATGTTTTTTGTTGGGTGAAAGATTATTCATATGATTCCAAACACAACCATCTCATAAGGATTTCAGTCTAAATTAGGTCTGGCTATGAACCAGCAAAAGAAGCTCAGCATAATTAATTTTTTCTCACTTTATTCCATCAAACTGTTTCCACATGTTACTACAGGGAAAGTATTCTTTTACACAGATCAAACTACTTGCCAGGAAGGGCATTCACAGCCATCTACAATATGAAAAAAAAAAAAAAAACCAAACAGAAATAAACACAGTATTTGTGATGCATGAAACAGGTAGCAACTTGCATTTATATTCAGACATCTGCACTCAAACTAATTGTATCTATAGTAATCAACATACTTCAGTCACACTCAATAATTAGCATTTAAGTTAGAAGAATTGTCTCTACTGAAAGATTTATTTCATATTTATCAAACAGAATCTTGAAAGCAAAATTCAGAAACTTAATTATAAGATTAAAATATTTCACATATTTAAGAGGATGTTCTTTTCAAATTTCTTCTATTGTAAATACAAAGGGGAGAATATCTAACAAAAAAAAGGCATATAACTATTGCCGTAACATAAAGCAATTAGAGAATTACTTCTAATGCACATTCAAGGTATAGCACTGAAATATCATATCTTATTTTCTTATGTTTCTTTTTTCTTTTCCTGTATTTTGTATCCAGCTCTTGTCTAGGGCTATAGGGTTTTTCTCTATAACCAAAGCTTTAGTCTGAGAAGTTTTATGATTCCACTGCAGAGATGGATGATGTAGAGAAAACCTAGCAAAACAGTTCTATTTTGATGGAAAAGCTGGGGGCATAAACAAAATAATGACATGAACTATAAGCCACCATCCGGTACAGAAGTGCAGTTGATAACAATTTGACCGTATGAGCAGTTTTCTAAACTTCGGTGTGAACACTTGTTCAAGCTCAAACTAGCCAAACTTCCAGACTGAACTGACACAAGCTTGCACATAGTCCACAGAGTTCATAACCCATTCTGCACCCAAAACACACCTGCTTTCTGCATAGCTAGGCAAGGCAGTGGTCTGGCTGCATGGGTTCAACTCATCTGCCCCATAAGTCCTTCTGTTAATGTCGTGTCCAAAAGAGCCCCCCAAACCAGTACCTCAGCTGCACATGTCTCTTGAAGGACCACACAGAGCCTGCAGTCAGTCAGGACTATAGGACAACCAAGATGACTCAGTAAAGAATAGCAGACCACAATAAAGGTTGAGGTACTCTCATTATCATGCAGAAACATTAGTTTGAGTCTGGGGCATAACATACTTTCACCCACACTCACACACAGACTCTACCAGGTAGCACAGACATAACTTGTGTGACTGCACTGTGGTGGGGCCAGGATTCCTTCTACCTATTCATTCTGCCAACAAACAAGTACAATCGGCAACCTGGACAACTTCTAATGTATTCATTAGAAATTAAGGCTGAAGAAATAAATGTTACCTTCTTTCTGCCAGGTATCTTCTGCCTATATATTCTGTAAGAAAAAGAATAGCACTTACACACCTTATTTTGAATTTTGTCGGGGGAAAAAAACCAAACCAAAATTCGCAGTCCTTATGGGCACAGCACGTTTGATTCTCATTACTGAGCACTAATATTTTTTTTATGTAGTCAGTATCACCAGCCAGTCCAATTCCAGCTGTCTTGACACATTTGCTCTGGCAGCTTTTAATTGCCCAAGGACAGAACTGGTTGAAATGTTAAACAAGCCTGGTCTAACACAGATATTAAACCTAATCATCAGCCAGACAAAAAGAAGGTTAATTAGAACACATGTAAGGAGTTCTGAATACTAGGAAAAAAAAGCTTATATGCTAAACTTCACCTAATTTCCTTAAAGTCTGTTTACCCAGCTGGCTAGAAGAAACAGTCAAACTCACTAAAATTGGGCACATGTTAGTCTTAAACCAACACGAGGAAGGAAGAAGTTATAATTGTGTTTATTCCTAGCTGCAAAAGAGGGGATGTTTAATCAGAAATTTAATATACACTTTGATCCAATGTTAATGAGCTGACACAATGTTGTACATTGAACTGACTTCAAAGATATGGGATGCCTTAAACAAATGTAATATATATTTATGACACTGTTTAAGAAAAAGAAAACATTTCTTCTAATGAGGTCACCTTTATCAGAACATACTATCTGAGTAACTGGGGATAGTACACGTACATCAAGACATGTCAGAGCCCCAATTAGCTATGGCAAACTAAAGAAGATAACAGAAACTGTTGCTCAAAAATTAAGACCGCACACTTTTTTTCCTTATTTGACATAATTTCTGTTCTTTTGTATTTAAAGCATTTACCTCTAAGCATCAGTAAATATTGTTTTGCTCTAATCAACCATGTACTAAATTCTAAATGTTATTCTGTGGAAAAAATAAGATCTCACCAAGAAAATAAGAAAGATTCTTTTCAAAAAGACAGGACAACAGGAGTACAAAACTGAAAATATACGTGTATATGTATATAAAGTAGAGGAAGGAAGCAAAACTAGGCATATCACAGGCTGCAATTTTCCAACACACAGCACTGAAAACAAGGTCAAAAACATACTGTAAGTGGAAAAGAAGCAAAATCAAGCACTAAGGAAAAGCAAAGAGCAGTACTGCAAACAACGATACAACAATTATGTGAAGTTTTGATTTCACATTAAAATCAGATTTTTTTTAAAAGCAGACTGAAAATAAATTCTAAGAATGTCATTTATGTTGCTCTTGTATCACAAATTACTGCCATAATTTTTTAATACAACAAGGAATAAAATTACAAAAGTTAGCAGGATTAAACCAATACAAACATTTTTAATGTATCACACAAATTATACAACATTTCTTCTCACGCATTCCTTGTGAGAAATTCAAGAATGGTTAAGGAAGTTAGTGTTTTTCACAGATACAATAGTACTGTACATTCCCTAAAATACATTTTGTCATATTATTGACCAAAAAAGGTCTTATTACCTTAGTCAACATATTTAGCTATTTTTTCATCAAAGTGCAATAACTGATAATGTTCTTATTCATTAAGGTTTTATTTTCTTCTTCATAGATTTAAGTATTTTAAAGATTGTATAAAGTCTGTATACTGCTACCAAAGATCCATACTAAGTATATGATTCAGACCACACAGCATTCCCCACCTAAAGAGCAGCACATGCTGGTATAGCGATTCAAGGCTTTCTTAAGGCATAGTTATTCTTTTCACTTGTCAGCAATAGTTGTACATTATACACAATTACGATGGATTCTATAAGATGTATAATTCAGCCTAAGCAATTCAAACATTTCAAAGCAAATCACATGGCCAGTATGCTACCATCAGTTTTCAATATATTTTTGAAGTATTTTAAAGCATACTTAGAGCTTTACATTTGGCATTCATTCAACATAACTGACAACAAGACGAGCTACCAGCACTTGCTTGTTCTAACTTGTGCTGTACTGCAAATCTAGGCAGCAAAAATTAAACAGAACATTTGCTATAAAAGTTAATGAACCATGAAAATAATAAATTTTGCCTCTAAAATTAATAAGACTGTTTATTTTACTTTGGTGGCATAATACTACTTTGCATTAACAACTAATGAACCACAGTTTACAGTCAGCAAGCCATCTTTCATACCCCAAATATTGATTTACATTGCAAAAAGCCATCAGTGAGTGTGCACTGTGCCACAAAGGATTTTATATATTAGAGTAAATCAATATAAAGATGAGTTAACATTTGTATTCAGTGGAATTGAAATCTTGACACTACTGCCACATGAGTTACAACTGGGTTTAAGAACTTCTTTAAGAAGAATATTTTACCTCCAGACAGTGTACGTCATTACGAAGTCAACAATATCATGATGTGAATGCTACTGACCCACTGCTTATCATTAAACACATGATTTGCATCATATTATGAAGAAAGAAGAAAAAAATCTTGAGGTGTCATAAGAGGACTCTTGCACAATTTAATCAACCAAATACAAAAGTAGTCTTTAATTAATAACTTTCCCACACACACAGTACTGAGCAATCAAACCCATGGCACTATAGATTGTGGTCACACAGTGCTCTAAAGCAACCCTGGACTTGCTTATCAAATGTCTTTGCCTTCTGAACTTGCTCAGCTGCTTCCCTCGGGACTGCTTGTGCCCTCTCCTTGCAGCAAACCTTGCACCTGAGCTTCTTTCTCGTACAGCCCATTAGATTCAAAATTTCAAGTCATCTCTTTATACAAGCTTCATCCAACACTTCCTCTGTTATCAAACAGATCATCACACCTTATGATGTCATTCTGGCTCAGATAGTGACTTTAATACACATATGTGTGAATTTGATACCTCATGAATTCTCTCCTACATGCTCTGAGGCTCCTCAAGGCTGTATTACAGCCCACTTACTTCTTGGAAACAGAAGGATAAGCACAGAACCAGTCCAGCAGACTATTACAGCATATGAAACAGGCCAAGTTGGCCTTCAGAAGCTTCACCAAACCTGCAGGGCTGGTATTGTCCCTACCACAGTCACTGAGATCACGAATTCTGCCAAAATGGAGCTGGTGACATTTCTGGATGAAAACTCAGATAATCTTTCTTTTCAGTCACCTTTTTTTTTTTCCACTTTTCACCTTTTGGTGAAAAAGGGAAAAATTTACATGCCTAATCCTTAGCCAGAGAGATACAGGTAAGAATCTCTTCCAGATCTGACCATGTAGGAGCTTCTAGAATGATCCAAGGCCTTTATTCAGCTTCTCACACATGCTGGATAAGATTTCCCTTATTTTAAGGAACTATTCTTTAATCATTTGATCTGCTGCAGGAAGGAGAAACCTGAGTGACTAAATAGACATATCTTCACTAAAAGCTGCTTCATTTCCCAGAAGTCATATTATTTTCTCAGATGAAGCATATAGATTTTAACTAGCCTCAAATAAACAGCAGTATCGTACATGCAGTTTCTCTAAATTTAAAGAAGATACATTTTATAGACGCTACATAAAAATGACCTCAGCAACCACTTAAGTACAGGAAACCATGCTCAAAATTTATTTTCAGGATAAACTAACCCTCCTTAAAAAAAAGTTATGTAAAAATTACTCTGTGTGTAGACTTCCAGAAGCTAAAATATGGTGGATCAAGTCACCTTTTAAAAAGGATTCAATACTAGTTGTGTTAGGCACAGCTAGCTCTATTAGTACAACACAGAAATGCTGCAAAGAAGAAAGGGAGATTACAATTTAAGTTTCTGTGTATGATATATTTATTTCTGTTGGCTGAGTTACATCCTTTCTAATAAATGCAATGAATAATCTGAATCACTTAAATTAAGACTTGGAAATGACAGACCTGTTTCTCCCCTTACCAACGCTTTCCAACCATCAAACATTACATCTTATTAGGACTGAGACTTCAAGTATTTAATAACAATACGTTTGTTTTCCATTCAACACAGAAGACAACAACTTGACTGATGGGTTATAACTTTCTATGGGACCAACAATGCCATAAGCTATGGAAACATCAGTATACTCTCGATAGTTATCCATTAAAAAGGAACAATGCATTGTATAACTATTTTCTGTTCAACAGCAAAACCACACTTCATTTCTTCACACATTCAGAAAAGTTTTAGGGTTACTGAAGAGCTTCTGATCTTGACAATAATGTAAAATCATAGAATAGTTTGGGTTGGAAGGGACCTTTAAACATCACATAGTCCAATCCCGCTGCAATGAGCAGGGACATCTTCAACTACATCAAGTTGCTCAGAGCCCTATTCAACCTGACCTTGAATGTTTCCCATCTCTTTGGGAAACTTGTTCCAGTGTTCCACCACTGCCACTGTAAAAAAATTTTTTCTATATCTAGTCTGACTGTACCCTTTTTTAGTTTAAAATCATTACTCCTTCTCCTATTTCAACAGACCCGTTTAAAAGTTTGTCATTATCTTGTATATAAGACCCCTGTAGTTACCAAAAGGCCACAATAAGGACTCCCCAGAGCTTTCTCTTGTCCAGGCTAAATGACCCCGCTCTCTCAGCCTTTCTTCATATGAGAGGTGTTCAATCTGACCATTTTTGTGGCACTCTGCTGGACCCACTTCAACAGGTCCATGTCTTTCTTGTGCTGAGGGCCCCAGTGCTGGATGTAGTACTCCAGGTAGGAACTCATGAGTGAAGTAGAGGGGCATAATCATCTCCCTTGACCTGCTGGCCACATCTCTCCTGGCCCAAGACATGTGCTCCATGTGCATATTGTCAGCTCAGGACCAGCTGACAACACCCACAAGTACTCCCAAGTCCTTTTCCAAAGGCTTCTCTCCATCCCTTTTTCCCTGAGCCTGTATTGATACCAGGGTCTGTCACAGCTGAGGTGCAGGACCTTGCACTTGGCCAAGCTGAA
>JAWWLV010000088.1:29003491-29104179 GCA_035041135.1 Platyrinchus mystaceus
TCCCAATACAGACCCCTGAGGGACACCACTTGTCACCACTCTCCACCTGGATGCTGAGCTGTTAACCACAACCCTCTGGATGCAACCAATCAACCAATTCCTCATCCACTGAACAGTCCATCCACCAAATCCTTTTCTCTCCAGTTTAGAGAGAAGAATATTGTGGAGGATTGTTTCAAAGGCCTTAGAGAGTCCAGACAGGCAACATCCATAGCTCTTCTCTTGTCCACTGATATAGTCACTCCATCATAGAAGCCCCCGAGGTTGGTTAGGCAGGACTTGCCCTTGGTGAAACCATAACAGCTTTCTCAAATCACCTCCCTGTCCTCCATGTGCTTTATCATAGTTAAGGGCATGTAGATCTTAAAATATTTTGTTCTAAAACTGCTTCATAATCCCTACTATTCGCTAGTAAGTATTTTTACATTGATATCAGTCACTCCCCTAAATTACATAACTCATTCCATCAGTGAAATAAAAATCATGTCAAGATGGTAATTGTAACATGTCTTCAGTTCTTGATTCTGTTTTTGCACAAGGGTCTGACAGGACACCAAGAGCCTTCCAAAGCACCAAGCATACAATGGAAGTATAACTTTTGAGAACACAGGCAGTCGATAACTTCAGATGACCCAGTCTTTGCAGCTGGATAAAAATCAGTCTTTGAGAATAACAAAGAGGACAAAGACAATGTGTAAAATATTCAATAGAAGACAAAACCAGAGGAGATAAGAAAACATAAAAAGACAATCGCTTTCAACAGAAAAGGTACAGAGAAAGGTCAGAATGGGCAGAACTGCCCCAGCAATCCATCCCCATTCAAGTACACCACACCAGATCATCTTATTTTTCCACCCAAGTCCTCCTTCAACTTCAGTGGAGAAAAATAGGTGTTTTTCAGTTTGCCACCCACCAAGTTTTGCTATTGTAACTCAACAATCATAGACACCAAAATAAAATGTCTTCTGTAACTGGCTGAAAAAGACAGTATCCACAGGGGTGAGTGTATCCTGCTCCAAAATGGCAGCACTGACAGGAACAGACAGCATAATGCGAAGTGTTTTCTGTCTGGGGGTATTACTTTGACTGACTGCCTATGTGAGAGTCCATGAGCCTGAACAGCACTGTACAGCTGTACTGGCACGTAAGCTTTGTTCAGATTCTTGCTAAAGCTGAGAATAAAGTAATGATGTTAGACAGCTTCCAGAAACCAGCTTTTAAGAGTGCCATTTTGACTTAGTCCTTCTGAAATAATAAACTATACTTTCAAATCTAGTTTAAGTTAACTACAGAAAGAAGGTCTTTGACTGTATGTGCCTTCTTTTTTTTTTTTTTTTTGAGAATTTAAATTCTCCATAGCAGAACTGACAAGTTCTCCCCCGCCTTCCTGATTTTTTCTTGTAAGCATTTTTCTTTTTAGTTATGTTGTTTAAAATGCATTGTTGGCAATGAGATACTGCTAGAGGCTTTGGACTCATGCCTTCTGAAGCTTCCACTTTTCCCAACTTTTACTAGCAATAAAGAATTTGTGTCTAGAAACATGTAATTGTAATTGCAAAATTGCCCCAAAAACATAAATGGAACTTAATTGGTTACAAAATAATATTTTCACATAATCAAGGAATTGTTTGAGGGATTTAAAGCATAATTTATTAGTTCTGGTTAAGGTGCACATTTTGATTCCTACAGGCAAATAACAAACTGATTAGTAAGTGTAATAAAGCAGTTTATTTGACAATTGGCAGCTAGCAGTGCAATAACTTACTTGATCAACTGCCATTTTAAAGAACATTAAAGCTTCTCATAATTATGCTACCTATATGGTATGTAGATGAATAACAATACAGCATTACCCTTAACACAAGTGATTTAATATGATGGTCCTGCCCAATTTTCTACCTTTCTACATAATGCAAAAGGAAGGAAGTAATTTTTGTACTGAAAGATTGAAGAACTGACTCCCTTTCACATACGCAAAGAATCTGACCATAGGAAGAACTACAGATGATAGCTTCTCTCAATCCATTTTTTTCTGATACTCAAAGTCATGCATATTAGTTTTGAGAAAGAGTCATAGCTTCCCATTTAGTTCTTCAAAATTCTGCAGCTGTCAAGTGAAGACAGCCACCTGTCTCTGGGAGGAAGCTTTTCCAGTTCATTACATAAAATAAAGGTCTTCTCATGTTCCTTAATTCAACTACTTTGTCAGGCAACATCAATAGTGCACAGCTCTTGGAGTCCATTTCTGTAAATAAATACCATACACATTTCTGACAGACATTACACCACAAAAAATACAATGGCACATGTACAAGATCACCTTTTAGAGATCAAATGATACTTCAGCGATCCAGGTAAGGACATATTTATCAGTCAGATAAAGTTCAGATAAACTACAGTACACTGACTTGAGAAGGTCAATGGAGACTGCCTTGGTTCCCTACTGTTTTACTGAAAATGCCTTACATCCAATTAAAAAGAAAACCAGAAGAAAATATTACATTAAAATCACAAAAGTTTCAAGAAAAAAAGTGAACAAGTTAAAAAACTTAAACACAAATTCAAATGAGATATGATATACCTTAACATGCAAAGACACCTAAATAGAAATACATTGAGGAAAGTTATTGTAATTTCAACTCAACATCAATTCAATTAACTTCATTCATCTACCACTCTCAGATAATCACATTTAAAACTGATTTACAAAGAGGATTAATTTTAAAGTCTCTAGCAGGGAATCAATTCTGGAATGCTATTTTGCGCTACATGAGAAAGGTCAAAAACCTAGTTAAAATTCTAACAGAATTTAAGTTTTAATGACTGGAAACTTATGTTCTGGATCACTGACAATTAGAGAGCAGAGTTTCTATTTTATTACCATTTCTTATTAAGCCTATCTACAAAAGTACAGGCCTGCTCATAAGAGGTTCAATATATTTAGATTTCTAACAATGTTCTGAAAGACCTTACATAATTTGATTTTCATAATAAATATTTTAACAAGCCATACATTCCCCTTCCACACTAGGAGGTTTAAAAAAAAAATGTGTGGGAGCACTAAGGAAATACTACAGTTCATTCTTCGGACTCATTATTCAACTGTCAAAGCTGTGAATCACCTCTCAATTAGCTTATCTTCCACCACATTTTCTGGAAAAGACAAGCAGTGGTACATTTTCCTATATTTCTAGTACCCAAAGAATCTGCTGTCACTAATGCCTTCTACCTCAAACCATCTCCTTGAAGCAGGGAAGCATTACGCTATCTTATTAATGGAGAATTCAAGGACAAAGTGAGGATAACAAATCATACAAACAAGTCTGTGGCTAAGTCATGATTTCTCACATCTCTGACTTAGCCAGTTTATCCAAGAGTTCTTGTTGCTAATACATGCCTTTCCTATCCTTCTACTTGCATAATACAATTTCTACATACAATTTTCCCCTTCACATATCACTTACTTTCTCAGAAATCCTCCTGGTTCCTGTGAATAACATCAGTTCCCAGATGTAGTGATGAACAGGAGAATATCCAGCCAACGGCTGGAGGCTTCCCACTTCCCCTATTTCCCAGCAGTTTGTAAGGCTTACAAGTTCTAGAATAATTCAGCATTACTACAGAGATAGCTCCCTTGCTGCTTATTCAGGATTTGCATATAAGTTTGAGATGATGCACAGAGTTTGAGAGTCAACCAATGCAGTACATACACTCTTTGGTTATTATTAGAAATCACTAACAGAACTGCTCTAGCATTAGGTGATAATTCTGTATGGAAAAAAAAGGTAAACTATCATTATGCAATCTACCTTTCAGCTAACAAATTGCTGATTAATTCAATCTCTTACTGACAGTCTCTATGGCAATAATTATTCCCTGTAGCAAATAACGCCTGCGGCATTTAAAAATGTCAACCTCCTCCACCTGACCTCTCTGCTTAATAGGGATTCTGGATCTGTTCTCCTTAAAAAAACAACATCACACATTAATACACTTGCTAGAAAATTCCTCATTTGTCAGTCACGATTTGACGCTGTTTTTACATGCATGAAGCACACTGCAGAGTTGCATTGCTGTATAGTACATACCCCATGTTCTTTAGCAGCCATAACCACCTTTGAAATAATATCTTCTTCTACAAATGGCCTCACAGCATCATGGATAATCACTACTTCTGGTTTCTGGAGCAGATGGCTGGAAAATTCCTTCTCTGCAAACACTTTCAGTCCATTGAAAATTGACCGGTGACGAGTTATTCCACCTTCTACTACTGTAACTCTTTTGTGGCCATATTTTTCAATGATGGTCTTCATTGTTTCAATATTTTCAGGAGAGACCACCACAATAATGTCTGATATCCAACTTATCCTAGAAAAAATAGTACAAAACCACAAAAAATAGATATGAATGACTAAGTAAAAGTAGAGATATGTGAAACAAGGAAACTCATAACAAAAATTCAAGATGGATAAATAAAGCATCTCTCAGTATACTCAAGTCCATCTTTTTGTACTCCAGGCCTAAAGGGAGAGATTACAGAGGATTTCTACCAATACATGGATACCAACCAATAAAACTGGAGTTCTGGGAATGGACTTGCTTCCAACAGCCTCTTTGCAGAGGGGCAACTTCTGATAACCCTTCCAACAGCCTTCAAAGCATTTCTTACTCCAGTCTCATTCCTGTCTTCAAATGGAATTTCTAAATCAATCAGTTACAGTTTGTTAATCAGTTTTCAATAAATTGGTAAATCCTGGGACCTGGAATACTCCATGTTTCAAAGAAGTACAGTGTACAAAAGAATAAGAGAATCAAAAAAATTTCTGAAACAAAGATCACTATAAAGTCAGTCATGAGCAGCAATTGACAGATTCCTAATGAATTAATGATACTGTAACACCTGAATATTGACAGGAAATATTATACTGGTAGTTTGAAAAAAAAATATATATACACACAAATGTTTCTGCTCTAGTGCTCTAGGAAGCCAGAAAAATGTAAAAATATAGCTGTGTTAGGTAAGATTACAATAACATCAAAAGCATATTTTTAGAGAACTTCAAGCTGTTACTGTTGCTATCTGTCTAGGTCTGCAATAGAGGGGGCGTGTGGGGGGAAAATGACCCACAAACCACAAGACTAAAAACAGTCACAACTGAAGCAAGGCTAAAGCCATACTTTGTGTCAAAGGACCTAGGAATACAAATTCGAGTCACATGTGGCATACTTATCTTAAAAAAAAAATGGAAACACCACAATTCGAATCCATTTTAGTGTCCTATTTTCTAAATATTATGTAGAGAACATTAAAAAAAAGTGTCTCCACAGATGGCAGAAGAGTTTCTTAGCATGTCAGACAAGAAACTCATCAGATGAGCAATGATTAAAAAAAAAACTATGTTAAAATTACCTATGAATAACCTATATATCCAATTAGAGAGAGACAAGTATTATATACTCTCCCAAGTAAAACTAGTAAAGCTATTGAAACTAATTTCGCAGACAAAACAAGAATAAAGGTACTAAATATTTCCAGATCAAAAAATAAGTGTAAGAAATTTACAGTTCAGCACTACAGAGACTGAAGATACTGGTTTCTACAATAACATATGAGACTATCCTTACTCCAAAAGAAAAGTCATCTGTGATACAAATGAGTCTCCCAGAACTATGAGAAACAACAGAGCATCTTCCACCTTACGTATGGGTTGGGGGGCTTTATTTGCAATTGATAAAATTCCATGGAAAACTATTTCAATTAATTTTAAAATAACTACTAAAAATAAAATAAATGAAAGTGCTATTAGCATTCTTCAAAAGAAAAATATTTGTCCTTGTGTTCATTTTACTATTAACAAAGGCAGAAAATACAGCCAAACCAACATATTCTCAGCACTTTTAAAGTATTGAAGTTGTTTAAATGTAAAATCTGAAACCATATGGTTTCAAGTTTCATTTCAACTTGTCACTCATCACAGGTTCATCAAAAGGTTTTAAAACCTCTGAAATTAGGTCTGGCATAGCCTTACATTTAACCACAAAACTTAGCATCTCTGCATGACTTAAACTTAGAACTAGGGCAAAGTAACTGGATTCATCTCAGTTCTTTTGAATATCGAGAGTCAGTCATTTAAATAAAGCAAAATTCAAGAAGAGCTATTTCACACTGAATGAGAACAAGAGCTCTGCACTTCTATTTGCAGAATGACTACAGCCTTACACGGTTCCCAGAAACAGTGGACATTCTGCACATTCACTAGCTCTGCATAAGAAAAGCAGTGACATTTCCCTTTCTGGAGTTAAATGAAACAGATTATGAGGCAACTGGGTAGCACACAGCATCTTCTGAGAAGAAGGGAAGAGAGCACAAGCACTAGCCAGCCTATGATAAATCGCTGCACAGGGTGGGTGGAATGGCTCAAGGCCTCCAGTGGGGTACAATATACCAAAAAGTGACAGGATGCGGTCACAGCTCCACCCTGTGTCTGCATAAACACATTTGTAAACTTGAGTATGTCCTCCTTAGATTCATTCCAGACTCATGTTCTACAATTAGAGCTGGGATTTAGAGATGCAACCTATTCATATGAGAGTATAAAGTCATCCTCTAGACTGATTACGTACCAGAACAGCTTAGGTTTTGTCCCACCAAAACTCATGAAAAGTACTAATCCAGTAAAGTATGCTACAAATTTTAATGAATAAGAACAGTGCATCACACAGGTGCTTGCTCTTTTAAAGATCTGCTCAAGGAAATGTTGCAAAATGTTTTAATGAAGTAGAAAGTTATCAGTATACACTCAATCTGTCAGTTATTAAATCTTTTTTTCCTCCCTCAATTTGTCACATCATTTTCTTCAGAAAAATTTCACACTAAAATAATAAGCAGCTCAGGACCTGGTCAAATCCAATTTAAAAGCACCATTTCAACTTTATAACTCTAATGTTAGATCAAGATAACACAAGTTTCAGCAAGAATCAGCACAATGCATGAAAAAGATCATAATATTGTACCCCAATCTGCTCAAACAATACAGAACTCTAGTGCTTCCATACAATACAGGCTGTCGTTCTGAAGTGGAAAATCAGGTCAGACTAGATGAAACATAACAACCCCAGTTATAATCACTTTACAACTGCCTTAGGAAGACCTTAATACTAGCAGAAGGAAAACAATGAGGCAGAAAAATACTATGTGTTTGTTTCCTGCAACTATCCTTCTCGTCATCACCTACAGACCTACTGCCTGATGGGAAATAGTATTATTTCTTTAAGTTTCAAAAAAAAGTACAAACAATTATATTAGTTCAGGTAGAATTCAAAGTAAAGGAGCTCATTAACTCCGCAACAGCTTAAGTTATTACATGACTTCGCAACAACACAAGCTGCAGAAGAAATTAAACACAACCCCTTTGAAACTGTATCACCTAAATGGCATACTGAGGTACCAATGTGACTGAGGTTTAACCCTCCGTCAGTTCCCTCACATACAGACCAGTGCTGAGCCTGAAATCCGACATCAGGCTTAAACGCTCACACTCAATCTCTCGCAACTCTCATTCTGCCAGTAACAAACTATTCAACGCAACATACCAAAATCAGCAAAACAAGGCCAGAACCAGGCAGCCACTGCTGAGATGGCTTTAGCAGTGTTACACAGGGTCTTTCACTGCCACAGAAACTCTTCAGAGGTGCAAGATAAATCATTATATCACTTTTGCTGGTCTTATTATTCAAACACCAAATTAGAAAAAGAACTATCAAGAACAACATGCATTTGCAGGATGCAAGCATAACTGCCTTTTGCTCCATGGCAGCTTTGTTACGACTTTATTGGTATATGAAAAACTGTATCTTTTACAGTACAAAAATGGAAGCAGGAAGCTTTTAAGTCTGGTATATTAAGGAAGTCTGAAGGATCTCATGTACAGAAGCCATTCATTTTTTCTGAAAATAAAATGCTCCTTATGAGTCAGACAAGATAACAAAGATAAGTTCATAAAGTTTGCTATTATTAACTCATAAGCTATTTCAAGAATAAGCTAGTGATAACTGGACAAAAAGAACGAGTTTTGCTCACCTCCTCTCCTAAGGGCATCATCTGTGAATATTATTGGCAGGCCATTGTTCTACATGCTGTCATTCTATGAAACAGGATGCACTGCTTATTCATTCAAGTCTGCTCTTGTCTCATCTGACCATTTTCCCACATCAATATTTAAGATTCTCACTATTTGCAGCTGAACAGCACAACCTTTAAAAAGCACATGCAAAGCAGCTGCACATCCTTGAACTGCTCATGCATTTGTCTATATATTACTACCTTTATTCCAGATTTAAAAAAGCTCAAAAATAGCTGCAGCAGCTGAGGTAATCAGTTCAACAGAAATTATAACAGGCTAACAGGTCAATGATTTATTCAATTACATCAGGTCAACAACAGACATTAGAAGATCATATCAAGCTAAACACAAAACCTGCCACTTCTGGGTGAGAGATTATGTGACAAACTCCAGTTCCTCAGTATCACATTTTTGCTCTTACAGTCTCACAAAGTAAGAACAAGGTACGTCCTTTGCAGTTTTAAAGCCGGAAGTGAAAGTGTTGAGATGAAAGTGATAGCCGTTCCAAGCTTTGGAGTACATGGCTTCCCAGCTCCTCATACACATCTCTACCAGTCAACACTCTACTGAACACTCCAGTTCAGTAGAGATGGCAGGAAGCTCTGACTGCCAGAGCCCTGGCAGCAGTTATTGCACTACTAAGCAAAAGCACCACGTTGTTACTCTCACAATCAGCTCGGTTGGACTGTACAATTAGAATTCAACCTTCTAATTTTTTGCAGCTTTAGGACATAAATATAATTCTGGTGTTCAAAGAATGGTTATTTTCTCAGAGCTTACTGGCAGTAAAAATAAAGGAGTTTTTTAGATGAATAATGCTTTATTTTCCTATGAATATAATTTCCTTCCCAAACCTCACTCTGTTCTTGTTTCTAGGTCTCCAATACAGTGAGTGAGGATATTATTCTTCTCTGTAGATTCCCATGACACTTTGGCAGAAATTACAGCTGTGGCAAGCTTTGGATTGGAGGTTTTGCTTAATGAAGCGCTTAGCTCCATGACTGGTTGCTGTTGAAAATTAAATAAACAAGCAATATTTCTTTCATAAAGTAACAAGTGACCTGAGGGAAGCCTCTCTGGGTGGGAATGGAAAAAGAGTCACAATTTTGATGTTGTACAAGTTTCCATGAGTTAAGAACTTAGAGAGATGCTGGCAATTTCACTTCTTGCACCAATCTCCACTGCTTCCCATTTATCCTCTCTAAAAATCTAAAGGTTTGTTTTCCTAGTTACTGCAACACATCCAGAATACACTCCTACCTACAGTGTTTCAAGTGACACTACATACAAGACATAACATTAACATTTGACAATAATATATTAACTGTCAGCCGCATGTCTAGAACTCAACGGCCTTATGAAAAGGAAAAAATCCTGGCTGCTAATAGATCCCATTACTTGAATCCTTTGCTCCAACACAGAATCACAGAATGTTAAGGGTTGGACGGGACCTTAAAGATCATTTAGTTCCAAACCCCTGCCATGGCCAGGGACACCTCCCACTAGACCAGGTGGCTCAAGGCCGCATCCAAGCTGGCCTTGAGCACTGCCAGGGCTGGAGCATCTGCAACCTACCTGGGCAACCTGTTCACCACCCTCAGAATGACAAATTTCTTCCTAATATCTAACCTGAATTTCCCCTCTTTCAGTTTGTGCCTCTTATTCCTTATCCTATCACTACAACATAGCCATAGAAAAGTTACATGTGCGGCTGCATGCAAGGTGTTTCACCATGGCCAGCGGCGAAGCACAATGCAGTGCTATAGACCACTGAGTGCATTCACCTCACTATGAGGAGTGGATCTTTTTTAAAGGCCTCTGGACACTACTATAAAGACCATCATCAATGGCTGTGGCAGCACAGATCTTTTCTCAAGGCTGATGAGTAGCATTATGCCCGTCTCCAGCAACTGCGGTAGGCTCACAGCTCACCAAACCAGCCACTGCAGCTACAGGAACCCTCGAACTTCGAGGCTGAAGGGGCCTCGAACCGACGATCTCCGGCATCCATGGAATGTGCGACAGCTTCGAGGCACGGGCAGGGCTGTGGGGGAAGAGCAGAGCCGCCGGTACGGCGGTGCGGGGGCCAGGCTGGGCTGGGGGAAGCGCCCAGGTCCCGCCTGGTACCTGTGCCCAGGTGAGCGGGCCAGTCACACCTCGTTCCCCGCCTGGCTGTCTCTCCCTGCACGGTCTGACCGGGCGGGGAGAGACCGGGAGACACCGAAGCACAGACTAGACCCGCCTAGGGCCTGCGGCGAGGGCAGGATAGCCCGCGGCTCTCCGGGGACCGGGGGAGGGAGAGGGCCGGCCGGGGCCGGCGGGGCGCGGTCGGGTAGCCGGGCGGCGCCGCCTCGTTACCTCTCCATGGCCCGCACCGCGTAGCTGACGAGCGGCCTCCCCTGCACGGCGCAGAACTGCTTGGGAGTGGCGCCTCCCAGGCGCTCCCCGCTGCCGCCCGCCGGCAGCACGGCCGACACCGACACACCGCCGGGCTCCATCTGCGCGGCGTCCCGCGGCGGCTCCGCTCCGCGCCGCGCCCCCCGCGGCAGCAACGGCGCAACCGCCCGCCCGCCTGTTTTATTCGCCCGCGACGTCCGCGACCCAAAGAATCCAGCGCCCGCCCGCTCGCCTGCCCCCAGCGCACACCGGGCCCTATTCCTCGCCCACGCCGCGCTACGCGAGGCCCCACAGAGGCTCCCTCGGGCGCGGGCAGCCCGGCGGGATGAGCCCAGGCAGCGGCGGGGGAGCGCCCGGGGCACCGCGGCAGCACAACAGCGGGCACAGAGCAGGACAATAGGGGCACAGCGGCCATGGGCCCTTTAAATGCCCGGCGCGCGGGTGACTCCGGGTGGGCGGGGCCGGCGCGCGGGGCGGGGCCGCGCTGAGGGGCGGGGCGAGCCGCGTCCCGCTCTGCCCGCTCGCGGTGCGATCCGCGGGATGCGTGAAAGCGGGTGGGATGTGCTGCTTCAGCGAGGACATAAACACACTGCGCTTGGCGCCCAGGGAAAGGCGGGCTCACCGCGGGCCCGACTGTGGGCCGGCGTCCTCCTGAGACCCCCACAGGCTGGCTGGGGACACTTGCTGAATTGTGGGGATTGTTGCCATTCATCCTAGGAGGGAGAAGTTGGAATAAGATCATAGAATTTTTAAGGTTAGAAAAGGCCTCTAAAGTTATCGAGTCCAATCGTTAATCCAGCACGGCCATGTTCACTGTTAAACCATATTCCCAAATGTCCCATCCACACACATTTTGAATGCTTCCAGGGACAGTGATTCCACCACTTCCCTGGGCAGTCTGTTCCAATGCCTGACAGCCCTTCCAGTGAAGAAATTTTTCTTGATATTTAGTCTTAACCTCCCCTCTTAACTTGAGGCTATGTCCTCTCATCCTGTCACTGGTTGCTGGGAGAAAAGTCCAATTCCCACCTGGCTACAACCTCCTTTCACGTAGTTTTAGGGAGTGATAAGGTCACCTTGGAGCCTCCTTTTTTCTCCAGGCTAAACAACCCTAGCTTCCTCAGCCACTCTTCATAGGATTTGTGCTCTGCTCCCCTCAGCAGCTCCCTTTGCCCTTCTCTGGACCCGATCCAGCACCTCAACGTCTTTCTTTCAGTGGGTGGCCCAGAATTGAACACAGTACTCAAGGTGTGGCTTCGCCAGTGTTGAGTACAGAGGGATAATCATTGCCCTAATCCTGCTGGCCACACTAGTCCTGATACAAGCCAGGAGGCCACTGGCCTTCTTGGCTACCTGGACACAATGTCAGCTCATATTCAACTGGCTGTTAACCAGCACCTCTAGGTAAAACACTGGGAAAGGCTACAGTGTTACTGTAGGCAGTAGCTGAGACCGGTTAATTGAAAAATTCCCAGAGGTGATACTGATTAAGTGGCAGAGGAGACAGTCCAAGAAGGAAGGGGTTTGCTAAGCATGACATCAGGTCACATATTTGTAAACAGGAAAATAGGTCTCTGGTTGATGTGTCTGGCTTCACTGTACATCTTAGGCTGTAACTTGAGTATATTTAAATACCACAGCTACAGTCTATCCTCATCTGAAAGTTTTATGTATCTCACTGTAACCATACCACTGCAAGTCTGAAAGGACTGTTGGGAGCTTGTTGCTGCTTATCAGGGAAGAGCAAGGGCCAGCTACTCCAAAAGGGAAGGGGAGCCTGGAGCAGAGCATGGTATCAAGGCAGGTGAGAACAGTAGCCTCACCAACAAGGAGCCAGGATGCTAAGGATGAGCCAGGGTAAGGATCAGGACCTCAATATCAGACATAGTGCAGAGATCACCTGGCCTCAGTGAGGTGGCAGATCCCAGGGCAAGCCAGGATGCCAAGCCAATTTGTGTGGCTCAAGGTCAGGAAGGCATCAAACCAGGTGCAGACATAGGGGACCAACAGTGAAGACTGCTTAAAAGGAGGAGGAGGAGGAGGAAGAGAAAATGAGGGTCAAGACCTAACTTCTAGCTATCTTCATAACAGCTCTTATTAGTGGAAGACCTAACTTTGGACTTGACAAGCTAGACTCCTTTACTCAGCCATCTAAACTTTTTGAAGGTGGGTACACTCAGGGCCCTAACACTGTCCTCTTTGACATTATTTTCAGGAAAACATAAGTGCCTTATATGCAGGCTGTTCTAAAATTACCAGAGGCTTTAGAGTCTGCAGGATTTTTGAGCTATTCTGTATATCTTTGAGAAGCTGACATTTACAGCTTTTCATGTTTCTGTACGCTGTGTTTAAAGGAACCTAAGTAGAACACAGACAGAGACCATTCTGAGGAGTAGATCTGATTGAAAAAGCAGCATGGAAGGAAGTTTGCTATGTCCCAGCTGGGCTGCTTTGCCAGTGCCAGCTGTGGACTGGGGTAAAATGATCATAAGGGCTTGCAGAAGCATCGTAAGCAGGAGTCATACAGTAGGAGTGAAGTGATGCCTCCTAGCAAAGGCAGGAGTTCACAGATATCATTGTTACCTGCAGTAGCAGGAAAGTCATGGAAAACTGGACAATGAGGTAGAGAACATGGACACTTTACATGCAAAGGTGCCTTGACAGTTCTGACAATGAGCAGAAATCACATCAGCTTGTACTGTGCAGTGAAACATGAGAGGGACTGATACCAAACCTTTTGAATAGAAACATGCAGATGTGCCTTCTAGATAATGATGTCTCAAAAGCTTCTGTAAGGAACAAATGTGTTATCATGGGCATTGAAGGAAATGGACATGTTAAAAAAAAAAAAAAAAAAAAGAGAAAAATGTATGAATTTTACAGATTACTGAAAAACTTATGGAATGGAGACTCTTTACATTAGTGAGTGGGATTAGCTAGAAGTTGAACTGCCTGCCTCCTGACAAGTGTGGATGTCATTGTTTTCAGGGCTTTTTGTCATGTAGAAGGGTTTTTTTTAATAATTAATTGGCTCAGAAACTGTTTAACTGTTCATATTCTTTTTCAGTGGGTCTTATACTTTCTTTTCATGTAAAGTATTTCACTACAACTAATTCCTGACTGATGACATATATTTGTCTGTTGTCTCTCTTCAAGACTTCCAAGTTTGACCTGTGAATCTTCCCTGTGCAGACTGTCATTGGTAGAGCATCACTTCTTTATTATCAGATACCCAAAATGTGTTTTTCCTCTTGAGGTAGGCACCTCCAGTGTCCAAAATCATCTTAGATTCTATTTTTTTCTTGCAGCAGTTCTATAGAGACACGTTCATGGCAACTTGTTCTGAAACACTCCCACTTTTTTCCTTTTTTTTTTCTTTTTCAGTGTAACAGACATTCTGAATTCCTGTCTCAGGTCTTCATGCTTCTATTTACAAAAAGCACAAACATTAGTCAACTCTAGCTGATTTTCCAGACCTTTTTATTGTTTACTTTACTATAAGGAGCAAAATAAGGTGTTTTTAATGCCCATGGCTCCTCCCACAATACATCAGTTCTTGGGGTAGATAAGTATGATATTCCCAAACACCAACACAACCTTCAGAACTATTTTCCCCTTTCTTCTTGACACTGTGGTTTTACATGTCTTCACCTACACCCACAGTCTGTTGTGTCTAGTACCTTCTCTCCTGTCCAGACAGCATTTCCCCACTTCATTTCTTTCAGTAATATTAACTTTTCCTGTGAAGGACAAAAAAGGCAAGAGAGATTGAGGAAAGAAGACCGTGTGCTAAATTTGGTTCTGTTCTTGTTCTGAAGCCCATTTTCCTTACTGTGCTAAAGGGATGAGACTTGATCGGTCCAGAAGAAATGATATTTGATGGATGGACATTGATGAATGCAGACTTCAGTGTCATCAAATCTGTTGTATATTTATGGTGAGATTTGATGATTCAGCCAAAAAGCACTTTGAAGCTGCTTTTGGCTGCACTTGAACATCAAATGTTTCAGATGTTTTCATGTTTTTCGCAGTTCCTATGGAGTCAAAAGATTCTTGTCTTGTGTTGATAGCACCTGTTAGTTTTTCCAGAAGCCCTTCAGTATAGACTCTTGGGGTCTTGTTTATACTAAAGTTTTTACTGCCATTTCTCCTTTTTATTTTCTGTTTTCTTGGACAATGATGTGGAAGGAAGACCATATTTAACATCCTTATCCATTTATACTGTTTTACCATGAGTTAAAAAAACTGGGGTTTTGGGGTTTACATCTTTTTAATATTCATTTGTTAGTAACATGCAGTGAAGCACAGTGACATTTTGTGTATACATAATTTGCCTTCAGTTCCATTTCATTATGCATTTTGTATTGAATCAATCAACTATTTTGGTTGCTGTGCATATATATTTATGCTCATACATAAACATTTGAAGTGGGGTAAAATGTAAATTCACACATATTGGGAGAACAATTTTGCAGTTTTTAATTGAATAAAAAGGGGCAGAGGCAACATTTACCTCAAAGCAAATAAAGAGCAGGCTAATCCATCATTTCTGTGCAGGCATATAACATCTGAAACCACAGTAGTAGTTTGCAATTATGCAATAAATATGCCAATCATATGTTTGTGTCCTGGGTTCACGTGGCTGAATTTTCAGTAATAGGGGGCCATAGAGATGATTTCAATTAGAAGCTACTAGAAGTTTTTGCTATTCTATGAAAAAGACAATGATAGGCAGCGCCAGGATGGACTTCCTACTACTAGACCATGATATTTGCTTCTGTGATAACATATTTAAGAACACAGGCACAGAAGGAATTAGGAGCCATGCAGGGGGAGGTGGCAGGCCCCAGGTGTGGGCCAGGCCCCCTTTCTGCCCCTGGCCCTGGGCCAGGGACAGGTGTGGCATTGAAAACCCCTCTGGTCGAGACATGTAACAGAGTGGAGAAAAAACTCAAGAGAGAAACTGCCCGGCTGAGACATGGCACAGAAAAAATTCCAGCTCGGAGGAGAGCAGAGGAGAACATGAGATAGCAACGTGGACTTCAAGGTTAGTGTAGCTGGAGGGGGGAGGAAGAGGCCCAGAGAGGCCTCCCTTTCCCCCTCCAGCAGGGGAAAGACAAAGCTGAGACCCCTCCTGCCTGCGGAAGACTGTTGGGGAGCAGAGATCCCCCTCTGCAGCTCCTGAAGGAGCCCACGCCAGAGCAGAGGAGTGCATGAGGAGGTTGGGACCCCGTGGGAGGCCTAAGATGAAACAAAGTCTTGCTGGAGACCTGTGGCCCATGAAGAGAGAAACCTACGCTGGAGCAAGTTGTCCCACGTAGGACTTGTGGCCCTGTGGGGGAAATCCACGCTGATGCAGCTCATTCGTGACCCAAGGGACAGCAGATTATGGAAGAACTGTGGCCCGAAGGATGGGACCACGCTGGAGAGGTCTATCGAGGACCGTGGGGAAGGGACCCCACAGGAAACAGGGGAAGGACTCAAAGCCATTACCCCCTGTAACCGTGGTGAGGACTATGGTGAAGCAAGATGTCCCCTTGCAGCCCATAGGGAAGACCATCAGAGTGCACCTGATGGAAGAGTGAGCCCCCAGGAGAGTGAATTGGAAAGAGTTCCTAAGAGATGGATTTTAACAGCGGCAAAAGCAGCCGTTGGCTGTGACTTTCCCCCTTTCTCATCTCCCTGCATGTCTGAGGGAAGGGGGGAGTAGAAGGAAAGTGTTGTGCTTTAAGACTGTTTTATTCTTTTACTCTTTTAGTTCTTATTCTATTAGCAATAATTTAGTTTTTAGTTTAAGTTTGTTAGCAATAAATTTAAGTTCTATTCACTTTGAGTCTGTTTGTCTGTGAAAATTAATTAATGAGTGAATCTCCCAGTTCTTATCTCTACTCCGGAATTCTCTGACTGGTTTTTTTCCCTCAACTCAGAAAACAACAGAAGTGGGGAGGAAGGGGGAAAGCGGTTTTCAGAAGTGTTTAAAATCCAGCCAGAGTCAAAACCACGACAGTTTGAAGGGAAAAGTGGGTGTTTTTTTCTTTTATTTTTAATTGAAGAAGATATGTACAAATTGGAATCAAATTACAGTAGGGACATTCACCTGAAAATTTGGCTGCTGAGGGAAAATATCATCTGTTTCTATTACTGACTCATAGTATGGTTTTTAGAGAACATTAAGTTATTGGAGTGGTAGAAATCGTTCTGAAAGGTTTTTGTGAAAAACTAGTAACTGAGAAATTGTCTTTTGTCAAAGTAAATTCTAAGCTCTTGAACCATTTTATTTTTAATGCAGGCAAAATGAGATGAATTTGTCTTTTCCTGGCAAGCAGCAAGGTTCACTATTGAGTGTTTTAAAGGGAAGTGCATGGAATCAAGTCACATTTCTCAAGTTAGAGTGAACTGTAAAAGCAAAATTACAAAAAAATTAAAATGCTTCCTACCATGGAAGTACAAGATCCATAAAAGACAACATAAAGCTACAAGTATTTTAAATCTGAGAGCCATTATTCAAGCTAACATGGTATCTGTAGCATTCTGAGCAGTGGTGCAGGCTTTTAACCTGAACCTTGTGTTTGCCAGATTGTATTTCACTAATTTTATCCAGATATATAAATTATTTCTTCAGTGGTGGCAAGCCATAAAATCCAAAGCTGTAAGGAAGAAAGTGGAATGCCAGTTCTCTTTAGACAGTTTTTCTCTTCAAGTAGGACAGCAGTCTTGGCTCTCTTGAAATCACCAATAACTGTTTCTAATTGTTAAAGTCACTGTTTACAGAAATCAAAGCAGTTCTTTGCATATCTAAAGAGATTAGAAAGTCCTCCAAAAGACAGAATTTCAGTTTTTGTCTTGCATGTCTGTTGCTATTTGTAGCACATTACACAAGATCTTAAAGCCTTAGGCTTCATGGAAACCATAATTTGTTTCCAGATTTTTTTTTCAGTTCTGATTGATCACTAGAAAAAATAATCCTGTGACAGTTTTACTTTATGCTCTTCACAGTCTTTTACTTGTAGCCTGAGACTGATCAACCCTCCATGTAGTCCTTTTGGACTGACTTACATCTTTGCTATTTCAGCCTTTGTTGCACAGCAGCTGCCTCAGAGTATTTGTTCTGTGGTGACAGTGGTTCCCAAGTCAATGTCATGTCATAGGGAACACACAGCTCAAGGCTGTATAATAGATAGGGGAGTGCTGAAAAAGGCAAAAATATTTTCCATTCAAAGCATATTTAACACCTTCAGGGAAATCTTATCTTATTTCATATTAGCATATATTTATATTTGTGTTTTTACAAATATGACTGTAAAGGGTTATTTCTTGCTTTTAGATTGTTTGATGAAAGATGCTATAGATGTGTGGAATACTTAGATAAAGTGTTGTGCTATTGATTTGCTCCTATTGCTATGTGGAACTGAGATCAAAACAGCATGTAGTCAGTAGGGAAGTTATGCACATGCATAACTTAAATGATGTAAATAATTGACTATCAAATATCAAAGAGTCCTTACATGCCCCATACACAGTGGCATAGAATCACCTATAGATCAGATCCCTAAGGGAAATTCTGAGTGCTATTGCCTTCATAGGAAGTTCTTCAAAATATATTTTTTTAATAGTTGAAGCATAAGTAGATACTATGAATGCTACAGTAAAAAAAATGTGGTCTTTGAACACAGTGGAGTGCTTTGATACTTGCACATCATTGTAGGTGTGTTGAAAAACATACATTGAGTTTCACCTGTTGTATCCTGTGTGTTTTATGTCACACCCTTGGCATTGTTTTGCATGGTTCTGGTAGCTAAATTTCTTTTAGAGCTTATATAGAATACTTGATACACAGAGGAAGCATCTTGCTTATGTTCTGTGCAACTGCTAGAGAAAAAGATGACAAATATTGCACTTGATGTTTGACACAAATTTTGAAGCTTCACCCTAAAATCTTATATTCCCCCTGAAGTGTTTATCCATTCTCTACCTGATAATCCTCTAGGGCATTTATCTGGGGTATGGAAGGTTAGTTCAAGAGCCAATGAGTATTTTGTATGCACAAAGTAAAAGAATTTAAATGTAAGAGAATTACTCTATAGTATGTTATTCAATAATTCATGAGAGTGAGAGTCCCTGATTGCAGGAGTTTTTTGTGAAATTCAGAAAGGTTAAAGACTTGAAGGAATTCAACTATTCTAGCAAGTAGGTTATAAGATGGAGGCCTCATGTAATTTTTCATTAGAAATGGCTGACTACTCTTAAACACCTGGCTCTGGAAGGGTTTTGTATATTCTAGGTATGTTGGTCAAATGTTAAATCGTGCCAAGTTTAGGTAGGCCTATCTGCTCCACTTTGTGGAGCTCCACAATCACCATGTATTGTGCTTGTTAACGGGAATTGTCTTTTAGAGTCTTCGACTGTTGGAGTGCATTGAATGGTGACATTAACAAAGACATGGAAGTTCAGGGATGGAAATCCCTCTTTTCCACTGTCACTCTGATTTAACAGCAGGCACCAGTCATTAGGACAGTGACCTATCATGTCATTAAAAAAAAGAAATGTTTAATTTATTCTTTTTTGGCAAATGTCGAGTCATGACTGGAGAAACAGTTACCTCTGAGGAAATACTAATGGCAGTTTCCTTTTCCCAAGATGATTCAAAGCAGAGATGGGCTATGAACTGGTTAAAGAAGTGGTTAAATGAACTGGTTAAATAAGTTAAGCCACAGATGTCAAGACACCAGTGATATAAAATTATGTAGTGCAACATTAGAAAATACTTTAAGAGCTGAAGTTAGATTTGAAATAGAATTGGGATTTTCACTGCTCTAAATATTTGGTTTAATTTTGGTGTGTGCATATCATCATGCTGTGTTTTATTGCTTTACCATGTTCTGTGTTATCTCCAGGGAATGTTTGTAAAGGAATATGAAACAATTCACTAAACTTCAAGTGATGGAGAGAATCAAACAATACCGATGAGAATTTGCAGATTTGGTATGAATAGGGGTACAAGCTTTATTATTTACTATTATTACTATTATTTATTATATTACTACACCGAAAGCATTGCTTCTGCATCTCTTGTCATTTTAATAACAGTCCTTACTTTAAGAATGCTAGGAATGTTATTCATTAGTCCTATGTTTGAAGAACATAGATAAAGTCAGTCTGACAGAGTTCTTATAGGAGGGATTCCAGCCATGTAAGTTTTTACTTAATAAATAAAGACTGGTCCTAGCTATACCATCAGAGACTGAAACTGCAGCCAGCAACACAAGATACTATGCAACACAAAAACTGGACTTTGCCTTCATTGTGGATTATATGTTATATATTATACAAAACAATCGTCTGGAGGTAGTTCATTTTCTCCTCTTCTTTTGATTTTTTAGAGTTACTTTCTAATCTTTTTGGCAATTTGTAAGGGAAAATGCAGCCTGCCTTGTGGTAAACTTTGTGAATCTTTTTTCTCTTTCTAAACAGTTGCTTTATAGTGAGCAAAACATGCAGAACGATATTCCTTAAAAACAGTAGTCTTGTCCTAATCCTTTACCTCATCCTTTGCTGGCTTATGCAGTTATAGCACAAAAATGTCAGATTGGAAAGGGTCAATCCTTTGATCCTGTTCAGTTTTTAGAAAGATCAAGGTTACAGAATTTTCCCAACTGCAGCAATGTGGCTACCTGTCATCCAGCAATTATATAGAGACTCAGCTTGTTTAACATACACCGCTGAGCAACCATCAAAGGTTAACCATTTTCCAACTTACTAATCTAGTTGGATGCAAACCAACTACTTAATGAAAAATGCTCTGTATTCTGTTACTGTTTTTCTGAGTAATGCAGTCCAACTCACCCTACTTTAAAAATTCTTCCTGGTATCCACCTGTGCCAGTACACTTGTGTTTCTACATACATTGTTTTCTTCAGTACTGAACACTTCAGAAAATGGATTAAGTAATTAAGTAATGCATCCTTCTGGGTCTGTGTATGTGTGTTTTGGAAAAGAACTGTGGAGCAAGTAAGCTAACTACTGGAAAGAAAAGAGTTTGGGCATTGAGACACTATGGGAAAGAGGATTTGGATTTTGCTAGAGCCATAAGTTTCAAAGTGAAGGGCAGAAGCAAACAGATTTGCACAGGGCTGCAGTATTTGAGTAGATAAAGTGTACCACAAGGTACAATGTTCTTAAGATTCAGACAGTGGTTTGAATGGTGTGTCTAATGAGGGCTTTTATGGAAGAATTATGCAAAGAAGTATTTAATTAAGCAAATAAAAATGGAAATCCTTAATATTTACTTAATATTTATTCTTGGCAAAGGATGTTGGAAATGTTTTCTTCTGGCAGAGGTGTCAAGGTTCATAACTGATTACAAAAAGATAAAAGAAAATATGGGGACAATAGTTGCAGAGCACCTAAAAGAGGTTTTATGGATAACTCACTAGCTATATCCTTGGTGGTCTTGTTCACAAAATCCGATTACTGTAATTTTATAGGTGTATATGATATATCATAAAGATATATATTTTATGCAGGTTGTAAGCACGATTTTGAGCCAAATTCTTCAGTAAGGAAGTCCAGGTGTGTGACAGACTGCTGGCATTCTAAGAAACCTGTATGTGAACTTTTTCAGCTTAGGCAATATTCATTCTCCTCAGGGAGAGGCGGCCGTGGTCACCCACCAGAAGATATAAACAGTGCAGTGAAATGTGCTTTTATGGCAGATTCTCAAGTCTCCCTGACTTGCCCTGGTTCAGTGTGAAATGGTACAGACACACTGTAATGCACATTCTTCCTCTTGCATGGGAAATGAAGACACAGAGACAGTCAGAAATGGTTATCTACCATGTGCATTTAAACTTGGCAGTCTGCTAAATCCCGAGGGTAACATGTTCATGGGCTACTGTTTGGCTTGGCATTTTGCAGACAGAACAAGTCTTTTGAAGTCTCATGAAAAGTTGTGAGGATCAGAAGAAAATGAAGAACACACAGCACATGCTGTCCTCCACATGTCATTTTGTTCCATTTTTTAAATCCATCTTCTCTTCTTTCTCCTCTTTTAGCCATACCCAAATTCGGACGTTTCAATATCTGAAAACAAAACATGCAGTGCAGCAATACAACCAGTTCTCAGGTGCTGTAAGCTGTTCTGGCTAGCATACTAAAAATTGGAATAAAGATGCACAAAAGCAAAAGTTTCAGCAGGCTTTTTCAGTGGGAGAAAAAAAACCAACAAAACAAAAACCAAAAGCAAGCGTTCCTTGCTAAAACCAAAATTTTTGTAGCTTTACATTTTAGAAACACTCAGCCCTCTGGTCTCCATCCCAGTTTAATGGCCATAGGGAATCTAAAATGGCTTTCTTCAACCCATCCCAAACTAACTAAAAAAATAAATAAATAAGTAAATAAATAAAATAATAATCTAACAAGCAACAGATGTTTAAACTTGCTTCAGCTGCAATTAAAACAAAGTCTTTGTGCTACAGAGTGTTTCAAAGCTTTGCATAGTCCCTCAGTTTCTCAGCGGCTGTTGTTGTGGTAGGGCTAGGCAAGTACTTTTCTACTTAGGCCCTGTCCCTCAACTCTCCCCTGGTTTATATGAAAGAACTGTAATGAGTGTGCCTGGCTGGCTCTTCTTTAGCCCACCAAAGCATTGGACTTCACTGAATGGTTTATGCTTTTACTAAATTCCTTCACAATTTCCTTACTAAGTCATTTCTCACTGGGGCTAACAAAACAAATCAAATGTGAAACTCCTAGGCCAAGTCAGAGCATGGTTTTGCCTCTCAGTAGTCAAAATTAAAAAATGATGCATCCAATCATTCTAAAAAAGAGATTTAAAACATTTATGTATCAAAAATCAAGTGTGCTGTATTACTATAGTTCAGAACAGCTATGGTTGTAAACAATGAGACAATTATACACTATTGCAAAACTACTAAAATAGAGCAAGGGACAGAAAACAGACAAAGTGTTCAACAAAACATTTTTAGGTGGTTTATTATTTTTTACTTAAGTAGGTGGTAGCAAAGGTCAGTCTTTTGACAGCAGTTGTCGTTGCAGTTTACTAAACGGAACTATATTATTGTTTTAGGGAATTCTGATTTAGGCCTCTTTTCTGAGGAGCTGACTTCCTTTTCTTTTTTTCCTCATTAATTAAAAATTAAGAGTATTTTCTTATATAGAAGTACTGAGGTTGTAGTTTGAATATTTACTCAGTGGTAGGCAATATCACTTGCAAATCACACTTTTCTAGTGTGTCAGTTCACATAACTCATACAAGGAGTGAGCTGAAAGGCTGGATGTCTTTCAGAAAGATGCATGGGCAGGCTTCTTGTTGTGGGGGCCACGTTCAGGCAAAATTAACAAATCCAGTGACAGAATGTCTGCTTAACTCATAAATCTCTAGAGAATTTTTAGGTTTAGCCTGGAGCCATGTTTATGTGTATGTCAATGAACCGAAAATCAAAGCCCCTTGCCTGGCCTACGGGAAGGGAAATGCATCATGAGAATAGGATACCTTCCAACTCTAAGGATTCCTTATAATTTTCAACTGAACACCTCCAGGTTAATACTGTAGCAACAAGACTCTCACAGTGGAATGTACTGAACAGCCCTTTCTTGATTAATGCTGTACTTCTTCAGGAAGGATATAAAGGTCAAGGTTAGAAGGACTAAAGTGATTTACTATCAGAAATCTGTTAGGTATTTTGAAGGATGTTATTCAAATGTCTGCTTTATTTCCTAAGAAATGACTGAGCTCGGATTTGGGTGGTTTTGATTCCAAGGCTGCTGGAAAGGAAAGAGCAACAGATTTGTTACTATTATTAAAAAAAAACTGAATAAATAAACTTCTCAAGGGCCTTTCTAGTCTAGACTGCAAATGTCAGGCCCTTCTGACTTCCACAGCTGATAAATGTCTTAATGACACACACTATCTACCACTGCCTCTATAAAGTGTGCCTCTGAGTGCTACCATGCTATCAAAACAATCAGCATCTGGCTAAGTTTGTTTCTAGTGATGTCTAAGGAAAATTGATTTCCACTCATTATAAAACAATTTGCCACTTAGCTGGGGGCAAATTTCATCAACTCAAAAGTAATGAAATAGATTAACAAATTATTTCCAATGTATTCACTTTTAGTTTCCTAAAGAAGCAAGTATGAGAACTTGTAAAATTATTAGGTTCTTTTTAAGATGTTTGAAATGCCTTTTAAGAAGCCCTTGGACTTAGCGAACTGCCCATATGATCAAACATCACTGAGAAAGTCAACTTCTATATATTCTTAGTGTAATAAATCTAGACTATTTGTGGTCTAATTTATGTCAAAACTTATCTGCCTCTACATTGTACTCTTTCAAAACACTTACATGCTTCTTGTATCTATTTGGCTTAATATTTTAGGTGAAAACTAAGAAAATTTTAGCATGTTTGTCTTTCCTTTTTAACTTTGAAGCAAACTTAAGATGTATCATATTTAAAATTATTTCAATATAAGCAGTACTATTTTGTTCACTGAGTCTTTGATAAACTTTGGCCAGATTCTCCACTGTCCTCCACAAGAGCAGTGGCCCATTTCCTCATCACTGCTACTTTACATGTTGGAGATTCTCCACACAGAAAAAGAACTAGTTAGATGTGCTCGTATAATAAATGCCTTTTTTTTCAGATCCTTGGATAGATCCCTCTGAGTTCACATGTAACAAGACAAAACAGAAGGCAGACTGTATATGCCAGATTTAAGCATTCAGAGTTAGGAGTTGCATCACAAAGAGTAACATTATTCCTTCAGAAAATTCAAGATTAACATATTTCTAACACTGCTTTCCTGCAGATCTCTCCCACAAAGGGCCAAAGTCCTGGCCAAAGAGGAGACCATAGCAAATTCAGGTGGCACTTCAAAGTTAAGTTGCAGCTGATGGACAATGCTCCTGCTGGCTTCCCTTATGTTCCCTCAAGTATGCCAGACTTAGAGATGGGCCCCACGGTCTTTCTATAGCATGTCCAGCAAAGTTTCATGAACTCATTTTAGCAGAATTGTGTCAGATTATTTCCCCAGGGGTAGTTCTGCATGAAAAGACAAATGAGAAGTTATTATCTCTATTTCTAAATGGAAACTCTTTATTAAACATGCATATTGTTCCTACAGTAAAACTTCAATGACTGGAAAAGAGTTATGAGCAAGATGTGCAGGTTTTTTCACCATTCTACTTTCTGGGATTCAAACAGAACAGGTAGGCCAGCTTTACTGATTTTTGGTGACTATTGGCTTTGAAAATAATTTTGGTTAAATTTTGGTCCATTATCTCAATCTTTTGTCCTTTATCATCTTGAACAGGTAGCTGGATAACAACTTAAAAATGGATAAATGTTTGGCATTTGGGAAATTTTTTTTCCCTCATGAAATGATTGAATGAGACTATGTCTATTAAAATAAAAAAATAATATATCTCTAGGTCAGCTGGACTGATATGCCTAGAAGCAATGTCATGTCACTTCTCTCCCTGCTAACTCCTTTATTCATCATCTCTCCTTTTACGCTTAAAAGAAGCACCTTTAAGATCAGGGAATTTAAGTATAAATGGATTCTGGTCTCATCCTTTTGATATTTTCACAGTCACAAAACTGCATTTTGACCTAGCTTTGAAACAGCTAGGTCATTAATGCAATGGGGTTTTTTTACCAGTACTACCATGTGGATCACTTAAATTGAATAAAAAGTATACATCTTTTTTTACAAATAGCAGATTTTAAAAAGAATTTTTGAAAGTAACTTTTAGGAAAAATCATTAAATTTTGTCGGCAAAATTCAGGATTCAGTCAGTCAAGCGGTTCTACTACATTAACGACCAAGAAAGATCTCTTCCAAGAACTTAATGATAAACCTTTTGAAATTAAAATGCAAAACAGGATGAGATAAAAAGAAGGTCAGAGAGCTTGTGTGAGACCTTATCAGGCAAGACTTTTCATTATTATCCTCTTGTGTAATTTTTACTTTGGGTGCAAATGGGTTGTAAAAGTTAATGATTTAAGAACAGCAGAATCCCGTGATGAAATCTTACCCATAGTGTTTCAATATAATTTGAAAGATTGAGAACACGTGATTCATGCACTATGTGTTGAAAGGTAGATTAATTACTATATATTTTCTGATAGATTCTATAAGAATTTGTGGATAAACCTGATGGACTCTACTGGTTCTATGGAAAAGATGAAACCATATGTAAGTTATACCATTACTCTTTGGCTTGATCATCACTAATGAAAAGAAAAAAAACGGTGGTGTCTCACTAGCTTGTAAAACTTCCCAAATACACACTTCTTTTGAAATGTACAACTTGAGAACTGTCAAATTAGAACCTAGCTTGAACCAATAAGCACCATCTCTTAAATGTTCATATAAGATTTTTACATCCAGGGAGATTGTTTTAATTTTAAATTTCAAGGATAGATTTTGTCAAACCAAATAACGTTCTCTCTTTTTTTAAGATTAAATGTTGTGACTGATAAAAATGTGTGCATTTTCATACACAGAGCCAGACAATACAGGTTTTTAGCAGTGTTTATTTTTCTAAAAAACAAACCAATGAATTTGAAAGGAAGTCTGTCTTTTGATTGCACACTTTTTAAACAAAAATAATACAAGGTGAAGAATGAAAAATACAGTTTTTATGTTGCTACTTCGAAATAACACCTAAGTCTATGAATGTTCAAAATTAAAATATATACCAAGAATGCTAAAATGTCTATTTTACATTATCTACAAAATTATGTTCTAATCCAGCCACAAATCATAGGAAAATACTTTGATACATATGAAAAGCTATAAACATAAGGAAATTTTGAAGGGAAATAACACACATAAAAGCTCATTAAATAATTACAACAACAAATAAATAGTTTGTTCAGCTTTGCTTTTTGATTGCTGCCATGCATATTTTAATTTTTGGTATACTGAGATAAGAGAAAGGTAAGCATGCAAAGCATCTTTTTAGAATGAATCTGAAAGCAGATACAAGGTGTTGTATTTTTAAGCTGTTGTCAAAAGTTCATAAAACATGATATAGAAGGCAATTGATGTGATAAATGTTCTCAGGAAAACACACGACAAAGCATCTTTTTACAAAATAGACTTCAGTGAAGACTCATGGCAAGTTTTCTTTGCCTCCATGGGTGGAGAAAATGTAAAAGTTTATAGTATGGGTTTGGAAGGCTTGTGTTATTCCCCATCTTGAGCATTTGGAAAATCACCCAAAATGTCCAGATGCTGAGAATGCCCCTTTTGATTTTGGTCAAAACAATAAGCAAGTAGTGTCAACTGAGAACACAGCAATGGCAGACTTGTCTTTAAGCAGTCAGAAGGGTAAAGCAAATGGTTACAGGTGAGTTCAGTTTTGGCACGAGGAGAGGGAGATGAGAGAGGAGAGAATGTTTGACTTCTAACTTGTACTATGTTTGCTGGATTTACTGGCTCTTTTCCTCTCTTTGTGGTGCTGGATAGGTTTTGCTTGAGAGGTTCCCTCGAAGTTGTGGCTGGACTCGTTGTGCTGCCTGGTGTATCGCTTGCACTTGCACGCTGTGACCACAGTTATTTTGTAGGTTCTTATACTTCCATCCTGGCATTGAAGCTGGATCCTCTGAGTGCGAGTTTTGTCGTTGACACATCTCCACTCCTGTGAGCTCCGCCTGCTCCAGTACTTGGTTCCGTAACCTCCTCCAATCCAGTTGGGGAGCAGTGGCAAAGGGAGGCACTCACCAGCACACACCAGTTCCTTCAGGGGGTTAATGCTGGTGCACTGGCCATCAGAAATGTACTTGGTGGATCTCAGTTCCCGACAACCAACTTGAACACGATCTGTAGAATGCACAGAACAATAAACACTGAAATTCAGAATGGAGCAATTTCCTCAGCCAGTCATTTTCACATTAACCAGGTATGTTTTGCAGAAGTTAAAGTAGGTTGTAATCTTTACAGGACATCTCTTTACTGTTGTGTCCCCCAACACAAGGGCCTCAAGCGCTGATGGTATCTCTGGGTAATACCAGAGCATAAAGAAATCCTAATGATATGCACTTCAGCAGTTGTGGGAGAAGAGGCAATTTTATTCTCTATCCTTCTTCTCAGGGACATACCTTTTAGAAGAGAAAAATGCCCCAAGGGAAGAAATGTTTCCTGTTTGTTCTCAATCTAGGGAATCTGCTCTGTGATGTTTACAATTATGTTGGATCATTAGCAAGAGGGTAAATAATGCTTTGGAAATGGTTTATATGCTTCTAAATGAATTTCAAACAGTGTGTGTCTTCTCTTTCCATGGTTACAGTGGACTGAGTCTCCCATGAACTCTGTGGCTTCGAACATAGATACTGCAGGAGTGGTAACAGCTGAAGTTACCAGGGAATGGGGTTCTGCCTACGAAATTTGAATGATTAGCAGTAACAATTTCAGAGGGGTCATTCTGTCCTCAGGATAAGACCAGCTTTGTATCTGTAGTAGTCTGTATGCTATATGTTACATAGAGGATCCTGCAAATTCTCTCAGACAACTGACAGAATCGACATGCAGAGCTTCTCAAACAGGCATGTTTGTACCTGTCTATATGTGCGGCTCTGCACTCCCTGCAATAAACACAACTGTTTATTTCAGTAATTACACTTTGAAATAAACGCCCACAGTGTGCTTAATTTTAACAAGCAATCTTTACTGGCTGTGCTCTCCTTCTTTCTGAAGGACAATTACGGCACGGATTCTACACACAATGCAATTAACTAACACTTTTAAAATAGAAGTAATTACTAGAAACATTTCAGAGTGAATCATAAAAGGCTTTGAAGGTACATCTACATATCACAGCTAGAGGCTGCTTCTGTTTCTACTTGGATTTTTGGAAGCAACAGAGACACTGCATTAAGATTAGTTCACCCTGTCTCCTGTGTCTCATGGCAGGCAGGCAGAGGGACTGTAAATCTGCAGGCTAACCCCAGGACTAGTGACAGGGCTGCTCTCCTGATTGCCTTGCAGAAAAGATTCAAGGTTGCCTTCCTGCAGCTGCACTCAGGAATGTACCTGGAAGCAGCTGGCCACAGATATAAGTTTGTCTCCTGTTTTTCTGTCTTTCCTGGCTCAGCTTTTCGCCAGTGACAGCTCATTGACAATGAATACATACGGGGCTGCTCCAGTAATCTTATAATGATGAGGTGTTTCCTGTGCACTTAAACCCTTTGCATTCACGGAAGCTGACACACCTGGCTTAGCTGAAAGGTATTGGTGTCACTTGCTGCCTTCACTTTCCAGGGATGACTCTATTTTTATCGAATTGTTGTTGGTTGGTGTGTGTGTGTTTCTCAGTTTGGATTTGTTTCATTTTTAAGGAGGTGGGCAGGGGAGTGAACAGATAAAGTCAGCAGGTTTCCAGATCCCCACGTACCTGACATATATTCATAAAACTCAGCAGGAAAAGACTAGATATAAAAAGGCAAGTTAGAGCAGAGATCATAGGTAAATTATGAGCTGATTTGTTTACACTTGCTGGAGGTGTTAAGCGGTTAAGAGCTATAGCAGGAAGTAAAACCAAACAGCGGGAACGAAATTCAGAGTATTTCATTGCATTTGAAAAGTAGCTCAGACACCTTCCCTGCTCGCAGTGGGAGGTGAGCTAAGTAAGCGAGCGCTCTGGAAATGCCTTTCACTCCTCTTCCATTATCTCGCTTCCCTGCCGGATAACCCACAGAACGCGGCATTCCTGGATGAACCTCCCTCAGGAAGTAACCTGGCCGAGCGAGCCGGTCCTACAGGACTCCCCAGCACGGGGGAGGGCGGGCTGTTGGCTCGGGGGCCGCCTGGCGAGGCAGATCCTGGCCCGGAACCAGCAGCATCTCCCCGCGCCCCGGCTCCCCCCAGGCACCGGTTCCTGGAGCGCCGCGCTCGGGCCGGGGGAGCACGGGGCGCCGGGCGGGATGCGCAGCTCCGGACGGGGCTCCGCTCCCGCTCCCGGGGCCGGGAAGGGCGCAGCTGCCGCCCGAGGCTGCGGGACGTGGTGGAAGTGCCGCCGGTGGGATACTCACTGTTACGGTCCGATCCAGCGCTGGTGTAGTGCCTGCCTCCGTTCCGGGCTTGATTCAACGTGCTGTTGCTGCTTGGGCTCGCTGCAGCGGGTTTAACAACGTGTGAATAAAGTATCTCCGTGGCATCGTTCTTGAAAGCCAAGTAGGTTTTCGTGAAGATGCAAGACAGGAGAAAGCCATAGAAGTGAATGGCAGGGAGAAGCATGGCTGGTTCAGTCTGTGTCTGACAGAGCTGGATGAAATCTTTTCCTTCTGCTTCTTCTGGGTAACTGAAATCGCTCTTGAAGATTTCCTTTATATATTAAGGGAGGTTTGGCATTCATTCAGGTGTAAAGTTGTGGATAGCTTCAGAATGAAAACCCACAAAAGGGGTGGGATCCCTGCATGAGCTGCGAAGACCTTTCACCAATAGGAGAGAAGACTGCAGTAAAGGAGGAGTTAGATGCACTAATTGCAGGATTCCTATTTGGGGCTTTTGAGGGTATCAGAAAACTCTCAGGCATCACCAAACAGCAGAATTCAGACTAAGACCAAGAGACGGCCGGCTCTGCCTTGCCATTCCCTGTAGCACCATGCTCCTGGCACTTTGGTGTGATGTGGCTAACATGGTGTCAGAATGAGTCTCTCCTGCTCCTGTTATGCAAAGTTTCATACCGTCTTCGCAAACTGAGATGAGCTCTGTAAGTTTGCAAAAATTTCTAGAACTTAAGGAAGACTGCTAGTTACACAAATACTGCCTGCAGTATACCAAGATCATTTTAAAAAATATTGTGAATAATTTAAAGCTGCCTCTAGATGCTTTAAATTATGCAGCTTTGATCAACAGGGAGCACTGCAAGAGAAATTGCTTGTTTTAGAGGAATATTCTCTCCCTGGTGTGCAAAGTTACAAGTATGTATTTCTGTATCACCACATAAAAAGTATCTCCTCTAGGCTCTTAGTACAAACATATCCATATTCATAACCTCTCACCATGCTCATTCACCAAACTAGTCTTTTTTTAGTTTTGTACATTGCTTAGAGCATTCTTATATTTTTAATGCATTATTTCATGTGATAAAGGAAACATAGAGAAAACATGCAAATCTCTTTCAATTTTCAGAAGAATAATCCTTACTTTGGCACACTGTTTAACTGTGTCACACACTTACTTGATTTTACTTAAAATTACGTGGCCCAAATCCAAACACTATTGTGAACTGAGGTGCTGCCAGTAGGTCAATGCTTGTCTATATCCTGGTGAATAGTGTATAGATTTTCGCTATAAATAAAAAAAACAGTGATCAGCACTGAAAGCTCTAGTGTTTTAATTAAATGGAACCTTTTTCTTGGGAAAGAGCACACCCTTGCAGAGGGCCACATTATGTAAAGATTAGACTCTAATCTCACACACTCTGTAACTGTTAATGTCTATAGTCACACCGGATTTTATTGCTATAATAAAAGCAGAAGTGGAACACAGGTTAGTTACCTCTATTGCCAGGATCAAAATCTCAGTCATTCAGAGAAGACAACTTTGTTTCATCCTAGTCGAAAGCAGACATTTGTCTGCATCAGCAACACTTTCCTTTTCCAGTTATCCTGGATTTCAGCAGGAGTAAGAACAGATCCACAGTAAGAGCCAAATTGATAGCCTTTGTTAAAGGACACAGGAAAAACAGGAGTGTTGCAAGGTGAAGTGAGTTTTACTGGCAGAGCTGTGTGTGGGGAAGTTGAGTTGATTGCCTGCATCTATTATGACTAGCCCAACCCAGTTCTGGAATAACAAGAATGTTGCAAGGCAGAGTGAGATCTTTCAGCAGAGTAATGTATGGAGGAATGGGATCACTGCTATCCTCTGACTGAGCTCTAAGTTCCACTCTCATGCAACATCTAATTCAACCACAAAAGCAAAGATGTGCATTTCACCTTCCCTTGAAAAAAAAGTTTTCTTAAGCAAATTATCAAAAAAGTTATGTACATTACAGACCATTAATATTTGAGCATTATTTTTTTTTCAATTGCAGTGAACAAAAGGTCTACTTTGTTGATGTTCAAGTCCTACTTCATTTTTTCTCATACTCACAGATCATACAGATCTTCACACATCTCACCTTCCCTGCAGGATAGTCTCTGTGCTGAATTGAGCCACTATAATTAAAAGCATGGAACCAATTTTCCAGTTATCCACAGTACCTGTGTATACCAGCCAGGGAACCTCTTCCTAGTAGAGAGATTTTCCCACATTAGACAAGGCTTAAGAAAGTCAGAAGTTTCCTTGATAACTGTTTTCTTTGAAATAAGGCATATAATCTTCTCACAGGGAAAATGAACATGGCTTTGGAGTGGTTATAGAACTGAGTCTACAAGGAGATTGCTAAACCTTTTCAGCTTTCAATGAAAGCTAAAGATCATCCTTTCAAATTTAGTCTACATGAAACCATTAAGCTTGTCACGTAGATCTCTTGGTCTTGTCACTCAGAGAAGGAAGACCTCAAGACAAGCCTCTCACATCTTTTGTAAAGGAAAAGTTTGGCCCTGAATTTGCCACAGGAAAGAGAGTACAGATTACCTCATTTTTCTGTGCACTAGACATAGAGTAGACGTTATCTTAATTTTATTTGTATTTTCCACTTGTTAAAAATATTGTATGAAAATACCATGATTTCAGTTCCTTGGTCAGCACTGTCAGCCTCCATGCTTTGAGAGGCAAGCAGGCTTCTGAGGAGTTTGTCAGGTTATTTCATTTATACTTTCTTAATCAAACCAAGAGCTTGCAGTCTTTCACTTTTTCTGAGTCTCCCTGAGAGAGATTAGAAATTGCTTGAGAGGAAAGGATTCTGGTCAGTCAAATTTGGTTATTCTTCCTGAGTGAACTTCAGAATCAAAAGGTGTTTCTTGTTGCTTAGCTCAGAACAGTTCCCGGACTTAACATATTTTTTGCTATCGTTAGGTAGATATTGTGATAAGTTCACAGAGGTGAATGCTGTAAGTTACCATTGTGGCCTCCAAAACAGACTTACACAATGCAAGTCTACACAAAGTCTATCCTCATTCTGGTCAGATTCAATGGTTTGTTTAGAAGATTGCTCTGCTTAATCTGTAATATTGGCCATAAGGAATATATTACACAAGGTCTTTGAAGTCTGTACTGGCTTCCTTTTTGCCTCTGGGCATTACTCAGGATGTTCTTATTGATCTATAAAACCCTATATGCTTTGAGTCCTAGGCAATAAATTCTATCTCCTTTATCTTCCATTATGATGCTCAAGATCAGCCCCAGCATACTGACTGTACCTGAATGTCTGGAGAGGTTGAATGCTCAGTGTGAAAGGTCCAGGAGACTGGATTTCACTGCTCCTAAGGATCCAAGAGAGCTTCGTTCAGCTACTTGGCATGATGTAAAGGCCATTGTTTAGTCAGGTGCTTGAAAGGTGACTGTGGGGAAGGCACAAAGCAGAAACTCATTAACCAGATTAATTTAAAATTCGTACATATACCCAGAAATAAAGTGCTACATTTAACTACACACTTTTTTCAACTTAACTGCTCCTCCTATCTTAACAGCCTTGCTTCTTAGTGAACCTGAACATAGTGATAAAGCCATCCATCACGCTTCAGAGACAATGGTATCCAGAGTTATCCACACCTTAGCTCTTCCCTTTTCCACTTTCTGTGATGGAGAAAACACATTTCTCTCAATGGATGCGGAATTAGACATACATTCCGTAAAGATCCCAAAAGAGAATTCCCTTCTTTATGGTCATTTATAAGTCTGTCAGGATCCCATCCTCCATGTTTCTTAGACACTATAATGATGTCCAAAGGGCAAAGTTTTGTGCAGAGTGCACACACCTGTCTAGCAGCACAAAACAGCCACAGGGAATAGAAGGGTATGCACTGACAAGTACAAATGACTGTCAGAGAGCCTTGCCTTTGCAAACTGCATGATCACTGCACATGCACAAAATAAGAAGGAATCCTCAATTTTTCTTAAACTTAGGCCTGTCTTGTTTTAACAATGACAGGAAAAGGCCAGAATTAGAATGAAGGCACCATGGAAATAAAGGTTCACAAATTGGTTTTGTATTTTTATTTTTAATCCCAAAGAGAAGACCATTAGAGCACTGCACTTCTGACTTGTTTTCAAAGGCAGATGCTTTCAGAGTAAATATAGGCTCAGATAAATGACTGCAAAAAAGAAACTGACATTTATTACTTTGCACCTTAAAACAGAAATGACTGTCAGGCTATTTTCTGTTAAGCAATAAGCATATTAGTAATGTACTTCAAAGCAGCATAAAATGTGATTTGGAGCATGATAAGAGAACTTGTCTGAAAGTGAGGTGAAATTGTAATAAGTGCAACTGTTGAGAACTTGTAAGCTGTTGTGCAACAAGTTAGCATAATTTTAAAGCTCATACAGAAAACATGTTAGAGAACCAAGATATGCCCCCATGCTGCAAATTCTAAGACCAAAGATTTTTTGAATACTTTTTCTATAAAGACAGAGGGTTTTCTATACAGACACGTTCTAATTTTCTAATGAAATGACATTTGAGAGATTAAATGGAAAACATAACATATATTTTTATTAGAAAGAATGACTAATTAGTTCTGATTTATGTCTTCTTCATCTCCCTAAGATGCCGTGTTACAATTTTATTTTTTCTCTACTTGCTATTATACATAATGTAGACAGAATAATTTAGGTCAGGCTGTGGCTTCAAAGGAGGTAATTTATCACTTTTATCAAAAAAGACACTGAAAAGGGGGAAATATCTAATTTTTAAAAAAATTCTAGGAAAATGTACAGTAGAATGAAGAACTGTCTGTGCTAATTATAACTGCCACCTCTTCTTAAGCATTTGCAGTAAGATTTTAACACAAGATTGAAGGCAATGTGGCTTATAATCCAAAATATCTTTTATGATTTCTGCATGTGTTGAAGAAGAATGTTTTACAAACAAACAAACAAAAAGATGGAGAGAATAACAGCTTGTCCTCTCAGGATAACATTTTTGGAAACTCTTAAATGACGACGAAATGTAACACTTATATTTTAAAGATATTTAGGGCAGTAAATATGGATTTTTTTTTTAATACACATAGACACTGAAGTCAACTGGACTTCAGTATCTACATACTTTCTAAAGTGTTGCCCTAAGGAGTGAAAGTCCTATTGATTTTCAGTGAGCCAGTCACTTAAATGCTTTTGAAAATTTTACCCTCAGGTTAAAATTCTGAAACTCCTACTCAGTGTTAAACAGGCAAAGTCCCATGAACATGCCTTAGTTGCAAATAAAATAGAAACTGAGTAAGAGTTTTGAAGTCTGACTTGTTTCTTTACATGTAATTAACTGAACTCTTAATATATCACTATGCTTCAGTAAACTGCTTTGTGTTTCTAATTATGTGGTCTGAAATGATTACAGTGTATTTAAAAAATGCACACTCTACAACAAACCAGCTAAGAGAATCTGGCACAGTGTCAGGATTTCCTAGGCAAACACTTGCCAAACCTGATCCAAAGTCATAATTTAAAAACAAGCCTAAAAGGTATCTAGAAGAAGATCGCTCTTTCCTTCCTTCTGCACCATCTCCCACTCCCTTACAAGGGAATCACTTTACCTTATCAAAACATAACAGTTACTGACATTTGTCTCCTGGTAGGAAACCTATCCCTGCTACGTTCAGATTTTAGATTTGACTAGTGCACATTCTTGTTAAAGAAAAGAAAGTTATCTTCACCGAGAATGTCCAAATTCTTCAATCAGATAAACATGCACAACTCGCTGCTGAAATTAAGGAAGTACCTGAGGGCAAAACCTGGCCCCAAATGAGAATTTTAATAATTGTAATACTACGTAATCCTTTCCCTGCCAAGACACAGAAACGGCTTGTTCTGCACAACAAATTCACAGACTTGCCATGCACTCAGTATCAGGGTTTTGGTTTTAGCCCATGAACCACAATATATTTGATCAAAGTGTATAGAGCTTATTTTATTAAAATTAATCCATCCAATATAATGGTGCATTGGTACAATACTGAGAATCTCATTTGCACATGTGGGATCTGCTATAAACCAGCAAATGCTTCCACATTATCACCCCAGACAGAGTTTTAAACACTGGGAACCTTAATTAACATGGAAATCTGTCTTTCTCCAAGGATCTATCTTGATGTGTTGGTTTTACTCTTAGCTACTGCGCATATTTCCTCCCTACTTGAAGTTAGTTTCAGTCACTTAGGTCTCTTTTAAGTCCCAAACTGTTTCATGCAATAAATGAATGAGTCAGCCTGAATGAAATTAAGACACAGAACCAAGTATCACCTGACTACACAGACACTACAGCCCATTCCAGACTTCCTTTCTAGCAATTTTAATTATCTTGAATTCACATGTAAAAGAAAATGTAACAGAAAGAGCTCATAGATCCCTGCTGATTGAAAATCTCCTCACTGGAGTGCTCTAGGATCTTTTTTAAAACATAAAATTACGTATTTACAAAAGTAAAGCTCAATAAAACTTACTACAACAACAGTAGAACCCTAACTAATAAAGTGGCAATATGCACACCAAGAGTTGAGTTTCTAAAACCCTAGGCCTAAGTGCCTAATAGTTTTCTAGGCATTTTTACAGTGAGAACATTTTGTTGTTGTTGTTGACTCATGTCACTCACAAATATAATATATAGAAACATATGTACAGTCAGTTTGGTGAAGAGTGTGAAAAATGCTATTGTCAAAAAGTTGAGAGGAAGGAATAACTATTCAGTACGTTCTATCCATTCTCCGGGTTCTATGTAAAATTTAATATCAAAACACTTTAGAGAAGAACAAGAATAGCAATTCTTTGTAGCAGTAGATGCCAAGATTTTGAAATCTTTTCTTCAATCCAAGTCAGAAAAAAATCCTCACATTCTGAGATTCTTTACAGAAGAAATTTCAGTTAAAGAAGAAAATCTAACCAAATGTTACTATTTTGTTTTTTTCTTTGATTAATCTTGACTTTTAATAGTGGTAGTTCAACAGCAGCAGGATAATCCCTGCCTTAAGCATGGTATTAGGTTTTAAAGGATTATTTATCTTATCTAAGCTTAGAAGTCTCTCAGTGTACCTTCATGGTAATAAGTAAGCTGTACTTGCTTGATCACAGAGTTTTAAGCAAAACTATCCTCTAGCCTGAAGTGCAGTGGGATTTCAGTCTTCACCTAATGCTTTTTATATCTATATGATCACAACAGATTAACATTTTGAATTAAAATATAGTTGGAGTAATATGGTTACAAAACAACTTGACAATGAGGCCACTGTCAGCAGAGATAATCAGCAATGATTATTTTTAAATGACTGCTTCTCCAAAGATTAAAATTAGTCCATACTGTTCAAAACTGCCTAAAACAGTAGCTCTTGTCATTGTTGACCTCACCTCACTGTCCAGGAATCAAATAGGCTTCACAACAAATGTGTGTTACCCCATATTCAAAACCTTGCCACTATTTATGCCTGTAACCTTCAGGCAGCGAAGACGTTCTTTTTCCAGCGCAAAGCATGGCTGTTGTGAGTGACATTTATTTTGGGACTTCAGTCTTCAGTCTATTTGGAATCACAAACTGGTTTAGATGACATATAAACAGTATGCAAGAAAGGAAATGTCAGAACATTCTGTTTGTTCACTTGGCCTTTCTGCAATTCTTCAAAGCTTTTCACAGGGTTGCTTTTCTAAAATGTATCCTAACATGGAAACGTTAGTCAAATAAAGCTTTCATAATTGTCAACATCTGAGTTTGTTTTTCAGGAGGAATATTTCCAATAAATTTTCACACTGAGGAAAAACAGAGTAGTATCCTCCCTTCTGGGGCTTTTCATCTGAATTGTATCTCTCATCTCACACATTCATGATTGCCTGATTTAAACAACAAAACAATTTTTACTGTAAATAGAAAATCCTGCAGGTGAAAGTCCCTGGCCTGATTCTTCACTGATGGTAACTAGACTGGCCTCCTGCAAGTCTAGGAGATGTATATTCCCTTCATAAGGTTGGTATACACAGCCAGAAAGAGACGGTGTTTTGCTTAATTTTTATTTTTCACATTACTTGCTACCTTTGCTACTTCTAAGGAGGGTAGGATCATGAGATCCTGTTTTCCAGCTTCCCTTCAGAGTTTTGCATCACAGATGCTCACTTCCATCTACCTCTTGTATAAATGAATGGAATTAGCACCCTATGCTGAATCCCTCTTTCTCTTTTTCCATTGCAAACTCTGGCAAGCTGTTGGAGCATAAGGGGTGTGATAACGACTGCCTGTCATTTCCATGTCTGTCCACCTGGTTCCACTGTGCAGGCAGGACCTTTAGCAACCAAGATATTTCTCCAGAGAATTTTCTGCACAGCTGAAGAGAGGAAAAGCACTGGAGATGCTTATGAAGGCTGCATACTTGCACAGTGTCAGAAAAAGCCAGTAGAACATGCAGGTCCAGGAGGCGATTTGGGGACAAATTTAAATAAAATAGGTATTCTGATGGGATTCTGGTAGGTGCTAATGCATTTTGCAGTAATTTATATCAAAAATTAGTGGAAAAGAATTTTAGTAGTTTCAGTGACAAAGTACCTGTTATTGTAGAGCTCCTTACAATAGTAAAGAACTGTATCTAAGGGTTTGTTCCTTTAAATAAATTACATAAAAGAAAATTAATTAAAAAGTACTTCTATATGCACAAGAAGTTATAGCATAATTTCTGTTTTATAGGTGTAGAGGATGTCAGTAAATGCTAATATATCTCAAATGCCTACATGAACTTTTAGATTTTGCCCACTTGAGGCCATACCCAGTTTTACAACTGCTTTTTACTTGAACCGTACCACATTAACATATGTAGTCCATTATAAATTGTGCATAGAATAGATATTTTGTGCTCCTTCTAAAAAATTATATGGACAACATAAAAAAGTATCTCTTATGAAGAAAAAATATTTTGTTCTCGGCAACCCAATACATAATTCTTGTCAACATTCAGTATCAGTATAAAGTCTGTTAAAAAAAGAACTAAAGCTGAAGTGCTGGAGCCAATTTATTCGTTAATTACTTTCTCTGTTCTTAAGTGAGGAAAATTGTTATTTCATTACTATTAATTCAGTCAACAAGTATAAATAAAAATGAAGGGATATGATGGTTACTAAGGACAAAGGTATATATGGACATGAAATGCATTTTATTTTACATTCTGGAAAACACTGTCAAAAATAATCTGTTTAAGATAGATCATTTGTTTTATAAACTGTCAGAAGGAAAATCTATGCATTAAGGGTCCAATTTGAATCTTTCTGAAGTCAATAGAAATCCTTCTGTTTTTTTACAGGGAGTTGGGTTTAAAGCCTCTGCGCAATAAAACACTCACCAAGGGAGTAGCTGGCTGAGTTCTGATAATCTGTTTTCAGAGCGTGCACATTAAAATAACCCAAAGCATTTTTCCAGCAGGTGGCACATGAGATCTCATAGTCTAAAACATAAATGCAGCAATGGCATGTCACCACCAGCCCAGGAAACTGGTATTTAACCAGTTTGGTCTAAAAGGCCAATAGGAACTTTAACTGTCTATAGGCAGTAACAAGTGTGGGGGTTTATTAGCTTTTTTTTAATTAGCATTATTAGATTCACATTTCCATGTTAAAAAGAAACATCATATTTATGCATAGGGTGGCTATAAAATTTTTTATTTATCCAGCTTGTTAAAATCATTTACATTTTTCCAGTGTTTCCATTACTTAATGTTTATTACTAATGTCAGCACACTTGTGCTAATTATGTGATGGCAGTCCTTCCCAAACACTCGTTCCAAACATCTGGGGGAGGATTTTGTCTCATTCTTCCTGACAGAAGTCTACTGTGCTTTGAGGTCATTAGTGAATGCATCATACCCTAGAAGCCCCTTGCTCTCCGATATGCATTGTTTCCTATGGACTTTCAACACTGAGACTCCAATTTCAACCTCATGCCCCATGCAGTAATGCCACTGTAAGAAATCTGGGATTGGGAATCTCTCCATTTCCATTTGAGTCCTTTTTGTATCACTAACTGTTCTTTGTTTTGATGTGATATATAATGTAGCAGTGACTTAATACCATGTCACCACATAAGACTTAACACCACTTTGTGAAACTACAATACCTAAAAACAATTCAAAATAGCTTAATTATCCCCCACAAAAAGATTAAAGGAAGGAAGACAGTCCCAAGAATACAGGCTCTGCTAAACGTAACCTTACTTCAGGATTACTCTTGGCTATTAAGCTGCTTTTTGGCTAGGGATGTTGCAGAGGGTTGAAGTTGCTCATTGTTTGCCTATTACCGTCGGCAAAACATCTGAGGAGCAAGAACACTGAGTTTGCTCTCCAAATCTAGCCTTCAACTTTGTGGCACACATAATCTTTGCATGGTAAAAGTTCAGGCTGTATCCTGAACCTTAATTGGTTTGGGCTCCAGCATCAGAGGTTGATGATGTACTTGAAAATATCTCGTTAATCTAATCTCATGATTTTGGGGCCATTACAATGCTTTTTATGTCTAGGATTTGCATCTCTACTGTCAAGCATGTGAGGATCTCAGAATATTCTCAAGACCTAACTCACCCATAATTCACACCACAAAGCCTTAAACTAATACCAAGGCGTCATTTTAGCATGAGTGCCAGGAGGTGGAAAAACTCTCGCTACACTCAGAAACACTGATTATACTCAGTGGCTTTGTGTGGGCCAAGCTTTTGTTCAGGCAGCCTGCCTGGCCTGCACCCAGGCAATATCAATCACAGTAATGGTTCATCAGCTAATACTGGGAGGTTGGTTTTCTTTATAGCAGCTTAAATTATTTAAAGTCAAGCTGTGAGTGGGCTATGGACAAAAGTAGAGATGGAAAATTTGTGGGACATGTGGCTTAGGGTGAGCATGTGTGCAGTCAAACCCACTTTTCAGTTTGTAGTCTAGACATGGCCTTATGGCTTGGATTTGGAAATACTGAACCTCACGGAGATGAAAGTAGGATTTAAATACCCTAAGGCAGATAGGTTGGAATGTGGAGAAAACCTAATAATGCAGGTTACTTTTATGTCTGCAGTATGACTGTGGTCAATCCCACTCTTTTAAATGGGGAGGGGGGAATTTCATGTCATCAAAATTTGGCAGGTACTATTCAAGATAAATAGCTTGAATCTCTAGTGACTGTGGTTTGGAAACAAAATTAAAGTTTCTGATAAATTTCTGTAAATTTTCTTTCCGAATGTTCAGCTAAACACAGCTCCTCTCTTGAAGGCAGCTGTAATAATAAAATATTTTACATTTATAAAGTGCTTTTCATCCTGAAAAGTCCCCAACAGACTTTGCAAACTGCATTCAATCAAAATCACCTAAATGTGACTAAACTGCATAGGGAGCAACAACCAGACATAAAGGCACAACACATACCTTGGACCACAGAAGTTTTGGCCAAGAACACTAGACTAAAATTCTACCACTACTGAAAGAATAATACATTTTTTTATTTACATGAAATGTCCATGACCACAGACTTTTCAAAATACTCTGTTAATTGTAAACTTTACCACTCCAGTAAGTACCTGGGAAGGTACAAGCAGTGAAATTATTTGGTTGGGACTGGAATAGTAGTAGCCTGTGTGTCTTGAAGCTAATGCTCAGTGTTAGGCTTTTCTTGACAGATAAATGTGGGTATTAGTTCCTACGTATTGCATGCAGATGATACAGTTACCAGGTACAAAGCCTTAATGAGGCTGCAGACAAGCAAAAGAGCTTTCCTATGGGAGAGTGATGAACTGCATGTTATTAGCAATCATTTGCCAGATTGGTATGCTCTACTAAAAAGAAAATGTTAAACATAGCAGTAATTTAGAAAGAAAAGCAATACTGCATGCAAGCAACTAACAAAGTAATAGTATCAGGTGAAGGTATATGTTACAGTCATGAGCTTTTTTGTTACAGTGGAAATAAAATGGAGGATATAGTGAGTGCTCTTTCTGTTAGTTTACAGAACTGTCCTATAGGATTGCATTTTAGCCCAAGAATGCTTGATACAAGTTAGGACCAAAGTGTACAATTCTTTAGAAGCAGGAACTCTCGTGCAGTTCAACTGCAATTGTGCATAAGTGAGGCAGGATCGAGCTTGCCGAAGAGTAGCCGCACCATTCACTGAAATGCTGTTAGTTAAGACTGCAAAAGTAAAAGACTTAGTACATGGCATTAGAAATACCAAATCAAAGTGAAACTGTACTTTTGTATATTGAGTCAAATGTCTCAACAAAATAAAAATTTATTTCACCAGAAAAAAGAGGTTACACTTATTCTTGGTTTAGGTACTCCATGCTACCTCACTCCTGCCAAAGGGCCAGTCCTTATCCAAGCATTTTATGTAAATTATCAATAGAATACTTAAGGACAAAACACAACTTATATGATACAGGTAATAAATGTGTATATAAAACATTTTAAAATATACATTTGCTTCTTCCCTTTCAAATTGTAAACTAAAATCTACATACTTTCTTTTTTTAATTCCTTTTTTTTAATGAGTTTTTTTAAGAATTCTCTTAAAATTGGACCAATTTCATTTTAAAAGAAAGTAATGATAGCAACTGATGTTGCTTCTTGGGACCTATTATTCATTAAAATTTTTTTCTAGTTTTCCACACATGGTCTACTGGCCAAGTTGTGTGTGTTGTTCTGTGCCACAAACTATAAAGTCTTTATACAGTATTTCTTTGTTTCAATGACAACTCTTTAGAAAAATAGGAGAAAAATACTCTCTTTCTAAGTATAGGAATGCAACTTTTTCTTATTTCTGAGTTTGTAGGAGGAACATAAAATAAGGAAAACTGATTTTGGATGAAGAGCCAAGAAAAACCAGCTGTCCACTTTAGTTGGTTCACAAGGATGGGGGTTTTTCTATCAGCTGGACATTTATTTGAAAAAGATAGTCATTAAAGCAAGGCGCTATTTTTCTTAGAGCCCAAGAATCTGAGACTATGAAAGCCACAAAAATTGATGCAAATTATTAATTCTAAAGACTACAGATACAGCAAAATACTTGACATACACAAGAAAAATATTCAAATGTTATTTGTTACTCTTCTTTAATTGGAAGACCAAACAGAGCATGGCTCCAATTTTGCTTCATTTCCCAAAGCTTTTTTTAAGATTGGATGGCCAGGGGAGATTGCTAGGTGATTTTATACAATACATTCAGGTTCTTTTGTACTGAACTCCATTACATGTATTTGACTAAAGAATGTGTTTCAGAAGGACACTGAAGTGTGAAGGAAGACTTCAGCAGATGTCAAATCCATCTCTTCTGCTAATTTGGACATTCACCCTTGCAATTGAGAATATATATCTTATCTGTAGCCTGATGGTTTGGGCTTTCATTTTCTTGCCACAAAGTGACTTCTCAGCTATTATACTACCCAGCACTTTCCCTTGTAAAGGTACAGGCCCACTAGGTTTCAGTGACCTCTTAAGTATTCTTTTTTTTCTCTCTCATTTATCACTGTTCAGTCTCTCAGATAGTACCAAGCTACTCAGCTGAACACAAAGGAGTTATTTTTGTCTCTAAGAATACGGCATGAGGCCTGCTATACACAGAGTACAAAACATCAAGGCATTCATGACAAAAATCTAATATAAGAACAGTGCTGTCAAATTCTCAGCAGTGTCAGAGTGAAGAATACCTTGATAAAAACAGTTATATCTGTGCCTACCTTTTAAAAACTTTGCTTCACCATGCAAATAGATACCTCTAGAAAATTAATTAGTTAAGGTGGATTCCCCTTGCCTCTTATAATAAGAAGTAGTTCTGTTTCAGACTGATTGCTAATTTTTCATTGAATACTGGTAATTTGTACCTCTGCACAGTGCATTTATGCATTCTCTCTAAAAACATCTCAGAGTAAAAATTCCAGATTCATTAGACTGATCTCATTGAAACGTACTGGTTTATGAATAAGAACATTGTCTTTGGTTCTAAAGCTGTACACAAATGGGAAGTTGGTGCTCTTAAAGACATGAAACAAATATGTTCTTAGAACTTGTGGGATGAAACTTGGTGCCATTTGATGTGAACTGGGAGCAAGGTTACATCTTTAGGAGAGTACTGTGATTTCACACCAAAATTTCCATCCCCTAGATGTCTGTTTCTTTTGTATTTTATCAGGGCAAACTCATGAATCTGCAGAAGGCCTTAGCAACTACACTGATGCCCCACATAGCAGCAGAGTGCTACGGTCCAGGTGCTTACCAAGGAATAAAGGCAGTGAATGCAGACATTTTAAACCACTGAAAGGTACATATAGTTGCTCCTCATGTTTCGGGAGTGCTATAGAAGTCACTGAGAAGTAAAAAACCCCAAGCTTTTACTAATAAACAAGGATTAAACACAAAAATTGGAAAATAATCAGAAAATCGGAGATGGAATACAGTGAATAAAAAGATGGAGCTTAGTATTAAATAAGGTGCTAAACATCTTAATATCATCATTAATCACTTTTATATCAAATTATGAGCTCTACCTCAACCGTTTCCATAAAAATCTATGCCTTAAAGGCAAAAGAAACCCGAGTTCTTTGGTTTATTGGTTTGGATTTTTTCTCTTTGTGTAACTTTTATTTGTCGTTCTAGGCCAGTTCTCTACATAGGAGGTCACTCACTACAAATCACGCTGCTTCAGAAGAGGCTAAAAGATGGATGAGGCCAAGACACAGAGCTGTGCTAAGGAAATGTCTGCTGGGAAAAGAACTAATATGCACAGGGCAGGAGCAGAGGGAGCCATGGAACCATGAAACTCTAGCTCTAGAACCTACCTCCGTATCCAAAACAGATGAAAAGGCACACCAGGAAAAGAAACATTCACGCTCTTCAAAGTTAATGAAGTCAACCACAAATGTGTGATTGGTATATAGTCAACCTTTCTTTACCCGTGACTATGAATCTTCTTGTCCAACAGAGATATTGCCCTTTAGCAGCAGTTCTCATTCTGCAAAGAGGAAACAGCAAAGCAGAATATCCTGGTGAGAGCAGTAGCAAAGGTGAGGTGAAAAGTCTGAAAACCTGTGTAAGTTATATTAAAATGTTAAGCACTGTAGCTCTTGCTAACTCAGCAGATATGGGTAGGCACATGGTACAACTGAGAATCGGACTGCTGATTTAAGATCCAGCTTTAAACTCCTCATTTTGAAAAAGTATTGGAAGTGTTGGCTTAAATATCAAGAATTTATGAAGCATTTTGTACATCCTATTGCAATGAGCTCCTTCAGTTTAGTTGACACATACATTATGAACAATACACTAGAGGAACCATAGATTTTATTTTTATTTCTATTTGGTTTTTCCTCTCTTATTATTTTGCTAGTAAATAATTTAAAGTGATATGATATTCTTTCATAAACACAGAACCAGATTGCACTCAAATACACATCTATAGCCACATTCGGTACAAAAGATTAAATTCTCATCTTCTGGATTCCTGTGAGATTATTTTAGTCTGTCGCATTTCCTTTCCCTATTGTTACTACAGCCTCCATGGGGTACCATAAGTGAAGATTCACCAGAATGCTCCATTGTAAGATCTTCCTTTTGTGCTGGCTTTTGTCCTGGCAGGAGATAAACCATCTCCTTCACTCTGTCTGGGACACAGATGGGTATGGGCAACATTCCTCCACTACTGAGTCATTAATCAAAAGGATCTATTTTTCCACTTTTTAGTGGCCTCCCTTTTTCAAAATTTTGTCATTGAGTAGACTGTTGAACATTTTCTATTTATATAAGCCTGATCTTTTCCTAAACCAGCTTGAATTAATTAATTTAGTGTCAATATTCTCTAAACCATGCAGATTTTCTACAGTTCCAATAAAAAACAGACACCTGAGAGTTTCCTGCCTCCACTGCTCATCGAAAGATAAAAATGGGCAAAATGTAATTCAGCAATAAAGAGCACTGTTTACCACTTTTTTCCCAGATATGGCAGATTGATAAAATGTTTGTGAGTTTCAAAACTCTGGTGTCAGCATTTGTGAAATAAACGTACTGCCCTTCCTCATTCATTCAGGTGGGTCCAAAGGACTATGTTGTGGACCACCATATGGTGGATAAATGTAGTGAAAACATATGTTTATATTTGCAAACAAGTTCTTCTTTTTTTTCTTTGTTCTATAAAATCCATTTTTGCCTAGATATTTTACAGTTTCCCTAAGCTTATCCATTCTCATGCTAAAGGAAAGTTAGAGGTACTATTCTAATCAAAATCCTTCACGAGCACAGCCTTCAAGTAACCCAGACCATCAAAGACCTCTGTGCATAAAGTACTGAAATGTAACTAATTCTGAGTGTTGTTGATACCCATGGCAGCATTTAACCACTGACATTTTAGCCTGTGCTTCTTCAGTATTTATCATGCTTTTATTCACATCATAAAGCAATCTCAAAGCATAGGAACCAGGTAGCTTTTGAATGTGATTGAACTAGAAGATACGCTTCAAAAGCCACACCTTATGTTCTCCACCCATAGGACCAGGCCAGAAACATCTTCCTGAAACCTGTAATGTTCTCAGCACTAACCTTTTCATGGCACAAATCCTTTTCCATTAGCCCACACTACTTACTAATGTAGACATCATTCATGTGGCTCATCTGAACCTACTTACAGAGCAGAGACTACTTTGATGGGCTTTGCAAATCTGACTGGAAATTTCAGTCCATCCAGCAAAGCGAACTACAAAATGCAAACAAAACTGAGTCAGGCTCCTCTGTGCTTGAGGATTTGTTGCATGTGCCTCAGGTATGCAATGTAGTAGCTAAGTAAAAAGCCCTAGATCAAAACTTTTCTGCTCAGTTAAACAGAGTCCAGAACAATTAACTTCCAGAATATGCTTTTTTTTTAACCCTTGGTGTGATAGGATGAATGTTTTGAGAGATTTCCCTAGAAGCAGGATATTCTACTGAATTTCCTAGCAGCAACAAAAGAATTTTGAAGACAGCATTATTGATAATGTATGTTATACATTTGCCTGAAAAATGTATTTTGTCTGCTATGTTTATATTTCTCATTAAGCACACAAATAGAGAGATAGGGCATCTTTTTTTAAATTGAAAAAGTGGAGACAGAATCGCATCTGTGTATAATTACAGCTCAGAATTTGCAGATCTATTGCGAGCTCATCCTCAGCAAAACCTCACACAATCACCCCCTTTTTACTGCAACAAATGAGTTTAATAGCCCAGACTTTTCCACATCATATATGTAAAATAAAGCGGCGTGTTGGGAAATATTATCAGCACCACTGTGTTTCTAACAAGCTATAATACATTTCTGTATGCTGGTTTCTAGGTTAAGCTTGGCTGTAAATTTGTAAGCACATGCGACCATGTAGTACTTCCCCTTTATATGATACAATAAAGAATCTTAAAATAAGCAAGCTGTATATTTAAAACAAAGTAACCACAAATTCTTACAATACAGAAAGCAACAGTATTCCTGTAAAGAGAGGACATCATTTACAGAAATTGCTTTTACTAGGCACACCCAATTTTGACTTTTATGAGGCCCAGATAAGTAACATGGGTTTCTTAAATTATTTTAACAGCAAATTGAAATATTCAAGCTTTACATTCACTTTAAGTATTAATAATGCCTATCAGATTGATGCTTGCATTTTCATAAAGCTCTTAATTTCGTTTTAAGAATATAAGACAGGTTTTACTGGGTCAGAGCAATGGCCTACCCAGGCAAGTTTTCTGTCTCCAGCAACAGCCATAGGAGAAGCTATTCAGAGACTAACAAACCGAGCTGTTCTCAGAGGTCCATTCCTCTTTCTCTTCCCACAGTACACCACTGTTGTGTCAGGGTGGCAAGAGGTACATCCTCACCCTATTGTGATATTGTCCATCTATTTGTCTAATCCCTTTTGGAACCTCCTGACACAGTTTGCCCCTGAAATTCCATGTGATAGCAAGTGCCAGAAGTCCACTACTTTGTGTTTAAATAAATGCTTTCTAGATTTGTTTTAAGATTATGTTCTATTATTTTCCAGTTCTCATATTAAAGGATAGAGAGAACAGAAGTTCTGCCTCTACCTCATCCATGATTTTCATGACTCTGTAACCCTTCATCACTTCCCAGCCTTCTCCTTTCATTGTTGAAGACTCACAAACTTCATCTCTCCACATAAGGTAGCTGCTCAATTGCATAATCATTTAAGTTCCCCTTAGAGCTACATGTTTTTACCCAGAATGCCAAGGCATTTTTAAACGCTTTTGAGACCTTCTCAGCAACTTTGGGATTCAACTGCCATACTGCTGAAAAGAAAACTGAAGCTTTTCATATTATTGATCTGATAATATACTTTTCTAATGTGACAGGTAAATTCCCTATTGTTTATTCCTAGAGGTTCAAAAACATTACTTCTGGAGAATATAGTTTGATTTTCTCCCTTACTCAATTCAACCTACTATTTTATATATAAGTATTCATTAACTTAAAATATAATATTTTGAAGAGTACCTCATTTTTGCCATAGCAGGCTAATATATTTAGCTGTGCTTCAGTAATACACTTTCCTCCAATATGCTTTTTGCTTTTTCCTTTAACGCATTTATCTATATCTGCAGCTCTTTTAATTATGTTAGGCTCTCCTGGAATGTCTTTAAAGTGTTGCTCAGAGACTCTGAATCATGTATATTCGTTGCCTTCTCTGACATTATTTCTTCTGCTCTAGCAACTTAGGCTGAACATAGGTGCTGAAAACTTTCCTTTTTGCTTTCATTTGAGCAGTATTTTTTTCCAGCTTGTCTGTTAGAGGTTTAATTTTGCATTAGTAACAGGTATTATGTACAAGCACAGAAGCCTATGGCCACAGGTAGTTATCTTTTTTTCTCCCAGGAGAAAAATACAAGCATTGTGCTGACTGTTTGTGATTTATAGAACACAAAGGCCTCATTCATTCTCATTTTAAGGTCATCGCTGTGTGATCTTCTTTGAACAACTTGCAGATAAACATCAAGAAGGCCTCATGAATAACAATGACTAAACTGTCAAGGCAGTAATAGTATGATTGAAGAGAGCATCCTCTAAATGCAACATATACTGAGGAATGTGGAGAAAACTTCCATGTCTTACAGCTGTGATAAAATGGGAAGTGCATTTTTAATATAAAGGTGAAGTGGAATACTGATTGGAATCAAGTCTTAAACAAATGGCTTATTTAGCCAAGAAGAGATGGGGGGTTGCATTTTGAATAAAGCAGAGTGATGTGCAGGAAACTCAGAGAATATATATAATATCTTTCTCTGATTCCTTTGTTCCTCTGTGGGAGGAAACTTTATAGTATTCAAGAAAATTCCTTGATGGTGCTGCTATTTCATAAGAGTGCTTTGACAGGATGCACAGTTTGGCACAATTGTCTATTTCCGATCTGAATTACAAATACCAGTGGTGGCAAAGATCCAAACTGACCTATACTGGTGGAATAATTCAAGTAATTATTCAGGGCATTGTAGTGCAAACACATTTAGTTTGTTAGGTCTGGATTCAAAATGCTGCAAAAATCTCATGGTATGCTGCACAATCATGAGTTCTGTGCTGCACACGTAGATTAATGATGTGGTGAGGTATCTCATGAGACCGAGACAAGAGACATACAACAAGGTTATAAGGAGTGATAAACTCTGTTTATTTAATTCCTAAAAAAATTTCATAGATGTGGGACACGTGAAAATTGGATGGTAAAGATTCCCATGCCCAGATCAACTAGGAATGTCATGTATACTAATTAGGCAAACAGAAACAAGAAAATAGTTTGTATGTATTTTTGAGGTGCATACAATTCATAATAAAACAGGTTTCCAGTCTCAGTGCCAGATAAGCCTAGTCAAAAAGGATAATGGATTGGTTTTATGCACCATTGCACAGTGTCTAAAGGCATTCATAATCTACGGTTGATTGCATTTTGAATGCTGCCAAAATGAATACAATCCCCTCACTGTTGAACAAGATCATAATATTTATATTGACAATTGAGAACCTTGAATAATACATAGTCCCATCACGTCTTTTCTATAAAATTAGGACTCTTTTATGTCTGAAATCAACACCAGTCCAAATAGCTAGCATTTTGACAGCATTTTTCAATTAAAATTGTTTATTTGTATAAGTTGTGTCTTTGTCATATAAAGATGAAAATACATTCTCATTCTCAGTATGGACTTGGAACCAATTCAACCTCTAGGTTTTTTTATATGTTCTTATAGTAAGCTATCTGCTCTCACAAAATGACATATTAAGAAAGTTCTTATTTTGTGAGGCTGAAAGAACAAAACAATGTTTCCATTTAAAAATTCTTTCAAAAGTTTGTATTAAATACGAAGACATCTTTCAAGAAGACTGACCACATTCATTTTGACAAAGCACAGGCTGAGGGAAGAGTATGTTCCTGTCTGAAAAATGTCCTTCTTTTCAGACAAGATTTGGAACAAAAAGTTGTTTAAATATTTCTGATGGAACATGGAAACAATCACTATATCCTGTGAGTGTCCCAGTCAAGCAAGAACGCAGGATCACTTTTAACATACCAATTTTCAGGCACTTCAAAAAACTATTCTCAGGCTCAAACTTCACCGCATGCATTTCAGTATTTTAAAAGTTTTAAAACCTATTTTATTAAAGTATCTTTCAATCCACTTTCTTTTTACCCCCTTCCGTTTGCAGAGACCCCTGATATTTGGGCTTCAAGATGAGAGTCAGTAGATCTTAATTTTATTTCCATCACTGCTGTTCTGTGCTTTTAGAATTCTGTGCTTTGAATTCTGCATTGATAAAAATAATTTCTTTAGTGTAAAGCTTCAAGACTTATTGATGAAAGTATCTATTCACACAAACCAATGAGAATAATTTTGGTTGCTGGGATCACAAAAAAAGCTCTAAGGTATTTGGATATCCTAGAACAAATTTGACACCTAAAAACCCTAAGTGGAATAGGTTCACCACTGCAGTATATTCAGTGAACAAGCAGTTACATTTTGCTCATGGAAGACTTGGACAGAAATTTCTGATGCAAATCTGACAGAGGAGCAATTTGGGATCCTCTGTACTCGCTGGATTTGGAGTGTAGAAGATTTTCTCAGAAGAAAATACACACAGAAAGACTGATGGAACTGGCATGTTGTGCTGATGCTGGACAGCCTTTGTGACAGGGGGAGTCCCTTTGAGTACTGTGCCCCTGCCTAAAAGTTACCTGTGAATGTTCTCATCGTTCTTTACAGGCAGAGGAAAAAGAGCACTGGGCTGCTTTGGTCACCTAACAGATGTCACAGCTGCAAATTGCATTTTCTGCTGGCTAGCTCAGTTTACAATCTGCCCTGAAAACTGATTTCAATTAATTCCCTTCTAGACAGCTAATTTTTCCAGCATGGCAAGTTCAACTATGAATTTCTGTAAGTGAGAGGGTTTCCAGGAGTCAGGCACAGTGGTAATAAGTTTTATAACTCAGTGTCCCTTTTGAATGTATATAAAAGTCTTCTCCTTTTGAGTGTTAGATAAAAAGAAGATAATCTTCCCTCTGAGAAGAATGCCACTGAAGTGAGGCAATTTTCACACAATTACATTTCATAATGGAATTGTTAAGACAGGGGTGCTTATTTCTGGTGGGTTTGATATTATCCTTATGTCTCTATTATATAATTTTTTTCTTGCTTCTTGTCTACTTTGCCTCACTATCCTTGTGATACAAAATGACATGGGCTATACAATGTAAGTGATAATGTATCACTGATGTAGATGAGTTTGCTGAGAGTCAGGGTATAATGAGAAGCTGCACGATTAAGAGCTTTAAAGCCCAACAGCGAAGTCCTGAAAGCCATTGAGGATAGAGGTGTCACACCATGATGTTGTCAGGAGGCTGCAAAGGCACTTGTTCATGCTGGCTGTTCTGCGAGGGCCATGAGGTCTGACTGCCTTGCTGAGGTGGATGAGGATGCTTTGGAACACAATTTTGGAATTTTTACTGTGGGATGTCTCAGGTGCCAGTTTGAAATATTATTTGTATCACTTTTGAAGTTCTGTGAGAATTCTGCAGAACTGCTTTCTACCTTTGTTGAAGTTATTTCCAAAACATTAATTGGGACTCCTTTGGTTCTTTTAGGCAGCATGGGAGAAAATCAGAGAAAATTATTCAGGATGTACAGTTTAATTTTAGCACACATATTGTATGCCAGTTGTTTATGTATGTGGTTAGCACAGCAATATAGGAGAGTGGGGGGAAAACCAACAAAAATCCCAAACCAGAAAGCCAGTTGCAACGAATGGCAGTTCAGCTTGTTCTTATTTGTGGTGGGGCTTTTGCTGGCAATTATTTTGGGAAAAAAACGGTATTTAACTACAATCCATCTACTCTGGAGTCAAATATTCAGCACTGCTTACTAGTGACCTAGCACTAGCACTAAAAAAGCATAAGTTTTGCTGTCAGTTATTAATGTTCTAATATGTGGTTTAGCCTGTTCTGAGAGTTTAGATGGTACTGTATAAAAAGCTTGCAGATACATATCCAACTCCAGCAAATTCCCAACAATGCACTGACAAACACAGGAAATCATGTAGAAAACTATCCCAGTGTAGACTAGGCAATATTTTATTCCTGTCCTTGTTGAACAAAATATTTTAAACACATGAAATGCTTTGTTTCTAAGTAGCATTTTTGAAATCCAAAAGTTCAACTGTTGCAATTCTTCTTTCCATTCTGAAGTTACATAAGTTTCCTGGATCTCTAGAACTTCTTAAAACTAACTTCTTAAAACCTAACCAAATCTTCTGTTCCCTCAAGGCAAACAATCAGGTAGCTCTGACACCTGCAGCTACTGGAAACAGACATCTAAGAAGGAATGAAACTGGTGGAAGCCTGACGAAAAATAAATACAGTAAATGGATTGAAAATACTTCATCTGGTGCTTACAGATTGTGCAATCATGAAATATTTTGCTAATAAGTCCCCTAGAACTCACTAAAAGTTAGCATACTGTGGGGTTGGAGCAATTATCAAATATAACAGGAGGAAGAAATAAGAGAAGAAAGCAGCATTATGGATTAAAGCTGTGTTTATACATCAAACTATATAAAGGTAGAACAGTACTCTAAGATGATAATTCCTTTTAAGGTCTGGTGGTATGCACATCTAGCACTTAAAAAGAAAAAAAAAACCGAACAATTTTTTCTGTAGAAGTGGAAATGGGCTCTATCCATATGTGATTTTGCAACAGTGCATCTTTTTAAAAAGAAATTGCAAACTCATCCTGACAGACAAAAAGTCAAATTCTCAAAGGACCAGTGTACTTAGAAGTCCAAGCAGTTCTCTTTATAATCCATGTTGTTTGAACAATTCCTCTGCATTTGACAGTTTCAGAGAGTCCATATTGGATTCAAATTGTGCTCTGCTATAGTGACTCTTACTTGTTCGAGTTCTCCACCACTTTTACAAATATACTTTCAAGTGTTTTCCTCCCCAGTACAGTTTTGTGACATTGAACTCATATCTTTGTTAGTCATTGGCCTAAATAATGCCAATCCATATCAATACACATACCATATCTCTACGTATCATTGCATGAAAACACTATGAAAAATGAGAACAGGAGCATAAGAAAACTTTAATCTAAATTTATTAAACTATCAGTGAAATCATCATGCCTACCAGCTGCAGAAAAACCTCTGAAGTCAGTAACAACTAGTAGTTTGTGAGAATCTTGAAGTTCATGAAGCTGCTCTTCAAGCACCTTCTTCTGCTTTCCACCATTCAGTGTTACCTGCTCCCTTCTTGTCCAAGGTGAAGGAAGAAACAGAATCAGAAACAGCTGTGAAACATAATTACGCTGTTTTCATTCTGCTGCTAAATGTCCATAACAACTGATTTATGAATGTGATTACATGAACATAAAAGAAAAACAGTGGACTTGATTCAGAAGATCTGTTCCAAGTTTTGAGCCTATTTTCTGTGCAGGACTGTACTGTAATGGTGGCTTTTGCCACGTACAAAGAGAGGCCACTGAGAATTAATCCATTAATTGCCTTTTATACACTGCTACAGTGTCCAGATGTCACTTGATCCTCGCTCTTTTACAAGCGTTAGCTACTTTTTAGCACCTATAACTTAGGTACTGAACTGAGTATATGGTAATAATTATAGAATAAGAATAGTAGTAGCAGTTACATAGTGTATAAGTAATTCATTCACACAGCTTAGGTCAGTAGACCTCTGATAGACTAAACAAAAGTTACATGATCTCAAAATATCGAATCAGTGAAGCAGATGAGTCAGGGTTTTTCCCAGGGCAGAAAGCATGAAGAAACAATTTCGGTGCCAGGTAGCTAATAAACATAATGTATCCCATTTTTAGATTAAGATGCATGATTAGTATTATATAAATAAAGACTTTTTATATAATTCAGATAATAATTTTAAGAGTTCTGGTATTGCGATTGCACTCCTTTTCTCTTGAATGAATGTACATGCAAGTTCTTACACGTATAAATTCAAACTCTTCTTCAGACTTCAGTTTTATTTTGTAATGCTTGTAATCATTTACATCTATTTAATATTACAGTATGAATTCACTACAGGATATGTATTTGCCACGTTATATCTTCACAGCATTAAGTGGCCAATTAAGTTATTACACTTGCTGCTGTCACTGGGAATGCCTGTGCTCTGTGGACACATTCCCTGAACACTTCTGGTTCCACAGGGTGCGTTCAGGGGCCAGCAATGGACACAGGCCCTCCAAACCCCAAGGTAATTCATTCAGAGCTGCTTTTGTGCATCTCCGTGTGGCAGAATCTTGCACCATATAAACACAGCCCCACTGCCAATATATTTAGAAGACAGAATAGCAGAAGTTTACATCTGAAAATTACTTTGGCAGCCATCACTATTAAAAAATTAAATGAAAATGAAAATGAAAATGAAAAGGGCTTTTATTCAGTATCTGCAGGTTATGAAAGCAGCCCGGTGACAAAGAATTCTCTGAATTAATAGGGACACTGCCATCAGTCATCAGTAAGAACAGTATTGACTTCTACCTGTAGAGAGCTCTGCAGACATTATTCTTCTAGAAAACAGTTATTACTTACAAGTTAAGGTAGTCAACTTTGTTAGGAAGCAGTATTAAAAGTTTTAAACATGCACAATATGTTTTTATTAAAAATACCGACAATGTTAGTAATTTGATTTCAAGTATTGAATACAGAAGATTTACTTATGTAACTTACAGTGATACTTCTCCATTAAAATATCTTCTCATGAAGCCTCAGGCATTCCAAGCTTGAACATTACAGAGAACCAAAAATTCCAGTTATCATGTTCTGGATAGCATATGTGATCATAGCAATGGAGATATATTATATATATATCTGTGTATATATATGTGAGTATATATATATATACACACACATATAGGATAGATAAAACCATTGTGGAAGTGCACATACAACTTTTTAAAAGATTGGAATGTAAATTTCTGAGACAAGAATAACAGGATCATTTGACATAATGATGTTGTTTACAGAGCTGCAGCAGACAACAATTTCTTTTCTGACTGACGATAAGACTTGGAAGTCAATCTGCAGGAACACTCCAGCAGGCAGAATAGCCAAAGTTAAGAGTTGGCTGTGTTGAAATGAAAGATATGTCCAAATTGTGCTGATAGAAGCATAAAACAGTATTTATATATATCTTGGAACTCCTCTCAAGCAGGCCTGTCACATTTTTGGTGGTGGTAGTCTTTATTCTCCAGGATAGTATTCAGTTGTCAACTCAGAGTGAAGCTGGATTAGAACAAGGTAGTTCATCCATATGATATGAGAATTTTGCCATAGGTTGCATCTGGACTATTTTATCTTCTCCCCTTACACTTACCATTGTGTATAATATATTAGTTTATATTACACATAATACTAGAAGAACTAAATAAAGTTTCCAAGGCAGGAGCCTAACCATTCCAGTTAATCACTAGCTTCAAACTGAAAATAGTCTGAACTGTTTAGATAGATATAGGATCAAGTTTGTATTATTTATTGGAAAAGAAGCAGTCTCCCAAAAGTCTGCTCCTGAACCTGTTACAGGGTCACTGGGATGTCGTCAGTGCCATCCACAAGATTAACAGCATGAGCAAGAGAAGTGATTCAAATTCCTGAATGGTTCAGACAGTGTGGAGTATTTGAAACATCTGCACAGGGCTTGCAGCTACTGGACCTACAGGAGAACTGCAATCCTGTGGAGGAATAGCTGGAATGCAGGTGGGATATCCTACTCATCTTTCCTCAGGCTTCTGCGTTTCACCTGATAAACACTGATAACATATTTCCGGTTACAAGAAGAAAAAAGGAAATATGCATTTCTCTGCAATATTTTTCATTTCACTTTCCAAGTGAAATTTATTTAACAACCTCAAAAGCAAGTTAATTGTACTAATTTCAATGTATCATTAGTATAACCTGGGCAATTTTAAATTTGTCCTAGATAATGCATTTTTTGATGGATGTCCTGTAAGTACACAGAACTGCATAAACATGTGAGATTGAAAATAATTCTGTAGTAGGATCTACTTTCTTTGGGGAGTTGAACTAGATGACCTCCAGAAATCCCTTCCAACATAAATTGGTTGATTTTATAAAATAAAGATGCAGTTTTTAAAAACATCTTCTGTGAAAAAACCATACAGCACAGTACCTTTAATGAGAAGTATTTAATCACAGGAGATAATAAACAACTGTGCGATCACTCTACTGTAATGTTGTATATTTCAAAAAATAAAGAAGGGGGGGTGAGTGCAATTTTACTACTTAATTTTTCACTGCTAAATATTTTTCTTTTTACAAGAAATAAATGCACTCTAAAAATGTAGATCTTGTCAGGGAGATGCACTGAAACTCCCTCAACATTAAATTGAGGTCAATAAGACTACGAAAATGAGATTAATATGTAAGTAGTTTAAGTCTTCTGTATGAAAATGAAAATAGATCTTACTTAAAATATTTGGGACACTGCATGAAACAAAAAATCTCTACTTCTCTAATATTTTGAGAAATGGAGACCTTCAAAAAGGTAATTTTTAGAAATTATACAGGTCTTGAAAAACAGAAATTGAATATAAACCCTAAAAAATACAGAGCAGTCCTACTATCATAGCCAAAAAACAACAGAATTCTGAAGATAATATACTTTGGTATTTAAAAATATCATGTTAGGCATGAGTTTTAGTATGTTTCATCTTTCAAAGCCATTGAACAACAGGTTAAGCTACAAAGAGCTATTGTGCTACCAGTTTTTCAGTAAAGATCTGTCCAAATCATTGGGAAGTAAAAAAATGGTAGAATGATTTAGCACATCACCTTATTATTGTCCAAGTTTCACTTGCTAAACTGTGATAAACCTCTTATGTATTTTTCCCACAAAGGATGGAGAATGTGAGTGACTGAACTAGAGAACATCCACTGAGATAGGTTATGTTTTAAACCAGGTTTAATCTGAATTTTACTAACCAAAGCAAATCCATGTTTCTGTAATGTGGTCTCTAAAGTGATAAAATGACCATCTCCTGTATCCTTGGTGTGTGGTTGAAGCATGGACATACCAGGAGGCCTCTGAAGTAGGGAAGAAAAGGTGCCACTCTGTGAGCCAGATAGACTCCCCAAGGCACCTGTAACCTGGTGGTTTCCAAAAGTAATCATCTCCTGTTCTGCCCTATCCCCTTTGTCAGTAAAAACAGATCTATCTGTGCTTTGCCCTATTTTTATGTTCTGTTATCAAATAATATAAGACCATGTCTTATTGCAACTGTGTATCCTTGTATAAGCACATTAAGTATTTTTACTACATAAATATAATGAGAACTTTTTGGAAAAACATGTACAGCAAGCCAGTCATTATTCTGAGTAACCTGAAGGATATGTGATCATTTCACAGAATATTCTGAGTTGGAAGGGACCCACAAGGATCATCAAGTCCAACTCTTATGTAAATGGCCCATACAGGGATCAAACCCACGACCTTGGTGTTATCAGCACCATGCTCTAACCAACTGAGCTAATCTTATTTGATCAGCAATCCAGGAATAGGACTAAATAGGTGACAGATTATGTATTCTGGAAAAAAACAAAACAAAACAAAACAAAACAAAACAAAACAAAACAAAACAAAACACCAAGCTAGTGTAAAATATGGCGATAGTTCAGTCTGAACAAAAAAAAAATACTCATTTTCTGTTCAAGCTCCTTTAAACTTAGTGGGGATTTTAAGTATCAATTTGCAGATGCAGAAAGAAAAAGATATTAAATTTACTGAATTTTAGTCTCCATTTAGTCATCCAAGCTAAGTCTGTACCTGCCAGTTAATAGAGATAAGCACGTCAAAACCCCAAAACATATCTGAACTAACCTCAACCCTTGTATGTCCCACCTCTGTGACAGAATACACAAAATACTTTCCAGAGGTTCCCTCCCTCTCTCTCTTTCTCCCTATATTTTATTACTGAATTTGCTTGTCCAATCATGTTAATTGGACTAGCTGATATGTCGCTTTTATTATCAAAGTTTTCTTTAATAACCATCTTGTCTTTTGCAATTCTAGATTTGTAGATCTGTGTTGTTGATTGAAAACACTGAACTTGAATGCAGAATGAAAAAAAATATGGATCTCTGTACCAGTTTCTTCTTCTCCATTAATTTCCTCTTTTTATGATTTTAAATACCCTAGAGATATTTTAGAAGCTAAAATAAGGTATTAAAGACATTTCTGTTGTCAGTTTTATCCCTTTATGATGTCTAGTCTTTCTTATTTGAGGTTTCTATTTGTTTAAAGCTACCTAGCTGAAATGGAAGCCACCCACATAATTTTTTCAAGAAAATTAGATATTTGCAATATAATACTTGTACTGTAGTTCCATTCCTCCATCATACACACTACATCTAGCTTCAGTGGTCTGAACAAGCAAAGGCATGCACATAATTAATTCCATGAGGGACAGCTTATTCATGTATTTGCACACACAACTCTTGCTCTTTGTGTATCAGTTGCATATAATTTACAATGACTAACTTGAGTACTCTGTGTAAATAAAATTCTAAATAAAGCTCCAAGTTTTCAGACATATTTTTGTTGTTGCTTGATCAAACATTTTCTATTGTCCTACATGCACATGAGTGCGTGCACACACACATACTGGAAATGGCTTTTTCTATTCTTCAGCTTGTGCTATGCACTAAAATGGTTATAAAAATAGCAACATGGCAACAGTTGCTTGCACATGTGGATGTCATAAACATTTTGTGTTCCTTTACAGCCAAATTCAATTCAAGGCACTGTCGCAGCAGTGGGGCTGCTCCAGGAGCCGGCACGGAGAGGGTCTCTCAGGCACCAAGGTGATTTGCAAGTTGCAAGGGAGTAACACATACGGTGTGGATTAGCTGTAAATTAAACACACAAGTGTTTTCTTTATAAGTGACATATATATAGGAGGAATTTCTTCACATAAAGGGTGATTAGACATTGGAATAGACTGCCAGCGAGGTGGTGGAGTCACCATCCCTGGAAGTGTTTAAGGAAAGATTGAATGTGACACTTTGTGCTATGGTCTAGTTGACATGGTGGTGTTGGATCACAGATTGGACTCAATGATCTCATAGGTCTTTTTCAACCTAACTGATTCTTTGATTCTGTGATTCCTGGGGTGCAATGATGGGTCCTGTCCCCCCAGCCCTGTCCCACCCTCATCCACCACGCAGCTCGTGCTCCTTCCCAACACATATACATAAATGCACACAGGATCTGTGCTTTAAAAAAAAAACCAAACAACCATAGGAATGTTGTTTGGGAAAAAAAAAAAAAAAAGAAAAAAAAAAAAGAAAAAAAAGCACCCTTTTTCAGGATTGTGAGTAAATATGACCCAAGGGGCTTCCCAGAGGTATCCCAGTTCTCCCAGCTGTCACCCCCCAGGGCCTCCCATCAGCCCACCCTGGCCACCTTCCTGAGCCCCAGCTCCCTGCAGAGGTGCCCCTCACTCACTATGGAGCTCCTTCCCCCAGCACGAGGCCCTGCCTTGATTAATGTCCAGGCTTGGGCTCCCATTTCAGTGTTACACCATTTCTACTGTGTCCAGTTCTGGGCCCCTCAATTCAGGAACATCGACATACTGGAGTGTGTCTAGAGAGAGGCAACAAAGCTGGTGAAGGGTCTGGAGCACATGTCCCATGAGGAGCAGCTGAGGGAGCTGGGGTTGTTTGGCCTGGAGAAAAGGAGGCTCAGGGGTGACCTTATCATTCTCTACAACTACCCAAAAGGAAGGAGTAGCCAAGTGGGCATCAGACTCTTCTCCCAGGCAAACAGTGACAGGACAAGAGGACAGTCTTCATCTCTGCCAAGGGAGGTTTATGTTGGACATTAGAAAGAATTTCTTCACATAAAGGGTGGAAACATTGGAATGGACTGCCCAGGGAGGTGGTGGAGCCACTGTCTCTGGAGATTTTTAAGTCTGGTTGTGGCACTTAGTGCCATAGTCTAGTTAACATGGTGGTGTTCGGTCACAGGTTGGACTCAACGATCTCAGAAGTCTTTTTCAACCCAACTGATGTTTGACTCAGTGATTCCAGGGCCTCGATGATGGGTCGTGTCCCCCCCAGCCCTGCCCACCGTCCCCCACCCCGAGCCTCGCGCTCCCTCCCCGCGGCCGCCCACGACGGGCCTTTAAGATGGCGGCGGCTCCCGCCGCTGCCGGCGGGCAGGTGAGCGGGCCGGCCTCTCCCCTTCCCTCCCCCCGCCCCGGGTGCGCCGCTCCCCCGGCTCCCACTTGGAATGGTGGCCACCCCTGGCGCGGCCCCTCGCAGCCCGCCCAGCCCAGGAGCTCCCCCGGCCTCGCCCTCCCGCTCTGCCGGCGGGGAGAAGCGGGAAGAGCTCGGCACCGCCACCGCATCCCCGGAGCGAGGCGGGCTCGGTCCTCCCGCGGCGGCGGAAGGGGTTCGGCTCCCCCGACCGCCCCGGGCGGCAGCGGGCGCGGCTCCTCCGAGCGAGCCGCTCCGGTACTTCCCAGGCACCGCGGCACATCTGAGCTCTGCAGCCCCGCCGGGGCCGCCGGGTGCTATGGCGGAGAGCCGGGAATGATCGGAAAAGGGCTCTAGGGCGGGGAGAGGATGAGATTTCACGTAACGCAGTATGCAAAATACAAATTTTGGGGCGCAGCCTTCCTGAGTTGTCGAGCGCGGAACCCGGGATCTCTGCCCTCTGGAGTAGCTGTGCCTTCCCCACTGGCACTCCACGCTCGGCACCGGTGTGTCCCTCTGTGCCGGGGACAGGCATCAGCACGCTTGGGGTGTCGCTTTTCTCCAGAGAAAAACCAGCTGCTTTTCTCCAGAGAACACTTGGTGTTCCCCAGGCAGGTTTTGCCCGCGTAGACAGAAAACTACAGCCGCTTGTCGCAGGTTTTGCCCCTCCGTGACAGCTGCAGTCTGGGAGCCATGCCGAGTGCTGGGCAAATGGGCACTGTCCCACTCCCGCTCTGGGGAACAAGTGCCCTGTGTGGAGTCCCAGGAGTGCCTGGCTATTCTGCTCAGAAAGTGCCACAGTCCCCCTCCTTTGCAAGTTAATTTGTGTACACTGAGTGTGCCCAGAACACACTGGAGTGGTTCTGCAGCCAGTACAGGCCACTCTCGACATGCCTGTTGCTGCTCCCTAGGCTTTTTTTATTTGTAAAGTTGTATCAGTTTTGTGGTTTAAACAATAGTGATCCTAATGATGCTGAGCCTAATAGCTCATGTAGAAAACCCATTTCTTCTGATACACATTTTACTTTTTATCAGCCACTAGTAACAGATATGCGTAATTCTTTTTTTAATGGGTTTCACTGGTGTTAAAAGTTAGAACACATCAGAATATACTCTGAAAATAAAAATTGTGTCTACGTTTTTCAGTGTTTGTACATGCAGTGTTCTGGATGTGTAATTTTAGAATGTCTTGCATATAGTAAAGTTGCATAGAGTGAAGTTGCAACCATATTGCAAAGTAAACAGTTTCATATTTATCACATGTATGGGTTTGGCTGACCTGAGTGACAGGCCTGTCAACAGTCACCATACATTACTTTCTCACTTCACATCTATCAGCTATGATTCTCTGCAGGAAAAGAAGTCTAGCATAATTGTTGGAGTATTTTTATCATTTAAAATAGAGACTGTCAATATCTTTATCTCTCTTAGACTGTTACAGTTTGCAAGGCGCTGTGATATATATATATTCTTTTTTGGTGTGCATATTACTTTAAGCACTAAATTTACATCTGTTGTAGTGAATCCATAATGATGCAGTATGTTACACTGACAAATGTACTATATACTGTTAGGCAGTAGAAAACCAGCTGAAGATCTGTGGCTTTAAGAGCAATGGGGATGTTACAGGATTGTATCTGGCTAGACAGTAAGTAAAATATGTTTTTCCTTATGACTTTTACTAAAAGTAGAGCACACAGTAAATTGTAACCTTTCATAGTGCTTTCTGTATCAGGTACTTTCTGAATATCATTTATATGTGAAATACCAATAAAACGTATTTGCGCTCAATCCATACATGTTGTGAGTGAAGAAATGGTGAGGGTACACTAACACACACAGCAGAGCTGTGCTCACAGTGAAGCAGTTAACTGCCTCAGCTCTAGATACACAATCCATCTCCAGCAACCCAGAGTTGCTCCAGGCTCTGTGAGTTCCCAGAATTGTGCATGAACTTCTACCACAGAAGCAGAGGAATGAGGCTTGATGGGCTAATCTCTGCCTGTTCTAACTGGCTCGTAAGGCTGGGTGGAAGGACTATCAAGAAGGCAAATGTAAAAACACAGAACCTGCCCAGTCTAAAGACTGCCAAATTTCTGACCTCCCTGAAGAAATCTGTTACTGCAACAGCGAAACTCATGGGTAGCACCTTTGAAATTGCCTGCATGTCTACTGTTAAGAACTGAAGGGAGGGCAGGGCAGCATGAAGTGAATACAAGCAAAAGAATGCTTCTTTGGGGCAGGCAGTACTGATCACAGAGCTGATCTCCTCTTACAGCTTTATGAAATAGCTTGAGATGTAGGGCAGATGAGGAGAAGAAGCCGTGCTGAGTGAAGGAAGGCAAAGCTTTCATGAACCTGTGGGTGATCTAGGTTGATAGAGGTGTATGTTGTAGTATGAACATGCTGAGGAGCTACCATTGAGGGATGGATGCATGACAGGACATACTTCAAAGTTTTTGGAAAGCGTGCTTTGAATTTCTGGCCAGGGCATAATTCCGAGTGTTGCAAACCTGTTTGCAGCCTTGCGACTGCATCTACTGTTCGTACAGCTGATATCATATATGGGAAACTAAAGTAGTTTAATAATTCAGGGACAAGGTTTTCAAGGTCTCTGGGTCCAATGAATGAAAAAAGAAAAAGTGTTATGGAATTTCAACATTGTCTAACCTGTTTTTAGTGGAAATCAGGTGCTATTGAAAATCTAAATGTGTCCAATAGTGTGTTTGAATTCCTTATCACATCTCCTGATTTACACTGGGAAAATATTTGATGCTTTGTGAAGAGTAAACATAAAACATGTAGTTACTGTCAAGTTTCTTTTAAATAAGTATTTTAGAAGAAAACATAAAAATTAAGGGAGAAGTTTAAATAATGAGATAATTACAAGATACATATATATATTCTAAACAAGACAAGAAAATTATTATAATGCATGTGTGTAAGAGAATGAAGACTGTGTATACAGTCTCATTAGGCACATTTTCTGATTTTAAATGCTTGAAGGTAAGCCCTTACTGCCTATGAAATATTTTTTTTTATAAATAAAAAGAAATGTTCAGATGGCAGATACAGAAGTGATCTGTCTTCCCATGAAACCATTTTGAGACAGATGATGCAATATGGCTTCTTTGATGATTGGATAGAAATGAACTCCTTTTATTCTATACCAGCTTATATAAACTTGAACTTCAGCCAAACTTAGTATCAGATCATGCCTCCTTAACTGTTGGTCTGACATATTTTTCTGCTGACTGAAATAAGAAAGTAAAAAAATAATAATTAAAGTCAATCAAATAAGAGGGAATGAGTTTATATTTTTAAAACGTTACTCTTAAAGGGACATGAAACAATGTAAATTTTGACACTGAAAGCTGTCATCTTAGGAAAACTGATTAACTTAGCAGTAGGTAGAAAAAGACAGCTGCAGGCCAAAAAGGATCACTTTATAAAAGACATACAACGTTTGGAAGGCATCTAGAAAGGGATAGGCTCTTTTAAAATGTTAGAGGAATTAAGCTCTACCTGGGGCAAATTAAATGCCTTAAATACTACCAAAAAAAACCAGATCAAGGCTTGGAGAGAGTCAAAATAAGGCTGTTTCTAGACAGGGAGTAAAGCCAATTAAAATGTAAACCTGTAAACTAGGTATAGAACGGCAGTGACAAAAAATATGAGGAAATTTTGGCTTTGCTACCTGAAAAGTAGTGCAGGGGTGTACAGGAAAATTAGATAGTAGCTCTGTAAGAGCTCTGTATGTCCTGTCAACAGTCATCTGCCTGTCTGTGCCACTTGCAGTCATGTCTTTTCTGGTTACTTGTGACAATAGACACAAAAGTACGTATTTGCAGGGTTGGTTTTTATGGATTATCTGAAGAAGCTAAATAAAGTGTTTAACAAAGTAACAGCATGGGATAACCTGACTTTTAGAAATAAAGGACACTAAAAGTACAGCACCTCAACTTCACAGGGTTTGCTTTTGACAGACTTTTTATTTTCAAATGCAAGATCAGAAAAGGTGCCCACCCTCCCTTTGTCTGTGCCTGGAGGGTGTGTTGAAAAAAACAAAACAAAACAAAAAAAACAACACGTGAAGCTAGAGACTAGGCTTCACAGCTAGAAAACAAACATGGTTTTAGGCTGATGATGTGAGGTTAATTTTTATCAATTCTTTTAGTTCTTTCTGAAACACTGGTCCCAGTCTTGCAACACATTAAAATGCACAAGGAAATTTTTATTATGTCAATTAAAATTTGTCATAAAAAGGTCATCTATAATTATTCTAGTGGAAATTAAGAATATTTATTTAAAGCACTGAAAAATAGAGATGAGCAATTAGTGAAAATTACTCAGAAGCTCAGTAATACTCTGTGTAATTTGTTATTTATAGTACACTAGCAAGCTCTAAGTGCTAGGTACACAATTAAACAAAAAGTCCTACTGGCACATGGGAGACAGTTTCAGCCTTAGTGGATGTTCTAAGTTTATGTGAGAGTAGGAGAGGAGTGAGGAAAGGGCAAAAGATTTCACAATATGGGCTAATATGAAAAATAATAAGAGATGTGCATTGATGTGCTCAGTGTCTGGCTTCTGTTGGCTTCTCTGGCCCTGTGGCTGGACAATCCCCACTGCACCTTCAAAGCAATTTTCCTTTTAGATTTGTGTCCCCAGGGTGCCAAATTTTCTCCTCCTGTGTTCTGAGCAGGATTTCCAAACTGCAAAGTACATGGCACTCAGACTCCCTGAGCAAATAAATGCTACTATGGGAAAACAATTAATTTATCACTTATTTTGTTCCCATTTCTTTACCACCTGCTGCCTTGTTATGCTTGCAAGTGTGTAGAATGCTTACACTGCCTCTGCCATCTTGTTCTTTGTGTCTTTCTCTGTTATAACTTCTAAGGAGTGTACCTTTTTAGTTCTTGTATAATATTATTTATTAAAAAATTAAACCGTTTATAAAACTATTAAGCACTCTTGTTAAGAAATTTGTTACTTTTTCTTTTCTTCCACCAGAGGACTAAGAAGTATCCCAAGTCTCTCACAGTTTAATAGGTTAAAGTATTTGTGGCTTAACAACAATAAGGTAATAAGATATTAATTTAAAGAGCAGAACAATGTATCTATGCTCCCTGATTATTATTTTGTAATTTTTTCTAACATAAAGTATTATATAATTGTCAAGCTAATAGATTATTTTTAATTTCCAGGCATATTTAACTGCCAAATATGAATTTTTTTTTTATCATTACAACGTGTAAGGTAATGTATTTTCCTTTAGATTCACATCAGATTTATAAATGGTGTTTATTTAAGAAGCTGAGGTTTTGTGCTAATTCCTTAGCAATAAGAAGAAAGCAGTTCCCAGTGTAGTTGGTGTACCCCACCCCACAGAGCGGCAGCTCTTGGAACAGACCAAGGGTGATGTTGCTGTAGGATGGGAGTGGACAGCAGGAAACGCGTAGCTCTTGTTTCATGTCCTTGCAGACATGCAGAGTTTGTTTCCTGGCAGGTGGTCGAAGTGAGGCTCCTGTCTGCCCTCATGCACACAAGGGTGACATAAAACTCTGAAATGAGTTTCTCCCTGTGCATGGGAAGCAGCACTGGAGTTCTCGGGATGATGGGGTACCTGCTGCTGTTACACTGGTCGTTGTGTCACCTCAACTTGTTGGATTTAAGAGATTTCCAGGCGAGAGGTTAGAGTGGGACCACGTGAATTTCTCTTGTTTCCAATGGAGTGTATGTCCCTATATCAGTTACACAAGCCACATGCCTTACTTTCTCCATCTGTGCAAATCCATATTATAGTATTTATTATATGCTGTGTGGGTTTTGAGACAATGCTCTGTCAAAATCTCAAGACAGTACAGTTTCCACCAATTGTAAGCACGTTATATGTTACACAAAATCATCTCCTTGACCAGTAGAATTACCTGATTTAGAAATCTCCATATTCAATGCCAACCATTATTAAATGGTTGAATTGAATCTAAACTTTCACCATTAGCCACTTGTAATTAAAAAACAAGAAAAATAATAAAACCCTAAGAATTCTAACCTGCTTTTAACTTTTTGTACAGTAGTTTACATGACTTTCAGAGTGAGCTCAACTTCTTAAAACATGAGTTGCTTGCTCAGGTAAATAAGTAGATCTGTGAATAGCAGAAAAAATAAATTTACATTCCATGTCTCTTTGGAGTGTATATATATCTGCTGCCCCGGGCTAACATCAATTATATGGCATCTTATGTCAACTTCATCAAAAGATCTGTGGTTATCCAACTATTTTCAAAAAAAGCAAGAGTATAGATACATTAAAAGATTGAACACAGGTATAATAAGGCTTTTCCTTGTGTTTCTAAAGGACACTAAAGAATAAGAAGAAATGGTCTGATGACTAAGCAGAACTAATCTTGCTGACCATAAAAGATAAATCAATCTGATTTTTGTCCATATCTCAGTTTTTTACCTAAGCAGAAACAAAGAGTGTTCTTTTGTTTTTCTATATAACTTGTGTGGAGGAGGCACTCATTGGCTTTTCTTCGGAGAAGTTTCACTTAAGTGCTGTAATAGAGGAAGCATATTTTTCTGTACTCAATAGTTTTATCACAAAAAGAGTAAATTTCAGGTGACCCTAAAATCTAAACTTGTCAAAGACAGGGAAACACCACTATACAAGTGAGTGGGAAAACCTCTGCCTTATGCTCTTCCTTCCAGCTTTCCGATACTGTTAATGCACAGAGCAAAGCCCTTTTGTTTTAGAGTCAGTGGCACAATTCAAGGACATTCTCCCACTAACCAATTTGCATCACAGAATTCAAAGAAGTGTCAGGAATAAAATTCTGCTTGTTGTTCTTGCATTTAAACTGTAGGATAAAAACTTGGACACCATTAGTACTCCCTATTCTCAGCCATTGTAATGGTCAGCTTGTTATCTCATTGCAGATACTTTACCTTGCACTGGGGGCACTGAGCTCCAAGCTCAGCAAGGGGATGTGATTTCATAGGGCCCAACGATGACTCTTTATGGGAATACATCCATGCATATTATTTGTCCTGTAATTGTAATTGATTCTCTAAATCTGATTAAATGACATTTTTGGAAATTTAGAACAAATACGTGCTCTTTGGACCTGCTGGTCAAGGAATAATTAAAAAACTAGATGCTGGGTTTATTCCAAGGATATATTTGAGGAATATCCTTAAACCAACATAGAATTATTATGTCCTGCAAAGGTGTCCTCACAATAAAAATTATTTCAAATATGAATAGAAGGAAAAGAAAATGTGAAGGCCAGTCATTTAAGGAAATCTGTTTCCAAATAAAAATATTAAATTTGTAATTCAAAAAATTAGGCAAGACTGTACTGCAGGTATTTGATGTGTAATTAGTATTTCTAATGAAGGTTCAGCTTTCAAGAGAATCCTTAAACCAAGAGTCTTAAACAGAAATATAAGAAACTACCTGTAGTTATGCAGTTTTGAAGAGACCATGTTTATAATTCTCCAATATTACATTTAGATTGACATATGATAGTTTGCCTAACTCTAATTTCAGATACAAGATTTAAATTTCTTGATCAAAAACTATTGCTTGACTGAACTCTACCTCAACAATAATGAACTGACAGATATATCAGGTACCAATATTCCCTTTTTAGGTTGTTGAACAGAGGCCTATACTTTCTTTTCTGTGTATTGGCATTAAAATTTATAAAACTTGATGATACCAAGTAACTTATTGTTTGAAAGCTCCTATTTATACATAAAAATACATGTTAATTATTAGATATTTAATTGTTCCAGAATACTTAAATGGCAATAAGGTGATATGTTTATCCTGGTCTAAGGGATGAAATGTCATTCACTTTATGTCAAGCAATTGTAAAATATTTTTGATCTTACATGCACATATTGCATATTGAGAATTTATAACCAGAAATCGTTTGCAAAGTTACTGCCAAACTTATTTTATTTCAAAATTGCATCTGTCTTATACTTCTATTTCAGTTTTGCTTGCTATTGTAGATGAAAGTGGCTGTACCAGACTCATGAATTTGTGAACAAAGAGGCCAAAGCATAATAAACTTCTGTATATTTTAGACATTTAAATGTTAATACTTTATTTTTCTCTGTCCCTCTAAAATGCAAGGATTAATGATATTGATTAATGATAGTTTCTGTGAGATATTGAGAAAAATTAATCTTTGAAAAACAAACATGGATAAAAGAGACAATACAGGCAATAATAAAATGTGGGTGAACAGAAGGGTATCATTTATAGGGAAATGTGGAAGGGAAGTATTGCATAGAATTTGGAAAATGCGATGTCCAATCTTGATGTGGTGTGAGGATGTGAACAAATAGCCTGGGAGAGCCAATACTTTGTAATAACTTTTTAATGCATCAGTAATTACTTGAAACTGAACTATTTTCTAAGGAATTCACTATTTACTATTTGAGAGGCAAAGGGTAGTATTAGTGATATACTATTTTGAGTCAAAGGTAATATTAGGTTAAGGAACTGAATTAATCAAGGATTACTGGGATACAGGAATAAGGAATGGAAGAAGAAGAGAGGTTTCAGTTGGTGCTGATTTGTTCATGCAAGGGTAATGTGGGCAAATGGAAAGATCTAGAAGGAAAAAAGTTAGGCCTGTGTTTAAAGGATGTGATTAGAAATATGAAAGGGATATTGAATCTCTCTGATTTTTTTTTAAATTAATATTTCATGCAGTGTGTTACCAAACGGCAAGCATAGATAGATAACTAAAATATCAAATTCAGTGTGCAGCATAATAAAATAATTATCTAATAGAAGCAGTCTGTTATGGTGAGAATGATTAATTATTTTTCATTTCATTTCAGGTGCTCTGAAACACTTATGTTCATTACAGATTCTGTTTCTTCACAACAACGAGTTAAAGAAACTTGGCAAAACAGTGAAGGAATTGAAAGGAATGATGAGCTTGCACACTCTAAGTAATATCTTATTTTTATTCCGCAGAACAGCGAGTAGTAGCTTTTTAGTTTCTTACCGGGATGTTTCTTGTCTGTTTCTGCATCATTTGCCAATAGCTTTTGTAGCTAATTATCAATTTCAACCAAATTTGACAAATTTTAAGAAAGAGATCTCTAGGACATGAAAATTCCACAAAGAGTACCTCAACTGAGGAAAAACCTGCTAAGTGAGTTCAGAAGTTAAGTCTTGGATGCTGGCTAGCCAATATCCTGGATGAGTAGCTTGGAGGGTGTCAAAAGCAGTTTCCTGCTGCCTCTTTGTAAGGGAACATGGGAATACAGTGAGATTATCGTAGAGTTGAGAGTGTGAGTGATAGGTTATAGAACCCAAATTCCTGCCTCATTAATTCAGTTGTTTATAGAACTCCCTTTCTGCATCTCTTTGGCAGACTGTGGATTTCTAGAATCTAAGAATAAGTACACTTGGGTATTCTACACAACAATATTCTTATGTTAAGTGGCATATTTTCTGATGCATTGGCTGGAAGTGAAAACAGCGCCGTCTCTGAAATTTCAAATTAAGTTACACAACACAGTGTTGACACCACTAAGTTACAATGTAGGAAGTAGCCTCCAGGGAAAGTAGGATTATATGCTATTAAGATACTGAACGTGAAAATGCAAGCAATGTTTTCTGTGGCTCCTAAAGGAATGTCAACACAGGTCATGAATGACGCTCGTACTTGGAGAAAACAGGAAACGATTTTCACGCCTTACTGACAGTTAAGGAGGTGAATATCACCAGGCCATAACACCTCCTTAAGCGCTCAGAAAACTGAATATCTGATTGTGGGAAAGGAGAATATGACTTTAAAAGTACACTTTTAATTGAACTTGACACTGGGCCAAAACTAAAAAACAAATCAAGTGCTTAGAAAGACAACATGTCAGCTAAATTATAGTCATTTTTTTCATTATATGCAAGATAGAAAAAATAGTCCATTTAAGAATGCAGTTGTTTGATGTGATTAAGCAAAGTCTGGACAGACATCCTATGTATGAATGGTGCAGTCACTTGAATTTAATGTTAGCCTTACAAATTAATAAGGAGCTTCAACAAGCACAGGAAGTTTGTTGTACTTGTTGCAACCATCTGTGGGAAATACATAGCAGATAGTTAAAGTGCTGCTGAGTTATTATGAATGGCAGTCACAAAGGCACAGTGAAAAATGGGTGCAAATTGGACTGGCTACCACTATAGAAAAGGAAGTGTTTGAAAGAGCAGTCAAACAATATATAGAATATACCAATCTACCCTAATTAAAAAAAATTGTTCAAAGATTTGTACAAGAGTAAACAGTAACAGTGGAAGAAGCTTAATGATCTTAATAACAATAACTTTAAAGTTATTTCTTCTTGACCTTTGCAGTCATGAAAAAATTGTAAATGTGTTTGTTTCAAGGAGATTTCATAATAATGAGTTCTCTAGTTCCCAGTAGTCTATTTGTTTAATAAAATGCGCTGTCATATTTGAAGTTAATTACATCAGTAAATGAACAAAATAAATTTTAAAAGTCATATCCTATATATCATATTATTTTACTATATAATTTGTATGCCTCCTTGCAATATTAAGAAATATGAAATGGATGCAGAATTTGCATTGGGTAGCTTTGAAAAGGGCTGTGCCCATAACTAACTTTTATAAAACAAAACCAGTGACAGTTCTCACTGTTATGAGGTAGATCTTTTTTATTGCCAGACAATCTGATTTAAAAAAAAAAACAAACCAAAAAACAAACACTTGCTATCCTTCAGCCAAGCTCCTGGATGCTTAAAAAGATTTTATAATTTTGTAGGTGTTGGGGACAACAGAACTATTAAAACACACTATTACTGTTCACTTCAGGGGTAGCATCCAGCTGCCAAAATGTTGCATTTCTCTTCTTGAAGGCTCTCTTGTGATTTTTAGCCCCTGCCCTGCACTGGATGTGTAGCAGAACACCATCCTTCATCGGGCCTTCAGGGAAGATACTCAGCTTCGAAAGATTTACTGACGTGTTGCTCACAACTGCAGCCTTTGGGAGACACTGAGGGTTTCTTTATGGGCTTACCTTGTGCTCACATCTCCCTTTTGGAATCCAAGATTTTTGTTATGTACTCTGTAAATTGTCTCAACTGATTTATTGTACTCAGCTGATAACATCCTGCTGCTAGACCTCAGAAAACTCTGTTCTTCACTATGTTTCTGCCCCATGTGGCACAGGCACGCTGTATTCCTACACTCCAAATAGAGAAAACAGACAAAACCGTGGAGGAAGAAAGCATTATCCCTAATTTGTAGAAGTAAAACTGCATGACCTTGACAAGAAGGTAGATAGCTGAGCCAGGAATTAATCCCAGATGTTTTGTAAAACAAGACCATCTTGATCTGGTCAATGGTTGGATTTAGTGTAAAAATAAGCAGTAAAAAAATTCACATTTTCTAAAAAAACCCTAAAAAACAGTGTTGAGGAGGAGGGACGTGATCCAAGTAGCATCCAGATTCACAAGTGCCTAGTATCAGCCCTGGTTTGTGTCTGGGAAAAATCTCTTTTGAATTTTTATTCCACTACCAAACATACCTGCTTTTAGAGATCTTTCTGAAACATTTTTCTCTCTGAAATGCTATTGCATATTTTCTTGTCTCAAGAACAGAATTATCAGATATATGCATAATATTCTTTCTGATCAACACTTTCTGGAAAAAAAAATAGCTATATACTACTCTGTTCAGTAAAAATGGAACTTTCTTTTGCTGCCACCTTGTGGGTTTCTTACTAATTTTAAGTCAGTGACTTATAAAAATTTGTTTAAGAATTAAAATATTTTAAGTTCTCCTTTAAAGACGTGAACAGGTGTTTTCTGTGCAGGAAATGCCAAAAATGCCTGTTTCAGCCTTACTGCATCCTCAAAATAACTGCTAAATCGCATCAAGCACTGAGCTCCCTTTGGCAGTCATACTTGTCCTAAAGAACATCAAATGGCATCTTGTAGTTTAGAAATTCATGTGGAATATTTTCAGACTTTTTTCTTCTTCTACCATCTCTTATTTGTTTCTGTAATATCATCTCCTCCCCCCCCCCCCAACTGCTAAATTTACGTGTAACAGGATTTTTTACCTTAGAGTGAGTATTAGCTACAGCCTCTCCTCAAAAAGAGAAAGGCAGATCTGTGTAGCAGAAGTTTGTCAGAATTGTAGCAGAACTGTCAAAATTATTAATTTAAGATATTTTTTTCTCTCCTCTGATCTCAAGGTGGCAGCCTCCTGATTATTTTTACTGTCTCAGAAGAACAGCATTTGTTAAAGGAGAAAAATAGAATTATTATGTCTTTCATTTAGAAAAAAGCCCAACCCAACAACACTTGTTTGTTTGTTTGTTTGTTTGTTTGTTAGGTGATCTGGGAATAAGCCAGTTTCTATTTTAATCGACCCTAGAAATCACTGTCATGAAATAAACTGATTTGGCATGTCAGCTAGGGAAGTGTTCCACATTTGGCAAAGCAGCAGCACAGGATTGATACCTGTCTCTGTGTTGCAAAGGTTTGGATATACAGGTAAAGTGAACCTGAACATGAGCATTCTAGTCAAGTTGCTAATGTTCTTTTGTAGCTTAGTATCTCAAGGAAAGCTACTGGGGACCCATGTTCTGAAGAACTTAGATCACATTAAACATTTTACTCTTAAGTTTCTTGAGTTTTCAAACTCATCATCTGTCAAAATATCACTAGACTGGGTATTTGTATTTTATATTGTGTCTATGGGATAAAGAGCCTTTATATCAGCTCTGAAAAAACCTTAGGTGTCCTAAAGCTCATCTGATTTTAGTAACTCCCTCCTCCTACAACTTTTATGTCTTACCTTTAAGCTGTCACACTCAAAATACTGCTGTTATTTAAAATAGACATCAGCTAACAATACATAAGAAAATCAAAGGCAAGCACCTGGTGGGTTTTTTTCTGTATTTTAAAAAATAGAAAAAACCTCAAAGGTTTGGAGTGCACGATGACACCTTTACTCAATTCTTGCCTGTGTTGTTTTGCATACTCTGCAATAAGCCAACTTGAAGTCCATATTTACTTATTTCATGCATGTAAAGAGACTGTGCTTTGTTTGCCCAGCATAAGAACAATTTGAATTTAATAATATTTTGTACAAAATCTTCAGCTCCTAGTGATCTTTAATTTTCCTTCCTTGCAAAGTTTTTGTTCTTTTGCTGGGTTTGTTTTTTTTTTGTGACATTGTTTGTTTTTTCTGTATCCATTTTGCAGACCTATTCCAAAACCCTCTGGCATATGATCCAGACTACCGGCTTTATGTGATTTACATCCTTCCTTCAGTTCAGCTCCTTGACAGGAAGTGTAAGGATTGCTTTCCTCTTCTCACAAAGCATTGACAGTTGCTTTTGATTTTAATCAGTTTGGAAAAACAGGTGAAATTATCTTGCCTGTTCTTTTACATGCATTTTTTGATATAGTGAAAGATCCAATGAGCAAATACCCATTTTTTGCAAGATTTGTCAAGTAAACAGAGTTTGCATGGCATAAACAGTTTACTTTGTCAAAGGCTTTTGATTTCTATCTTTTCAAACTGGGTATGCTTTTTTTGTATCTTGGTCTATTTGGGTAAGACAGATAAAAGCCTGTGCTTAGAAACATGTACCTACATTTGTGCATTGTCACTGGCATATTCATATGGGTGAACGTGTTTACTTAGGTATGGATAATATCCTCAGCTATCTACATGTTTTTGTACAGTTTAAATATGCACATTCCTTGATGAGGAAGATTAAGACCATGCTTTCATATATAAATATTCATAAATCATCACAAGCTCTTTCACAGATTGTCTATTGTAAATTCTATAGAAAAAATAATATCTTAAGAATAGCCAGATGTTAAATCAGTGAATCCATAAACATGTCACAATGAACCCAGAATATCACCTTTGGCAATTTTTTCCTCTGGTGCTGGAAAGCTATGTGATTGGCAGGAAGACTAGAAATTACTTGAGAACCCTGAGAAAGGGCTTGATTCCTGCCCCAGCTCTACCTTTAAGAAAGTAGCAAGGAAAAACAGGGCCATCTTGAAAACCTGCTCCCCATCTCTAAGAGAATCAGGACATAGGACTTGAGCAAGGCAGATGCAGGACATCTGCAGGTGCTGGAAGACTGTGGAGCTCTGTCATGAAGGAAAGCTGGTGGATGTGCCACAGGATGTGCCAGGGGTTGATGAGGAGCTGCTGGATCTGACCACGTGGCCATTTGCTTCCACTGTCATTTTTCACTGGTACCTCCAATCTCGGAGTATTTGGTCTCGTGTTACAGCTGTGCTTAACACATCTGTCAGACTGTGTTACTAATGATCACTTTAGACTGGGAAGTGATGAATGAAGCTTAATGTACTGAAAAATATGTGTTGCATTTACATGTCTAGAAACACTTCCATAAAACTTCCTGGACTTAATCTCCTAAATACAGTTCTGCTGTAATCAGTCCTGGATTAAGACTTGCAATTATTTGTATCAAGCTGTATCCTGGACTTCCTACTTAGTGAACTATTTGTCTAACATTACAAAGCTTCTTCACCATCTGTGGAACATTACCACAGCACAGTCCTGGCTGTCGCCTTTGCACGAGACATGTGCTCACACTTCTGTTACCTTCAGGCACGACTACTGCAATTCCTTCCTAATTGGTCCCCTAGACACCATGACTCCAAAACTTCCCTGCATTCAAAATGCTTCTGCCAGTTACTTGTTCTAAAGCTTTAGCTCACTTTTGTTCCATAGCTGAAATACTGGATTAGTATAAAGTTCACATAATTGAAGTTACCATCCCCAATTTGATTTGACAACCTTAAACTATTTGTTTAAAATTTAAAATTATTTTAAATCGAAATGCAAAACGGGAAAATTTCAAACTTTTTTTCTTGATTGCACTCCTAGAGTTTTCTCTGTAATTGACCAGTGGGAATAAAACTGGCCTTAAACCAGGATTTGGTTTTGCTATTCATAAAGAAACTTCCAAATCTTTACTGACTTCTGCAGTAGATCTCATTTAAGTAGTAGAAAAGTCTAGCTTTTTAGTTTCTTGGTTTAAAACTTGTGATCCTACTGCACTCAAAATATTTTATTGTACAGGGCTTCACCCTAAAGCCTTAGAAAGTATCACTCCATGTTCCCCTTTTGAATGGTTGTGAAATGATGTAACTTACACTGCTATTGTTACAAAACTCTGCACATTAAAAAAGTGAATCACCTTTTGCATGCTGCCTTTTCAACTGGTAGAAAAAATTTTTTTTTATATCCCCTTAACAGTAGTTACACAAAGAGAAAGGGAATCAGCATTTCATCTTTATAACCCCGAAAGGTCTCTGCTCATGCAGTCAATAGCTTTTGGGAAGAGAGTAAATACACCCCTGGGGACTCCAGTGGGATCCAGAAGATGCATTCAACCAGCCAGAAGACTGATAATGCCCTCAGGTATTTATAATAATAGAAGGAAAAGCATACATTTTAGGTGATTTGAATTAGAAACATTTTTTTTCATTCACCTGATAAGAAGTTATTGGTTTTAATAATGAAATACAAATACATCAGGAACTCAACCAAATTGCTTCATAAAGTAGTAATAGCAGCAACAGGAAACGAATGAATCCTTACACTGAGAGTATTGAGGCAAATAAGTTCTAGTCACTCCCTGTAGTTACAGAATTACCTTTAAAGACAGATGAACAAAAAAAAAAATTTTTCCCCAGTATGTGTCTTGTGAGTGTTTGGTTTTACTTCTATTTAATTTAAAACATCTCAATACACTTCTAGGCCAGTGACAGCATCAGACTTTTGATGCCCTCTAGTGCTTTCATAACATAATCTCTCAAAGAAAGTATTTTCTTCTAGTGTTTTAAATTTTATTGTGCCTAGTTTTATACGCAGATTCCTTTTTATGCTTTCAAAGCTGAGAATATTTTAATGATGTCTTATAACAGCATATAAGGCAATTTTTAGAGTTCTTAAAACATTCAGATCTGGAAGACAGCATGACCCTGGCACAAGAAAGCAGGTGAATACCACCAGGAACTTTTTGACTTGTACTGTGTTACAATCCAGAACAAACCTTGAAATTGCACACTATCTTGTCTTTTTTTATGTTTTAAATATAAGAAAACCAATATTGTGCATAGATGACTGAAATCATAGCATTTTAAAAAGTAGAGCAGATGAAGTTTGGAAAGTAATAAAATATCTGCTTTTCTTTTAAAATGTATATATCACAATAGTAAAGCTGAAAGTAGTGTATTTAACAGTAATTTTGGAGAGGTTGGGAAAAGAAGAATAGTTTGATAATATTTAATAATTTGTTTTGCTGATGATTATCAAAGTAGGCATACAGTTGTCTTTATCTCTACTATGTAATCATTCACTTATAGAGACAGTGGCATCATTTCTGTGAAATAAAAAAGCATGGAAATCTATGTCTGTGGGGAATAGGAAAACTACATAAACTTAAAAAAATTCCAACTGGTACTTGCTTCCACAGTAATTTAATAAAATATGATCTTTAACATTTCAAATAATCTGCTAGTTTTTGATTAATTTAACAAGCAAATTAGGATCAGGATGGTAATCCTGAGCTATTCAAACTGCTGTACAGCCATTAATGTCTTAATTTGAACTTTTTGTTATAGGTCGTGAATTTGGAGATAACACAAATAAGTAAGTAATTTTTTTATGTTCCTTTTGCATCTCTGAAGCATTTACTGAATTTCCTCTTCTTGTGCCTAAAAAATACCCTAACCAGAGGAAACATCCAGTAAAAATGAGCTTTTAAGAAAAATGTCAGGCCTTTGTATTTAATATAGTTTCAACTCTATACTATTCTGATGAGATAACCTACTCGCTGGTGACTGAAATTTAATATTGAAAGGTATTCCACATTTGGAAGTGGGTGCATACAACTGCCATTTATTTTTAAGATCAAATACTGATCACTAGAAAAAACATGCTCTAAGTATTAGAGCATCAGAATATCTGTTCTATATTATGGCCCAGAAAACATTCTCCTGAGTGGCTGTTCAAAAATACGTACTCTCTGAAAAACATAATGACTTGAAGAATGAAACTTTTTTAGTCTGTACTTGATGGTTTTTTTCTTCTTTTCAGTTTCAAAATCATGGAAATAAATGCAAAACTTACCTCTGTTATCTGTGTTGATTGAGGCAGGAGAAAAGTTGCATTTGATGTGATGACATTGCAGATGCAATCTTTATAAGAGTAAATTTACAAACTTTAGATGTCAGGCTTGGTTTTACTTTCTAGCTTTACACATGAAAAATGCATTAAAGGAACTAGTAAAACCCTACATATCCTACGTATCCTTTGACAGTACTGAGTACAGCTATTTAAAATCAAGCTAATTTATGTTGGAAGATTAATTCTTACCTGCTTTCAGTGGAATTAGCTGTCCTTATTGGTAGAATGGGTGTACGGCTTCCTCGAGTCTTATTTATGTACACGCTGAGGCTTTGCAAGGTGCCTTTTCATGACCAAGTGCATTAAACTCTGTGTTTATAGTCCCGTGGTTCATATTAGGTGTGTGTTACTGCTGGTACACCTCTAAGAAATAAGTTCTTTTAGGATGAAGATTTAATATTGTATCTGAGTTGGAAGGTTTTGGTCTAACACAAAGTCCTCGTCAATCCTACATTGATGCGCATCTGCCGCTTTCCTCTCCCAGGCTACAGCTGTGGCAGGATACAGGAACAACACAAGCTCACAGTATTCTGGAATCAGAGCTTGGAGAAGGGAGATTTGCCTGAGGGCTACTTCAAAAATCCACAACAAAATAAATGTGCATTTGCATTAATCAGTATCAAATTGCTTGAATCAGTCCACTGAATCAGAGCATTAAAAGTATATAATTTTTGTGGGAAGAAAATTGAAAAATATTATTTTGTTGTAAGTTTACTATAAATGTATTTTAAATAATTTATACCTGATTTTTGCCCATTAGAATCCTGTGATTCTGACCTTTTCTCATTTTGTTTTGCTTTCTGAAATTTGGTAAAAGAAGAAAACCTTCTGAGCATTTTAAATTTTCAAATCCTCACTGTTAGTGTCATCATGACTGCCACTTTCTACACTGTGTGTTGTATATTAGTTCCAAAGTAGTTTGGAAACATTCAGATAACGGACATTTGCTGTGTTCTTTTTGCAGAGTACCATTTGAGAACCCTGAAGATGCAGTTTTAGTACGGGCAATGACAAGATCTCTAACAGAATTTTCCTTTGTGGACTGGAACAAGGTAGCCACCTGTCAAGAAAGACGTCTTCAAAATAAAGCAGAAGAACCCCTTGAGAAGCTGACAGTCCAATTTAGATGAGTCCTTTCTTCCTTAAGGAAAAAAAAAATTCCTCTCTCTAGTGTGGAGCCCCATAAGTAGGTTAACACCTCTATAAACAAGTACATGACAACATGCATCTAATTAAATGAATTTCCAGATAAAAACTGTGTAATGTAGTGAAGAATGAAGATAACAAATGATAAATGTAAATGTTACAATAAAAGTTGCTTGAAATGCAATTCTTACCGTACTTTTTTTATCAGAAAGTACTAAAGCTAAACTGCATGCTAATTTTTAAGAAACTAAGGATAAATATTTTCATTGCTTATAGTTTCTGCTGGAGAATTAAACCTATCATGTTCTCTAACAGTAATTTGCCTTCTTCCATCAAAATAAAGATATGAGAAAGCAACTATTAAGCTCTTCTCATTGCTGAGAGGGATTTAAGTTTCAATTGGCTAATTTGTGTGCTGCTTGAATGTGCTGGAAACTCTCAGTCATATGAGGATATGCATTAGATCCCAATACAGTGGATCCATGAGCTCTTAAGCATAGTGATATCTCTCTCTTGTCTGTGGCTGCTGATACTCTCCCAGGATGCAGGACTGTGCTCACTTGTCATTCTGGAGAGACAGGACTTGCCCAGGACACTGCCCCAAGACTGCTGGACTGGTTTAACTCTCTCCTTTATAACCACGTGGGTCACACGGTGCTGGAGCATTACACCTGATGCTTTTGGCTTTTAAACCTGTTACCAGTAAGGAAGCCAGTGGGAAGTGTGTATATAGAAGGAAAATGATACAGTTCCTCACATTTTTATCCCTCCATTCTGCCACAGGCTTAAAGTCAGTGATGCCTTTTAACATATGAAAGGCCTTCTTCAGTCTGTGACTTGTCTTCTGAGTCCATCCTTCTCTCCTAAGTTACCACAGAGCCACAGGACAGTCTAAGTTGGCAGGGACCTCTGGAGCTTATCTAGTCCTGTTGAAAGCAGGTTAGAGATGAGGTTGTCTGGTGGCCTGTCAAGGGCAATCAAATATTTCCAGCGAGCGAGGCACCACTGCTGAGAGAATGAAAGCTGGATTTGTGCTGTGGATTTTAGCACACTTCCAAAACCCTGAACCTTTTGCCCTGAAGGGCTGGCATTTTCAGAGAAACCTTGAAGAGCAACACATCCCTGTGGGCCCCAAATGCTATATGTGGAACAGGGAACCAGCAGCACTTCTGCCTTCCCAGACCCAAGAGTGAATGGTGACTACAGCAGGACTCCAGATCTAAGTTCCAGGCAGGCATCTCTTGCTTGTCAACTGTCATGAACTTAAACTTGTACACTCAAGCTACAGGAGGCCCCTGAATGTCACATGAGAATCTCACTCTGTGTCCCAACAGGAGTTACAGACCCAGTAAACAGAACTGTCACACAGCCCCCTTCTTTTAAAAAATTTCCCTTTATTCTTCACAATCTACTAATCCTTGAAATTAAAACACAGGTACATTCCCTGCACAGGTGTATTTATGTATCCTCACTTGTACAGTTTTCAGAATATTAAACAAAAACTTTCAACATATTAAATAGTAAAAAAATTAATAGCTTTTTCCCTCTGTTTTGAGGATGGTCCTTACTCCTCCAATTAGAAGAATATTACCATGTTCAAAACACCAGTTATTGAGCCAACAATAAGACAGTCTCCAATTTTGCCATCCTTATGCAGCAAGTGATGTTTTCAGTTGTAGAATTCCCACTGATTTCATGAGACACAGTAATAAATCTGAGTGAAAAGCATAGTTAAGGGAAGCTATTTTCTAGATCTGGTATTTAGCTGAAAGCCAAAGTGAAATCCCATCTGTATCAATGCACACATGAATTTCCCCATCTGTGACCGGGTTCAGCATGAAAAATATTGAGCATTTTTTACATTAATGAAATAATTCATTAAGAATTCATAAACAACATCTCAGTGTACTCTAAGGTATCTTTATCTGAAAACTGATTTAGAAACCATTAATCTCGTCAGTCAAAATACTTTGAGTCATTCTGGTCTTCCCTTCATTAGACTTTGGAATATTTCTGACCAAACCAATAGTGAAATAATACTGTTGAAACACAAATATCACCATCAGCTTGAGACACCTGAAACAGCAGTTTCATTTCCTAAAATTGCCACAAAATAGACACTATTATTGTGCTCTCACTAGCCAAAAATATTTACAGTAATGCCATGAAAACTTGAGAGTTCAGATGAGTATCTTCAGAAGCTTAACTGCTACTGAATTCCTTCAGATAAAGCTTCATAAAGTGGTGAAAAAAGGCAATTTAACAGTTGGCTTCCCAGTGCTTTTAACTACAGATCTATGTACTTGCAGGAAGAAATATTTAAATTGCAATTAAAATAAATTTTAGCTTCTGAAAACATGAATAATCCAAATCAAATGCTTTTCATTTTTCACTAAGTGGTTCATTAACCAGAGATACTCATAGAATTTCACTAGGCTTACTGCTGGTATACATACAGATGGATCTATGCCACTCTAGTTTTTAGCAGATAATAAATACCTATTTTTAAAATTTACAACAGAATCTGGAGTATTTGTAGACAAAGTAGCCAGTATTTCACCTCATGATGAACAGAGACATTCTGTCTTTCAAAGGAAGTCTTGCATAAGCCATGATCTAAGAACTCAGGCATGGTCAGCATAAAAAATGTTTAGTACCCTTGAGAATCCTCAGTCCCTTCGTACCCTTTCTTACTCCTCAGAATCTTGAATTTTCTGAAGATTAACGTCAGCTGAGACAGCCTCACTTTCCAGTGGACTTTCAGGGTGCAGGGCTAGTGCCTCCACCTCTTTGGTAATTTCAGGTTCTTCTGTTTGGTCAGTAGGATTATTTGGATCAACTTCTTTTACAGGATCTGGAGCAGGATCTGACTGTTGTTCACTTGTAGAACTACTCTCTACTAGTTGCACTTCATCTGAGCAAAAGAGAAATCACACAATTAATAAACGCTGAACTCATCTGCAAAGCAAACATTTTTATTACTGAAGAACAATAAAAGGTAGGACACTTTGCACCAGTCACAAATGATTAATTTAACCAAACCTCACGGAAAACAGACTCAAAACACTAAAGTTCTGCTTAAGTTGGTATAAGGTTATTCTAAGTAACCCTACCTAAAGCTCTCATTAATTTATCTTCAATTTTGTCACACTTCTTTTTAATTCAGAAGAGCAGAGTAGGACACTGCAGTTATTTTGACTTTCAATTCAAATGTGTTTTATTGACACTATTCTTACCATTAGCTTTTCAAAGAATGGCTGCAGATCGGTTAAACACAGAGTGCAGGTGGGCTTGGTTTTTAAATAAAAAAGGCGCGTACGTGATTACGTAGGAAAGCATTTTTGCATATAACAGACTGAAGAAATAATCTGCTAATAAACAGTTGACCGCAATGAACTTTGGTTGAAGTGAGTCATCCCAGAATTTAAAACTTGATTGCATGGAATGGAATCAGCTATGGCACCTTTACTTTTCAAGCAACATTTTTGGAGCAAAACAATTGTTAAATAACTTTTTGCCCTGATTCCGCTAAGTAGGGCTTGTGTGCAAGCAATTCTGAAAAGCAGGAGTGGAAAGCCTAATCGAGACCAGGAGTAGTTAAATCTTGGTTTCTTGTTGTTATGATTGACAGTCAGCCAAAAATTCTGTCACAGCTAGCCACAACCCTGCCACAAGGCCATGGCAAAGCCCTGCCAAGGCCTTACATGGCTATGGAGCTAACGGCCTTAAGCACAGGCTGAAGTGTGGACTTCCTTAACACTCACCCTTGTACAGTGGAAACTTTTAAACTCTTGGGTTTGCCTGTAGTTGCAGCTGTGGCATTTATTTTTTTTAATTTTTAGTTTCCTTATGTACAGTATTTGTAGGGGGTTATTGCTAACTTTCTGAAATAAAACTGTTGTTGATATGAAGTGCTCTGAGACAACCCCATTTATGAGGTGACCTGAAGCTCAGATGAATTCAGTGGTTTGCTCATAACACATGATCTGATAAGGTCTATAGTTTGCTGGCCATGCACCTGAAAAAGTTAATGAAGATTACCATGTAGATATTGCAGTAGCAACATACCAGAAAATGTTAATTTCCCTTTTTTGGAGGGGAGGGAAAAGAGCCATCCACCAAGATCCTGTCTTTCCCTCTGAAGAGGACAGTAACCGGCCACCAACTCCTTCAGTAAATATGAACCTGCACATGTGTGTTTGTCACCGGTGTGAGGAATCACTGCTCACAGCTCATTATGTTTTGCTGTATTGGTATGCAACATAACCAGGGATTTCTAGTGTCCTTGCCTCCAGCTTCTACAGTCATCCTGATCCCATGCAACAGCAGCTCTTGTTATAATAGGATCATTGCAGGAAGCTGTTGAAAACTGCAACTCTTACTTATTTATTAGTATTTGATATCCTACTATAGTCTTTTGAGTACAACTGAAATTAATACTACAAGTGTGATTTGTCCAAGGCACTTCTACAATCCCTAAAACAACGGAAGGAAAATCCAGTAAATTCTAAAAGAGAAAAGGGGATTTTTCCTATTATTTCACTTAAATAAACATTGCATCAGAGTTAAGGGAGGTGGCAATACAGTGTTTTTCCTGTTATTAATTACTTGCTTCTTGAAGGGAAAAAACCACCATGAACAGTTTAAAGACTAATGCTTGCTTACTTCACATTCCAAGTACACAACTCAATACTGTAATTATGAAGAGAAAGTATTATGGGAGAATTAACATTACATTAACCTTTAAAACTGGAAGGAGCAGACTGCTTGCTTATTATCCAACTTGTCCTAACACCTCCAACAACATATAGAACAGCATGAAACCTCTGCATGAGCTTGATTAAAAATCTGGATTTTGAAACAGTGCAGTGTAATTCAGAATGCTTTAGTTGCAAAATCCTGTGTAACTATAGTGTTAAAAACCAGCTTTAGAATGTATACAGTATATTTGTAAATTGAAGACTAGAATCCCAACAAATGCAGGCTTGCTGTTATTACAGTTTTAAGACCTGCTAAATTGCTCTTTTGCGGTACAGTAAATTGCAATTAGTTTCTGCAAGGAAACTAAAGATTCTAACCTTTCTTTTGCTTCTTTTCTTGTTTCCTTTTCTCTTTGGCAGCTTCTAGTTCCTGTTTCTCATGAATTTCCTTCAAGGTCTTGCAGACTTTTTTGTGAGTAAACCAGTGTATTTTCTGGCAGTTCTGGTCACAGTACATCACCTGAAAGTTACCAGAGTTATCAATTAATTTTCATGTACTAAAAAAATATACAATATTCTTGCATTTCTTAGTACACCATGTTATTCTCTATGTATAGCACTTAGGGGTATTTTTAAGCAAATTGTAAGGTCATATGGAGTCATTCTAACCTATATAAGAATCTATAAAGAACAGTTTGTTTTATTAACTCTAAACATACAGAAATTTTACTCTTTCGTCATTCTTAAGCATATACCCTTGGAAATCCCAATACTCCTACTTGTGAATTTCAAGCATCTTTTCCAGAAGTAGATGGCCTGAACATCTTCTGTGCAGGCACACGTGCCATTCCTCTTAAGTCCACACAGTAAATAGGCAACCATTCAAAATTCTTAGCACCTCAATGGCACTATTTTTTGGATTCTTACCATTTTACATACTGAACATCTTTTGTCTGCTCCCTTTCCCCCACAAGTTGTACAGAATTCAGCATCCACAAAACCCACTTGGCCAGTAATCGCTTGTGTAAGTACAGAAAAAGCTGTAGGGTCAGAGCCCTGAAAGACAAGACAAGAGGTGGTAATGAGATTAAAAACCAGCACTGTTGCAAACAGGGACATGCAAGGGAAAAGCAAAATGATTGCACAAGCTTCTGTCTTACTGAAGCTGCTGCAGCAGCAAGAACATAAAACTGAATCACAGAACTTCAACTAACATGCACAACTTAACGTTCATATCATTAGATAAACTTCTGTATATGAAGTTAACCTAAGCCCTCAGCTTCTGTAGAATTTACTCTGCAACTTATAAATGATACTATTAATGAACTCAGTGTTCTTTACACACTGTCACCCACTTGTAGATCCCATGAAGCAGATTTTTGCAGATCAGTCTGTGCTGGCACATACAAAGATGTTTCACTTGTCACTGATATACTGTTGTGTTCAGTGTGCTCAGATGCTACAGATCAAATGGTCAGAACTTGAAATGTTCACAATAATTATTTGCATATTACTATTTACAGGTTATTTGTAATTCTTCCCATGCAATGCAAGCAGTAAGATTTAGTATATTTTACCGGTAACCATAAATTAAGATTATTCTTTTGGATAATAATGTAAACATTAGAGAAAAAAAAAGCCAAGCTGCTCCAGCTCTAAGTAAATCCTTAAACCATTAGACTACCATGGAATATGCACAATCATAACTCCTGCAGCAACACTGCGACGCCCAGACTGAGTTCAAGTACTTGTGCACTGACAAATGTCAAAGGCTTCCTGAAAAATTATAGCATCTCCTCCTTTCCAGTTCTACATAATGGACAGAGATCCAATGGAATAAACAATCATTTTTTTAAAGGCAGAAAAGACTGCAAGCTCTGCCCCCCCCCAAAAAAAAAGGGATAGGAAGGAAAATGTTTACTCTAAAGCAAGTCGTAATGCATCAGGATGGCTTATGTTTTCACACTGTGTTCCTGGCTTAGACAAACAGTAGAGATTGCACTAAAGCTCAGGACATTTTAGCAGACCTGGAGCCACTTAAGATGGAGGCTATTTTTAATTCACTCAGCATAATCCAAACACGTCGCAAAATTGTTCCACTTCCCCAGCATTTGTGGATACATCTCGCTCTCAGAGACGAGAAAGAACTTGCTTGAAAAAAAGAACAGTAACTCTTGAAAAATTTATTATGAAGTAATAAATAGTACTGTAGTGAAGTGTGTTAGCAAGGGCATATGAGGAAAACTGAAGTTAGATTTTTTACTTGTAATTTTGATTTCCTAATTTAGATATGCATGTTGCTGTACACTGTATCATCCTGTCTCTCTATGATAAAAGGAGCCTCACAGAATGTTTTTTCTTTTTCTATGATCATATATTACCAACCTTTTGTGTACAGTGGAACTAATGAATGCATTAAATCAAGGAAATTATTCAAACTAAACTGAATTTAGACACTGTGAAAAAGAGTGCAAGATAAGCTTCATTAATGTCTGAATCTACAATTCCTAAAAGTGAACTGGCAGAGAAAAACTGAACAGATGTCCCATAAAAGGAAAAAAAAAATCTCAGAGACAAGAAACAAATTGCTTCAGTTTTCTTTAAAAGCTGAGCTGTTTAAGCATTCATTATTGGCACATACCAGTTGAAGTATTTTAGAGCATTTTCCTGCAATATGTAAATCAAACTCCAGTTAGCCACGAAGTTCAAGGACATCAAAAACCTGTGCTTAATATAACACACTGCAGAAGCTGAGAAGATGGCTCAAACTAAATTTACTATGCAAGGTGCTTAGAAAGCATTTTCTTGATAGGAAAAACTTACTATTTCAACAGGAGCAATACTTCTCACAAGCTGCTGGAGCAATGTAGCTTCACAGTAAGGAAACTTGCGGATACTTTCTCGAATTAGCTTCTCTTGATACACAGGGAAACCATCTTTATCTCTCCCTTTTAAGAGACTAAATTTTTAAAAACCCAAGTAAAATAAGAATTCACACAGTAAATATTCAAGAACAAACACACAATATGCTGTACTCTGCCCTCTTTCAAATTATGCGGAAGAACTATTATTCAAAATAAATTGGCACCTTCATACATAGAGGTGTTCAATGCAAATGAAATTATTTTTATTCTAATGCACAGTCATTATGAAATACACAATTAATAAATGTATGCTCTGCAACCACAACTTAGTAATTCAACCACACAGATAAAAATAGTCATCTACAAGTAGACTAGGATCTACATCTGACTAAAATATCAAAATGCTTTGTGGTGTTTAAAAATAAGCATTGTAAGAATAAACACTGACAAATACACAATACCTTAAAGTGCAAAGTCTGCCTTACTTACGTTTAATAACATGTTATAGTCCTAAACACCTCTATATTTATCTGGTTTGCTCCTACTTTTTTATATGGATCACTAATAGGCTATTTGATTTTACTACATGAAAGCTGACTTCTTAATTTATTTTCAGTATCACACAGGATTTCAGTAAAACTCCAGGGAAGTCTATGGGGAATGTGATCCTTCTAAAAGCCGGGTCACTTACTTTGATATTTAAGATCAGGCAACTAGTTTTGTAACTGAGTAGATTCTGAAGATCTGTCTAAGTGATTTAAGAGTCCAAGTCTCTGGATCCAGTCTGTGGGATTTGCAGTTCTCCATTGCTTAAGTATTTTTGAAAAAAAATGTCACCCTGTATGACTGCTGGAGAGCAAGGTGGCACAAGAAATGTTTCCAGATGATCCATATCAGACATTGAGAGATTCTATTTTAAAGCCTATCACTCCCCTTTTTCTCCATCACATGTTGCTGCCTGCTGCTTCATAGTGTGTATGTGAATGCCAAGCTCTAACCAGTTCCAGCAGAGAGCTGAAACTCCAGGAATGTTTCCTTTGAACCCAGGAAAGGACAGTGTCACTTCAAACAGAAAAAAAGGAGTCAGTGCCACCCTGAAGTAAATGAAGCTGGGATTATTTCAAAATTTATTTGGCATAGCCTTTATCCAAGACAATCCAATCTATTATTGCAGCTGTCTTTTTTCTGGTGTCTGTAAAGCCGGTGTGCACATGTGCCTTTGGACCTCTCTGTAGAAATACACACCTTTTAATTAATCCATCTAGTTTATCCTCTCGCTCTTTTAAAAATGTAATACATTTCTGGAAGATGCAACTGATGTAGTGCATTTTCATAGCAAGTACTTCATTCATATCTTTCTGCTTCATACATTTCTCACAAATGAGATCCAGAACCCTGTAACATTTCTGCAGTGCTTCTACTTCGGCCAACAGAGGGTTCTCTTTTACCAGCAACACGATCTAGGAGAGAGATTGAAGAAAATGTAATCCAGTTAGGAATGAATATTTTTAAACTTGTGCATTAGCATTAAAGCTTATACAGCTCATTGTAGCTAAATTTCAGTGGAGTTTCTAATATCCCTCTACTTCCTTCTTAGGCAGTCTTCCCTTTCTTTTTTCAGTCATTATTTAGTATTACTATTCAGTATACTGTAATTCACAGGAGGAAACAAGAGGAAACTGTATGTTCCACCCACTAAATGAGCTGCCTGTCTGTATGCACCACAGACACCTGATTGGCAACTGTTGATAAATTCCAGACTTTGAGTGGCAAGCCCGAGGAACTTGTATTTTAATTTAGGTGTATTCATTTCTCTGAACTACACTGGAGGAGCAAACAAAAAACCATTATTTTCAGCAAATGCCCTGCAAAAAAAAAAAAATTAATGTTCTCTTGCACATACTTTCAGAAACAGCAGCAGGGGTAGATGTTACTATGGCAAACCAGTGATGAAGGTAGGAAGATACACGCTGAGAAAAGCATTGAGAGAACAATGACATTTTGTTAAGACAGGAAATTGTTCTCTATTTTCACTTCAAGTGGGGCTAGGAAAAAAAACCAAAAAAGAAGGCTATTTATGGTTATTGATGTAAGAATCTCTCCACTTAAAGGTGTTAGTTGAAGATTTTCTCATGTATACAAACACTGAAATAGCCTAATTTTTTAATTACATCTAAACATTGAAACTGATTCTTCCTCATTTCAGAAGCATGTGAATAAGTGGATAATGCTTTTGATCTCAGCTGGACTATCAGAAGAGCTGAATGCTTCCTGACACAAAGAAACAGTTCCCATGCCAACAAACACATACAATTTACATAATACTTCACCTTAACGGGATGCATGTTGGTAGTAGTAATAATTTTATGCAGAGGGCCAGCTAATTTTACTGGCAGTTTTGGTTCTTTATCTAAGCCTTGTGGTTTAGTATAGTAGTCCAGCCTTTCACGTGGAAAGAAGTTGTTGATGACGGTCACACAGTCATGTTGACCTAAAGGCACACAAGAAAAAAAATCACCAGTGAAATAAGAACCAAAAAAAATACCTAAACCCAAATCTGACAAAAGCAATGTAAGTGAGAATTACCCACAAAGGAGCTTTGCATGATATACTTTGCACTGAAAACAGGCAACTCTTGTCATTCTTTCGTGTGTAGATTTCATGTTCAGTAAGTCTAACTGACTGACTCCCAGCAGGGAGTGCCCTCATGAAAATCCATTTTGAAAACTCCATCTCCTTCCTGCATCCTCTTTCCCTGGTAAGCCAAAAATTAAGAGAATAGGTATTTCTCCCCCAGGTTATACCATACTAGTAGTCTCATACTGGTGTTAAAATTTTTCAAGAGAAGTTCCTCCACTTTGTACTTTTAAAAATTAATGACATTTGCGTTGAGACTTGTAAGTTTTCAGACCTGAAATAGATAGTAGTGTATTAACCTAAAGTGGGAGAAGTTATAAGAACAGAACGTGCTTAATTTTTACCAAAACTAAAAGGACTGTGATGAAAGTAACAAGATGAGAAAAGTTACACCCTCTTGTTTTCAACTTCTGACAATATGATGGATTACTTGGCTACAGGGAAAGTAAAACTTATCTTCTTTAGTTCAGGACCACATTCTTTAAATTGACTGATTTGTCTTGGCACTAATCCTATAATCAGTAGAAGACATAGCCAACCAAATTCCAGCATTTAAAATCCTCCACTCTTTTAGAAGAGACAGTTCTGAGCTAATAGAGCACAGTGTAAGACAAATGACAGGGGAAGAAGTATCCTCACTTCCCACACACAGACAGATGAATTAATGTTGACTGGACAGAGAATAAAAAAACAACAGTAATAGGTTCCAACATTCAGACTTTTACGGAGTAGTGTATCTCAGAATGCCTGAAAATATTTATTTTACCTTGGTGATGTGATGAGATTTTAAACAAGAACTCTCCAAAATTACGTGGGAGATAATATTCCCCACTAATAACTCCATACAGCATCACATTGGAAAAGACTCTCCAAATCCAGAGTAAAATTAATAGAAGTAAACTCCTCTGACACATCAAGTGAATACTTAAGGTTTTATTGCTTGAATCTCAAGTGAGCAACGCCACCCTTTTCTTCTTTACAAGAATAGAATAAGATGGAAATTGGAACTTAGTACTAAATCACTACTCAAGGAAGTAAATCTAAATGGCAAGATAGGCTCTTGAATCCAGAACACCTAATGGACTTGCAAGGGAGTTCTAAAGCATTGAAACACCATGAGAACGTTGTGTTTGAAAGAAAATACAGGTCCTTGTTTTTGGGAAGGTCACCTGGACAGCAGTAGCTGTATCATTAAAATGACTCCACTTTGCCTCATAATATTTGATCAATTTTCCTTGCTAGAAGTAGAGAAAGAGTGGAACATTAATCCAGGAATCTCCTAGTACTATCAAGGTGCATAAAAAAAGTAAAAAAGGTTTATAAAAACAAGACAAATAGACAAGAAAAAGAAACATGACAACGGAAAAAAAAATCCTATTGCATCTTTTGTTGGGAATAACACTGCATAGTGGAATGAGAAATCTTTTATCTTGTTCTAGTGAAGTTCAGGTCAATAAGCAGTGACTGTCTCAGAACAGATTCCAAGTCTCCTCTCTCTCCCAGATGCTGAGGGAGAAGGGCAGGCAGTGGCTCCCTGCCAGCACACAGCACGCTAGTGGCAAAGCTGAGATGAGAGTTCCTAAGGTCATTCCTTCCCACAAAGTAAGCTCCAATTAGGCACTTTGTACTGCACTTCAGACACCTCCAATGTTACCAGCTTCCTCTTTCTATTTCCAAAGTGGCAACAACGCAAAAACTTACACACTCGAACAGCAGCATCTGTTCTCACAGGTAAGATCATCTGTGTTTTTACAAAACCAAGCATGGGAATAGAACACAAATTGACTCTTACAGGATGAGATGTGGAAAAATAAGGCCAACAACTGTGTCAGTTCAGAACAGGTCATTAAATAATGTTTCTTCAACAAAAAACATCAGAATCTAACATTTTACTTCTTTAGGAATTTAGGAAATGATAACAGATTTTCACCTTACCCACAAAAGCAGCCATCTGAGCTGCTGTCCTTCCCACAGAGTTGACAACATCAGTTTCTGCTCCAGCCTCTAACATCATCCAGGTGATTTCTTTATTTCCTAATTTTGCAGGGAAGATATGGGGAATGAGTGAGAACAAAGCAGAACCTGTAATTCTTTATGCTTTAGAAAAACATGGACTGAATTTCTTTAAGACCAGGCAGGCATAACACTGAGGGAAATGAATGTTCCTAATGTCATTATTTTAAGACTGGATTAAGAGAAAGGCACGGTGCTTATTCATGGTTCCAGAGGGTATAACTCTGCTCTCTGTAATGCACATTCAGCTCCCCATGGAGCTTATGGGACTCGTATGCGTGTAGCTGCACTAGAGCTTGGTCTCTCTGGATAGCAGTATAGAAGCAAATTCTGCTAATCTAGTTTGACAGTTCAACTACATTTGCTATTCTGAGAAGAAAAACAAATTCAGGATTATGATGTAGCAGGAGCAGAGAGAAGAGAACAGATTGTTCCTTTCTCCACAGTGGGAACTGGGTGTTCAGACTGGGCTAAATACCAAGTAAAATGAAGCTAAAATTTGATGGGAAGATTGGATGACTTAATTGGTGCCCTTCAGAGACTAATAAGGACACTTGCCACCACTTGTGTTCGTTCTGCTTTCAAAAGTATTCTTACTGTATCAGTTTTAGTGTGGCTGCTAAGTACAGAAAAGTGAGTATAAAAAGGGGGTGGTGGATGAAAATGAATGTTTCTGGTTTAAAAACAAAGTCATTGCGTCAGTAGTGCTCATGTACCTTGTGTGCTCACAGATAACAGACCTTAAAGTCAACATTCAGAAGTGTTCACACCCAGGATGACAGGTTAAAAGCTTAGCTGTGAGAAAATGGTAAAAGTCCAGCATTTTCCATAAAGCTGCAGTCATTTAAAAACCTCCAAGTGTTTGTTCTCATCTGTCTTCTGCAGCTGTGATATTGCTCAATGCCACAGAACATTGAAATTTCCCAGATCTTTTTACCAAAGTTTCAGCAGAAAAACAATCTGATGATCCACTTAGGGTTCAGATAAACACATAAGCCCTTCTTTCTTTTATATTTAAGATGAAAGAAAGCAGTTTAAACTCTACCTTCTAAGAAATCTTACTTCCTTAGAATCTCCTTTTTGGGAAGAGATAAGTGGCCTAGTAAAGAAGATACTTAAAATAACCTAATATTCCCAAATCTAATCTTTTCCCCTGAAGGAACAATGTTTTAATGTATTGTCTTTTTCTCACTCAAGGAAATAACTGTTCCTGTCATCAGGAAAAAAAGAGGAAAGCTGCAAACCACCACTTGAGAAAGGAAAAGATATGTACAGCTATAAGCTGTACTCTCATAAGAAGAAAAAATAATGCAAGAGCAGAGGGAAAACTAATGTGGAAAAAAATGTTTTTGAAACTTACTAAATACATTCTTAAAAGCCCACAAGATAATTGCAAAAACAATGCAGGAGAAAGACAAAATTTGAAAAATACTGGATTGGTTTGAGAAGTCTCGAATATTACTAAAAGCTATAGATTTGTAGTGTTAATAAGGCAGTCTGGTGCAGCAGCTTTTTCATTGTAACACAGTGTAAGTAAACCGAATGCATCCCACTGCACAAGAAGACTGTCACGGAAAACTGAATTTTGGGATCTGTAACAAACAGGACAAAGTAAAGATAGACTGAATGCCTCACAACGCAGAAAAGAATCAACTTTTATATGTCTGAACAGTAGCTCTCCGGTTCCACTGTCCTCATGATTCTACTGGTCCTGACACATTGCTGTGGTTCACATAAGTAACAGTAAACCTGAATAATAAAAGCATAGCAATATTTCCCTTTAAATTATTAATTTATGGCAAATTAACCGATGTCGTAAAAATCAGCGAGCCCAGTTTAGTAAGAAGTTACCTGAAAGCCCAGCGAACATCAGGGCAGTGTATCCATGCTCGTGTTCATTGCAGTTCACATCAGCTCCGTGTCGCAGGAGCAACCGGCACATGTCCCCCTTCCCCTTGTAGGCTGCGTGCATCAGAGGGGTCATGCCATGCTGGCAAAGCAAAATGGGAGCAAGTAGCACACAAAGAAGGATGTTACATCTCTTGATCTTCATACCATTGATAATTTTTACTTCTACAGGCATGTTCAGTATAACTACTAAAGCCTCACATAATACTTAAGTTACAAAACCACAAAATCTTCATAAAAATGTATGGTTACTAACATGAAGCAGATTTTCCACTTCCAAGTCACTTTTCTGACTATGCTGTGCTATAGATTTGAAAACAGACCAGTGTTGAATAAATGAAAACCATTTACTGCCAATTTCTCATTGGCCTTTTGTGTAAAACATTAGTGTTAAAGACAACTAATGCTTCTGCTAGCAGAAAAAGCTTGTTTTAGAGAACTTGTTAAGTTCATACACGATTTCTTTTTTTCCCTGCTGCTGCTTGTACGATAAGCAACAAGAAAATTAGGAATAGGCTCCTGTTTTAAACATTACGAACATTTGCAGTTTCTGAAACCCATCTTCCTCGTGTTTAGTCAAGGTTACTGGTAACTGTGCTATCCTCCTCTCTCCCACTTCTCCACTTTTCTGGCACTGTGTCCACGATCAACCAGAGGTCTGAAAGCCCTTGTGCAGATACAAACTCTCACTAGACTTTAACAACCACAGCCTCAAACCTTGCTGTTGATCAAGTACCCTGGTACAAAAGCGGATTTGCTTCAGCAGGGCAGGCACTGAGGTTTTATTGGAGTTGTGCTGGTGTAATTATAAATGTAAACCTGGGCAAACCTCGGGGGAAATTTTCAGAACTAGTGTGAACTGTGAGTGCAGGCTCTCTCCCTCTCCAAGGGCAGGGAGAAGCACATTTCTGTTTGAGAAAATTGCATGACATTCCGTTTTTAGAGTTTAATACGCTTTTTCCAATATGCTGTTTATTTTCACATAACATTGAGTCAGGATTCATGTTATCAGCCAAGACACACTAATTGCCCAAGAACACTCCCAAAGACTACATGGGGGTGTGCTTTAGTTTGTTCCTGAAGGAAATCAGAATGGCATTTTGTTCCTTTTTTGCCAGTCAAGGCTGTGTACAGGAATACACCCATGTACACCATTACTGCAGCTCTGTAAATGCATGGTAATGTGATACTTACTCTGAAATAATGTAATTGTCAGTTTGAGCCTTAATATATTCCTTGTTTCAATTTATAAAAGCATAAAACTCAACTGAGTTTACTTTAGTATAATTTTCAAAAAATTTCTAAAGGTGACGGAAGTTGGGAAAGTTATAATTAAAACAATTTTGAAGTATTATATTTTCATTATTCTCCATCCTAAGTGAAAACAATAAAAAGTGATTACTTGATGTTTCATATTCTAGCAACCCAGATATTTTGGTAAAATGCCACTAAAGAAACAAAAGACCTGAAGAGATCACTACATGAACATGAAAAAAATTGGTTTTGCTACGTTTCACTTGGGATGCCACAAATGCTAAGTAAAGACTTTTTGTCCTAATATATAAAATATGTTATATTTCATTATGTTACTTCAACAGCAATTTTTAGGGGTCAGTCCCATACAAGTGGGAGTCACAGCATGGATTCGCCTCCTTTAGCAGCACAGAAAGGCACTGCTGTAAGGGGATATGAACACAACGTGGTTTTCAATGGGAGAAGGAATTTTTAGAAAACAATTACTTTGATTATATCTCGAATGCCAGTTGTTTCAATTAAGATCTGAAGATTATAGGACAAAGGAAGGAATTGGGTTTGTTTTTGATCATTCCCTCTTCCCAGAAAACTTTTTTTATAATCCTTTGATTTGACACTTTTGGAAGCGTCAGGCTGTGGTGTGGATCAAAAAAACATATAAAGTAGAAAATATGTGGACAGTTAATAGAAAATTGGATTTAAAGTCACAGTAATATCAGCTTCGCACATTCACAGCAAACAAAATAGGGTCAGGCTAGACACAACCTTATCTGAAAAAGCTCAGTGTCCTGTATTATGTCCCTACACAGAAACTGAAATGACTGCAAATATTTTTCTCATCCTGAATGTCAAAGACAGGTCCAGCAATAGTATGTTTTCTCACAGATGACACTGGGATTGTCAATACAACATACTTCTATGACAAAACTAGCAGATGGTTTATTAAGCATAGAGATGAAACAAATTATTTATTGTTCCACTATGGAATATCAGATAAAGAATTCTAACAGCTACTATATAACATTTTTCTGACCAAAATTCCAGCCTTTTAACCTCATTCCCTTGGACAAGAAGGAATCCTTCCCAGTTTCTAATTTGTTTTGCAGGAATGTTACATGGTAACATCTCCAGTCTTCTGCAGGGCTGCTTCCTGCAGGCAAGATTTGGAAGGCAGTCAATAGTCACATGCACGAATAATTTTAGCTACAGCTAAGTATGAACTAATGAGATATGAAATACTGTTCAGTGTTGATAATAGCTTTAGTTCTTCTCCTTTACAGTCATTCTGCTCAACTGTTGGTTTCACATCTGTAATGCATCTGATTCCTCTGATGATCTTTCAGTTCACCTGAAAGTGATGAAAAGCTAAAATCTACATCACTCACCAACGTGAACTGAAACCAGATAATTCTTAATAGCTGCTGAATTTTCTTTGGTTTGCGTATTTTGAAGTAATATATAAAAAACACCAAAAGACAAAACTCTTTCTCTTCAATGAAGGCCCAAAATCTGGGCATTTTCTGTCAGCATAGGATGTTCATGCTGGAATAGCAAGACAGATTAACTGAAGAACCCTCTGATGAACATAATCAGTACAAGTAAAGCTACACACATCTCAGCACTAATAAGCAGGCCACTGCTGTAATTCCCGGGAAGTGTTCAGTTCTGTAATTAGCATATAGAAAGGGACTGTTTCTAAAAGATGTATTACAGAACTGAACAGCCGAATTAGCAAACTAGAAGAAAAAAGTAAAGCTGCTAAAGCCAGATGATAGTTCTGTATGTAAGAAGATTATGAATGACCTTATAACTATTTTAAATACAAAAAAAACTGTGAAGCTTTTTCAGGTCAAGTCTCTCTGCTTGATCTGCAGAAAATTGGGCACTGTAGTACTACAGTGCTCCTCTGCAGCCTTGACTACCAACACGACCAGAGGAAACTTCCATGGCTAGAAAGCCCACGTGCTTCCTCTAGCCTGCCTTTCTCTATGTAATAATCTGAAATATCTTAGCCATACACTGCAAACGGATGGAGTTAAGTCAGCAAATAGCCAACGTGAAGTCACAACACTATTTACAAGCTCTGCCCTCTCGGGGGAAACAAAAGTTCAAGAACATTTTCTTCCATACTAAGTTTCCAAATTAGGAATTACTCCATGTAAAAGAGGACAATAAAATGACTAAGTAGTGTGCATTTAAATTAAATACATTGGTATTTATTTTGCATTTATTTCCATAGCCCAATTATTTGTCCTAATATTTTAGGACACCTGAGCTTAAATGTCCCTGAAGTTTTAAAGTTGCCAAGCTGTTAAAGAGAGTTCTGTAAAAGAGCTATTATACTTCTTTGCTTTCATAAAGACAGTGATTAAGCCTAAATACCTTTCCTTTCTTCACCTACCTAAATCCATAAAGAAACAACAACAGAAAAATTATTTGGTCAGAAAGGGTGCTGAGAAAAAACAGGACTGTATCTGCTGGATATCTCCAGCCTTCCAGAAGATGGGCATCTGTGAAACTCCTTTGAATAAAGTGATCTTATTCTGTGTTCAAGTGACTTACTGCTGCCAGCAGAGCTCTGCAGATAGCAGGAGGTGAAGGGTGAGTGAGTCCTGGCACAAGGAAAAGCAAGTAGACTTAGAGTAACCTTTTGTTTTTAAATACGAATACCAACAGCAGAAGCAATGCTGAAATACAGCATCCAGCGCATGCCTACATTTTTGAAGTAAGAAGCTGAAACAACTGGAAAGGATTTGGAAAAGAACCACAATTATAGCTCAGTTGCTGCAGAAACATAACTTTAGGCAAGATACTTAAAAGGTCAATGCATCTGGAAGATGTTAAAATGTGTCTTGTCCTTGTCTAACGGTACACAGAAAAAAGACAGCTGATTGTCAGTAGTTTTTAATCTAGAAGAAAGCAGATCCCAGCAGTTAGAATATATGGTCAAACCAAAAATGAAAAGAACAGCATATGTGTTTATTTTTTTAACATTAGGAAGAGCAACATGTAACAGCAGTCACCAGGTGTAGTGATGTTGAATAACAGATGAAGGTAATGTTTAACTGCAATTTCACACACTCTTACTTTTGTATAGATATCTGAATAACATGTTGGAACAAAAATGGCTTATTATAATAGAAAAATTCTAAAATTTAAGATGACTGATGGATTTAAGAATCCTAAACAAATTTGAACTCTTTCCTGTTCAACATACATGATTACATACCACTCTTGGGAATAAAAAGGAGACGGCAGGAAGTCCATTGCATAAATTTAAGTCTTATGTGCCTTGTATTTAGTCAGATGTGAGCTTTAGGCAAGTATTGTTAATACTATTTCTTCTTTAACAACAGCTCTGAGCATAGCTCAGTTATTGTTTCTACTAATAAACCATATCGTCTTGACAGTAATCCTGTATGGTGCACTAATACTGCATCAAGGGTGCAGTCAGCAATTCACTACAGGAAAATCTTTTAATGTCCATACCATAAAGCACACTTGCAAACATACTTATATTGTATCTTGGGTTCCCGAAGTTCACTGTAAAGCTTAGTGTGACGAGTTTGTCAGAAGCTCATTGGAATTCATGTAGTGAAAATTAAGGTTTAAATATTTAACTGTTATTTAAGAGCATTCAGAAAATGGATCTGTTGGCAGCACAAAAAAGGCTAACAACATTCCATGAAGATATCTGGTAGATGAAGGGGCAGTTTTCCTCCATTCAGAATTCATGGGACCACATCTACAATACCCTGCCCAATTCTGGGTCTACCAGTGCAACAAAGTCATGTATAAACGACAGTAAATTCAACAGAGTACCACGAACATGTGGCGGGAACTCGAGTACTTGTGTGGCGAAGAGAGGCCGAGGGAGCTCGGCTCACTCTGCCTGGAGAAAACATGGCTTTGGTGAAGCCCAGGAGCACCTGCCAGAGCCAGCAGGGAGAGCACTGAGAAGACAAACCCTTCTGTTATGGTGGCAGGAGGGCAAAGACACTGAGCCTAAGTTAAGGTTCTGACATAAGGGAAACACATTTTCACCAGAAGCACAGTAAGGCAGTAGAAAAAGTTGCTCAGAAATACTGTGCAGTCTCCATCCTTGGAGGTTTACAAGGCCAGACAGGACAAAGCTCAGAGCAACCTCATCTGAACTCGGAGCTGAAGCTGCTCTGAGCCAGAGGCTGAGCTAGAGACCTTCTGAGCATCCTTCTAGCATGAATGTTCCAATGATCCTATGAAATTATAAAATCGTGAAAAAAACCCCCACAAATTGACACTTAAATTAAGAAATGGATTTAACATGCATGGTGGGGAATTACGGTTTTGCTTGCATGTTACACCTCTTATTAGTGCTGCACACTTTAGAAAAACATTGGAAAAAGAAAATAGAAGATGAAGCATATGAACATCCCACAAGGCTTTCTCCATGAACTTACTCTCACCATCAGGAAACACTTAAGTATTTTATCTTCTACATGCCCATCACACCTGCCTCTGAAAAGACTGTGTTTTCCCCTTTTGATCTAGCTATTCACCCTCTCATTATGTTTATGGTTTGGCAAAAACGGGGTTTTTGGGTGATGAGACCAAGCACAAGATGGGGGCAGGTATTCTTTATCCCCACTGTCTGCTGCAGAGGAACTATGGTTTGGTGGAGGTGACAAGAAGCCAGGGAGCACCCCCATGTTCTTGCTGCAGTATTTATCTTACCTGACAGACACCAAAGTTCATGCTGGAAATTGAGAGAAAATACAAATAGTGTAGTACTTTAAGTAACATTAATCTTTAAACTTTCTTAAAAAAAAACAGTAAGAACTCAAAGGCTCATTATTCCCCAGCTGCAGTCTGGCAATATCTTCTGAATAAGTCTGACTTCTACGAGTCTGTCCAGCAATGATATTTAATAGGAAGCCCTTCAGACCTAGTATTTTCCTTGCTAAGCTCAGCATAATGCTTGTAGTTTTGCTGTACCTCATCCAAGCAATTGACACGGACATTCTTGCTTCCCAGTAGTCTTCCAGCCTCATCGGTGTTTCCTTAAATTTAAAAAAGGAAAAAGAAAAAGACAGAGATAGAAAGGGGAGTGAGAAACAGAATAAACTGAGAATCAGAAGGAAAATTATAATTTCCATTCCTCATTAGAATCAAAATCTTTGTAGCTTAACCACTTGGGATGTAGATCAACCACCAATAAATCAACTGCATTTAGTGAAGAGGCTTAGGAATAAACAATGTTCTGTACTGGAAGTTAAAAGGCAAGAAGTCACAACATTAACCAGAAGTCAAAGAACATGTACTAGAAGTAAACATTCATTTTTTGTGAAGTAACTGATCTACACAAACAAGAACAGGACACTAACACATCTCTTCATGAACAACACCAGAATAATGCTGAACGAGGATGATGATGCTGAGCATTTTAACACACTTTGACTTCTTTGGGAGCATCTTATGTCTAAAACAGTTATCTAAGTTCTCACAAAAGGGAATTATTTATAAGACTTTCTGGTCCAAATGAAATATGCTTCATCATTTACATCATCTTTCCTGTTTAAATTTGAAATTTGCAACATATCACTTTCCAGGTCCACAAAAGTGGAAGGAATTTGCTTTTGGTAATAGAGAATAGAAGTGGAAAGGACAAGGGTCAAAGTAGCTTGATCACTGACATTTCTAAAAATTGCCAAATACATAAATAGACTGAAGTCTGGAAAAAAAATGTTCAAGGAAAAACAGGCTGTAACTTTGTATTTTCAATTTGCTACAAGTATCTTTTTGGTTAAGCCACAGGTCTATGAACCTGATTTAAAGCCCATTGAACTTAATATCAACTTAGTATTCACTTAATATCAATGCAGCTTCTACAACCATTCAAATAAATAGAAATGAAAGAACATTCAAAGACTCTGAGTTTGGGGAGTTAAATCTATTGAAAATTAACAGAAACTTCTAATCACTGAATCAATCACAAGCACAACTCTTTCAGCAGTGATGTGCTTAATAAAAATAAGCATTGCACCCCTCATTTTAATGACAGGATTCATGCTTATCTTCACTATATCACAAGGAGGTGCTCTTCCAGCAAATTTTCAGCAAAGCAGCTCTTGCAACTTCACTTTTGGCCAAAAACCCCATTACAAATACTATCAATAACTTTTTTCATCAAGCTTTTGGTGTGGTTTAACCATACTACAGGTTTCTTTCTTCCTTTATTATTAATTAATTAATTTAGGGAAAAAAGACAATCACCTGAGTCATCTCACACACTTGATAGAGACCCAGTCAGGGAATTGTCAGCCAGCCTACTTCCCTAGACATATATATACTCTAAATATTGGGAAGCTTCTTAAGACCTGGAGGAATTTTCAGAAAATCATCCCAGCAAAAAAACGAACATCAGTAAGAGAAGTCTTCAAGGTGATCTTCAAGTACATTTCAATACAAGCAAAGCAAAGTTGCATTTACAAGTTCAGAGTTCTCAAACACTGAAGGATTTCCAAACATG
>JAWWLV010000088.1:29104279-29150260 GCA_035041135.1 Platyrinchus mystaceus
GTACATTTCAATACAAGCAAAGCAAAGTTGCATTTACAAGTTCAGAGTTCTCAAACACTGAAGGATTTCCAAACATGACACTGAACTGCTGGAAGCCAGACTTCTAGAATTGTCTAGAGCTACAAGCTGGAGCCAGGCTGCTCATGGTGGTGCATGGTAGGAGACCAAGAGACGACAGGCAGAAGTTGACAGAAAAGGAAGCCTCAGACTGGATACAAGCAAAAACATTTTCACTAATGTTTCACTAATGAGCCCAGTAAAGCAGAACAGGTTGCCCAGAGACACTGTGCAGTCTCCATCCTTGGAATTTTTCAAGGCCTGATAGGATAAAGCCCTGAGCAGTCTCATTTGAGCTCACTATTAATATGTTTTGAGCAGGAGGTTGGCCTAGAGACTTCTGAGGTTCCTTTCAACCTGATTCATCCTGTGACTGTAATCATAAGCAATCAGGTAAGTTAGACAGGAGTGCCTGCAAGACAAAGGCCTGAAACTGATTGAAGTGTCTGATTAAAATCAGACTGATTTAGATTCACAATAAATTCATTGCTGGCTGTGCTAAGCCTATGTCTCTGACACAGAGCAACATTTTAATATAACTGTGAATGAGAGTGAAGCCCCAAAATTACAAATAAAATTTCTTAAGGGTTCAATTTGCCTGAAAACTACATATAGAAATGCATGGGACACATTAACTGTTTTTAGCTTACCTCTAACTAACGATCACCAATGATCACTTTCAAAATGCCATTTGGAGTATAACTATTTAGACAGGGCTGTGGAATTCAGGAAACTCAAGTGTTACAACAAGCATGACAGAAGGCATGACAGAAAGCCCCCCAGCAATAAGGATTTGTGCTATATAGTGCAGTGAAAGCATGACAATTGTGTGAAATGCAAAACCAAAGAATCACAGAACGGGTCAGGTTGGATGGGACCACAGTGGGTCATCTGGTCCAACCTCCCTGCTCAAGCAGGGTCATCCTACAGCACATTGCACAGGATTGTGTCCAGATGGTTCTTGAATATCATCTCCAGGAGGGGAGACTCCACAACCACACTGGGCAACCTGTTCCAGTGCTCGGTCACCTGCACAGTAAAGAAGCTCTTCCTCATGTTCAGGTGAAACTTCCCGTGCATCAGTTTCTGCCCGTTGCCTTTTGTCCTATTCTGGGCACCACTGAGAAGAGCCTGGCCCCAACCTCTTGACACCTTCCCTTCAGGTACTTTAGACATTTATGGGGTCCCCTCTCCTCTCTCTTAGAGAACAGTAATAAAATAGTATAAGGCATAAGACGTGCACAACACCCTGGACAAGCTCGAGTTCTCTTAATTTAAGAACTACCTGTCTGCAAGGACGTCCTGCTCTGGCAACTACACATCGGGAAAACCGATGTGGGCTAAAGCGGGCTAAAGGACCGGATTACCCCCCAGAAAACTTTTTGTTTGTTTTTAGCAGAGCACATTAATACCAATCATCAGGCAAATGTCAACAGACAATACTAATATGATGTAAGCTTTCCCTGGCAGAGTTAGGTCCGCCCAGCTGAGCTTCCCCAGCCCCACTGCACCGCACCTCGCCCCTCACTGCATTCCCTGGGTGACGTGGGCCTGCTTGAGAGGGACGTGGACCAAGGGAGCAGTCCTCTTCCAGGGATGGAGAAGGGTGGCGGGGTCCGAAGGCGGACAGGCAGGCGGGGCCCAGCGCGGTGACCCCAGCGCGGAGCGGCCCGGGCCGGAGCGGGGGCAGCGCGGCCGGTAACGGCGCCTCACGCGAGAGCCTCCCGGGGCACGGCCGGCGGGGCCGCCCGAGCTGCGGCCCACGGCCGCGAGTGGCGAGAGCCGGGCGGGCTCACCTGTGGCGATCACTGCCAGCAAATCCTTCTCCTCCGGGCTCAGGTCGCCCTTCCTGGGGGGAGCCATCGCGCACGGAAAGGCGAGACGGGCCCAGCCGGTGCCGGCGGCGCCTCCCGAGCCCCGCCCACGGCACCGCCCCCGCCCCGCTCCTCGCGGCGCCTTCCGCCCGCAGCCCCGCCCTGCCGGGGCCGGCCACGGGGCGAACCATTCCCGCCCGGGTATGGGGGGCACTGTGTGCCGGCCGCTCCCCTCCGCTGCCGCCCCGCTTGGCGTTACCGCCGAGTAGGACCGTTTCGCTCTTTTCCCTCATGTTCAACTTGAGAAATGCGTTCCGGTTTACTTTCATCTGCCTTTTTTTGGCTTCTCCGCGACCTCCCCTGCCTTATTCCCCCCCCCCAGGGAGGTGCCGGGAGTGGGGCGGGCGGGCGGAGGCGCCCGTGTGTCAATGTGTCCGTCCTTCACTCCTCCATTGTCTCTCGCAGCCGCTGCCGCCGCCGCGCCCGCTCGCCCTCCCCGCCCCGGACCGCGCAACCACCCGACAGGTGCGGCCGGGAGGGGAGAGCGCCAGGCGGGGGCCGCGCCGGAGCCCCGCGGCGGCGCTGCCCGGGCGGCCGTGGCTGCGGTGGGGCAGCTCCGGGCGGACGGGCGGGCGCGGCGGCCATGGCGGGGCAGGGTGGGCAGCGGCACAGCCCCGGTGCCGGGGCAGGTCCGCGGGTCTGGAAACGCCGCCGTCCCGCGGGTGTGCGGGGCTCCCGCACGGGCGGCGCCGCGTCCGCTGCCGGAGGGCTGCGGTGCGCGGTCTGGTGCCCGCCGGCTCTTCTCTCTGTGGTCCTGCTTTCCTGCCTTTTTATGGCATCGCGCTGTGGGGTGGTGGTTGTTTTTTTCCCAGGCAGGAAAAGCGGTTTGTTCGGCTAAAGCGGCCGAGCGGAGCCGTGGCTGTGCCGCGGCATCGTGTCTGCGGGAGGAAGCGGGCGTTGATGGATCGGGAAGTAACGAGCTCGGCGTGTTCAGAGCGGTGCCTTTTGTTGGCGCCTTTCTAAAATTAAACTGTCGGTGGAAAAATGATCTTTGTTACGGATCCAACTTTCCACTCCTCCGGTTGAAGCTCGGTAGGCACTAGGACGATTCTGCAGATCTTCTCCAAGGGACAGAGGCTGAGGTTTAACATCCTTGGTTTCTGCCTGTGTTTGTACCAGAGGGGAAAGCTGGACCCTGATACCTGGTGCTGACTTTTTACTCTCCTTTGCCCTACTCTTCAATTAATATTTTTATATCCTTTCTTTCAAGGAACGCATTTTTTATCTGTAACTAATTTTTGAAGGCATAGATTTATCAGCAAGCTGATTTTTTTTCTTTCCTTAGTACTTGCAGGTCAGCTCATGGTTCCTTAGGTATTGGAATTTCTTTCTCAAATACGAATCTTGTTCTGTATTTTGACATTTGTTAATGGCTCGACTGGCTTCCAGAAATTGTGAAGTCCCATTGTTTGCTTCCTGGTTCAGAGAAGAGCATGCTCTGAGTATAGTGGATCTTCATAATTATTTGGGTACAAAACCAAAATGTGATACACTTCTATTTAAAAAAAAACCCAGAAAAATTATGTTTTCATGATTTTAAAAATCGTGGAAATACAGTAGCATACCACCATCTAGTTTTACTTCCATCAACAAGTGTAAATCACATAGATCGCTTTGGACTTCAGATTATAACAGATTGCCTTGAGGGTTTTTTTGTGGCAAAACAAAAATGCCTTAAAGGAAATATCCTCAAAGCATTGCCGAAAAGCAAAAGTGCTTTTAATATTCTGATCCAGAAAAATACCTCTATGTGGTGCTAACAGAAGTCTGTCACTGGCTCGACATGAAGGCTGAAATTAGGGTTTAAGTGCTCTTTTGTTGGTTCACAGCAGGGTGTGACTTTTACCTGCTGTGAACAAATTTTGTGATATTACAGTGCACTGATAATATCTGTGGCACTATTAAATAAAAAGTGCCTTCAAGCTTCCTTTCATATTCCAAAAAAAATCCTCAAAACCTGTTGGGCGTTCAATGTACATAAGTATGCATATTACATTCCCTTTTTTTAAATACGAAAATGTCAGTACTGTCATTGCAACCTAGCTTGCAGAGTGAACAGACAAACAGTTTTTCCTTGGCAGTATCACTGGAGCTCACTTGGTGAGTAAGGCTGCAGGAGCGCTCCATCTGCAAGGGTAATAAAATAACACTAGTTAAAAATGTTGCTCATTCTTACCTATGGAAGGACTGTATGACCTTCAATCCTGTAATATGCAGGCATTTCACAATCTTCATCCTTGTGAAATTGTGATGAGGTAATAAAGTGGTGTTTGCCTCCATTTTGTGAACATAATCTGAAGCATGGAGGCAACAAGTGATCTTTTTTCAAGGCAGTGTAGGGAGCGAGTGCCAGGGCAGGAAACTGGAACATGAAAATGAAGTTCTGTACCTTTGTGTCTTGGCCCTTAATGCGTTTCCTTTTGTCTGTTGCATCTGTTTGTTAAACATATTTAAGTTGTGGGTATTACTGTTTGGTAATTAATAATTTACGTTTTGGATATTACAGAGGGAGAAGGAAATGTTAACCTCACTGTGACTGAGGATATTTTTTAGATTTTAAAAGATACGTCTACATATTAAAAATTCCCTATTTCCTCATCAGGTGATACATGTGATATACATGTGATTTGTGAAAGCAGGGACCAGTGGTGACATTTTTCCCTGGTGGTTTGCTGGTTCTAGTGTGTGCAGCTGTGTTAGTGGGGATTTGTGATGGCTACTGTTAACAGTGTATAGGTGATCCTAAATGCCTGACACTTTCTGCAGTTGTCGAGAGCAACATTCATGCAAGAAAAGAACGAGGATGTCTTTAATTAAGGAACGTTTGTTTTTGGTGAATGTACAAAACAGTAAGCTATTTCTTGGATCGTGCTGCGGGAGAAGACTGCGCTGTGCTCTGGAGCGTGCACCATGAAATGCTCAGTCTTTGTACATAGAAGAGAGGGAAATGAAATGTTCAACTGGTTTCACTGGTTTTAAGCTGTTTTCTCTCAAATGACCAACCTTTGCTTGTGTCTTGGAGGCTTGCTAGAATTATGGCTGTGTACTCTGCTGCTCTGCTAATGGTAGCAGGGGTCAAATATCCTATAGCCCCTTTCTGTGCCTGGGCCTTGGTCTGACCCACTACATTTTATCTAGGGGAAAATAAAATAATAGGTCGAACAAGTACTCATATATCTGTGACTTATTCTCTAAGCTTACATCTCACTGGTTCACAGCTAGGGGTTTCCTCAACAAAAAGTGGTGTCTCGGTGTTTACCTTTGTATTTGATAGCCTGTGGTAGGTTTTTTGAATCTAGGTAAATTGCATGTATGCAGCATCCTGTTATTGTAACTTTCACGATTGCTTGAAAGAGGACCTCTTTTTACTTGTTTTTGAACTTGCAACTTCATGGTTTCCTTTGATCCCTCAGCCTCAGTTCCTGTTTTGGGAGACGATGAGTCCTGTTCACCCTTGACATGCAGTCATGCCTTGACAGAGCTGTGTTATCCCTGCCATTGTCTTTTCTGAAGCTGAAGTCTTAGGATTACTTAGTCATTCCTATGTAAAAGCCATTTTATATGGTCGCCAAGTGCGTTTCTGTGAAATGGTTCTGTCTCCTGCATGGCCTGGGCTATAGGAAATCTCCTTTGAGTGGAGCTGAGCTTTGCAGACAGACCCCCACTGGGTTTCGGTCCTGCTGTCTCCAATCCTTATAATTATATCCTGGCCAAAGTTAAGAGGACCTAATAGGATTATTCATTTAGATCAATTTAAGTTCATGCAAGTTCAAGGATTTTTTTATTGCTAAAAACATCCTCTGTTTTTTCCTCTCAGATCTCACAAATCTGTGGATTGGTTGCTTCCTCCCTCCCTGCCCAGTTGATTGGCATTGTAAAACTGACTTCCTTGAGTATTTTTATTTTATTTTAAGTGTGTATTTTTCAGATTTCATCTGGTTTTAGATCTCAGCACAGCCTCTTGATCTTTGGTGTGATCTGTCAGCATTGCTCAGGCATGTTTGTACCTGAAGGTAGACTATAAAAAGACCACAAAAGAGTAACTGAAACTGGGGAGCACCAATACATGTTGGAACACAACTGGTATAACCACAACAGCTATGAACAAGGTATTGCCATACCTAAGATGTGTAGAGAGACACAGATAGAGATTTTCATCTGCTACACATTCCCTGTGGGACCTCGCCCAAAGTTAGGCTTTCTTTACGCTCTGCGAAATCTGAGTTATGTCAGATGGAGAAGTTTTGTATGGAGATCACTTACAGTTATTGCAGATTGATAGTAGCAAACAAGCAAGATTATTGCTTTTAGTCAGCCTGTAAGAAGGATGGATTGCCTCTGGTGAGAATTAGGAGTGAGTACAAATAGGCCCAGCAAAGGAAATACTAGACACTGTCTGGGACAGAGAGGTAGGCCAGGGATAGGCCAGGAAGGAAGCGTCTCCTGTAATGTCCTAAATCTCAGGGAGTTACACCCTTCTACAAACTCCTTCAACTACCATAGGCAGAGCAATTAAATATGGCTTTGGGGTTGTACTTCCTTGTAGTAACCACTGTTTCATCTGTTTCCCTTAAGTGTGTTTTCATGCAGAAAAAGAAGTCTAAGCAGTTCAGCGGTTTGTAATTTGCAAGCTCAAATAATCCTTTCATTTTAGGGTTTGTTTCCATAAATAAAATCCTCTAGTTCTCTAGAAATGTCTTTAAGAAGGAAGATTCATTCAGTACATTCAAGTTAAACGTTAGTCATATTTCTTCTGATAAGACACAGGGTTGAAATCTTGGGAAAATACTACTGAACAGAAGCAGATAGAGGGCTTGTCATTAATTTTTACTACCATTTCATTCCTTGAACAGTAGAAAATTAGCAAAACAAAGTATGCTATTTGTTTTAAATGTTCAAGAAGTCAACCCTCTAGAAAGAAGAGGGGATGGTGAGTTTCTTTTCAATCTACAACCTTCTCTGTTTGCACCAGTATTGATATGAGTTTGGAATGAGTCTTTGTGCTACACCTCTCTGAGGTCTGTGTTGTCAAGTCATTTCTGTCTTAGGTCTACTTTCACTGCATTGTCTTAATGTGTGGTTTCCTGTGACTGAGACCTGAGGATCCCAAAACCATCAGCCAGTGCTATGGGAGCCCAGTTTTGTGCTGTTGAATACCATATTCTGCCAAGATGTTTGTGGATTTTTTTTCCCCTGCATTTCATGTGAAGAGGCCCCAGTCAGTGTGTCCCCAGGGCCACGTGAGTCTTTGGCTCTGCCCTTGAGATTTATCATCCTGCACATCAGTCTCAGCTCCCTGCACAGCATATGGAAACACCTGCTTCTTCTGTGCTCAGGCACGTGCGTGAGGTGTTTTGCCAGGTTTTGGGTTTGGCTGTCTTGTTTTGTGGAGCTTTATTAGAAGGCTTCTTGAATTAGAGAAGGGAAAGCATACTCATAATTCTCTAGAGGAGCCAAGGGAAGGGCTTTATTTTGTCAGTTTTATTCCTATTAAAATGTTTTTTGGTGTATGCTGCAAAGTGCCTTTTTCCAAATGTGCCTTGCCATCAGTACGTCAATTTATTTGCATTGCTGTTGTGCCTCCCAGATCCTTCATGATGATATTGGACTGGTTGTTTAGTGACCTATGCTGCAAAATCATCAAGGCATCGGACTGTCAGGTCTCTCCTGTGAAGAAGTTGGGTGATTCTTGAACTTTTATTTGTGAGCAGTGGTCCCCAGCTCCCTGAAGCTAATGTGTCAAACCAAGGCATTTCATGGGTAGCCTGTTTGATTCTAAGATTAGTTCAATAGTTTAGTGACCCTCCTAAGTTGTATTTTGTTTCGTGGGTATAGGAAGGCCTGATTCTGTCCCCATTTTCCTTTGTCCTGTCAGTTTAAACAGTTGTTGACCTTTTCAGTGGGTATCAGCTCTGCAAAAGCAGTGTTATGGTATGAGGAGATGATGCAAAAAAGCCCTCTGAAGCTGAGGGAGAGCAGAATGTTGTTGATGGGAACAAGAGCACTGTCTTCCTAATGCCATGTTTCCCATTTATTATTTTCAACATACTTGTTACATTATTTGTTTGTAATCCCAATATAAATTACTCAATTTCTGTTGAAAAGTAGGCTATTCCATTACTGAATAAACTACCTTAATTCATGTGCTTAACAATTGGTTAATAAAGGCTCATATCAACATAATCTGAAAAAGCAACTTTATTTTTGAAGCATTGTCAAGAATAGCAAAAAAACCCCCACCTATTGCAAAGCCCCCAACTGAAAGTCATATTGAATATCTGCTCTCTTCTAGAATTAAGAAAAAATTAATTTAGGTTGGCACTTCTGCTACCTTTGCATTTGTATCCTTCATTAGGAAAGAACATATGACAGTTCAGCTCTACAGAGAGCATCAAACTAGGAAGAGCAACATTTGAGGTGGGAGGCAAAGGCGTCGGTCTGCATGGCCTTCAGCAGTCAGTTCATTGACTTGGTGAGTTTGGCTGTCTCGATGATTGAACAGCTCTACATTTTGGGATTTAGCATCAGTGCACTTTTTAAAATTAGAATTATTTTTATTTTCCTCATTTTATGATAGATGCAGTGGCTGTTAACAGTCTTTGGGTTGTTAAAGAGCTTCTGTTGTTTTTAAAGGACAGCCAGTGTAGCACTGAAAGGTGTGTGCCCGTTTTCCACTGGAAGTTCATGTATTTTGTAGAACATTTTTCTAGATCCACATTCAAGAGCCTGGCATGTCCTTCTGAAGCCTCAGAGAGACCAGCCAAGCCTTTCAGTCCAGAAAAAAAAAATCCTTTAGCTGTCTCATTAATAAACCTTTTAAATTGTTCATATCTTGCATCCTTATAGGAAGTGAATTGTAGAAATCTAACGTAGCTTTTATTGGCGTTCTTGCTCTCTTGTATGTAGATATATATGCATACACCTACAGATACACATTCCATGGAACCATTATTGGGTTATCTGCAGAAGTAGGTTGCTGATATTGGTCTTTCCAGTGCATGAACAGTGATGCTGTAAACAAGGAAATAGATTTCCGTATTAATAGTGTCAAATAGCATTGTACCGAGCTGACATTGATACAGTCCAAACAACCACAAAGTGCACAAATGCTTTCTCTGAAGGAAGCCAGGCTGTCTGGCATAGTGATTTTATGCCCTTTAAAAAAGATGCTAAACCTATTGCAGTTAGAAATGAATAACTCCTGCAGTGATGTTGGCTTCAGAAACTGAGTTGGGTGTGGCTGGGTGGCTGTGGTCTCATGCTGAGCCTATTCTCACAGCATATTTGGGGTACACTGGATTTTGAAACTTCTCAGCCAACAATGAAAATTTTGTGAATCCTTTCTGAAAGATAAACAAGCAGGTCTACTGGATTAACTATAGAACTGAATAATATATCAATCGTAATTGCCCTATGGTTAATTTTGGGTAGGTAACTAAACTCTTAACTCTGCCTGAGATCTTTATAGGCGTCACTGACTTTCACACAGATGGCCAATCTGCAGGTGTGAAGTTTGATCTAGTTCAGATATCTAAGAAGTGCCTAAAGCTGAAGCTGTGAAGTTGTTCACCCATTTCACTCTAAGATGGACAAGTAGAATATTTTAGATTAGCTATTTTCTGGAAATGTTTATGTTTCTCCTGATTTTTTTGGAAATGTTTATGTTTCTCCTTATGGAGAAAAGAGGCAAGGATTGCAGGATTAGAGTGAGGTGTCTGTTGCTGGTCAAATGCAACCCATTTTTGGGTTCTGACAGTTGGCTGTTTGTTTGAGAAAAGTGGATATGGGTTTTGGCTTAGCTGATTGCCTTCTGAAATCATGGACAGTGAAACAGGTAGTGATCCTCAAACCCAATAGTATCAATTAAATTGCTGGGTTTTGCATTGAACTGAGCTGACAGACGTCTGTTCGTGCTTCCATTGCCAGTGCGTGGGCACGAAGTGCTGTGGTGTATCCAGCACTGCCTGCTGGTGGGACTTGCTGCCCCTGTGATGAGTGGGGTAAAATATTATACACCTGCTCTGGTTTACATCTGGGTGAAACAGATGTCTCAATAACTTCTAGCTTCTTGTGATGTGATTATGCTGTTACGAGATGACGCTAATACTGGAAAATAGGTACAAATTATTGATGCAACTGGCTAGTTACTCTATTTTTTTTTTTTTTTTTTTCTAGCTCACATCATTTGCATTGCTACTTTATCTGACTTCCTTTCATGGCAATGTTTCTTAATTCTGAGATTTTGGCCACCTGTGTGTATAAATGTATTTTTGAGAACTGAGTTTTCATCTGATTTTAATTATTATCAAAATTGCTTATAACTTTTTGAGAAGCAAAACTATTGTGATGCATTCATAATAGCCATTGTTTGCAGTGTTGTGTTTATAGATAGACTGTGAATTCCTAGGGTTTAGTTTGGTGGAATTCAAAGTCTTCTGAGTCTTGATTACCAACAAAGAGATATTCTTGGGTTTATGCATTTATATTTTCAGATAAGTGTTGCATTTAATGTCAATTATGTCTAGATAAAGCGTGGAAAAAGATCAAGAAAAGTGAAGTTGAACTGTTAAAATTGAGAGAAGATGTAGTGCTTTGAGCACTTCTGTGTCTGTGCATGTGTACCAGAATAAGGGAAACATGACTGTGTAGCATTTTAGTTTTTCGTTACCAAACCAAGACTGATCTCCCAGTCCTGATATGCCAACAGTGTCAGAGTCCAATACTCTCAGATCAGCATATTTTCGATATTCCACATGTGGAGGATGTGATGTTCAATATCTAATTTCCTCACCTGGTGATAGTTGATATTACATGGAATTTATGATTTAGCAGAGTAATATAGATAATGCTGAAAACATAATACAGTTTTAAATGTGTGTAACAAAGTAAAGCAATTGCAATATACAGTTCAATCACAATACCAATGTGGTTGCTATTACCAGTCTTTACGGTGCTCACTGGGCACGATGCTGGGCATCCACAATCGTTGGGAAGAAATATTGGTGGGTTGAATCACAATATTCTGTACAGACTGGCTCAAAGCTTTTTGCTTTCGTCACTGAAGGTAACTAGTTTGAATGTTTTCCCTCATCTTAGAAAAAGCAACCTGAAGTCCTCCTACAAAACTAGCGATACAACAAGCTGACCCAGGACAGTCCTCTTGGGATTTTTGTTTACTCTTCCTCACTTGGCCTTACTCAGTTGCCACCTAGCTCTGAGTGCTGTTGCCATAAAACACCCGAGTGGAGTATGCTGTCATGGGCGAGTAATGCTTGTCTTGTGCGTTTGTAGATTTAAGAGAGAACGTTCTCATACCAAAACTTGGCTTACTGGGAGAAATTTGCCTTTGGCGTAGAGTTTCGTCCCTGAAAGTGGCCTGCAGTACTGGGTAGGTGTGAAAATAAAAACAAAACAAACAAAAAAAATGGGGAGGGAGGAGAATGTGGTGGTATGAATGGATAGCTAGCTAGGTAGATAGATAGAAGTCTTCATTTCTTTATTTCATGGCCTTTTCAAACTCACAGCAATTTTCAAACTTAGAAGGTTTTATCATCCCTGTTTTTAATAGCCCTTGGTAGACTCTTCTTTCATGAATTAATCTAAGAGCTTCCAGGCCTCCACACAGAGGGGAAGAAATGCTTCTGCCAGGTGTGTGAGCTGCCAAGCAGTGGGTAGGATAATGAGTGCCCTCTCTCTGTGTGCTCCGTCTATAATAGTTATTTTTCTGACTCACCTAAAAAGTAGTTGATTGTGTAGGGACTGCATGCCATATACTGTTGGGTGTGCTTTGTTTGTTATTTTTCCCAACACCTATTAGATACGAATCAGTATCTCTTGCCATAGAATTTTCTTAGCTTGATCTGAGAGGAATTGTACCCACCACTACCTAGAAAATAACTGCAGGTTGAAGCAGTCTGAGCACCGACTGCTTTATTCCTCACTCCAGGAATTTGTTCACCAAAACTAGTGTGTTCTGTCAAAACGTTCAACCTGCTCTGAGGAGGAAGAAGCAGTCGCAGGGAACATGGCACTGCTTTTGGGATGCAGAGTGATACAAGTCAGTGATGGACTCCTTTTTTGTCCGAGTGAATGCTGCTAACAGCATAATTGCTGTTAGCTGGTATGTTTGGAATACTTGACATGGTACAAAGTGTTGTGCCCTTTGTGCCATCTCTTCTTGCCAGAAAGATCAGAATTCAGATATCTGGAAGCTGATTCAATTTCCTGTAGGTAAAAAACTGCGTTACCTTGGTGAACTCCTTGCACCATGCTTTGAAGAAATAATTAGGGAGGTCTAAATTGAAACTTGCTTTAATGCTTATGGCAGTTGTTCTGTCAAAGCCAGGGCCTTCATCGTTTACAAGTGTGTAGGAGGTACTGTCTATTAATACATCCCTCCTCCAATTACTGTATTTAGTTCCTGAAATAATAAACTGTTAGCAACTGGGAGGCATTGCTTTCTGGAGAATGCAGAGATTGAAGGCAGTTTTGGGTTTTCAGATGCTGCACTGCTGTGTCCTCCTGCTCTTCCTGCAGTGGCCTTTATTACTGAACTGTTTTGTATTATCTTGTATCTTAAAAAAATCACTGCTTGGAATGAAGCTTCTCTGTTAATTCTTTTAATGTGTTTTCTTCCAAATAACTTGTGTTTATTGGTTTATTGGAGACCTGGTTCAAGGGGACCCTATAAAGTAACTCCATTAATGATTTTTTTGCAGGTGTACTGTGAATAGTGGCTACTACAATTTCTTTGCCAAACATTAATGAAGGCTTGAGCTAAGTTGCAGCAGAACCTTTATAAAAATGTTTTTGCAGAATTTCAGCTATACCATTTTTCCTATAGCGAAATCATCTCTACTGCAATTGCTGAGACAATAATTCTTTTCAGGATAAATAGGATATCCAATGTCCCTCTTAATTCAAGAATCCTGTTCTAGCATTTACACAGTCCATTGAAAGTGGTATCTTGTATAAGGAAAAAACCTTGTTAGCTTTGGAAGAATATTGTCTTCTTCTTGTTTTCTCAGTTCACCTGACCCGGATCTCTGCCAATCCTTTTTATCTCCTTCTTTTTCTAAGAGGTTTTCCTGTTGCCAAGGCATGCAAGCTTGGAGTTGGATGACTAGCCATCACCTTAAAATGAATGTTAATTGGATATGAATTGATCTGTAGCAATACCCCATCTCCATTATCTCAGCCTACTCCAGTTAAGAGCACAGCGCCTAAGAGAGCTCTCAGCAGTGAGAAAAGCTCCTACTAATACCTTGTCCTTGAAGAATTACATTTAATTCCTCCTCTTCAGTTGCTGAAAGAAACCTTGTTACTGAAAGGCAACATTATGTGTGTCAGCCTGTGTGATTATTTTCTTGACTTGTATTTCTACCTGTCAGTTATTAAGATTTTTTTGTCTGTTTTTTTTCTTTCACTGACTGTGCCATGACTTATGCATTTTTCATATGGTTGCTGGTTACAACACAGAGAAGTCCTTTGTATCGGTGCTTCAGTTTACAGTTCTCTTGACACTGTGAAGTGCATCTGGAGTGCTTCAGGAGTCTTATTCATCTGAACCACTTTTGTAGAAATTTTTGGTTAATGACTTAGAAAGTACCCAGTCTCCTGAAATAGGTGCAGTGAGGTGGATCTCTAATGCAGTGTGTGATTGTACATTCATTGATGGCAGTGGGAAGTGGGGGTTTTTTGACTGTTTTTCAAGAAACATCTTCCTATGCATCCCTGTTTAGCAGTTAGGTGATGTGATTTATGGTGCAAACTTTGGTGAGTCTGTCTTCTCATTTTTTTCTCAGCTTAGAATCGTGGAATTGTTTAGGTTGGAAAAGACCTGTAAGATCACTGAGTCCAGCCATTAACCCAGCACAGCCATGGCCATCACTAAACCATGTCCTTAAGTGCCACGTGTACCCGTGTTTTAAACACCTCCAGGGATGGCGACTCTACCACTTCCCTGGGCAGCCTATTCCAATACTTCACAACCCTTTCAGTGAAGAAAGTTTTCCTAATATTCAATTTAAACCTCCCCTGGCACGACTTGAGTCCATTTCCTCTTGTCCCGCTACTTATTATTTGGAAGGAGAGACCAGGCCCTGCCTCGCTACAACCTTTTAAGGTAGCTGCAAAGAGCAGTGAGGTCTTCCCTCAGCCTCCTTTTTTTCAGGATAACTACTCACAGGCTGCCTGCACAATCCTTGGCTGGAGAATCTTGCATGAGCACAGGTTTTTATTTTTTATTTAATGTGTAGTAAGTTTCATTCTCTTTAGGTATTTGTACTTCCTGCAGAATGAAACCAATTCCACTGGTTTCATGTCTTTCTTTTCTCTCTCCCACTAGGCATACTAATAAAGGACTAGTACTTTTATTGGACTAGATACTTCTTACTGTGGACAAACACTGTTCTGTGGTGAAAAAATAAACATTGAAAAAACAATTAAGTGCCTTGAGAGCTTCTAAAAGGCTCACTTGGGAATGACAGGGCATTCAGTGTATGTGGAAAACCTGCTACAACACTGTCTTAAGATTATGTACGTGATAGCCATTGGTGACTAGGGCATGCTTCCAAGTATGCAATCAAAGGTATTTTCAGCAGTATATATGGGGATTAGCAATATGCTTATTTCATGTAAATATTAAAACACAAGGTTGATTATGTTTACCCTGCGCATCCTTACATGACTGCTTCATCCCTGCATGTTGCTGTTGAGGTCGTTTGTGCAGTAAAATCGGTGAGGAGATTTTAAGGTAGTGAGAGCCTGGCTCTGGCTTTCCTGTGCCTAGGAAATGGCACCTTAGGAATAAAGATTTCATAAACATTGTAACTGGGGGCAAAATAGCAAGATAAACCTTGTGGCTGCCAGTGTTGCCCTTCCTGATGCCATGGTTGAAGTTACAGACCTCCAGCTTATCAGTGACTTCTTAAAAAAAACTCCTATATATTAGGAACAGAAAACACTGATGAAATGGCACAAGTCAACCTGCATAGAGAAAACCTGATGTGTCTCACTAAGTGTAGGTGCTTGGTCTTGCCATCTTCCCAGATGTGCAATGAAGGAGAGGAGAGGTGGCTTCTTAACACTGTTCTGGTCCTGTTCTGAGCACTTGGGACCCTGGCAAGCAGAAAATAGAGCTGCTTATTTTCTTAGTTTTCAACAGTATCAAAGTGAGCTTTTAGCAGGAGACAGGGAATATTGGAACTGCTTTTCAGGGCTGGCTGTTGTTCTGCCTTGAATATGGAAATAAAGCACTTTTCCTTCACACCGACCAATCCTGGGAAATGTGAGCTGAGGTGGATTTCAGAGCCTTGTGAGGGTGCAAAAACTGTATTAAAGCAGAAGATGCTTCACAGCTGTCTCAGCAGTGAACACTGCAGCAGTTACGTAGGCTGCGTGACCAGTGTGAGTTGGGATCACTTGCCACACCCAGGTGTTGGGAAGTGCCTGTAGAAAAGGAGGACTGTAAGAGTCCCCAGAGGGACTCGGGGTCCCAGTGGAAAGTGGGAAGCCTGAGATGATTCGGCGAGAACTGGTGGCTGCATTACATCCGCTCTGTCTTGTTGTCCCCTCACGTCGCTTTGTTCCTCTGTGCTGGTAATGATTTATGAGGTTTCCACCTACGGATTTGGTTAGCTCATAATCTAGCTGCCTGCTGCCTTCCTGGGGAGCAGAGACAGCTGCTGGCTGTGTGCTGACATGTTTCCTGTCCAGCAGAAGTGCAAGGGCAGCTCTTCTTCCATGCTACTCAAGTTTGGTTAATTTGCTCTTAATGTAACTTCTTGGCTTGCTGCTGGAAGAAGAGAAAAACCCTCTTTACCCTGGAAGCATAACTGTGAGAGGGTGAAAATGCCCAGTAACAATGGTGGATGAAGAAGACCCAATAAAGCCTTTTAAAGTTCTTTTAAAGTCCAGTAAAGTCCTGGATAGTTTTTGGCAAAAAAAAAAGATTGCCCTTGATTTGTGAGTTGGGGTGTTTCCTTCATAGCAACTCTCCCCATCTATGCTGCTATTTTATTTGACTTTGTGATGAGTGTCCCTGTCTTACGTGATATCTCAGCAAGGGAAGGAGATGGAAATAATTCCTGCCAAGCATCTGTTCCTGTGAAAGCTGGTGGTGCTGTGTTGGTGGTACTCTGGCAGCTCTCTCCATTACCCTGTCAGTCAAATGCCATCGGTGCCAGTCTCCACAGCAGCAGCATCCTGTGGGGCAGTGCTGCCAAAGCTCCCCTCCACTGGGCCCCCCAAAGGGTCACTGCTTGCCCCCATGGGCTGTTTTAGTGCTCTGTGTACATGGAGCCATAAAATCTTGGTAAGGAGTTTAATAATAAAGAGTTGTTCTTATGTTTTCTGGCATTGATTTGCCTGTCTCCATACCTAGGGCAGTGGAGTTTCGCTGCTGTGAAACAACTGTTCCTGAATTCATCTGAGCATGTTAATGTTTGAAGAATCTCATGTGATTCTGAGATTTTGCTTAAAAGAAGTATAAAATGATGCTTAGAAAAATCATGCTTTGAATAAAGGTTTTCAGTATTTTTTTTTCTTCAATTTGTGCAATAGGTTTCCAAGAACAAATGTTTCCAGTATTTTAGTGTGGTAGAAACTTCAGCCTTACCAAGGCTTTAAATAATTCAGGAGTTAATCATCATAAGAATTTCCCTGTGGTATGGATAAAAGACTGCATTTTTCTAACTTGTTAAATAAGTTCATACTTGCTGAAATTCTGAAGTAACTGTTACTTCATCTGTTGCAGGTTTTGTAAATTAATTTTATTAATTAATCCTGGATTTATTAATTAAAGCTGTTACAGTTTTTATTAATTGTGTGAGAAGGACTGGTTGATTAAAGCAACTACTGTATAATATATGTCTAGTTATCTACAAATGTAGATATCCCTTGGTTTTATTTTAACTGTTTAGGGTCTTTAGCATGTAAGTAAGGAGCAACAATACAGAAAGCTGAGCCTGTGGACTTCAAGCAGTCTCAGGAGAATGTACCGACTTATGTATTTTTAAAGTATGAATCTGTTTTATACAAGCCTGTTAACAAAAGTGGGAGTGAAATTTGGGAGACTTTTAAGTCGTGCATATTTTTATTTTCTGATAAATTTTGTGTCTGCAAGTTAGCAATAGCAGGCTTAGACATTTGTGGTTTGTGTGAAAAATGAGCCATTTTCCACAGTCCACACTGGAGTGTGTTGCCTGGTTCTGTACTGCTCTCTGATGTCTGCTTGAGTGTCAAGCAGGAAATCGAGAGTAAAGCTTCCATCGCTGAGCCTCTCCCATCTTCTGTAGAGGAGTGGAGTCTGTGAAAGGAGTGAGCTATCATTTTCACACTTGCTCGTTTTCCTGCTGACAATTCATATGAATCCTGGAGGATGTTGGGCTGCAAGATCCAAGTTTAACTAGTGGTTTGAGTTTTCTTTTGCAGGCTATTTCCTTCCTACCCCTATCTATCCGTAAGTTCTTTATTCTGTAACCATTATGACTTTTCTAGCTGCCATTTCAAAATTTGCTATTGGCTTTAGACTGCCCAGATGCCGCACCTTTCAGAATGGAGAATATGTGTAATAGTTTAAGGTCTTGTGATTTCAAGGTTTTACAGCTACATGACACCCGGCTGCAATCAAATGGGCTGTGCAAGTTTATATGCTGCCACCCTGAATTTACAACCTTCAGCCATTACTTTTGTCCTGTTGTTGGTGTGCTCTTGATTTAAAAAAAAAATAAAAATCCAGGCATCTGTTGTGGTGGAAACAGCACTTTAAAATCTCATTTGCAGGAGCTGCTGCTGTTTGTATTATAGATACATCCTGGGCTGTCATATAGATCACTGGGTTGGTTTTGCACAGCCTCATGCTGCCGTTTCTTGATGAGAGATCCTGGGCTAGTGCTTGAGGCAGTGCCTTATAAAGCCAGACCCTCACTGTAGCAGATTAGAGCACAGTGCATGTAAAGCTAAATATAGAAGAAGGCATATCCTGTCTTCCTAGTAATTAACTAGTAAAGAGTCTCCTCTGTTGCACCAAACCTCTAGTCGTTAAATCTGCCACAAGTGGTGAGTTTTACTTATTTTTTTTTTTAATCTTGTTCCCATCTGTCTTAAAGGACATACTTTATATTCCCAGGGAACAGCCATGTTTGATAGTCATGCTTCAGGTATATGCAACTCTTGCAGTTTAAAAATACACTGAATCAAAGGGAAGGAGAAGTCTGGTGCTAAAAATTTAGCATATGCATTTCTGCCTCTTATGGGAAAGTGGGAAACTGTACCAGTATGGCTGCGTTGAAGGCTTTTGTGTGTTCGTTAAGGAAGTGGGCACTGTGGATCCCAGCCTGATGATATGTTTGTGCTCTGGAAGATCTGTGACAAGCAGATTAATTCTTACCTGCTGACACTTTCTTTCCAAACCTCTTGGGCTCCTGCCATCTCTTGGACATTTTAAGACCCAGAGCAAGGCGTAAGATGTCCAGGCCAAGTATAAAAACAAATCAGAAATGCCTGAGTGAATGTTGCAGATCAGTCTCTTTACAAATAACTGAAGGTCAGAAAGACAAACCAGACAAGTATGTCAAATCTAGCCCGTCAGTGGCTAAAGGCTGGGCTGTTGCTTATCCCTATAGACTGCTAGATTATCTGCTTAATTAACTTGTAAAGCACCTCCTGTTCTCTGCCACCGAGACAGCTTAGGAGGGGAAAGAGCCTTTTGTGCTCTACTGTGAAGGGAGGCTTGGGTCCTACAGCACTTTAAAAGATCCCATGATATCATGGTTTGCCATGTTTAACTCTCTTTGCAGATGAGCAAATCATTTTTTTCAGAAGGCTCTTTAGTGTTGCAGTTGTTTCAGTTGTTTCAAAATGCTCCTTGGCCTGTTAAAACTGCAAATTTAAACCTCACCTATATATATGAATGTCTCAGTTTAACTGCGTGTTATACCTGTGTTTTTATGACTTGCAGGAAGCAAACCCAGTCTCGACTCTGAACTTTACTGGCTATTTCCAGTGCATGTGGGCAGTTTTTGACTGTGGATAAGTGATAAGCCTACGCTAGAAAGCAGTGGTTTGCCAGGTTAACAATTTGAAATGCTGCAGATGTGGCCACCTAGGGATGCTGCAACTAGAAGGGGTAGTCTGGCAAATAGTAACACATTGTATAGCTGAAGCATTATTAACAGAGTTAAATGAAATTTCAGGGGTAGAAAGAACATTACTTGGATAGTAATGTGTGATTGATGTAGTGTTTGTAGCCATGAAGCTTGAAATTCTTATTTGTGGTAGGAAGAAATATTGGAAATGTATGTACTTTTAAACTAGACTTGCAGAGTCTACAATGAGGAAATAGAAATAATACAGATTTTTTAAGAACTGAAGTTATTAGAAGAACATGCTCAAAGTTTTGCATAGGAAGGCTTAATTCTGGATGAGCAAACCATACGTAACAGTGTCCTAATGACCTGCAGAGTGTGAAATAGGTGGCCTCTGACTCTCAAGGCTGGCACTTGCTGTTGTCAGGACAGGGGGAAATCATCACCTGTGATGATTTCTGCATGCAGCAAAGCTTCCTTTTATTCGCTGCTGTTTGCATTCAGCTTTCAGTTTAGCTGCTCTTTGTGGAAGCTGTGTCTATGTGATTAAACTGACTATATCCAAAGCTGGAAAATAGTTTTGTTTTCTTTAGATAAAATGGCTTTAATATATCAACACTTCCCAGATTTTTTGACATGGTATGTCGAGATTCACCATTAAGGTCTGAAGTCGTACAAGCCCAATATTTTTTACTGTTGCATGATGTGCCATGTAGATCCTTAACTGTGTATTTATGCACAGAGTTGATGGAGCAAGGGATTTGTTTATCTTCTATTATTTCTACAAAACCCATCTGCTTTTAAGAACTACATGTTATTAAGAATTTGATGGTTAAACCATTGTAATTATGGTTAGACCACAAAGTCACATCTTTAGCAGGACAGCGTGTAGCCCTGGGATCGATCTGTGTGCTGAAAAGTGCCATGACGAGACCCCCCCAGGATGGTTCTCAGACTTTTGCCCCGGTGGCTTCTGTGCCCGCAGCATCCCCATAAGCTGGGTGGGCAGTGGTGCTGTACCCCTCTTCCAGGAGTAAGGGCAGTGGATCCATCACCTTCCTATCCAGTGGATCCATCATCTTCCTGTCCAGGTTTGAACCTTCAGGTTTTTTTACAGAGATGCCAAGAGCCAGGTTTTGGGAGCAGCTCATCTTGTCGAAGTCATTCTTGAACTGTAGTGCTCTTCATCTTTAAGATAATGTGAATTACTCTTTGAATATGCATCAAGAACTCTCTTGCCCTTTCACATGTTTGGATTTTACTATGATGAGTGTTTATTTTGCCTTTAGATTAAACTGTTGTCTGTAAATGTCAGAGTAAAAATATTTTTCCTTTTCTTCTTTCTCCAGAAATTTTATGAATAAGAATCAGAAGCCGGTGCTAACAGGCCAGCGGTTCAAAACTAGGAAGAGGGGTAGGTTACATTATATTTCTTACTTTATTTTCCTGTTTGGTAAAATGATTACAAGCGGGGCAGGTGGAATAGTTTAAAGTTCAATAACGTTAAAGTTTTTCTCCCCTTCTTTTCAGCCATGTCAAGATTGCAGATGTTATGTTTAACTAAGCTCTATGAATTTTATTATTTTCACTATATATCTTAGGACTTTATTTAAAATTTGTATTTATTAGCTATGAAGTCTTGTGGAAGCCTCAGTTAAAAATTGGATTCTGAGTTTACAATATATCTACAGATAAGGATGAAAACTTATTAGATGTTTGTTTTGCATTTTTCTTAAAATCTTATTTTAAAGTAAGAAAGCAAAATATGAGCTTTTATTTAAAGCTTGTGTAAAGAAAATTATATGACTTTTTGGGGTTTGATTTTTGGTTTTATTTCTTTGACTCAAATCAATGTTATGTCTATGAATGAACCTTTCATATCTAGAAAGGAATTCTCTCACCTTCCTTCTCCATGAGATGGTCAGATCATCTCAGTGGCCCTACTTTCTATAACAACAGAGGTCAGAAAACTCCTTTTTCACAAATACTTCTTTTTGCTGTGTTAGTGTGGTCCCCTACACTAACACTGTGTGAGTCCCATTTTACCCACTGTGATACTGATTTACTGTAAACATGACCAACATTCTTTCCTTATGTATAATAAGCATCAATTTTTTAAAAAAGCTGCATGGTGCTAATTATACTGGTTATCCAGGTATTCTGTACAGTGGGTGTCGTCCTAACGTGTTTGGGGATACTATATTCAGAGTTCATTTGTCATTTTTTAGGTGGCTGAGATTAATGCCCAACAGTTTGAGGCAGAAAGCAAAAATATGTGTAATAATTTATCTTCCCCCCACCAAAAAAAATAAATGTTTATGAAAAGAAAGCTCAGATTTTTTACTGGTGTAATAGCAGATTATTACAACAGACAAAGGTGAAGATCCTGTCTGTCATGAAACAGACTTTTTCCATCCTTACTTCCCTGTTGCTGATCAAAATCTAACACCTGGTCTTAATCTCTTGTGACAGAAAATGTAAATAAGAGCATTTTTCTTAGTGTGGTTGAGAGAAACAAAAAGAGTTGGTAACCTTTCTTAGAAAATTGCAAATTCTGTCACGAGTCTGAAGAGCTGAATGAGTGAGTGCTATGAGATCTAGGATGATCACGAAGCTTAGAAGAGAATTGCTAAATGATTTGGTGTCAGTCACATTAAAAAGCAGTGCCAGCTTTCTCATCTTCCTTGCACCCAGCACTTCTTCAGTTTGTTTGACTGATGAGGTCTCTTAAATGGAAAGTGTATTTTTTATGATGCATTTACAATGTTTGTAGGTATAACTAATGAAAAAAGAAACCAGTATTGTTTGTAATTAAATGTCATGATGTTCCAATAATTAGTGGGATTAACTTTCTATCAGCATGGTCCAGAACGTTAGTCCGTAGGAACTGTATACTGCATTGACTAGCAACCATACAGACATAGCTGAAGGAGTGGAATTAACAATCCCTAAAGAAATATGTCTGTCAGATTGAAAGCAATGAGACATGAACACTTCTGGATTGATGCCATGTATTTTTCAGTCTAGGTCAGTCAGTTGTGGTACATACATTATTTGATAAAATTGTCTCAGAAAATGTTCTCTTTCTCATGAAGACTTTCAGCCCATGTTTTGCACTGTGGCATAATGGGTCCTAATACAGATTGATCTTTGACTCCTCTTTAATACAAGAAGTGATTAGAATAAATAAAGAGATCAGTGTATTTCAGTGCCTGTCTCTTGGATTTCTATTACGGTGATTGGAAGTGGCACTATATAACTCATTGACTACATGGAAGAAGGAAAAATCATGATGCGGAGTATGAAAGATCGGGGGGGTGGGTTTTTGGTTGGTTTTTTTTCAGAGAGGTTACTTAAATGGAATTGTGGATATTAAATAGCTTTAATATAGAAATTTTAATATGCAAACATTTCTTTTTGTGCTCAAAGCATAAAATCTCTTCTTCAAACACGATGGGATCCTGGTTGCCTTAATATTTGAATATCCTGCTTAGAAAATTGTAAATACTTGTTTCTTTCTAGAAGCAGAGGGCTTGAAGAAGAGAAATGGTTTCCAAGTATGTTTATTCCCCTCTGTTTGCATATACTTTTTGTATCACAGCAGTGTCACAGACTGTTATGTCTTGGGCTTAGACTAGAAGACAGATTAGGCCCTTTTTGATGACTTTCAGTATGTCAGGGCGTCCCGAAATGTCACCCAGGTAGAACAGAGTGCAGTAGCTGTGGTTTGACCATGACATTTCAGTTGTCAGAGACTGTTCTGTTGTGTGTAACAGGCAGGCGGTAGCGGGGTCTGAAATGCACAAATGCTGCAGGCAGTATGCTGGTTGAGAAACAACTGCTTGTTTTTACCGGTTGACTTGTGTCCCATGATACTTCTTTTTCCCTTCTGCAGCTCCTTGGAGCACTGCCATATGGGGAGACAGTGAGGTGTGACACTGCAGTCCAGGCATTAATAAAATTAATTGCCTATATGAACACTTATCACTGGTCAGTTAGCTGGAACTAATCTCTGATTGTGAACAACTTCTGAGCTTTTAGAGAGCAAAGGAGGAAGAATACAATGGTTTTTTTTCTTTAAAGTTTGAAAGTGTGCTTAGTGTCTAAAACGTTTTTGAGAGAGGACCATGAAGGAGGAGCTTGTAAATCCCACTCTTTCCAGTTCTATTAGTTGACCAAAGAAAAGGAATAAGCCTTGCCTCCAGCATATGTAGTGGCAGACATGAAAATCACTTTAAAAAGATTTGAAGGAAGAACAACATCAAACAACATCCCCTTGCAAGGGAGGGAGGCCTCTCGCAGTTCCATATCAAGGTTTTAGCGATTCAGGCAAAGAAAGTAGTTTTGTTAGTTCTCAGGATAATCTCTGTACTTGTTGAATACTGCTGTTTTGGTGATGATCGGCAGTAGTTGGCATCTGGGCAGTACTTGTGTTTATGGAGCAGATACATGGGATGCAGACTCCAGTGACTGCATACATGCGTGCAAAGTAATGTCTTTGTGTGTTCTGAAATGGAAGAGCAAGAAATAGGAGTAGCAAAAATGCCAGTAGGTAGAAAGGAAAATTTATGTGTCCAGACAGTTGATAAATAAGTGCAAGACAAAAAGCTTCACAAAGCATTAACAGGAGCAAAGAGTGCACATTGTTTGAAGTAAGCTGACGGGCAATACCTGATACCTAAGTTTATATCTATGGTATAGATAACATAGGATTAATATATGCTAAAAAAATGGCACAAAATAAGCTAAGCAAAATGATGCATAACACTTTTAGGGAAGAAAATTATCTAGTAAAAAGTCAATATTAACACCTTTACATTAAGATGAAGTAAGAAGAGGGTCCAAACCAGGAATCTTTTTTTTTCCCACAGAAATACAGTTGTGGGCCTTCTGTTGAGGAGCTAAAATTCGTTCTTAAGGAGAGTGGTATAAATGTACTTTGTGTTTTTCTTAGAAGCAAAAGAAAGGATATAAGGATCTGGGAACATGGTGAAAATGAAAAGCTGTGTATAGCACTGCGTCACTGGATATTGTGTGCATCACATCTGCAGGCTACACCTGCCTCTGCTAGCCTGTGATTGGAGCTGTGCTTGTTTAGTAATTGTGCTTTTGACAGCTCAACATACTGCCACCCCTTCTTGATGATGGCTTCTTATTCACCCTCTTGTACTACATCAGCATATTCCTCTTCAGCACATAAGCTTGATAGGAGAATGTTTCAGCAAAATTATAAATAATTTTTCATGCAATGAGTTCTCCTCCTGTATAAAATTTTTAGATTGTGATAGACAAGAAAATAGTAGGGTACTACAGATGAGAGGAGGACTTCTGGGGCAGGAGAAGAATATTTAAAAGAGTTAAGAAATGCTAATCATGGAGCACTGTGTACCTATGATACCAAGCATATAACACCTTTCAGTTTAAATGTGAACATCTTAAATTTTCAGACAAAATACATTTGAAAAAGTAAAACAGGATTACTTTTTTAACTCCTCTCTTAAGACTGAAATTGTCTTCTTGTTGGTTGATGTATCACTGAGCTTTTTTTTTCGACCTTGCAAGTAGTACGTACTTATTTGATAATCCAGAAGAGAATAATTATACTCAAATACTTGTTTAAGGGTGGAACTGAGTTTCTTCTGCACAAATAAAACTGCCTGAAGTACCCATACTGGAGTACTTAAACTTCAGTAAAAGACTGGTTTGCTTGTGGGTTGGTTAGTTGCTTTGTTCTTTGTTTTGGGTTGGTTTTTTGTGCTTCAAGTTGGAAGAGAGCTGCAATTGAGTATTTTGTAATAGATCTGATTGTTCAGATGCGAGTCCAGTAGTATGCTTCTCTGTAGGCATTTCCCCAGAGCAAAGGCACATTGCTCCATTTCCCCCGTCAGCCCTCTCCAGTTTGTCTACCACGAGCATGCCCTGCAGATACGAGAGATATGAGAGGTGGTTGCTCTAATGGCAGACTCCAGATTTTCATCATAGCTGAAGTCCAGGTAACACAGCTGAGAGCCAGGGTGTCTCTAAGGTCTGATGTGAAGTAAAACCCTGGGGAAGAAGTCATTTGCACTCCAGATAAGGGGCATATTAAGTAGTGTATTGGATTATGAGCGTGTGGTAGGGAAGAATCTAGGTTGGCACTGTGGTTGTGTGCATCACTTCAGGGTAAGCTGGGTTAGGAGCAGATGGTTTCATGGACACATACATGGGTATCCATGGAGTTGAGTAATCCTCAGCTTTCGTGTGAGGATGTCAGATTTTGGAGGATGGGGAAGCAGTCCATGGGGAGGTGGGAAGTAGACTTAGTAAGTCACTAGAAGCTAGGCACAGCAGGGGATTTCTGAAAATAAGGGGACACTACAGTTTTCCGGTGCTTCATGCTTGACAGGCAGCCTTCGAACTACAGTTGGCTGTGTGCTACCAGGCTCCTTGGAAGGACAGGTTGACTAGTCACCTGAGCTTCCCAGTGGCCTGGTACGCTGAGTGGAAGGGACTGCTTTGTGCCTTCCAGGTCTGATTGTTATGGAGGAAGGGGATGCATTGAAAGTGGTGGAGAATGTGCAAGTGACGTTTTGAAGATGGTAGAATGAGCACAGCCCAAGTATGTGCAAGGGAACAAGGAAAGTCTTTTGGGTATTAAAAATAAAAAATTTAAGTAGGAATTGTGTGGAAAATAGTTATTGCCATAAGACTACTGTGGCAGGAGGGAAGAAACTGAGGAAGAAAGCAAGGTCTCTTAACCAGTTTTCATTTATCTTAGTAATTGATTGATCCAGTTGATATTTGCAGGTTTTTCAAGGTCTTGTATCAATATTTGTGTCAGCAGATGATAACAAACCTGGGTTTTGACTGCACAGAACAGTTTGCAATTCCGTTTCTGAAGTTCAGTTGTTTTGACAGGAACAGGAATTTCATATGTGCCCTTAATATAAAGCCAGGGCCTGTTTTCTTAAGAAGCTTCAAGTGGTAAGCTGTTAACAGCCTGCATGAAAAGGCAACAGAAGGTGTGGGTAAGTCTACCTAGATTTATCTGGAAGTTGCAGTTACGTCTGTTGTGACTAATGACATTGACATAGGGCATTGTCTGGGGGTCAGACTGTACCTTAATAGAGTTCAACAAGGGGCAGCTGTAGAAAATGCAATGTGAGCACTGTGTTTCTGTGTTCCTAGTGTTGCTTAGATCTGTGAATATGAAAGATAAATTCTTGGTTACACTGCATTGCCTGGTCCTAAATGTTTATGCAAAAACTAGTTTTATTAATACCTTGATCTCTTTTCCTGAAGACTTGTCTTTTTGAAAACATTTTAGCTGTATGACCATAGTTATTTAAAGAAAAATAACAAGAAATGAAAAATGGAGTGTTCCTACACTGACGTTATGTATGCATAGCTGACATTCCCTTCACGCTGCTCTCACATTTAGCAATGCACAGTGATACACACACATGTGATAATACCTTCAAGAAGAGAAGTAAGAGTATGAAGTTTGAAAACAATTTCAGTAGTTGCTTTTCCTTTCCTTTATTTATTTATTGTGATATGTCTGTGTGGGTTTTGGTGTTGGGAGATGAGGAGGAGAGGGAAGCAAGGGTAAACACTGAAGAATTTCCAGAGGCAGTACAAGCCAAACAAAAGGACTTTTGTTGTGTTGACCAGAATGAGAAGAATATATTTAGGTGCCGTGGCCATTTCAGTTGCTGGCTGATACAGAATCTTAACAGTTTAAAAACTGGTTCTCTCCTTTTCTTTCTCTTTTATCTCTGTTTCAGATGAAAAGGAGAAATTTGAACCCACAGTCTTCAGGGATACAATTGTCCAAGGCCTCAATGAAGCTGGGAATGACCTGGAGGCTATAGCCAAGTTTCTGGATGCAGCAGGCTCACGTCTCGATTATCGCCGCTATGCTGACACACTCTTTGATATTTTGGTAGCTGGCAGCATGTTAGGTAACCTGCAGAGTATCTGACAGAGAATTTTGATGATCAGCCTTGCTGCTTAAGATTCTGTCTTCCTCTACAGTGGAAATTATAACCTGTATTACAATTTCACTTATCTAGACACTGCTCGCATCTCATATCATAGCACTGCTTGTTGTTTGTCATGCAGTAACACCTTGGCACTTGATGGATACTGCTCTGAGAAGCCTTCAGTCTGAGCTAAATCGGCATATAATTGCAACAATGAAAATGAGGGATACACTAACTAGGGGATACAGAGGGACTTATTAGCATAAAAAGGCTAACACAGCACTCCAGCTGTTGCAAATCTTGCTTTGTAGATGTTACAACAAAGGCTAGCTGAGAGGAGAAGTGAAGAGTAATGAGGAGTGCTTTATGGATGTTCATGGGATATTTCTCCCAGGTATCAGTGGCAGCTTTGGCAAAAACATGCCTTTCACCTTCCTCTGTGTTTTGAATAAGTTGGCTCCTTTTACTGGTCATGTTGGTTTGATTCCTGCTTCTTGCTCTTTGGTATGTAAGAAGAAAAGATGTTTTTGTAAGATTTGAGGTAATGCAAGAAACAAAAGCTAGTGGAAATACCTAGGTAAAAAACTCTCAACAAAATAAGCTAGTGTTTTGAATGTTTACATGAGCCTACTAAGCATTAGAGGAATTACTAGGATGTTCCAAGTCCTCAGATTACTAACAGAGTGCTAATACTTTTCTCTTTGGAAAGGATATTCATTATTGTGGTGTTTAAAGCGTAGTTAAAATGCACACAAGGGTCGTCCTCCAACCCATGCTTATTTGATCACTCTTGGTGCTCTCAAAACCCAGTGAGATGTGAGTGAACTGAATCACTCAGTCCCGTGAGGTCTGTGTGATCTGAGGTGCAGTATATTGGCCAGGTGTCTCTTCTGTCAGATGCCACCACACCTCAGCAAAGCTTGGTCTCTCTCTGTTCCTTCTTTTCCCCTTCTAACTCTTACTCTGGCCTTTTGCCTTAGTGATACCAACATAAGACTTACTAGACTTATTAAATGTTACATAGAGAACATCCTCTGAAGTAAGAAATCATTCCTTGTGTTTTTTTCCTTTCTTCTAGCTCCTGGAGGCACACGCATAGATGACAATGATAAGACCAAGATGACCAACCACTGTGTATTTTTTGCAGATGAAGATCATGATGCCATCCGAAATTATGCTCAGGTCAGTAAAGGCATAGTTGATTACTGTATTCCATTTATGTATCAAAAGGGATTACAGTGGAACATCTGCAGACTGTCTAGGCTGCAGTAGGCTACTTATAGGCCAATTGAAAATCCGGTTAATCAGTAATCTTCCCTAACCTATACATTTTAGGTAAGAAAATAAGATGTCTAAGACAATCCTATCACAGTTGGCAATGCTTTCTTTTACAGAAAGCAGTTTTGCTTATCTCAGTCTGCTGTTGTTTTAGTCTATTTCTGGACACCACCCTTATTATTTTTGTTGACCTTTTCTGTATGCAGACTGAAAGATTTATATGTATGTATTTTTAGAAACAAATGAACTGTATCAGAAATACAGCTTGTATCAGCAATAATGTGGCCAGCAGGATGAGGGCAGTGATCTTTCCCCTATATTCAGCACGGGTGAGGTCACACCTCAAATCCTTTGTTCAGTTTTGGGCCCCTCACTGCAAGAAAGACGTTGAGGTGTCAGAGCATGTCCAGAGAAGGGCAGATGGAGCTGTTGAAGGGTCTGGAGCACAGGTCCTAAAAGGAGTGGGTGAAGGAGCTGGGGCTGTTTAGCCTGAAGAAAATGAGGCTCAGGGGTGACCTTTGTTGCTCTCTACGACTACTTGACAGGAGGTTGTAGCGAGACGAGGCCTGGTCTCTTCTGCCAAGTAATAAGGGGCAGGACAAGAGGAAATGGCCTCATGTTGTGCCAGGGGAGGTTAAAATTGGATGTTACGAAAAATTTCTTCACTAAAAGTGTTGTGAAGCATTGGAATAAGTTGCCCAGGGAAGTGGGGGAGTCACCATCCATGGAGGTATTTAAAAGATGGGTGACATGGTGCCTAGGGACATGATTTACTGGGGCTTGGCAGTGCTGGGTTAACAGTTGGGCTCGATAATCTAAAGGTATTTTCCAACCTAAACAATTCTGTGAAGTATAAAAATGACAAAAAGTATAAAGCTCATGCCTCCAACCTTTACTTGTATAACTAGTTAGGAATTGGACGTATATTCCAAGAACTTTTCATTTCTCCTACATATGCGATATATGGTTTCTTCTTGCAGGAATAAGGCTTGCACAAATAGGCCTATGTGAAATTAACACAAAAAAGCAATGAAGCCTAAAACATTCTTGACAAGAAGCTAACTCCTTAATGGGAGATAATGATTATATGAGAAAATACAGTAAGAATTCTATGGAAGGTTCAAATCCACCATTCAATTCTGGATACAAGAAGGATGGCATAAAAATGCAATACCATTGCAACTCCCATATGTCAGAAATCTTTTGTTAACTAAGTAATTTATTTATCTTTTAAAATAACTAGTTATTATTGGAATGCTGGAGACAGCAAGTAGAAGCATAAACACCACTGTCCCTGCTAAGGTGTCTAGAGTGGCAAGCTGCTGGAAAGGTGCTTGGTTGATTTAAGGGTGCTGGGATCAAAATCTGCATCAGTAACAAATATTGGTTTAATAGCAGCAAGCTCCTTTAAAAACACATCTCTGATAATTAAAGAAGTGAAATATACTTATTTTTGGAAAAAGGGTCAATATTTCTTGTGTATCAGCTTTATAATTTCTTAAAACAGGGTATTCTGCTTCAGGAAAATCTGTGTTACTGGTAAAAGCATTGATTCTGTCTTCTTGAATTTTAATATTTTAATCATTTTGTAACAAAAATTGGCAGTACCAGTCCTCCAAGAAGAAATTCCACTTTAGTGTGGAAGCTTAGGTATTGGAAAATGGAAAAGAAAGCTTTACTTCAGGATTTGAAGCAGCGGAATTTTCAGTGTATTCTCTGCATTTCAAACCAAAAGCCAGCAAAATAAGTCAACATTTTGTAATTAATGCCTGAAAAGATGTGTGCCAAGTTTTTTTCCATGCATAACGGAAAATAGAGTTCTTGTGCTATTATCAAAAAGTATAGTTAGTCTAAAATAGTGCTTAGAACTTCCTTATCTAGAAGATACCTAGAAGGTAATTTCTTACTCTGACTCTCAAATGAACCAGTAGCATGGGGTTTTTTTGTGGATTTAGTCATGGGAACAATTAGAAGAGTGAAAAGTCTTCAAACTAAAAAGACTAAAGCTAATACTGATATTGCTGTCATTTACAGGGACTTATGAAAATATACAAAATTTTGTTTGGAAATAAGAACAAGGAAGTAGCTTACATTTTCATCTTACACCTTATTTTAGTAGAATTTTGTGTCTCTCTGCTTCTCAGCATAGCCACGACTTGATTTTTCACTTGTTCTGAGCCAGAATACTTCCATTTAGGATGTTAGGATGTATTTTATGTTCTGAAAAGCGAATTGAAACATTCTAAGCTTAATTCCCCCTCATCCAGTGTGGCAATAATGTCATTTGTTCTCCACATAAACCTTATTACTTGTGACAGTGAGTCATATGTTTTGTGCATTTGTACAGTAGTGTGAGCGCTTATTTGTTTATTTAATTTTTTATCTCTTCCTTCTTCACCTTGAATGCACTTTGCACCTGTGCTGCTGGTTTCATAATCTGTGGTCACATGATGGGAAACAAATGGTGAAAATTGGAGAGCAAGTGTTTCCAATAACATAATTGTTGTAAAAGCTTTGTTGAATGTTCTTCCTCTTTCCTTGGCAGGAGTGTGTTCTGCTGTAAATGTTTATGTTAGTTGATTTGCAAAGATACTGCATCTGCTGAAGATGCCCAGCATCCTGACTGCCCCACTCCATCAGCCTCAGCTCACAACTTCCCCAGAGCTGCACTGCCAGGGGAAGGCTGTAGAGTTAACCTTCTCCTCCTCTCCCTTGCTTTTGATCTATGGATAGGGTGAAAAGTAGAGTAGGAATAAAATTTTGAGAAATGCAAAAAGAAGACTCTCAAACTGCAATAAATTCCCTGATTAAAATATCGCTCTATGAAGCAAGAATCTCAAAACTTGTATTTTTCCATTTGTGGACAAACAGATAGAGAAGAATGTTTCATGGTCTCCATGAGGCAGACAATGCAATAGATAACTACAGAAATACCATTCTGCAAGCTGCTTATTTCCTGGAAACATGTCTAAAGAAAATTGTGCAGTAGAATATTAGAATGTGAGAAGCCAGCAGTGCTTTCTGCATTTCCTTTCCTGCTGTGGAGATAGTAAAAAGATAAAAAAAAGTCTTGTCACGGATTAGTCAAAGATAGGCTTTATGGATTCAGTAGTGGCAGTCTTGTTTCCCTTTGCCTTTTTTTGTAAAGAAAGATCACTGCAATTGTTACACTTTTTAAATCAATCTGTATTTCTCTTTAGGTCTTCAATAAACTTATCAGGAGATACAAATATCTGGAGAAAGCATTTGAAGATGAAATCAAAAAGGTAATGATGATGGCAGTCTTTCCTGGAATGTTAAAATTTTTTACTCTATTTCTTATATAAGTGTTCATGTACAAATGTGGCACTGTTAGATGTTTTATTTAGCTCTACTGGAAAAGAGGGTGGAATCTACAGAAGGGCAGCTTTACTCTGCAAATTTAGCTCTGTGGGAATACTGCAGGCAGCACTTGATGTAGAGTATTTCTGAATTAATGATTCCTTTTGTTCATCTGACCTAACTCACCTTATTATTTCAGGTTTTTTGTGCAGAACTTTGGAGTATAGTTCTTAAAGAGAGGTAGTGTTACTGTCCTGCTAATAGAAGAGTTCTCTGTGGTTTTTTTCCAAAGAATAAATGCAAATCTGCTGTGCAGAATGTCAGTTGATGTATGAGTTTTAAACCACTCCTGCTTTGTGGAATGAATCCTAACCACAATTTTTTTGTATTTGAGACCAGATATATGTGCAAGAGAAAGTCCTCACCAGTGGCAGAGTGCTTAGGATTTGCCTGTTAGACTGTAGTGGATATTTGTGGATATTGCTTTGTTTTGTGATACTGAATTCTAAAGAGACAGAAGAAACCAGTGTAGAAGTGTTTGAAAAACAAAATACAGGTTTCTTTTGTCTGTTTTGAGTTCCTAGTAACAGATGTAAATATCTTTTTCTAATGGCCTGAAGGAGCAATCAACACTGTACTGTAACTTAACTGGCATGCTGATAATGGCAAAAACTGTCCTGTGACTAAAATACCATGTTTGTTAAATGTAAAAGTGTGTGTTTCCATATTATTTAGACATTAGAAAGATTGCTGTAAGGGTCAAATAGGGGCATGCCTGGAGCATGATGCCTCACCACCACCTCTTGCGGCTGAATGAATTTGGCTCTGATTTATGCATTCTTTCTCATATAGGAAATTATTTTTACACTTGTGGCCAGCGTGCCTATCAACTGATGCTGATTGCTCAGTACATCATTCTAAAGACCTAAATTTACCTCTATCCCCACACAAATCTAATGTTCCTGCTGTTAATTACTATAATCACTGACATGAGAAGCGCTGACTCACAGCATTCAAGTTTCAGAGCGTGTTCAGCATATTAAGCAAATGCCGTGTCAATTCAAGCCGCCTCCTCACTCTTCTGTAACTTGCTTTTGGTTTTGAATCCTCTGAGTTTAAAAATTCACTTTGCACACTTAGTGACAAGATGAGACTGTGGTTAATACATAATAATTTAACTCTTCAGTTGAGGAACAAGTGCCTCTGATGTGAAGTTTAGCCATATGCCAGCTTGAAAGAAAGCAATAATTTTAGGTGCAGTATGACTGGAGCCATGCCACTCACTTAAAGCCATTAGAAACATTCTAGCCATGGCAGCAGGGGATCAGAGCAGGCTTGTTCACCTTGCAGACTGCCTTTTATGTACATGCTTTTTGTGTAATTTTTCAGTGTCCTATTACACCTTTTATGACAACTCACAAGATGAGGTTTGCATAGTAGTCCTAGGCTGAGAGGAAATTTTTCCATCAGCCCTTCCAACACCATCCATGGCACATGGTGCGAATCTTGGTGTGGCTCCTGGGGATTGCAGGGTGCACTCTCTTCCTTAGTTAATGCACTTTATTAGAGAACTAGAAACTAAGAAAGTGATTGTGAAGGTGTTTGGACCTGTGTATTGTACCTGCACTGCTAATGCCCTTAAAACCCTTGAGACTATTTTTAGGTGCCTTTTGTTTACCTTCTCTCTCCCTGCTTGTGTGAACCCACCAAGTGACTCATTTATGAGTCTGCTGGGTTTTTAACTAGTTAATCCTTTAATCCCTGTGTGCTGTAACTTGTGCAGGAGTAGCTGCCCATAGAGGGCCAGAAGATAGATATATTCATATTTTTAGAAGGTGTTTCTGCAAGATCAAGTAGTTCAAAGACTCCTGCAGTTACTGGTGGTTAGAAATGCGAGAGAGAGACTCCTTGATGTTTTTTTCATGGGTCACTGTCCCAGCAATGAAAGTGATTTTTCTGGCATATTCATTAGACAGATAGAGCACCTGGGGGAAAAGCAGCTCTTCTTGCAGAAAAAGGCATGCTAAAAAACCATGGCAATACCAGCAGTTTCACTCTTAAGAAGCAGATGGTATCATTGGGACTTCTCTTTCAAGAGAGATTATCTTAAATGGTAGTATTTGCACAAGTATTTGTCTTCTAGATCATATCTTTGCCATTAGGACATCAATTTCAAGCATCTTTCCCCTTTTTGTCTGCCTCTAGCTTTCAAATGTTTTATTTCTTAATTCCCAAAATTACCAATTACTCTTTTTTCTAATGGCATAAGCAAACCATATCTCTAAAGTTTTACATCTTAATTATTTTGTGCCAGTGATTTCAACAAAAGACAAATATATTTAAATGCACTGCTCACTTGCTGTTTTTTGAGGTAGGCAGCTTAAGTTCATATGAGCATTGCCCAGTGTACTGACAGACCTATGACAACATTTTGCAATAATTTCAGTAAAATTCTGAGTTCCAAATTTTGCTCATCTTTCTTTACATATGTATTTCTGTTTAGGACAGTGTTTGAAGAATGCAATATTAGCTGTATGTATAATGTCTTTGCATGTTTAAGTATATAGGTTCTATATAAGTTTTTTTTGTTATCAAAATTGGGATAAAGTACAGGTAAGTTTAGTTTTGGTCTTAACAGTGGTAAATATTACTGAGTTGTGTGAGTACATCAGGACTGCTGAGAGATGTTGTGATGTGACAAACTGTGAGCAACAGACCAGTCCAGATAATGAAGATGTAAAAAGACTCCACACTCCCTGTGTTGGTAGGGTTCTTTAATTTTCACTATTAAGACAGAGCACAGGAGGAGAGCAGAAGGTTTTCTTGTGTGCATTTTAATGTTGCATGTGTGTCTTAACTTATGCATGTCTTTTATGCCCAAAATTTGCGCTTAAAAGACAAAAATAGCATGGAACAGCACGTTAGGTCTGGCCTTGTACTTATTAGGTATTCTGAACTCCCACTTACAAAGGTAGGAGTTCTTATAGCTATAATAGAAATACCAAATTGTGAGCCAGAATTGCCCTTTTTATGCCTGGAATCAGTCGGTATCTCTAACAAAAGCAGTAATGTCCGTGTTTGGCTAACAGCTGGGAAGCATCAGCTTGGAGAATGTTCTGTGGGTGGTTGGGTACTATTCTGAAGTGACTTGGACATTTTGTGACTTCCCTGCTGAGGCTTGTAATCATGATGGTAAAAGAAGAGCTCTTAAATAATCAGCAATAAAACCCTGAAATAACAACTTTGGACTGAGATTTTTGTTCCTTTTGATGTTTTTAAAATGGGTTTATGAAAGGTTTTGTTTCTTCCTATTACTCAGTCTCCCCCTAAATTAGACTATGTTTCACAATTGCTTGAAAATATAGAATAATTTCCTTAAATAGCAGAAAATTACAGAATAATTTCCTTAAATAGCAGAAAAGTCTAAGTTTGAGCTGCTTTTAAAAAATAGGAGTAAAAGAAAAATTATGCTAGTGGCATTAACAGTACTTTAGGTAGTGAGAGATGTGTAGAAGATGAGGGTGCTGCTAAAAACATACTGCAATGGGGTACACTAGAAACCACATTCATGCCAAGAGACTTGCAAGGAGCACATTACAGAGGAAAGGGGAGAAGATAAGGCTGCAAACTGCATAGATGTGTGATTTCAGACCTTCCAAAACATTTGAATAAATACAGATTTCTCAAAAATAGACTTGATAAATTGTTGGATGTCCTTCTCATAGAATCCCTTTCCACCTTAGACGGTGTAACTCTGGCTTTGCAGATGGATTCCCTGACATCACTGCTTTCCTGAATCAAATCTGGCATGAATGGGTATAACTGTGCACGATCTACACATTACTGGTAAAACCTAATTAATGAAGGTTACAGCTCAGAAGTATGTCAAAACCCAGTCTGTCACATTAAAGTAGTCAGTGTGGCCACTTTCTAATCAAAATCCTTATCTATTGCTTATATAGAAGCATATATAGAAGAAAAAAGAGTTAAGTAGGCTACACAGAAATCTGAAGCTGTTTGTTAACAGTCTCGGTACTTACAGCAAAGAGCAAAAGGTCTAATTCTGACTTTTTTTTCTTGTGCAGATCTCATTTTAGTACAGTGTTGTTGATAAAGCTTGTATAAAGAAAGCCTTAAATCCCCAGGCTTCCATTTTACACTGGGTTTATATTGAAATTCTGTAAAAATATTTTCGTCTTTCCATTAAATGTGGCCCTGGAGCTCCTTTACCTGCACCATTTATATACACCAGTTAGTTGCTGCATTTGGAAAGACAGTGCACCACTTCTTTCTCACTCATATATTTAGAAATAGTAATTCCCTTCTTCTGCATCCCAAATTTTTGTATATTTTTTGGTTGAGTCACAGTTTGTTGAAATAAACTTACACCTTGAGATTTTATAGTTTAATAATATTTCTTTTAAGCTAAAAGTGCATGTTGCAGTCAGTTGGCTGAAGCCCACTAAAAAAAATCCCAAATGATTTGTCTGTGGCTGAATCATTCAGGCCTGTGTAAGCTGTAATTTAAAGCTGATGTTGTTATGTAAGTACTGCCGTATGAATGAGGTCTTTTTCAGTTCTCTGATACAGAGCAGAACTATTCATAAAACACTGCATGAGTTGTAATAACTTCATTAGTTATCTGGATTTTTAAAACATCACTGCATTTAGAAAGCTTTATAGTTAATAAGCTGCTTAGATATCTTGGAGAAGATCTCTCCTGACTACGGTAACAAACCAAGTACACAAGTACACACAGGTACATGTGTGGTATTCTGTCCCTTTGTATGGGTAGAATCTGGTATTTAAGAAATATGGGTAATGTGGAAACCTGGTGGGAATTTTCCATCAAAACAAGCTGTTTTGCTTTGGTTGAATCTGTTGCTCATTTGGAAAAGGAAAAAGGCTGTCATGGCAGCAGAAGGTCATGACACCCTTTTGAAGGGTGTAATTTCTTCTTCCTCGTGAAGAAGAAAATTAATTCCGTTTTAAGTCCAGAAAATCATATCTGCAGTATTTCTTTTTTTTTTTTTTTCCTTTTCTGTGGTGGTGGTAAATTTGTAAGCCAGAATCTGATGGAGTCAGCAGCCTTTTGCATTGAATGAAGCTGTCCTTTGTTGTCTCATCTACTTTTTCCCATCATCGATATTGTGATTGCTTAATCACACGTTAAGAATATATGATTGTTAACTATAATGCCGTTGACAAAATCTCACTTTTTTTCTGATGTAAAGGAAAAGGTGTAATGTACTTCATTGGAATGCTCTCAAGTCATTCATCTTAACATATGAAATTAAGTTTTTAGAAATAGAGGTTTAATTGCCATTTTTAGACTTAAAAAAGGTATATATGTAGTTCAAATCTTTTAGCACTTTCAGATGATGAGATTTGCGATTTTTTTCCCAAGCTATTTGTTTCTCTTGTAATTAGTGATGGGAATGGTAAGAAGGTCTTAAAGCAGCTTGTGTTCCTGTCAGCCTGTGTCCTTTGTCAGCTTTATTGAGAATGTCTGAACTTGAAATATATTTCTTATTTTAGCCAGTAAAAAATCTGTTGTAATTGTGCTGTGTTCCTGTTCCCAAAAGAAAAACAGGAAACTTTCTCATCCTTTTATTGTTTCCATGAGCGATAGTTTTTGAAAGCTAGAAAATGAACTGCAACTCTGTGTGGCTTGGCTGGAACTCTGAAGATGTGAATAGGCAGGCTCCTGGCTGTGATTTCTGTGCATCTCAAGCCTGTAGCAAGCACTTCCATCTTTATGCATATATAAGTATATTTGGAAAAGACAGGTCTTTTCTACCTGTCTAAGGTCATATTCCATGTAGAATCATAGAATGGTTTGGGTTGGAAGGGACCTTAAAGATCATGCAGTTCCAACTTCCCTGCCATTGGCAGGGTCACCTTCCACAAGACCAGGTTTCTCAGAGCCCCATCCAGTCTGGCCTTCAACACTTCCAGGGATGGGGCACCTACAGCTTCTCTGGGCAACCTGTTCCAGTGCCTCACCATCCTCATAGTAAAGAATTTCTTCCTAATATCTAATCTAACCCTATTCTCATTTTGAAGCCATTTCCCCTTGTCCTGTCACTATGCTCCTGTAAATAATCTCTCTTCGTATTTCTTGTAGGCTCCCTTCAGGTGTTGGCTTGTGTCCTTACAGAAAGTAAAATTACAGCGGATCAGTGAAACAGCACTGCCATGCTGTTGATTTTGATGTGATTGCTTGTGATTATTTGTAGTGGGACTTTTGAGAAATAAAAAAATTAGATTGTTAATATTCATCTCTGCCTGATATCATTTCCTGTGCCTCAAATGTGTATCTTTTTTTTTTCTCCTTTTCTGACCCACAGCTCCTGCTATTTCTTAAAGCCTTTACTGAGACAGAGCAGACAAAACTGGCAATGCTTTCTGGCATCCTGTTAGCCAATGGGACTCTTCCTGCTACAATTTTAACAAGCCTCTTCACTGACAATATAGTCAAAGAAGGTAATTTTCTGTACATTTTTTATTACATTAGCTTTTTTATAAGTGAATTTTAATGCAACATAATATATATGTAGCAATAAAATGGAAGTTAGAAACTTGTGACTGTACAACAGAAATCATTATTTCAAAGCAGAAGCATATACAGACAGCAATGGCCAACTTCCTTTGTAGAATCTAGTAAGAGTAAAGTCAGAAAAAAGCAACAAATGGCAAAAACAAACCCCAAAGTATTTATATTTTTATGGAAGTCATACTTGTATGTGCAAAATTATAGAATGAATGTATTATTGTGATAATATAAAGGTGTGAAGTATAACATCCGTCCCACAGATATGCCTGCTAGCATTTTTTCAAGTGTTGCCAATATCTTCTGCATGTGAGTGGGAAGTGGGACAGGGAGCACATGCAGGCCAATGGGATATTGCAGAAGAAAAAAAATCAGTCTCTCATTTTGCACTACTACTAGTAGTGATCGGTGATTGATAAACTTTCCCATGCACTTGTATTTACCGTATGCTGAGTAAACGTTCTTCAGTCTTATGATATAATGCCTTTTTGAGATTACTTTTTTTAAGGATTTTTGTTATATATTTGTAGCCATCTACCTTGGAATCCTGATTTTCCAACTGCTTGCTCAGCAATTTCTTTCTCTGACAGTTACTGACTACCTGACATAAATGCAAATGTACTGTCAGTGTGGAACAGTTTTCGTGACCCTTTTTTTGGTTTTGTTAAAGAGTTAGATGTTATCTAAAACGTATTCTAACTTCCATTCAAAAAAAAATTATTCTAACTTCATGTTCTCATTTGCAGCATGCTAACCATTACATTTGTTTTCTAAATGCTGCAGAAAGAAAAGCCACAGCTGCAGCTTTGCTCTGTCATCGCTCACAGGTTTTGGAATCAGAATTAAACTAGGAAAAATCAAACAAAAGCACTAATCCATGTTTTAGGGTGATTGTCTCCAGTGTTTTTAAATTAAAGTCTTCCTAGTTATGGGAAGACGAGCCGTCTGAAAATTCAAATTTTTAAAAGTCATGTAAATTTTTATGTTTTAAATTTATCATTTTAGGAATACAATTCTTTTTTGCGTTATAAACTTCAGTTCTTAGGAGCCCTCAACTTATATCAGGTGCTTACATACACTTTTGGTTCTTGGTTTATATGTACTAAAAGTGTACCTGGGACAGCATTTGAGGAAAGATTGTTCAGTCAGTGTCCTGGAATAGATATTGTGTGGAAGAATAATTAAAAAGACACAAAGATAATTGAGAAATGAGTAAAAGAGCAAGGCAAAACACACAGATCACATATGAATAAACTTGAAGCTTTCTTTGATTTACAAAAAGCAATACTGCAGGCAGGTCAGGTTAAAATACACAAAAAAACAATGAGGTGAGCTGAGGGAGTTGTTGATCAGCTTGGTAATTGTAACACTGGCAAAGAATTGGGTGGAAGTGAGACAAGGGTAGACTGTTTAGAAAGGAGATCTAACAAGTTTGAGCACAAATACCTAATTTCTTTTCAGATTACCCTATTTCAGTGTTGTCGTTACTTTTACTGTCATATATAGATGGAAAACAAGGATGCCCTTTGTGGGTTGCTGACATATTTGTAGCAGATTCAGAGAAGGGTCTAGGCATTGGTGGAACCTCATCAGGGTTAAGTGTACCCTTCTGGTCACCCATGCTGGAAAACCAGTGCAAATGCAAAGAGCAGCTAATGGGGTTAATCAATAAAATAAATGGCTGAAGTTACTTTCTGCAAATAGGAAAAAGAAAAAAAGAAAATCAGAAAAAGAGAAGAGATGTTTAAAGGAAAAGACAGTTGGCAGCACATGCATAGAGTATAGGAACTGGCCAGTGATAAATTTGGGCAGTAAATTAGAAGCAAGTTTGAAAATACGTGGGTAGTGAAGCCCTAGAACAACTTGAAATACTGATGCAGGCATAAAACTTACTTTGTTTTAAGCTGAAACTTGAAAAAGTGTTTAGGACACGTATTAGGACAGTGCTTGGTGACAGAGACCATTCCATTCAATTTTGGTATTGGGCACATAAGCACACATTAGATATTCTGAAGTGTGTTTGAAGGTAGAAGCTATGCCTAAGTCACCTATTGGTTGGCCAGGTTTGTGAGTCTTTGTTGGTATGAGTGTAGTACGGAGGAGCATGACTGACCTACAGAAGACCTTCCTCAAAGATGAGCTGGTGTTGGAGACCTAGCAGGTGTTCGGCCTGGGAAACTAGGAGCAGCTGCCCAGCAAGAGACCTCAGAGGGAAAAAGTGAACTGTGTCAGGATAGGGTGGACGTTGGCAAGCTGGGTCTCCATCGCTGAGACTTTTCAGCTTCCTTCAGCTCCCTGCACTTGCTGGTCACAGACAAGAAGCTGGAGCAGAGCTGTGGTGGAGGAAATAGGAAGTTTTGCCTGATGGTTTATTATTTCCCCTGCTAGTGGAGGTTTGATGTAATGCACAAAATACTAACTTGTGCCCTGAGGAAGGAATTTTTCCACTTAAAATAGTATTTCTGCCTGGTCCTACCAGCTGCTAAATGCCTCCTAGGAGGACATAGTATAATCAGTCACCTTGAAGTTGCGAAGTTATTTAACCCTATTCTGGGGCTTGCTAAAAAAATGTTTGAAAATCTGTTTTTTCAGTTCTTATTCCAGACTATCCTTTATTGTTTTGTGCCATTGTTTCCTAACTGATTTAATGCCTAATTTTCCTTTTGCATTGGATTCAGTCTGTGAATTGAGAGTGTAGGAAAAATAATTGCAAAGAAAATCTTTGAATAATTGAATGGAGATGGGTGATACAGAATGAAAAGATTTTTAATCTTGCATACTTCAGAAAATTAGTATTGCATTAAAGAAAAAAAAATAAACATTTCACTTCTACGTGTTTAGTCCTGTAATCATAAATGCATTTTTGTTCCACACTCTTGTAACTTTTTTGTAACCGTATAGTTCTTACAGTCAACTCTAAATCATGTTGAAAATTGTTGAAACATGCTTTTCTCAAACAGGGATTGCAGCCTCTTTCGCTGTAAAGCTTTTTAAAGCATGGATGGCAGAGAAAGATGCCAATTCTGTTACCTCTGCTTTAAGGAAAGCCAACCTTGATAAGAGATTGCTAGTAAGTACAATATATTTTCAATAAGCTTCATGTCTCACAGGGAAAAAGAAGGAAATAAAATGCAGATGGTACTTTGCTGTAAGCATATTAACTCCCCCTCAGACTCTGTTAGCATTTTTAAAATATTTTGAATCACAGCAGTATTGTTATGGCTGTAGCATTGATACAGGTTCAGGAATATTATATGTCACGTGTTTTTACATTCTGTCTATTTTTTCTGTGGTCAACTGCCTTCTGAGAGACTGTATATAACTACTGCTAACAAAACACACATCACAAGCAACTGGGCATGAGAAGTGGGTTTTTTTTAATATATTTTCCTTTTGTAAGTAATAAAATACAAAGGATTATGATTAGAATGTAAGTTTCTGAAGCAACGATGTTTAAATAGTATGGTGAATGCACAGTAAGCTAATTTTCTGCAGCACTACCCATTTGGGTAGCATAAATGGTCCTACAGTGATGACAGCAGTCCGAGTAGGTGCAGTGCAGGAAGGCTTTCAGCCTTTCAACTCAAAACCTATGTTCTGGGTTTGCAGCCAGATATTGAGAGAATATATGAATATGTAGCAATGTCGTGTGCTTTCCCTCACAGTGTCTCTCTGAAGATCAGTAGGGATTTTTTAAACCTCAAAAAGATTGCTGCTGCGATAATCCAAATACACATCCTGTGTAGCACTGCCTGGAGACTCAGCAGTATTTCCTGTTTCTGCTTCAATAATTTATAATTAAGCAAGTATCTTTCAAAAGTGAAGCAGCTTTCCAGACCCCTTCATCTCTTCAATTTGTATTTGATTTTAAGAGTCCAAGTCATAAATAATTTGCCATTATGCTGGGAACTGGGCTAATTACGCTGTTTATTAGAGAGTGGTGAAAAGCGAACTGCATCTTATTTGTATTTCAAACTTGACTGACTTAAACTTTCAGCTGTTGACTCTCATTATGCTGCTATATTAAACAACTATGAAGTATCAGATGATGTTACCTAGCATAGATGCCTTCATAAAACTGTCGTCTTAATCTCATTAGTCAGTATGTAAACAGATGGAGGGTCTCTAGCTTCTTTGTTAAAAAAAATGTGCCATCCATCCCACAGATCATTGTTAAGACTCCAGGAACTAACTGGGTGGTAAATAAATGCCGTTGAATCCTTGCCAATATGGGGCATTTGCTATAGCAATTTTTAAGAATAATTTTAACTTTTCTAGGTAGCTGGACTCTCATAAATTGAGTGTCTTTGAATTAGACACACCTACAGGAGTTAATGTTAACAGGACATAGTGGATTTTGTGACTTTTGGTAAACGATGCATTAGTGGCAGGCCAGGGTACCTGGGCCACTTATTGAGTATTGCTGAGTGTATTTTTCTTTTGAGATAAATGTGTGGACACACTGGCAGGGCATGGTAAACATGCTGTGCATTCCCTCCACTATAATGAAACATAGCAATAGGAATGAAGTGTTGACTTTTCAGTGTGGATACAAGCATTTATGGGGTTTTTTAAGTGCAGTACCAGGTTGTTCCCACTGTTCATTCTGAAAAAATGTTTCTTCCATTCTGTCAAGAGTCGTAGTTGGTTATTTATTTAACAGAGAACATTCCTGTCTTTTTAGGAACTCTTTCCAGCCAACCGGCAGAATGTGGACCATTTTGCCAAGTATTTTACTGAAGCAGGTCTAAAAGAACTCTCGGATTTCCTTAGAGTTCAGCAGTCACTTGGGACTCGTAAAGAACTTCAAAAAGAACTACAAGAACGTCTCTCTCAGGAATGCCCAATTAAAGAGGTAAAAGTGGTTTTTTACAACTTCTGTTTATATAATCATAGCCAAAAACTTAAATCAACACTAGGTAGAGAGGAACAGATTTCCTCTGTTTTTCTTTAAATTATTTTAATTTATTCATCTGTTCACTCTGTGCTTAAGGCTAAAGCAACAAAATATCCTCTGGACTTACAAGTGCAGCCGATTATGGGGTGGGTTGTTTGTTTGGGTTTTTTTCTGTTCCCTTATTCTTGAGAAAGTGTATCCTTTAGCTACATTAACTGTTAGATTGGAGGGGAGGGACAAAAATTGTAGTCACGTTACAGCAATGTCATGCTAAATTCTTCCTTTTTATTATTCTTGTTCTGATTTTGTTTCTTATTACTTCTACACCATGGTGTTACTTGTAAATGACTGCAAGTATTTGGAAAGTCAGCAATTTCTGGTACATGGAAAATGTCACTTATTTCCTGTTCCAGGTAGTGCTTTATGTAAAAGAGGAAATGAAAAGAAATGAGCTGCCAGAGCCAGCAGTGATCGGTCTCCTCTGGACCTGTGTCATGAACGCTGTGGAATGGAACAAGAAAGAGGAGCTGGTGGCAGAGCAGGCCCTCAAACATCTGAAGGTGTGTACATGGGAAGGAAGTTGTGAATTAACGATACATCTTATGGCTGTCAAGTTTTTACCTGTTTAAATCCAGGAGATGTAGAGTTTTGAAGGCTGACGCTGAGCACATCAAGCATTGTGTGTAGTCGAACTTCAATCAAATTAATGCAAAACTGAGGTAGTTCAGATCACTGAATGCCCTGAGGCGTTCAATGCAGAGGGCCAGGGGAACTGAGGTGATCACAGCTTGAGCACCTCTCCATTGTGCTTTCAGTGAGGCAGATCCCGAGAGGCTCCTTGCACTGGGAACAATGCTGAGCAAGTTCTGGGATTCAGCTTGCTCAGATCTGACTAGTAAGCCCGCAGGAGCTGCCTTTGCAATGTCTTTGCCAGAAGCAAAGGCATTTTGGGAGCATGGTGAGGTGGCATCTGTGCTGGCTTTGCACAGAGCTGGTTAGATCCAGGTAGGAATGCTGAGGCCCGAATCTATGCAATGATTGTTGTCATTTGGATACTCAGCAACTTGTCAACTAATGAGCCAGAAGCTGGCCTGGGACGTGTGCACTGTTTAGTGTGGTTACTCTCTGATCCAGGTACTGTCCTTGTGGATGAGGGAATCACCAACTGCATGTTGATACAAAAACTCTCAAGATCTTGAAGTAGGAGAAAAACCCCAAACCAAGAACCAATGCAGAGGCATCAGAGTCACTGCCATTAGTTGGTATTCCTCATCTAAGTCTGAAGGAATTGTGCAGTGCAAGACACTTGAGCTGAGAACAGAGGCAGAGAGGCTTTTCAGCAGAATTACTCCCTTTAAGCTGGTAAACCATGACAAAGAGAATACTTCATCATAGCCAGGGCTGTAAAGATTTGCCCTAGGAAAGAAGCAATCTTGTCTTTATTCTTTATGGTAAAATAGATCTTTCTTTTTCATATTGGTTGTCTCTCCATACTTGGGAGTTCCCACACTGGTTTAGCTCCTACTACTGCTGTCCTTTCATCTGAATTTGGTTTCCCAATCAGTCATCCTAGAAATGCAGCCGCTTGGGATATTGTGTAGTCTTTGATGGTACGATTGAATGCCTTGAAGTTTTCTCTAGTGACCCAAATAGCAGTAGAGATGAGATAGTTTCCAGAAGGAGGAGAGACATTGTTTTTCTCATTCTTTTGATGTAAAAATTGATTATATCTCTGAGTTGTAACAAAGTATCCATTGAGATTTATTGTCTAGTGCTGCAGGGCAAATTAAGAAACACTTTCTGGAATATTTGAACATTGGGAAAAGAGAAACATAGCTGGCTTTGTGCAAATATTGTTGACTGGATGTTTAGTCCTGTGCATCTCACTGACCCAAGCCATCAGCTCTATATGTACTCTCACTGAATTAGGTAAGGCATCTTGCCTAAGATAGGCAATTTTCTAGCTACATCCACTTTCTAAAAACAGAGGATGAATTGTATGGGGTATTCACTATTTGCACTTACAGGTAAGATTTTAATAGAAGCAGTAGAAATAAAATTTTACACTTTGATAGCTGCTTCTTTTACAGTTCAGTGTTCAAAAATTCACAGCATTTGTTTCACATCCTTCCTCAGGATAGGTGGAGGCAGATCTTGGATTCTTCTCTTTGGGCTCTCAGCTGACCCAATGTGTAAGCCAACTCCAGAAATTGGATTACCAGTGTTAGCATGATACAGAGCTTAGTTCTGGGCCCTCCTGTGCATCGACATGCCAGGAAACAATCAGGGGGTTGCTTTGGTCTGGTGGCGTGAGTCGGGATGTATATAAATACATACTTGATGTGTGACATGTCAGATGGTGGGATTATTCTTGTATGGCTCTAACTGACAGATAACTTCACAAAGCACATTCCAAAAGCTTTGACATCTGGATACCAGTCTCTTTAAATTATTAGATATCTTTTAGTAAGCTGTATATGAGGCACTCCTGAAAAGATGTGTCGAGGCACAGAATGTTGACCTAGTTTGCAGACCTTAAAAAGCCTGGATGGACGGCTACCTTATGGAGGAGGTGGGCAGCCATGAACCAGTATACTCAGGCATTGCAGTAAAAGTCATGTGTCCCATCCATATGGCAGGACTGGCAGGAGCTGAACTCAAGAGGAGACAGGGCAAGCTGTTCAGCCCTGAATCTTACCGAATAAGCTCCTCATCGTCCCAGTAACCTCACTATGACACTGGGACATAGCTCCTGGGCCACCTCCAATGCAGAGAAGAGATGTTCTCCATGGATGGGGAGAATCCTCCAGACAATTTTCACTGAAGGCAAGGCTGTGGTGAGCTTCATGACACTGCAGGTGCTGACCTGCTGCTCCCTAACCTGGCACAAATGGAAAATAATGCCACTCAGCTCAGCCAGGAAGGAAGGAATGAGAGGAAGCTAATTTTA
>JAWWLV010000088.1:29150360-29169164 GCA_035041135.1 Platyrinchus mystaceus
TCCCTAACCTGGCACAAATGGAAAATAATGCCACTCAGCTCAGCCAGGAAGGAAGGAATGAGAGGAAGCTAATTTTACTGATTCTTCATCATTTAGACATTGTGAAACTTGTAAGTCTGTAACAGTTGAGAGGTGAGAGAGGAATGTGAAGGGAGTCAAGCCAGATATGGCAAAATGAAGATATTTTACTTCTAAACTGAAAACATAGGATTTTTATTAGAAATTACTTAATGTTTATAGACAGCAGCACTTCACAAATATATGGATGGTGGCGAGTTCTGCTGAATAAACCAACTGCATTTTAATAGGTATTTCCATGGATCATGTTGGGTAAAACCCTCAGGATTTAGTCCTTTGTAGAGAAGTGCTGAAGTGTATGTACTTTTAAACTTGCCCATCAGTGATGGGTAATTTTTTTACCTGACCAAGACCATCAGCAGCCCTGGTCTCACATACCAGAACTCTGTGATATCAGGCCATTGCAAATCCAGCTGAAAAATGTCACACTGGGTGTTACTGAAAACAACTAAGAAAGGCTGAGCTGATCAGTGCAAGAACAATTTAAACGATAACATTAATGTATATTTGGCCTGGGGCTCTGAAGATCAAGGGTAATTTGTTTTCCCTTCTTCTCTGAAACGTGCTCTTAATATTACCTTAAGATTGCAGTCTTAGCTGGACTCATCACAGGCTAAGATGACAGGAAATTAGAGAGATGTGGATATAAACACTAGCTGTTAAGAAAGAGTGAACAGGATATGGTCCTTTAATGTAATTTTTAATTTTAACATCTGAAATAAGAGGGGAAAATTGCATAACAAGTAAATTTCTGCTTTATCTTTTATTATATGAATAGGCTCTGGGAAAAGACAATGAAAGGTACCATTACTGTCTTGTCAGAGTAACATTAGCAGTTAATATTGTACTTAGAAAATGTTGCTGTTTACCAAAGAAAAGGTTGTCATGATACTCTTGATTGTGGTAATGAGAAAAAATATTGCTACTTGATCACAGTTCACTTGGAATAATTTAATTTATTTCAGTTTCCTGGGACTTCTGAAACCCCTATGAAACTATTTTATTTTCATGCATTTCATCCTGGGATATCTTACATTATGAACCTCAATAAAGCATCACTCCTGAATCAGCAGCATGCTGCCTTGTGAAATGTGTGACAGCAGTACTCCCAGACTGTGGACTTTATAAATTTATTTTACAAAATTCAGTATCTAAGTGGTACTGAATTTTAGCTTACAGCATGCAGCACATGCTAGAAAAAACCATGGATATTTATGTATATGCATTGTGTATGTTTAAGAAAATACAGTGTGCAAGTAAATCTAAGGTTTGGTGAAACAGATTTTTAGGGATGAAATTCATGATGCATATTTTAAAAAATTTATTTATTTTTAGTATGCTGACATTTTTTTTACCCTCTCTTCCTTTCAGCAATATGCCCCCCTGCTTGCTGTGTTCAGCACTCAAGGCCAGTCAGAGTTGATCCTTCTCCAGAAGGTGCAGGAGTACTGTTATGACAACATTCACTTCATGAAAGCCTTTCAGAAGATAGTGGTACTCTTTTATAAAGGTAAAACTCTATATCCACTGTTGTATTCTGTGCTTGGGTTCTCTATGCCAACCACTCTCCTATGATGTATCGCCATGTAGTGCATATGGGAAGGCTGTGCTGGAGTTGAACTCTGAAATACGTTATGCTTTGATAGTTCAAAGGAGTGTGTGGCAGCAGGAGAAGCCAAAACAAGCCCTTCTCTCTCTCTGTTGCTCTTATCCCATAGTCAAGAAGCATGAGCAGGATCCAAGCGCTGTCCAGACTGTTCAAGTGCAGTTTAGTCTTTGTATAAAACCAGTTCTAGGAAGACATTTCTATAAACTTCTAGCAGATGTAAAAAACAGGTTAGAGCTTGGTTTTAAGAAACCTTGAAAGTGCAAACCTTCTTATCAGGAAGATTTTTCACATTTTTGGAGCTGGGTTTTTTCAACTGACTCCTTGCCAGAAGGAGCTTTTCTTTTTCTTCTTTCCCTGCCAATTTTTTACAGGTGCTATAGTTTGAGGGATTTCATTTTTATTGTGAAATTGACTTCTTCACAAGTTTATTCTGATCAGGTTGTCATAGAGACTAATGGTCTTGCACTGCATGTGATGGGTGGGCGCCAAACAGATCGTTCTGACATTCTTGCTATAAATAGTTGAAGAAGAAAAATCAGGAGTAGAAACCCAGTGTTGATCTTTGTTCACCCTGTTGAGTCCAGGTACATGTTCAAGGCAAACAAGTTCAGACTGTTAAAATAATTTCATGGCTTTAGAAGGCAGAAGGAAGAAGAGGAATCATGTGAATTTATTTCCATCCTTGTGACAATATAGTGTGGCCTCAACGATAAATGAAAAGGCTGTACACCTTGTCCCTTTGCCTTGAAATTGTACAATTCCTAAATGCTATTAATGAATGTAGAACAACTTGAAACTGCAATCTGCAGCAAGCACTTTATTCAGTTTTCTTTGGAAAAGAACATTCACTTCAGACATGATGAATGAGAGGCGTAACTGCTGCGCACTTATAGCATAAGTGATGGTTAAACCAGAAATAGTCTTGTGTAGGATTGCCTTAAGAATTTTTGTAGATTTATTACTGCGTTAGCCTGGAAGACCAACCCTGACATTCCAAAGCATTTAAAAATTAAAAAGAGAATAAATCACTAAATTGTATATTAAACATCCCATCTACTCTGCTCACCCCACATGCTCTTGTTCTGACTCTGGAGATGTACTTGAGCAGGTTTGTTCAGAGGTATGAGAAGGCTTTAGCCTCAGCACTGCAGGTGCCGCAATATTGTTTAGGATTCACCTGATGTCTAGAAGAGTGTTTGGAGCTACTATATGGCCTGTCAGTGGAAGCCACGAGTTCAGCATGTCCAGAACGTGCAATACGCGCTGTGCCTGTATTTCTGCTTGGATTATCTGGGGCAGGCGTGCAGCAGCACCTGCCTCTCTGCCATCTGATGCAGTCATGCTGCAGTCATGCGGTGGCACAGCTGCCGGCCCTTCCTGGCCCCCTTTAGGCTGAAGCTGGCTCTGTCCTGCTTGGCAAACGAAATTCTTCCTGCTGGAAACTGCTCGCCCGACTTTACAGCCGCTGCCTGAGGGCCCTTCGGAGCGTTGGACACAGTGAGGAAATAGTCAGGTCCATCTGTTTATGGCAGCTTTGGAGTTAAACAGTGTCCACTGGATGAAGACATGCTGCTGCATTAACCAGGGAAGATTCTGGGAGCACTTGTCCTTCAATTCCTGTTTCTCCCACAAGATGCTATCGAGCTTTGATGGATCATGGTTTTGGTTGTCCAGAGCCATGCTGCCTGTCTCTTCATTGTTTCAGTGCTGGTAGATCTCACCCTCTCCTTCTCCCCAGTTCACACCTATCCACGAGAAACAAGCCATCAAGTCTTTTTAGAGACATAGGCTTTATTGTAGATAATTTGCTGATGACAGCATATCTTCTGTTTCCTAATAGTGAAGGAAAACAGTCCCCTAAAGCTGCTACTGGCCATGCCAATGGTGAAAGAACGGCAAACCTCCATCCGTGTTCCCCTGTCTGTTTTGATGAAGTGTAACCTGAATAGAATCTGGAGAGGTTTCAGGGTACCTAATGAACTTTATCTAGTGACAAATAAAAGTATCTGAAGTATCTGTGAAATGGCTTTCTACCAGCATGAATGTGGACAGTTTGCTGCTTGTTACTCATTATGAGGGAGTGCTTCCTGGGCATGAAGACAGTCATCTGTGGTGATAGGCACCAGATGCCAGTCACGTTTTGACAAATTTAGTTCTAGGACTACTCTCATCCGCATGTCCAACAACTTGCATCTCAGTGCTTTCCATATTTCTATCATAAAATAGCCCTTGGATCTCTTCCTTGTGAATTACCTGGAAATACTAAACATATTGACAGCTGGGGCTCATTAGCACCTAGAAGGTCTTGGAACGCCGTGGTGTTGATTTTTTTGTTTATTATTCTGTCTCTAAACGAGAAGGAACTTTTTCTCTGATGGAAACCCAAGCCCTATTTTCCCTTAAGTAGTAGCAGCTTCTTACCAGCTTGTAGGTATAATCTGCAAAACCAGCTATGTAGTCAGTTAAAGCTTGTTGACATAATTATTATTATTATTATTATTAGTCTACCTTTGTGTTCCTGATACAGTATAGAGAAAAAAATAAGCTGTTGTGACTGTAAGCCCAGAGGGACTGGATCAACGCTACCCTAACTCTGCCCTAACTGAAACCAGGACAGCTGTGCTGTTCTGTACTGAGCCCTGGCTATGACGTTGCTTCTCTGGTTTTCACTTAAAGCCAGTACAGTTGTTAATCTGCCATCTGCATTTTGACCAAGAATCTAAAAGCCAGTTGTAGAATAAGACTTTCTGAATTCTTTTGAGTGATATCCAAGAAGTTTGCCCGTCTCCTCCTACATGTTGTTTGTTAGTTCATTCTGTGTTGCCATGTGTTTCATAACTATGGGTAAAACAAGCACTGTTGTTATTGGGTTAGATGCTGCATATCATATTTACCTGTTGAATCTCCTTTCTTTTAGTTTGTGTCCATCCTTAAAATTTCAAATTTGAAATCAGTGCTGTTGAAATTAATACCCATTCCTTTTATGAGGATGAGAATTTCACCCTTTGAACAGAAAACACAAAACCTCTGTGTACTTTTTCTTTAGAATTCAAGACAACATTTACAAATTTAAAAAAAATAATTGATCACAAATGCACGTGAAGTAAGACTCTGTTTTGTGGCATAATTAGGTCTCAGATACACTCTTTTGCAGTATGGAGATACAATAACCAAATGATGCAGACTGTCAAGAGATTCTCAAAAGGCAGGAGTTCTGCACTGACATGAATGGAATCTTCACATTCCACTTCATAGACAAGTTTTGTTTTTTGATGGATCACAATTTTCTTTAAATATCTTCATAATTGAAGTACTTTCTTGTGGTACTGGATGCAAAATTTTCCTGGGAAAAACCCAAAACAAACCATAAAGGCCTTAATTACACTGTGGGTGACGTTCCTTGCATTGAAAGAACCCTTGCCCTAAGGCTCTGTTCTCCCAGCTGAGTTAGCTGCAATAGAGTTGAATTTTACAGATTGATTGACTGTGTTGGCAGCTGCCAGGGTGTGCTTTTCCTTTTACTGCCCGTGGCTATGTGGTTTGAGTTGAAAGCAGAAATTCATTTGAACTGGGTGATTGAGTACAAAGCCTAGACCTGAACTTCAAGTAACTATCCAGTTAACCCTGAAGTTAAGACACTGGGCTGTTCAGTCTTTTTGCTGTGCAGCTTCTCCCTTTTATGAGGGTCTTCCCTGGAGGCTCTGGCTGTGGGTGGTTTGAGTGGCACTTGGCTGCACCTGCAGGAAAACCAGCTCTCTCGGGCTGACATCACCTGGGAAAATGATGTGCAGGGAAAATGATGTGCACACGCCCACGAACCACAGTGTTCAGCTTCAGCCATTATAATATATCTATAATCAACTTTAATGAGGAATAACTATATATATACAAAATGAATCATTCCCTTCATCCTCCTTCCATTTTTCCCCAGTGTTCCCACTGCTTCAAAGCAACCTAGAGGTATGATTAACTACTCCCTGTCCTGCAAGATTGTTGGATTGAGCATCTTTGTGCTGACAGCAACCTTATGAGGCATGAATGTATTACATATAATATTTGTCAGAAATGGGAGTTGCAGTTGTTCCTTTTGTAGTTCAGTGCATTTTGGTCTTCCCTCTTAGGATAGGAGGTTTATTGCTTTGGGGTTACATACAGGCAAAATTTTTCATCCTCCAGACTTGGAATGTTTTAGTCTTCAGGATACACGTGAGATTGCATGCTGCTATTATCAGGTTGGGCTTTTGGGGAGGGAGGGAGAAGTTCTCCTTCCCTCTTTGGCAACAAAACCATTGAGCTTACAGACTGCAAATCAAAAAGCCAGACTTAAATCCTATTACTCTTGAGCTGAGCTATGTGCCTACCAGCTTCCTTGTGCAGTATCATAATGCAAACTGTAACACAGCAATGGCTTCAGCAGTTTCTTCTATACAGCAACTTCACACTTGTAAATGTCCACAGTACCCCACAGCTTGAGCTGGGGAGGGGGTTGCTCTACTAATTTGGTGGTGGTGGTTTGGGGGGTTTTGTTGTTTGGTTGTTTTGGGTTTTTTTTTCTGAAATCTCCCATGATTTTCTTTGCCAGTCCTTAAGATTCATAGTATGTGTCATACCCTGTGTAATTTTGCAGGTGTAGTTTTGTGAACTTCAGGACTCTGTGGTAAATGTAAGCTTATCACATGAATTTCACAGTAAACTGCAGACTCATGAGCCCATGTTAAATATTTTCAGGTTTGCTAAATTAAAATCCAGATTTGTTAAATACTGTAATGCCTTTGAGCTGTTGCTAAGGACTACTGACAAGTATTTAATGCAGTGTGTTAAAAACCTCTCTCTTAGCTCCAGTGTTTCTGTAACACTGGAGAAGTTCACTGTGGCAGGTTGTGACTTCAGAAAGGTAGTGGCTTTGTGTGCCACTTGTAGGGCTCACTAAGCACAATTTATATGTATGGAAAAAAGCCTAGAGCCAGCACAGTCCTGTTTTCCCTGCATTTTCTCTGCATTACTGTCAGTTGCAGCAAACTGCAGAAGAAGTTTTATTTTGGAAGAGTCTGAGAGACAAGGAAATTTCCAGTCACATGCACCTACTAAATTCCAGATTTACAGGGAGACTTCAGTTACTGTTGGATGTCTTGGGATAGTTTTGATTAAGTTCAAACGTATCCCTGTTGCTTCCATCTGTTTATTATTCAACAGCATATGTGAAATATGTCTCCTCTGTCCCATTTGATCAGATTCTTTGGAGTTCTGCTGTCATTTATTTCAGTTGGTGTTCTTCCCTTCCCTGCCACATCTGCTGTAACTTGATGCTGAAGCAGAAGGTGGTGGTCAGGGTCGGTGCTTTGGCAAGCAAACACCCAGTGGGTGGGATGGCACTGAGGAGCTCACAAAGCAGTGAAGTTCATAAATGCATTGATTTTGCAGAGCGAAGGAGAGTAGTTTGTTCAAAGACAAAAAGAATGGAAATTTTAATGAGGTGTAGAAAGCTGTCTTTAGGCTTTTTATAGAACACAGTTTGATTTTTTGTTGTTGATGTTGTTGTTTGTTCTTGCCTCTTGCATTACATAACTGCCAAAATGCCATTGTCAATCCCAGATTTTGCCTCCACAGCTTTCAATTACTGAGATACTTGGCTTGGCTGGATCACAGGAGCTTTGTCCTGGGGCTAGAGGTCTGTTGCTAGACCTAAATTTGCATCTGCTGGAAACAATAAGTGTCCTTGCTATTTATTAGTATTTCTTTATTCTGAATCGTACTCAGTCTCACATTTCCTCACTGACAGCTATTTTGTTCCTGATGCTTGTCATAAAAATGTCAGCTGTGCTGTCCATCCAAGCCAGTCCCTTAAAATGGGTGGTCTAAATAGTGAACTTAAAACTTATTAGGTAAAAACCATATAAAGCCTTTAGGGATTGCAAAAAAATCCCTACTGGTTGTCTTTTAACTGTTCAATCAGGAAGTGTCTGTTTACTCACATTTCTAGAAGCATGCATAGTTCTGTGATACAACAGCAAGAAAGAGCATGGTAATTCTTATTGTGGTAACTTCCAAGATGTGCAGGCTGATTATTTTATTTGTTTTATCTAACTGATTATGTGGTGTATTTAAAACAGATGAGTAGAGAACTCTTCTTTACAGAAGGACAATATTTATTACTTTAGTTTAAGCCTAATACATTACATGTTTTATTGCATCTGGAACCCGTAATATGCATCAAATATTCTGTGTTTGTAGCCTAATATAGATCATGCAAAGCTTATTCCACTGCGATCATATTAACTTATTTTATGCTGCCTTTAAAAAAAATTTCATGTTTGAAATCTGCTAATCTCTAAAAAGACATGTTGATTTTTTACAAACACTGATCTGTATTTCAGCTGATGTTCTGAGTGAAGAAGCTATCCTCAAATGGTATAAAGAAGCACATGTTGCTAAAGGCAAAAGTGTTTTTCTTGACCAGATGAAGAAATTTGTGGAGTGGCTGCAAAACGCTGAAGAAGGTACGTGTTCATTTGAAGAACTGTGGTAGTCTCTTTACAAAACAATTTTATTTTTTCAGATTTCAGTTGTACCAGGCCTATACAGGATTTAGAATAGAAAACAGCAGGCATCACTGTCCAAATTGTTTCTGGACAAGCTTAACAACATTTGCGGCTTTTTAATGATTGTGGTATCCCTGTGAAGTCCTTTAATCATCAGATACCACTTGTCTGTAGATAAGATCTTTAAGCTTCTGCAGGGAGGAACTCTGCACTGATGACAGGATGAAGTACCTTGGTGTTAGGCTGCACAACCAAACAGTTTTCTGTCTTGGTGTCTTCTCTGCTATTATCATGTTTAATGGCAACATGAACTAATAAGCCTGCCTGTGCCATGGCTCTTGCAACTGGGTTTAGCTGAATGGTCAAACTAAGATTATGTGATCTGTTTGCTGCTTTAAAATGGTTATTTGGGAGAGGAACTAGTTCCTTTAGTCCCTAACTTGTTTTTTCTCATGTTCCGCATAGGAAAATACTTTGGTTTGTACTGAATACGTAAGTTATCTTTTTTTGCATGGAAAAAGAATTCCACATCAGTTGGGAAGATAAATACATGTGTAATAGATAGAGATAGAATTATTAGTGTTCATTTGAATCCACTTAATGTAATTAGTTTTATAAACTTGGAGGGAATATGTAGTAATGCCAAGGAAGAGATAAAACTTTGCAGCAATTCACACGTTCAGGTAGCAGTATAAAAATGGGAGCTCCTTTCACACTTGAGCTTTTGGATGGGCAGACTTGGTCTAATTAAACAATATTTTCCCCTTTTAATTTTCTGCTTGTATGCCTTTTGGCTGCTCTTTATTTTTATCCTTTCCTGCATGTCCCCTCTGCCAGATGTCCTTCATTACAAAGTCCAGCACAAATGGAGACAAAATGTTTCTGTAGGAACATGCAGACTGTGTTTGCTCTGAGAAATCTGATCTATGGTGTAGTATTTGTTGGCAGTGAGCCCTTTCCCGTCAGGTGAACACAGAAATAAAATACGATGCGAAGTAGCTTTAAGTGACAAAATCACCATGTATATTCCTATTTCAAAGTTACTTCTCCTGCTGCTTCTACTTCTCAGTTACTTTTATCTTATGCTATGCAAATCATAAACATTTATTTTTACAGGCTTCATACCTGCTGTAGGGTAACACCACTTCTGACTTTCTAGATACTGTGGATGATGATGCTGAGTGATATTTGCAGAGCAAATAGTTTTAAGGGTGCTTCCTGGATCATAGCAGTACTGTCTACTCATAAAGATTAGAAGAGTGAGCAAATGCTGATCCTTTATTAAACTCAGCTCAGATATCCATTGTGTGGCTCTGCAGATGAGGGCCAGAATAATTCATAGCAATGTGGTGAAAATTTTAGTGACAGATCTGTAAATGAAGAGCTCCACTGTGGAGTAGCAGCAGAGTAGACCTTCCTCTTCTGAAGCTGCGTGTTTGTTTCTGGCCTACTCTGATCTGCCAACCTTTCCTAGGAAGTACTACATGCGATGAAAATTTTCAATTTGCAAGGATATCTTGTTATTTTTATAGAATAAGTCACATGACTGTCCTTGTGCAACCTATATGAAGTGTTTTACTTTCTTCTCTTCCAGAGTCGGAGTCTGAAGGGGAGGAGAACTGAGACGGTTCCACAGAGCACAGTCTCAATCTAGGTTAATGCCAAATACGCTTGGGAATGCCATACTGTTCAAGCAAAGAGGCTTTACTTCAGTGTCATACAGAAAACTGTAGACTAGACTTTCCTTTTGTTTAGAAGAATAAAGGTTTTTAATGGAGCCCTGAGGCATTAGATGCTTTACTTGGGACTCTTACCTCTGGCTCATTGTACACTAACTTAGGCAAAGACATCCAGCAAGGAGCCATATAGAAAAAGTGAAATTAAATACTTATGGACTCCTTTTTATTAACGGTCTTTTTCAGGTACTATGGTATATGAACACTCCAATTTCTGTTTATAGAACTGTTTGGTCTGTGTTTGTAGCTCAGTATTGGCTTGTGTATGTGATTTGACACCACCACATTTTTTTGAATAAATGGCTTTTATATCTTAGTTTTGTGATGCTAAAGTGTATGCTTTCTCAATTTGGCTTGCCAAAGTTTTTATGATTCTTCAAGTCAAAATAACACAAGAATGTCAAGAGACAGTTTTCATACTTCTTACCCAAAAACCCAGCATCCATAGTTAACTGGGATCACTATCAAACCTTTATTCCTGTCCTTCCATATAATTTTGGACAGATGAACCATACTGCTTAGCAAGTGTTGATTCATTCCATTAATTAATTCAAAGAAAATGTACAGGAACAAATCTGTGGAGTTGTAGTTTTGCAGGTACAATTTATGCAAATGATAAGTAGAATAATGTCATCTTCTCAGTTCAAACTACACTCAGTTACTGGTGATTGCTGAGTTTTGCAAGAGAAATCATCTCATTTTAGAAGTATTAGCTTCAAAACATGCATGACCAGAAGTCAATACGTGTGAAATCTGAAATTTATGTACATCAGGCTTAGAAAAGACAGGATTGTATTCTTACAGGGGAAAAGCATGAAAGAGCATATTTAACTAATGAAGTGGTGTATTTTGTCATTAGAAACCAGTAAGCTAGCAGATAGTACAGATTTTTTTATGGGAAACTCAGTTCGTATTAACCACAGGTCATATGTAAGTCTCTTGTTTCCGTATGTATCTGGCTTTTACTGGAAACAGCAAATAGCAAGTGGAAATCAAGTGCTGTTGAATGCCAGCTTTTCATCTAGAACAGCATTTATTTTTGTAGCAGGTATTGATCTTTGAATGGGGAAATATGTCATGGGGATATTTCCAGTAACTTACAGGAAACCGTAAGATAGTCATATTAAAAAGTAGAACTGATGCATTAGCTGTGTGCTTTTCATTTTGGCCTTTATTATTACAGAAAATAAATTCACCGGGTACGACTGTCCTGGGACCATCTTTTTACAAACTCTGCAGCAGTGACATAGTAGTATTGAGTCTTTGATATGGAGCCACTATTGCTAAAACCATTTCAAATTCAAAATTGCCATTTTCTGAGGCACTAATGAATATTTAGCTTGGTGTTTGTAAAACTACTTTTCTGTGTATTTTGAAACTTAGACTGACTTCAAAGGTGCCAATCTTGAATCATATAACGTGCGTGCGGTGAGACTGCCAGGGAGAGCAAGGCTGGCAGCGGGCTGGCTGGGCCATCTGCTGGAGACAAGGATCAGCAGCAGCAGGAGGCACTTTGAGGCCAAAGGCAGCAGATCTGGGGTGCTGCTGCGACTGTCCCTGGCATACTGCAGATTTAAGCGAAGTTCAGTGGGATCCACTTCACTGAAGTTCAGGTACCTACAAGCCAAGCACACATTGAGTTGCACCCAGTGGTTCTTATGGGTCCCTGGCAAGTTGAGATATTCTGCGATGGCTGACGCAGTTGTCTCAGCTCCATTTATAGATGTTGTGTTGGAGAGAAACAAGTGTTTTTAGCACAGGGTCGCTGGCCCAAGTTGAGACTTGTGATTTGGAGCAGGGTGAGGAGTTGCACTCTGGACTGCCAGGAGTTGTCCATTTTTCAGTCACACATCACCCAAACCCCAATGTCTTCTGTGTTCATATCATGTCTAATGTGTAGCTCCTCAGAGCCCCTCTCAGCTTGTCCACCCCCTCCCAGCAAAATCATTACGCACTGTTTCTATTTTTCAGGAATTTTCCCCACCTAATCTCTGAGATCAGTTCAGATGGGGACTTTCAACATGCATGTGTATTGTTTCATCCAGCATTTCACATGTATGCTGGTAACTGAACTAGGTAGGGGCACAAATACAAATAAATCTGGTTTGTATCAGACTGAATGTCAGTACAAGTGTGTGTAATGATAAGGTTTTTTCTCAAGAAATCTATGATTTAGAAGCCGGGCAGAGCTTTTGATGTCACTCTCTTCAGGCAAAGTGCCCTTCCCTGGAAGCCTTCATAGAGTCTGCATTTCAGGTAAAAATGTTCCCAACCCAAAGCATTTCTTCAACACAGTCCTTGAATTAAGTGTTTCTCTGCTAGAGAAATGAAAGCTGTAGTCAGCACTAAATATATTTTTCAAATAAGGAATCAGTCTTGTAAAAATAAAAAGATACTTCATAGAAAATGTGCTTCACATAATGTATTGCATTCACTTTTGAAACATCAGTGCAATCTAAATGCCAGAACTGTACACATATCTTTTACTTGACACTAAATTGCAATAGGGTGCACTTCAAAATGGTAATTTTTCCCTTCTGGCCTCTCCCTTCTGAAATTATGCTGAGGTTTTAACTAAGAAAGCCAATTATATTGCTTTAAAATGTTTCTCTGGTGTGCAAGTACTCTCCAGGAGAGGGACCACATCATTATTGGGATTTGAGTGGCACAATTTTATTTCAGGACAGCTTGTGCACTTCAGCAGTGACAAACCAGCACTTCAATGCAAGCAAAGAGTGAGAAAAGGTGGGCCAATCCCTTACATTCTGTGATGTGGGGGTGTGTGTGGTTGGTGTTTGGAACCCCTTCTTCAAAACGTGACTTTCTGTTTCAGGCCTAGAGTGGTTGCAGATGTAGGGCACGTGGTGATTCAGCCTTGCTGAGTTTGTCTAAACAGCAGGTGGAGAATAAAACCTGTCTCTCCCAAGCATGCCCTTATTGAGCCATTGGTAAACTGCCTGGTAATTGTAATGGATCCCCTCTGGCACCTCAAGGGCTTTGCTTTAAGCTCCTATCACGTTCATGGACAAAAGTAACTACCTTTAAAATCACAGTTGCACTTATAATGGGGATTATCTAAAATAAGGCTTGTAGGCTGAGACAAACCAATCCTTTCTCAGAAAGAGCTACAAATAACATTACATAGGTTAATTGCAGCCAACCAGTCAGCACTCCCTGAGCTGTGCTGGTTATTAAGAACCAAAATGAGGACAAATTACATAAGTATTTGTTTTCCAAAAAAAGCCGTATCTTTTGATTTTGAAGGGCAGGGAAAGCAAATCATCAGGGTTGGCTTCATCCACTTTTCCACAGGCTTTTGATTTTGTTTTTGCTATGGTATTTTAAGGAAAAGTTAACTCTTGCTCCTTACCAGCCACATGGGCCTTTAGAGCTTCATGTGAATGGAAACAAGTCCCAGAAGGGGAATTTATGCCAACACCTGCGGAAGACACAATTCGGGCAGGTGAGCACTCCCAAGCTGTACACATAACCTATATTTGGCCCATGTCACAGAGTGCTGTGTTGGTGTCCTGGATGACCTGCTCACTTGCTATTTTTTCCTGTCGGGAATCTGATTAACAGCACTGTGGTGGCCTCAGTTTCCTCCCACAGAGGCCTGACGGCTCACATCACACCACACACAAGCAGGTTCAGATGCTTGCCCCCCCCAGCTCTCTCATTTACCAGTGTTATTCTCTGATGAGAAAGAAGTCACAAGATTACAAGGGACCTGGTGAGCTTTAGCAGGAGCTGTGCAGGTTGGACTCTCACCTCACCACTGCTCCCTGCTGCCCCAAGGAGAGAGCAGTGTCTCTAGTACTCGTCTGAGGAGATCCGGATTAGAAGGAGAGTGAAGAGAGTGTGCTTGCTTTCCCACTGCCTCTCCCACACAGATGCAAGAGAGAAATGCACTTGTCTGTCTCAGCCATCACAAAGCAGGACCACACGGTCCTGCTCTGTTTTGCAGACATACAGGACGTGTCTCCTGCCCACTGAAGAGTTGTTGCTGGACTGTATTTGCCAAGATCCACCATCTTCTCTCAGTTAGCATGAGGAAAGACACCAGTGCTGGAGCTGCTAATATGACACAGCTGCAGACAGACAGCATTTTGGTACTTGGATCTGTCACTCTCATGGCTGCTGGCTCCCAGCAACTCTACCTTAGCCCAAGTATCTTATTTAACCGTACAGTGTTAATGACTGCCACTTCATCCTACACTCAGCACAGCTCTTCTACTGGTGGTGTTACAAGACTCAAGTGTCTGCTTCCATACTGTCCAGCACCCTTCATCCAGGGGACTGCAGGGAAACTGCAAACTGTTCTGGAACTCCACCAACAGGTAGAAACACACCCTGAACACCAAATTCCTCTGATTTAGGAAAACACGTGAATAAAAAAAAAGATTGATTCAATGCAGAATGAACAAATGGTTCTATCATGGGAACTTCATAACAAGAAGATGCTTTTGTGTTGCAGTCTCTTCCAGTACATCAGTTGCCTGAGATTTTTCTGTTTACTTTTCCCTGATGAAGATTAGGAACATTGCTGACAGGCCAACATAACACTGTCCATATCATTACTACTTATTGCTGGGATATTTGCATAACACTGACAACCATAAATTATGCCAGAAGAAATAACAAAACAGTGTTTTTGATGTATCCAAGGATATGATTAAAATAATTAGCCAGACCTATGTTATTCAACTCACTAGTCTAGTTGGGAAAAATCAATAAGCTTTCAAACACATCAGTCCTTCCCCAGGTCCAAAATAGAAGCAGCAGCCTTGAAAAAATAAAAATCAGCGGAGAACAACTGATCTAAAATTTAGTTAGATTTGTATCAATAAGACCACCTGAGAGAAAACAGATGGTACCTGTTATACTGAAGGAGATTCTAAAGGGAAATGAAAAGGCAGATAATGTTCAGTTTGTGGAATAAGTAGGACATGTCAGTGAAAGAAAAGGTTAAAAGTTGTCACAGACTCTATTTTACCGTGTTGATCACCTAAAGAAGTTTAAATAATGGAATTCAGACTTTTCTGCCTTTGCTCAAGGGTCTCAGCCAGCACTGCACTAGCTAGGAAAAAAATGGTATTTATCATGAGGCTTGATGCCCATTCCTGCATCAAGTCTGTCCCTATGATCCAGGCACTGACATAATGCCAATGTAAAGATACCTGAAGGAGCCTGGAGATGACATTTATACTTCCACAACCAGAAATTTTTCTGGTGTCAAGAAATGGAAGCAGTGTATGGACAGATGTGGAAGGCTGCACTTTTCCTAGCTTTTGAAAATAGAAAAAAAAACAAAAACAGTTTTCTGTGGTTTTATCAAGACAGTGGGATTCGGGAGTTGATAGAAATAACCTTGTATTTCTCCCTGTTATCACAGACTTCATATCTTCTGCATTTTGCTTTGAGCCTAAGACATTAGTGAATCCAGAAAACTCTGAACCTGAAAAAGCTATTCCAGAAGAACCCATTAAAGCTGATTTCTAACTAAAGGGTATTAATCCTGTACCCAGCTGGGAACGTCCTGAATTCTCTCCCATTACAAACTACACATAATTCAGTAAATCCAACATGGAAATGCCCTCTGCTCCCAGACAGATCACCTCTCACCCTGGTTTCTCACCTTCCTTTTCATCACAGGTTGGCCCAGATTTCCAGAAATATTGGGAAAACATTTCGTGACCCTCAGCTAAACTTCTGGACCTGCAATCAGAGCTGTCTGCCCTCCCATGCTGCTGAAGAGCCTGTGCAGCAACACGTGCTGCAGCCCCTCGCCTGGAGGAAGGAAAGGGGATCCCTCCTTTCCCAGGGCAGGGACCAAGTGCCATTGCTTAAGTCCCCTCTTGGTGCCTCTCCAGCTGGCACACAGCCTCCCTGCCAAACCCAGGGGAAGCAGAGCACATGAACCATATCTGGCACAATTCCAACGTTCCTCAGGGAAATCTGCATTGAGTGCTAAAATAATCACAGCAGCCCAGACTTGTAGGGATGCAGTCTCCAGAGACACCAAAGAGGCCAATAGCTTGTCAGGGAAAATGCCAGCAAACACTGCAAAGACAGAGAGGGAAGTAGCAGTCCCAAGAGAAGTACAGGACACAAAAAACAGGACAGAGAGATAATTCAGAATACTTGTGTCATTCAAGGTCATGTGTGTCCCTTCTGCACCATCAGCAAGTATGTGCTGCTCCTCTTACAGTCACACCCAGGTCCCTGATACCGACGAGCAGAGACTGCTTTATCTCAATTTTTCTTCTATTTCAGCTTTCAACTGCATTTTGTGCGTAATCACATTCACAGTTCCCTTTGTATGTTTTCTTAGTTTTGTTTGTGTGGGTTAGTTTTAGTATTTTTATAATAACTGATTATTTAGTTTAGTGACTTGTGTAGCATTTTTGTCATATTTTTGTTATAATTTAATGGCTGTTACAGCAACTGAATTTTTTTTTTTTAAGAAATCTTCCTGAAACAGCAGCTCATGATGCTCCTTTAAACTGAGGGACTCTTGGGGCAAAATGCAACTGAAATGATACAGGCACACATGTGGATGGCTTATTAAGAAAACAATTTTCCCTTCAAACAGACACTTGTTTATGCTCTGCCTGTGTGCAACTTCACCTTTATACATTACTAAACTTGAGCAGGATGGATGAAATGCAAGAATCAGATGAAGGCAAGAAGAATCAGCATGGATAAATCAAAGACATGAATATATCTACTAAAGAAGTCCTAAAGCAAGTGGTTCTCATGACCCTAAACTCCAAATGGCTTCCACGGGGTCTGGGAGAGGTCTGAAAGCTGTAAGCAACATAGGGACAACTGACTGAAGAGAAACACATGGTGGTGCTGATGTTGCAAAGCAACCCTGAAGTTTTAAAATATAAAAGGCACAGAGGAAAAGTGTGGTCTTCCTGGGAATACTAATCCTTAGAGAGGAAGAAAAAGGACAGCTTCTTCCCATATCAATGGAAGAATCCACCAGGGACAATTTTAATAGTATAGATGGAAACCTAAAAGTAAACTAGAGGAAAAGCATAAAAGCACGGCCTTCTACAAACATAAATGAGAGAGTGACAGCAGAGCAAAAACCTGCCAGTTCTGCAACGATGGGAGGGTCTGAACCATGCTGTAGATGACATGTATGCTGGAATTTTGTTTCCATACTGGAATTCATGCTAACTATTCTCACAAGAAGTCACTTAAAATATCAGAAACCCACTGATTCCCAAGGGTTCCTACTCCACCCCATAAAATGGAAGCATTGGAAATTAAGATATTCCCTTAAGATGAACCAGATTCTCCAATCACAATCAGAGACTCCTTCTAGTTTTGGAGAAATATTTGGAGATGGTATCATTATGTTACTCAACCACCTCCCACCAGCCACGTTTCACTGCTGTCTTGTCTGTAATGAGCAGAAATACATTCTTCTTCAGAGGCAAACAAAAACCAGAAATCACCCAGCTCAGGAAAGTAGTATTTAAACAGATCTGATAAAGCACTGTGAAAAAACCTCAACTATTGAATAAAAATATCAAGTGTGCTCTGCTCCACAAATGCAGAGGTGCCTACAGTATTTGGTTAGTGCAGGGCACGTGCCTTTGACACAGGAGTGTCAAATAAAAAACGCCATACAATTTAAATGACAAACTGTCTGAGCAGTTAAGGATTTACCCAGTGTTTGGAGTAAACCCTCTGAGGGATCTTCTGCTTTTTTATATCAGACCTGTGACCTTCCTGTCCTTTGGCTCAGAGATAAAGATGACAATTAGGGCAGACATCAAGACACCTGGAAATACTCCATGAATTCTTACAGGAGAGACTTAGGGGGCTGAAGTTGTGGTGTCTCAGCCCCAACACAGATATAGCAATGGGAAGCAGGAAAAAGAGACCTAAGTCCACTTCTTTCTTTGAAAAAGAAAATCTTAGCACCAACAGTCAGAATTGAGACTAGAAATAGACTAGCCTGCTGCTGACAAGGAGAGGGCCATAAATTCTATTAACTTTTGCTGTCCTGCTTCTATCACAGTGTCACTTGTATTAGCTGATAGCACTCATAATATATTTTATCACTCATGCCAGCAATCCCACTGAACGGGTGCAAAGCAGCATCACAATGCACCCACAGGTGTCAGTGCTCCAGATCTTTTTGCTCCTAATATGAGATTGCTTGCTCTTCCGAAATTACATGAAGAAATATTTCCTGGGAAAAGGCAGCCTTCGAGAGCACTTTATTCAAGTACACAATATTAATTTAAGGCTGGATCCTTTAAAAGGTGGGTTCACATGTAACATGGTTCGCTACTGCTGAAGCAGCCTTGTTTTTCATCAGCATTCCAGTTATTGCTTTGTCAGCTGCTGGGTCTCTCTTGGTGGCATCAACAAGATAAGCAGCATTAAGCATACTGCAAGCTGCCATGACTTAGGCTGCTATAGGGAAACTGTGCCATCAAGTTTCAATATACCTACAGAAGAAAAGCCATTCCTGTGGCAACAGGCCAGTATCTTCCAGAGCTGCCATCTCTCACTCATATACAGAAGGTGAAAATAAAACAAAAGATGGTGTCAAAAACACTTTCCAGCTGATACTGGGAAGTAAACTAATTATTTTAAATCCACCATCATTTAAAATTTTCAGCAGAATTAAGTTTAATTTACCTTTAGATTTGAGTAGAAGTCAGTGTACATTCTGTAAAGAACAGTCACTGCAAGTATTCTATTTAAGGATTCTTCAGTTACTCACTGAAAAGAAAAAAAGAAAAGAAAAGAAAAAAGAAAAGAAAAGAAAAGAAAAGAAAAGAAAAGAAAAGAAAAGAAAAGAAAAGAAAAG
>JAWWLV010000088.1:29169264-29182023 GCA_035041135.1 Platyrinchus mystaceus
AGAAAAGAAAAGAAAAGAAAAGAAAAGAAAAGAAAAGAAAAGAAAAGAAAAGAAAAGAAAAGAAAAGAAAAGAAGGAAAAGAAAAGAAGGAAAAGAAAAGAAGGAAAAGAAAAAAAAAGAGAGAGCAGTATAAAACCCACTGTGTTCCTTCTTCATTCCTAACTGTTTGCTTCTCTTACTTTCTTGCAGAATAGTTCTTTATACCTGTGAAGTACACAATTAAATGGAAACCGTATTAGCACACTGGCAGAACACTCTTCTCTGTGTCTAAACTGTACAGTAACAAACAACTGCATAGAAAAAAAGAACAACCCAAAGCTAATATCTGTCCAATTCATATAAAACCATTGATGGCTGTCTTGACCAGCACCAACTAGAAACACAAACACCACAGTTTCAAAAGGGCAAACCCTGAATTGTAAGGGCAGGTTGGGAAAGCAGACAATAAAAAGAGGCAAATCTTGGGATTCCAAGAAGAAATTTTGGTGAAAGATAAGCCATGCCCCATCAGCTTTATCTCTCCTTTAGGGAAACTGTATCAAGTCAATTTGATTGATAGAAAATTCCTGTGTGCTTAAGGGATTAATTACTTCCTGCAGATACCAATATCTGCCTGTCAGCTTGTGTAATGTCCCTAATGCAGATGTTTTGGCACTGATAGCAAAAAGCACTGACATTAGACTCCATAAGCAGCTAACTTGTAGGATAAAATATGAAGCTAAGCTTAAATGTGTAAGCATATATACTGCTTAGTTTACATAAAGTCAGAAGTGCACTCCACACCAAGACAAATGGACTGATTTTCAAAGTGTTATGTCTTCTGCTGTACTGGAGCTGGATTTATATAGCTCGAGAGCAAAGCAGAAAATTCAGAATAAGCATGAGACTTCAGGTTTTCACTGTCAAACTCTGGATATCACCTGACACTCAAACAAACACGGGTTGTTTATTTCCTAGTTACTAGATACCCATGCTGCTGTTAGTGTCATCTGCTTGCAAGAAGACTACTGGAAAATAAGGAGCTGTTCTTATAGGATGAACATACTCTTGAGCACTCGTGTTGCTTTAAATTTTTATGCGAGGGCCTGATATGCTTTTAGTGCTGTCAAGGGAAAAGACCAGATGATGAAACTGCTTCCCAGCTTGTCCCCAGCTTGCGCACAGATGATGGTGGTGATGCAGCAGAACTGGCTGGCAGGGGCAGGTTGTTTTCCTAACTAAAGAGTCATAGCTTTTTTCTTTATGCTCCTCACGCACACTCGGACGTACTGCATCCACAATACTGGCAGCTCGTGGCTGTAGGTCTTCTCTTTGTAAGAAAAGAAGTTAGACTGTTCTAGTAAGGTGACATTTTAAAGAAAGATGACTTGCTAAGGGCACGTATTTTTATCACTGAACCAACTGCTTCAAAATGTATGTCAGGTGTCTAAATTACTTATGACACTGGTTTAAGATCTGATATTAAGAAAGAAATTAGGTTCTTTACCTTCTGAATTTTGAGCCATTTACTACTCATGTTTTCAAGGTTTTGCTCATAGTCAAATTGTCCATTTCTGAAAGATTCTTACATCCCCACAGGACCACAGCAGCTAACTGTGCCACAGCTAAGCCACGCTGATGGAGCAGGGTGAGCACACTGACTGTGCTTTACATAAACCACAGAAGGAAACAATGGATACAACAAAGCTTGGCATTCTGTTTTTATCCTGTGAATTTGTTTCACCTGGGGATTTCTGGCTTGAATGAAATGTCTCTATTCTCTCACAAGTGATCTACCCCACATTAGCAGGATGTCAAAGGAAAATAACAGCTCATGATGTCACAAGGGAAAAAAATGACTGTTCTGGCTCCTGGACAAATGACGTAGGAATGACAATGGAAATGTGTTTATTTAACCTACATAGAAGAAGGCTGGGGGTAGATCTGACTACAGTCTTCCACTCTCAAAAAGGAGTTAGAGTGAAGACAGAGCCAAACCTCTCAGATGGACACAGCAAAAGAACAAGGCAATGGTCACAAGTTGCAGCAAGGTTAATTCTGATAACGGTTTTCATAGTGAGATTACTCAAGCACTGGAACAAGCTGTGGCCCTTCATCCTCAGAGATGTTAAAAATTTGACTGAACACCTCTGACAAAGCTGCTTTGGCTTTGGATCAGACAACCTCCAGAAGTCCCTTCCAACTTGTGCTCTCCATGGCTCTGTGACAGGCACATCACAACTTGTCACACAGTTCACATGCACAGGAGGAGCAGTGACACAGCCAACATACAGACCTGGTGATTATCACTTAACAAATCAGCTTACATCAGAGCCCTGGTGCTCAAATATCCTTTGTAATGCCCAACTTTTCTCCCTACCCTTCCACTGTACAAGGTCTTGCTCAAACCATCCTCTACTGTTGTGCTACGTACTTGTAGCAGACTATGTACTTTGGATTTCTGCTTCTTAGGATTTCCTGGAACTCTCCCAGGGAATCACCTGGGAGTGCATTGGGCAGATGGTATCCATTTTCCCTTGAAACCAAAATCAAGGGGTGATGGTGTCCACTTGAATGTGATAATTGGGAAATCTTTGGGATGCAAAGGTAATGAGAACCTGCAGCAGTCATAACATGAAACCAATAAAACCTGCAATTTGAATCTGAAAACTATTTACTCTCCCAGTGCTTACACCCCACTGTTAATCCACAGACATTAACATGTCCTGTTAATCACAAAGTTATTGTCTTAACTTGTATTTGCTGTTGAAGTTCTCTGGGTTTATTTCAGACCTGAAGAACAGATGTGGCCATGGATCAGGTGCCAGCATATTGCTCTGACCCACTTCCTGTGAGAACAGAGTATGATACACACAGTCTTCCAGAGCCTACTTTCCCAGCAGTTATCCACCTCTCCAGAGAGACATGTGAGTGCCTTATACATAACAGGACAAGTAAGTTTAGATTTGTCTGCAGGAAACACTAGATCGCTTCACTTCCTGGATCTAGAATTCTGCCTTTTTCTCTTCCAGACTTCCCTAAAACCAGCCCAATTTTAGAACATTTCCAAATCCTGGTCTTGAACAGGAGGACTGGGCTTTAGGTCAAGCCTTTCACGTACACTACTATTCAAAATATCATTATACTGGTATTTTCAGCCTCTAGTCGTTTGTTTAATACATTAGATGCAACAAACTCTCCTTATCCTTATCCTCTATAAGCTTAAATAAAAATGGATTATAATGTGCTGAAAAGTGATTCCTACACTTAAGATCTTCAGAAATACCAACACCTAGCTCCTGAGCCTATAAAAGGAGTATTTGTCTCTTTGACTATTTTTAGCAGGCTGACCTCTGAAATAAGCTTTACTTTTAAAGTCTGTGTCCTGGGGGAATTTTAGCTCTTTGTTTTGTTCTTTTGGGGGTTTTTTGGGTTTTTTTCCTTACCTGCTTGTAAACATTAGAGGGAAACACTTCACCAAGCCTATATTTTGTCTGGCAAGTGCTATTCATGAGACAATTCAAAAGACATTAACTGCATTAACAAGTAGTCATACTATTGTGACACTCCGATGTTATTTTCAACCACTGCATGGTAGATCTGGTGGAAATCATAATGAAAGGCTTAAAATGCAAGGCTGAGAATCTGGACATTCCATCTAGAGCAACAGTTTTGCACTTGCCTGCTTTTGCTTGAATGAGTCTCTCTTCTAGGTAGTTTTCTAATAGCAGTTTAACTTCTCAGGCTTAATCTGGGAGCTTATGCCATTTGGATTTTGGTCAGAAAGTTTGCCAAAGAATAGATTCATTATCTGTCTCTCCAAGAGCATAGATGAACAAACAGTTATTTCCTTTGTAACCACTTGTTAGATTTATTAAACTGAACATGTGCTATGCCTTTATGCTTTTGGAGGAGCTAATTTCTGACCTAGTTGTGGGTTGCTCTAGCCACGGTACTTAAATGGCCTATTTTCCTGTCTTTATTTCCCTTTCTCAATCTACAATGCTCCACTGCACTAAAAAAAAAAAATAAATAAATAAAATGGCTAAATAATTTTGTACATTTTTTTCTTCTCTGCAGAGAAGTACTTCTAATCCAAACAACACAGACAAGTTTATTCTGTATGCCTGACTCGTCTCTCCATCGTGTCTGGCTTGTAACGATCATCGTGAAACACCACCACAACACCTTTGTGTCAACCTGTAAGACAGCAAAGATTCACCCAACAGCTACACCTACCCATGCTATTCCTCACTGCCTGGTGCCAGAAAGGGGTTCTTTAAGGTGGAGGATGGGATGGCACAAGCGCAATAGCACTGCTGGGAACTAGTTTTGTTCCAGGAAGCAGGGAGGACGTCATGACTGCATGGAAACAACACGGCACAGCCAATTCATTACTAACACGCCAGGAAATAGCTGGGGTATATCCACAGGACATTTGTGCTGAATTAAAAAAAAAACCCTCAATTGTTACTGCAGATAACATTTCAAGTGTATGTTTTATTGACTCCATATGTTCAGTCATAGGTTAGTGACAACTAAGGTGACTCACTGACATGACTCAATAACTGAGGCGGTTCAGATGACTGAGATGACTCGGATTTCCCTGTTCAATGACACAAGAAATGACAGGACATTGGAAACTCTACATCCATTGAGAGACACGGTTGATGATAACCAGCATTTTACTTCACAGACTTTGTTGACAGATTCTACAGTTGTCATCAAACTTCAGACATACTTAACTGGCCCAGGGACCAGAACATGCTTTAATGGTCAACTGCAAAGGTAGGATAAGACCTTTATTTACTCCAAGTTAAGCCAGCTGAAACCCTGTCCCTTTGTGTGTATACACTATTCACCTCAAGCCTAACATCTAAATATGTCAACTGTACACAATAAATACTACTCATGGGAACAACTGGCTTTTTTTAACCCTCTTTTTCCCCTCCCAGATTTTGATGTGCATGAGAGAGTTCATACAAACAACAGGGAAAGAAAAATGACTTTGCAAGACAAAGAGTGAAATAAAATACTCAAAGTGCTATCAACAACTCATTGTAAACTTGGGAAAAATAAAGCGATAAAAATCAATTTCTGCAAACAGTGTTTCAATCACAGTGTTTCAGACATGCCATAATAGTAGAGAGAAAGAAAGGAGGTCCCACTGTCTTAATTTTAAGACAATGCATATACTTCAGGAGAATTTTGCACATACTTGAGCCTTTACATTTCAATCTTGTGCTTCAGAAGTGATACAGACCTTAAGATTTCAGACACATAATAAATAACAGAAACCAGCAGCAATCATGGGGTCACAGGCTACAGAAACAGAAGAGATTTGCCTACAAGTTGAGTTTGCATTCACATTTGTTTCAGCAGAAGGCCCCATGCAGAAAACCTCCTAAAACCAATGCAGCTGATGTGAGTTTACAGGGAAAGGAAGAGTAAACTACCCAAACAAGCTTCATTTGAAGCTTTTCTGATTAGTAAGAAGTGTGCCAGCATTGAGCCCCAGTAACTCTGTGTTTTCACTCCCTTTTCCCTTTGCAGGAGCGTTTACTTTTTGTACTGTCTTGTAAGTGCACATCAGCAGCATTACAAGTGCCCAGTGTACTCTCCCCCCCCCGCTGCAGTTTCCCATGAAAGAAAGACTAATTCATGCTGTTTGTAGCTCCTCCTGTTGCCAGCAATGCCATTGAAACACACCAAAGAAGGTCAGGAGAACAAAGACTGTGCAAGGAAGCGGAGAATAAGCATCAGAAAAAAAAGTGAGGGAAGAAAAGGAAGAAAAGGAGAAGGCGTATTCTGCTCTTGGTTATGTCTGGCAGCTCTGGATTCATGTAACAGATGGGAGTGCAGCATTTATCCCCTACAGAGACAAAGGCTGAGGAGTCAAATACTTAGGATCCTCACTTAGACCAGCTATTTAAATAATCTTAAAAAAAAAATCAAATAAACACTATCTATGTTTTCCCTACAAAGGGGGAAAGATTTCCCTCCAACTCCAGGAGACCCTTTCCATAACTAACAAACTATAATTAGTCATGTAAAAGAATTAAGCCAATTTAGTTCCAGCCAGAATACAGGCAAAGTGCTGAAGCCTGATGTGGAATGGGAGCAGAGACGTACTCCTAATCACTATCAGAAACTACAGCAGTCAGCAGAGCAGACTGCTGTATCAGCAGAAGTATTATTCTCAATCCAAATTTCTACCATAACTTGTGAACAAAATTGGAAGGGAGTGGGGGAGGGAGAACTAGACCCCTGCTACATTCAGTTGTCATAGCTCTACTTACTTAATTGGAGCCTTTGATTGTTTTTACCAGCTGAACTGTGCCCCAGAGTTTATGGTCAGAGGTGGGTATGAACTAAGTTGCGTTAGACATGGTTAGATGCCTACCTGAATATGAAATAGTAAACATGTAAGAGGTACTTCTCACCCACAAAGGGTTGTAGGAGCTGAGTCCCTTAATAAGAAACACCAGCATTAATTAAGAAAGTGGAGGTACATCTTTTAATAATTAACTGTGAAAGAGATCTCCTAAGACTAAGGGCAGCGGATGATGATACTGAATAATTCAGCACTATAACCAAAGGAACAAAGGTACAGTAACTTTAGATGTGAGCATTTGCAACAAAATCCAACAAAAACATTTGATATGCTGATGGCTTCTTGTGTTCAGGAAAGGGTATACATTCAAGATAGTCTTTCCTATTAAGTAGACATCAAACAATTTCTGAAACTGGGTTTTTTTTCAACAAAATTAAAAACAGCTGGTAAATTTGCACTGAACCAAATGACTTTATACTGGGTTTATGCTCTGCCAGACTTGGGCCAAAAGATACAAGCGTGGACCAGTAAAGGCAGTAGTTCCAGTCAGTAAATCTGCATTCCCAATAGGCCAAATAAGCCACAACATCAAGTCAGTTTAATTATCAAGGGGAAAAAAACCTCCAACAAACCAACAGATTTTTAATTATTCCTTCTCAAAACTGCAGCAGCAGGGATAGTCTGTGTCTGTCAAGTTTAGAAACAAACATACATAAAACTTCAGCAGCTGTTGAGCATTCAGATTTAATTTGTGGTCACAAATATTGGAGAATTTTAATTAGTTAACTGCCTAGCAGCTGCGAGGTAGATATACATCACTAAAAAAAGAGCTTTTGCTATTGCATGAGAAAAAAAAAATGTGTGTTATATTTAATTGCAGAAGTCTGGCAAAACATCAAAGAGCATGGAAAAAAGATGTTTAAAATAAAGAAGAAAAACAAAAGATCTGAATGACAGACTAAGAGAGACAAAGCTGCTGTTCAACCTCTCCCTGTCTCACTGCTGGCAACGATTATTTGCCTGCTGGGGCTTCCCTTAGCAGATGAAGGCCAGCCAAATTACAGAAAACAAAATCCTTTTGGAATTTCCTCCTTGAACTCTTTTGATGACAAGTTCCTATTAAGAATTGTTGTGAATTCATCAGAAAGTAGATGCAGCTTCCTCTGCTTACTAGGAACTGACCATCGCAACTTCTTCTCTGACACCAAACCCTGATAAAAGTAAAACTCCTGTGCGATGTACCCCTACAGACATCCCGAGGGAGAAACACGTGTCTCCTTGTCTCTTTGTGCATCCCAGCGAAAAAGATAAGAAACTATCTTGGACACTAATCCTGCAACACATGTCCACGTTGAAATAGCTGGCAGTTATTAGATTTATTGTAGCTATTATAAAGCATCATTCAGCAGAGCCCAGCCCATGGTGACTGCAGAGACAGGATTTTGGAGGGTCCCAGCAAACCGGGCCACCACTCGAGCCTATTAGAAACAATAAAAACTAGATACCGAATAGCAGGAAATTACTGATAGACGGTTCTGTAAAGTGAAATAATTGCAAGTGAAAACATTTAAACCACAAACTAAGGAAATGTACAAATGTAAACATGTAATGAGGCCCACTGGAAAGACGACTTAGTAAAAAAATGTAAACAAAAAATGTTAGAAATAAGTGGACAGTGGTAGTGTCAGGTTGCTGGTTGAACTTCATGATCTTAAAGGTCTCTTCCAACCCTGATGATTCTGTGATTAGTTGGTATAACTAATAGCACTCCGAACACTTTCACGGCCTGCACAAGTAAATCCCTGGATGTCTCCTTGGGATTACACAGGCCATCGACTGTAGGTACGTGCCGCCCCGGGCGAGCCGCGGGGGGAGGGACCGCCCGTGTCCTGCACAGAACGCTCCCACCCGCAGACAGCGCACGCAGCCGGGACCAGGGGACAGGTGGCGCTGCGGGGCGGAGGGGGCGAGGCCCAGGCGTGAGTCGTCACAATAGCGGGGACCGCGGAGCGCTCCCGCCCCCGGGAGGCGCCGGGCCCGCCCGGCATCGCCGAGCGGCATCGCGGCGGCGCCGCCGGAGGGCGGCGGGCGGCGTGACGTCACCGCCCTCATTTGCATACATTTACCTTTGCGCCCCGCCGCGGCCAATCGGCGGCCGCCGCTCACCTGCTGCGGCCGCACCCGCGCGCGCCGGGGGCGGGGCCGCGGCCTCCTGGCGCTGCCGCGGAGCTGCGGGCGCTGAGCGGGGCCGGCGGGGGAGCCGCGATGGCGTGCGGGGGCTTCGCCTGCTCCAAGAACTGCCTCTGCGCCCTCAACCTGCTCTACACGGTGCGTGCCCGCCGCGCTCCGCCCGGCCGGGCCGGCGGGAGCTCCCTCGCTCCGCCGCCGGGTGGGGAGGGGAGGCTCGCCGCGCTTCTCCCGGCGGGCCGTGGCTGCGGGGCTGGGGGCGGTCCGGGGCGCGGCCGCCGCTCGGTCGCGGCCTTCGTCTCGGGACGATGGGATGGGATGGGGGTGGTGTGTGTGAGGAGGTGACAGCGCTTAGGCCGAGCTTTGTCACCGCGCGGACGTGGCTCCTCGGGATCAAAATCCAGGGCGGCCCGGGAGCGCTGCCCGCCCGGGGCGGCGGGGAGGGGTCTCATCCCCCGGAAAGAGCGGCTCCAGGGCCCGGCCCCCCCGTGCCCTTTTTCTCCGTTTGGAAAGGGCGCTGCAGCAGTCCAGGCGTGAGGCAGGGAAGGGTTTGTTTTGTTATTCCTCAGCCAGGGAGCAGCGCCGAAATAAGTGCAGCTCGCTCAGTGACAAGGCCCCCAGGCCCCCCCCACTGTCCCCTGGGATGGACCTGGGAGCGACAAAGTCCGGCTGCTTTGAGTGGTAGGAGCATACGTAAGAGGGGGGGGAAAGCCGTATGTTAAACTGAAATAACTGACCTGCTCAGGAGCTCCAGGCAGGTGCCCGGTTTTGATCCGGCATGTTGGAGGACCCATTTTCAACAGAGAACAATAAAATCTCCAATTGTGTTATAGCTGTGGGTTTTTTTCCCCCTCGCTATCTATTTTTAAATGACACAGAAATAGCAAGAAACAGGAGTAAGTGTAATGGCTTCCTCTCACAGCACATCTGGAGAGGTAGTGTGTCCTCTAACGTTTCCAGTTAACAACTGTGCTTGGCGGTGACTTTCAGCAGATTGAGACTGGGGCAGCCGGTGCTTGTGGGCAGTTCTGTCGGTGCCTTTCCAGAAGCACTGCCTGACCTCGGCTGAAGGCAAGACGGGAGAACAAACAGGTTTAATGCTGTTCATCAGAACAAACAGTTCTCACAGCTGGTGGTTACTGGACCTTATGGTGATCACCAGGATGAAGCATGAATGGATGTAGAAGTGCCTGTGCTGAAGCCATAGCTGGTTGTTGTTATATTCTTTGGTGTATGAGGTGACCCCTCCCTTTCCCCAGGAAAGAGCAGAACAGAAACCTTTATGTAGGAGAGGCTGCACTACTGCTTGTCCTCCTTCCTTGTAGGACCTTGCAGAGTGGAATATGTCTCTGAAAAAGCATGTTTAGGCAGCCCAGCCAACCCACTGTGAAAAGTCAGCTGGAATCCCTGTGATGCCTTCTGTTGCCCATGCTACCCCCAGCCAGAATAAAGGTGAGCAGATAGGCATGGCAATGTTGGGTATCTGTAGTTGAAGGTAAGTTCAGGGTATGTAGATTGTCATGATTGCAAGCTAAGTTAGAATCATAGAACAGCCCGGATTGAAAAGGGACCCCGATCATCATCATCAACTTTTTGTGGGATTTTCTGGTCCCAGAGGGTGGGTTATAGTTGGATTGTCCCATACCAATTTCACTTTTCGGTAAACAAGAAGTTAACGCAAGACTTCTTTGTTATTATTGTTATTATTCCTCGAATGACAGAGAGTGAGAGAAATCTCGATCTTTCTCATATAATAAGTGCACAAATCTCATTGTGCTGTCCTATGGACAGCAAGTGTTTTTTTCGAAAGACTCCATCACTTAATTCCTGTATTAACCAGCTGTAAGGAGTCTGCTAGGTCTTCTGGGTATATTTGGCCTCAGCAAGGGTGGGTTGATCTTTGGGAGCTCTGTAGTTCTGTCTGTGATACCTGTACAGTGCACCTATGACCTTAACCTTGCTCTGATGAGTAGAATTTACTTTGTGGGTGTCACTTGGTGTTCCGTCATTTGGCCTATGCAGAACATATATTTTTGCTTAAGGGAAGGAATGACTTCTTTGAATGATAGTTACTAGAATATTGTTATTGTTAGTCTTGTTTATAAATTACAGACAAGTTAAAAGACTAACACTTTTAAATTGAGAGTTGTAGAAATAATATTTAAGGTGATTACTTGGCCTGGTGGAGTTGATCTAGTAAAATGTGTGGGCTTCTCTGTTCCTTGGTTAGACAGAAACCCAACAATACAAGACTTGGGTTACAAGAGCATGCTGAATGACAGGCTTATTTTCTCTCAGCTGGAATAAAAATATGGAAGGCAGTCAGAGCAATAACTTCATCATCATCTTTTTAAACAATGTTAATTCACTAATAAGTGGTGAGAAGGGAGTAGTGGGGGTAAGAAGAGATAGGTAACACTTCTTAAATGTTTTTGTAGCCAGCATTGATGTCTGTGTGATGTGCTTGGAATGAACTAAACCTCAGAACCATATATTGGTGGTTATGGCTTATATTTTGCTTTTATTTATAACACTCCTAGCATAGGATGTTATATTGGAGCTTTTTCTTTTTTCTTTTTTAAGTGCTGTCTTGTTTTACTTTTTATGTTAGTACATCAATAAAAATATATGTCATGGCAGTAATAAATCAGTTACTGGTTTAAGGCAAGAAACCAGAAACCCAGTAACCTTATTGCTCACTTAATCTTTTTTTCAGATGTTACTTTGCTGCTGACTTTTGGTTCTTGTCTGGACTAAGTTAATGTCCTTAAGCCCTGATTCTATTTTTAAATTTATTTTATATTCTGGCATTGTACTTGGTCTTGCTGACTTCAGTATGATTCCTTATGGGTAGAGGAAGAGGAAAGAAAAATAATTGAGCCTATTTATTGACCCTGTGCATATAATGACGTATATTGCTGGCATAAAGCCTTATGTGGAAGAACTGTCTGTATACAATGACCTTTAAAATAATAGTTTTGGATATCTGACCAATTTTGTCTTTATTTATTCGGTCATATCTATATTTCTCATCAAATGGAAAATCTATACAAATTGCTGAAAGTGCCTGTCTGCAAAATTAATCCAAATTCAAGGATGTATTTACAGCTCAAGACTTCTGATCTTCCAGGTATGAGAACTCTAGATGCTCACTTTAAGCAGATATTTGCTCACTTTAAGCAGACAAGGATTTCTAGACAGTGTTCCTTCCAACGAAGTCTTCAGTAATTGTGTTTAAGTGTGAATAGTTAATAGTTAATATATATCCAATTTCATCTCATATTTGTTGTGATGAGCAGGCTTTTAGTTTTTCTTACACCTAGAGCAGCCACTTGGTTTAAAGTAAAATGTGTGGTACCTTTACCATTAGAATACCATTTTTATTAGCACAAAGCTCATCCCCCAAAAGAATCCACATTTCCTCTTAACACTAGAAAGTAACTTACCAAAGTAATTTTCTTTTTATATTACTTTGCTCTCTGAAACTCTTTTATTATTTGCCTGTTAAGTGTCCTGGTTTTTGCATCCATTTTCAAAGCATTGTGCTTGAAAGTTTGTTTTTTTCTTTTTTTCCCCCCCTATCACTGCCTCTTGTTCTCTGGGTGCTGTAATTAGTGAAAGTGCATTTGTACTTTCTGCCCTCTTTATCAAAATTGCTTTGGTGGTATTATGGGAATATGCAAGCATGAGTACAGAAATCCTCAGATTCTCCCACAACATATACTTGGAATCATAGAATTTTTTGGGTTGGAAGGGACCTTTAAAACCATGTAGGTCCAATCCTCCTTCCATAGGCAGGGACCTTCCACTAGACCACGTTGTTAAAAGCTCCATCCAACCTGGTTTTGAAGATTTTAATAGAGTTTTTAATTCATAGGGTTTTTTGTAATGTTTGTCTTACATGCAGAGCTCCTGATTCAGAGGAGTGACCGTGTTGCATCTTCCATGCAAATCTGTCTGCTCCATCTTTTTGCTGCGTAGGAGAAACCTGGTGTTAAGAGGCAGGGTGAACATCTGGATCTTCCTAGGGAAAGAGAGTGTGACTGTCTTCAGTATTCTCTGATAATTCCTGACTACTAGTGGCTACATGAAGTGAGGTACAGGACGCCAGGAATAAGAGAAACACAGTTCTTGCCTCATGTGGCAATTTCTGTAACAGTGGCAAGTGGATCTGTGATCTCCGAGTGCAATTCTGTTTTGGTTTGTGTAAGTTTACTTTCAGCTGTAAGAAGTAAATAGGCTGCTGTTTGCTCTGTCTG
>JAWWLV010000088.1:29182123-29228201 GCA_035041135.1 Platyrinchus mystaceus
GAGTGCAATTCTGTTTTGGTTTGTGTAAGTTTACTTTCAGCTGTAAGAAGTAAATAGGCTGCTGTTTGCTCTGTCTGATGGTCTGCAGTCAGCATTTAGGAGTGCAGCATCAAGAGTTTGCCCCAGCACTAGCCAGTGCTGTGCTGGTCTAGCTCAGCATCATGACTGGATGCTCAGCAAATGGGACAGGGTGCCTTGGAGCCATTTCTGTTGCTCTCAAGGACGGTTTGAAGGCAGCAGTATAAGCTGTGCTGCTATCTAGCCTTGACATGTAAATGAAACAGTGGTACAGAAGCTGCCAGATATTTGGCAAAGAAGGTTGGTGGTTTTTGTTTTCCTTGGCATTTTGGAAAGGTTTCTATGTTCACGCTTGAGAACACAGAAGAATACAGCAAAAATACAAATACCTATTGGAAAATGTTTTGCCAGTGCTTGGGAATCCCTTCAGCTATACCATGTGTCATCTTACAGCCAAAGTGACAGCAGTTTGTGGTGGCATCTCAGAATCGAGGCATGTGCTGAGTCTGTGGACCCAGCAGTGGGTTTTGGCTTCTTACTTGTCTTGCACGCAGTGCACAGTAGCATTTAGAGCTACGAAGGCAGACTGTCCTTAGGGAAGGAACAGGAGAACGACAGGGCACAGAGGAGGAGGCAATATGGAGCATGGTATGTTTTGATACTGCTGATCTTTTCAGCCATCTGAGTGGTGCAGATGATAGACACTTTAAAACCAGTGCAGTTATCAAAAAGCCCTTTGAGCGCCCTGTAGTAGCACTGTAGCTTACATCATTAGTTGTGTTCTTTGTACTGTTGTTTTTATGTTGAGGTAGATATATGTATGATACGTGGAAGAAGGATCTGTGGGATCACCAGACTTTGTGAAAACATTTTGCAACCTCTTAAAATACAATGAACAAATATGAAAGCACAAGTAAACATTTTAGAAGATAGTTATTCCTGCTACATAGTGGAAAGCTTTCATTTCCAAAGACCAGGGAATATCAAACGGTTAAATTTCACTGACATTTTAGCATGAAAGTACTTTGTTACATGGCCAGTAACATGAATAACTCTTTACTAGGCCTGAAACTGAAAGAACAGGCTTTTGTGATAAGAGTCAGGAATGCTGCCTTTCACATAAACTGCTTGTTCACACTTTGTGAACTGGTTGTTCAGTAACTCGACTGCTAGTCACTCTTCCTTTAAGTCAGTCATGTACTAGATTTTGGTTTCTGTTAGAAACCCTGTGGAGATATCAAAGCTTTCCTTTGCTTGCAATAAAGCTGAAGAAATATAAAGTTGAGATAAAGTTGTTTTCAGGTTAAGTAGCTTACAGCTGTGATAGAAACCATTTTAACTTAGTGTTAACTTGCTAAAGATACACCACCATATAGCGTTGTTTGCCCGTTGTTTTAACATGATGTTTTTAGATGAAGTGCAGGGAAACAGAATTGTCTTCTCTATTTTCTGATTGATTCTCCCTGGCTGTGCAGAAACGGTTGGCCGAGTTGAAGGGGAGAGTGGTGGCAACAGCTCTACTTTCAATATATATGCCATTTGAGGTTTAAACTTTAAAGCCCCCTTAAAAGTAGTGAAATAGGAACTTACGTGTTCATATGGAGAGGGAGGTTAGGGAGGATGTATTTCATCATCTGTGTAATCTTTCTGGTTTTAGTTCCTGTTCCATATCCAGGCTAAGAGCTATTCTGTAAATATTTCCATTGTTGGTACCAGTATAAATGCTATCTAATCTCTTTGCCTGGGCACGGTGTGTCAATAGTTCAGGAAATTTAAATTCTGAAATGCAGTTTTTACCTCCTTGGGCTGAGGCTGTAAGAAAGCAGTGGGAACAGGAACTTCTGCATATGACTTCCTTCTTAGCCAGCAGTCCAAGCTAGTTGAAATACCAAAAAGTTGCCAGTTAGTCAGAACAGCAGATTTTCTGGTGGTTTGCTGCTGTGGGAAGGAAGAAGTGGTTTTAGCATTTGAATTGTCTCTCAATGGCATTGTCCGGAGAAATCATTTGTTGACATCTTGGTTTCTTTTTGTAATTTAGGCTATAAGCTTGTACATAAGTATACAAAGGGTACGTGTGAAGAGAAATACGTTTTTACTAGGAGTGAGGAAATGAGCAGCTATGTGCACAAGTGAACTTGAATTTAAAGGGTAGAACAAATTAGGAGATTTATTAGATTTGTTATTTTTGAAACATCTCTGAAGTTCAAATGTTTGTATTTATCTGTATTATAAAAAAAAAAAAAAAAAGAGGCAAGTCACCTAAACTGGAGCCTGATCCATTCCTCTGATCTTGAACTTGCAGTCCTTAAAATCTTCCTTATAGAGATACTGACACTGGAGTAACATTTTGTGTAATGACAATATGCTTGATTTTCTTTTTGTTTTGACTCCAAGGAAGAAATACTTTTGTCTCATGTGGAAAACTACCGATCTTCACTTATGACTTGTGCTACCTGTAGGTTTGTTCTGGTAAAGCGTTTGCTTAATTTCAAATGTATGAGTTTATATATTGGATGTATTTGTGTGTATTTGCATGTGCACTTTTTAAGTGAGGTTGCTAGGGTTTATATTGATGGAGGAGATACTATATAGCAAATGAGGATGTTAAATTTAAAATGCTGTCACCCCTCCACACGCATGTGCTGCTTTTCTGGTTTGTGGACAATATGTTCTTGCAGCTTCATCCTGTACACAAATTAGACAGTTTGAGATTATTATAAATTCTTTTGCTCTTAATACCTGTTGGTTTTCTATGTGAACATGCCTTAAGTGAATGTGACCTTATAAATCACTTCTGAGAACAAGACTTGTAGTCATGTTTTTGAAGCTGTGTAAATACTTCTGGAGAATCATTCCTCTTTTATTGAGAGACTTCCTTACATTGTAAGAAGGTGCTTTGTTGATACAGGGTTTAGGAGCTATGTATTGAGCTAGAAGGTACAGAACAGTCCTTGGTCAGTGCTAAATCTGTCTCTTACCTGCCTGTTAAAACTTTGATTTTTGGTGTGGAGAGTGGCAGAGTTTCCATGATGGAAGAGCTGGCTGTGATGTGTGGGAGTGTTGGTTGGAAGGGACTTTTGAGACTCATCAGACCAGGCTCCTGCTCGGAGCAGATTTATGAATAACACTGTCTTGCCAGCTGTGGGATAGTCTGCGAAGTCTTGTAAACCTCTGAGAACAAAGACTATCAGCTTTCTAAGTAAGGCACCAAACCACCTTGCAGATGTTTCTGATGTCCAGGCTGAACCTCCCAAGCTGTTACTTGTGATACCCAGAAGAGTTTACCTCCATGGTTTTTGTAGTGTGCTTGCAGCTTCAGTTACTCTTTGATTATCCCTAGGCTGCCTCTTTGTGAGGCTGAACTATCAGGCAGCTCCATCACCTTCTTCTCATCCTCAAGGCTACAAGCAATTTTCCTGACTCTTACCAGGCTCTCAAATTACTTTTCAACCTGGGAGGCTTGAAATAGAACACAGTATTTGAGCTTCAGTCTCACCAGCATTGAGTTTCCTTTGATTGCACTCCTTGGCTTTCCCTGTTTGCAGTGAAAGCTTACTCCTGGCTCATACTCAGCCTGGCAATCAGTTTTGATCTCCATATCTATCTCAGTAAGGATGTTGTTCAACCAGTTTGATCCCAGGCTCCACTGATGCACCCCAGGAGCAGAACTTTGCACTTCCTGAGGTTCCTGTTGGCTTATTCCTTGGGTTTATCAAGGTCCATCTAAGTTGTAAGTCACTCTTCCATGTTTAGTATCATTCACAAGTTTTCTTAGGATTCATTTTGTCTTATGCTCAGGTTGTTGATGAAGATACTGTATAATATTGGTCACAGCATCAGCCCTTGTGGTGCTTCTTACCTGCTACCAGCTGGATGCTGAGCCATCGATTTCTGCCCTTTAAGCTCGGCAGTCCCTGTTGCCATCCAGTCTAACAGGCCATTTCTCCAACCCATGCCTTTTCCACTTAGTAGTGAGACTCCTGTGGGAAACTGGATCAGCCCATATCACTAAAAACTGGACTGTGATTTCATTTATTTCTGGTAGATATATCAAGCAAATATTTGAAGTGTTCGTAACCGAAGCTAGCTTTATGTCTGTAAATTCTTAAAGGTAAAATGGAGTTTCACATGTTCTTCAGTCTTCCAAAGATTAGACTGATTACGACAAGGGGCTTCTGGTGCTGTGAAATGTGGTCTCAGTAAAATAAAATGTGACATTCAGAAGCTCCATAGAGTCCTTTATCCTTTATTTAATGGAAATACCTGACCTTTTTGTATGTAGGTAAAGCTTGTACATTTAGAATGTACATATTACTCATTTAAAGTAGTTAGGGTTTCTTTGTTTCAAGTACGTTTTACTACGAAATCTCAGCAGCTTCACTTTTAGAAATACTGCGTTTAAATCCTTTCATGTCAAAACACTGGAATAGGCACTGTTGAATAGTCATTTCTAGTGGCTAAGCAGTGCCTAATGCTATGAGCCTTGCATTGTTTTACACACTTGTAAAACCTCTTCTCAAAACAGCTTAAGACATTTTTCCTGTTTGTAGTTGCATGGATTTACTTTAGTTTTTCGCATTATGGCACCATAAAACTGTATCTAGAGTTATTGCTCAGCAATCAGATAGTCCATTCCAAACCTGAAAATAAGAGAATAACCATAATTTCATCTTTCAGTCTACATACAGAGGAGTCAGGAACTTAATACTGAATCTGTTTCTGGAATGGTTTGTAAACCTGCAGTCAGGTTTCAAAACATTTCAGTTTTGAAACACAATTTTCCCCAATTTCAGGTGGCAAGACAATAATGTAACCAGTAATGGTTTTGATTCATATCATGGATCTGCCTGACTGGATACAGCATTTTCATATAATTTGTCTAACCAGAGACCAGTAGCACAGATCTGTGATCACACTGAATTTCCAGATGTTTTAAGAAATTGGACAACTTTGTGAAGTGAAAGAAGAAAAAATACAGGCTTGATGTTATGGAGGTAGCACTTGAAAATGAGACTCATGGCTCTAAAACCTGAATGTGATCCAAAGGAAAACTAAACTATTTTATGTTATTTTATTTTTTCAAAGCCATTTAACTGATTCCTGAATATCTGGGGTTCAATACTGTGTTTAAAAAAGAGATGCTTTTTTTTCCACTTGAAAACCAGAGCAGGTCTTGATTCTGTATGGGACTGTTCCTACCAGAAAAGCTTTTTGTGCCGGGGGTCATTGTAATAACTTCTAGTGTCGTATGACTAATTTCATGCACATATCATCAGATTAATATAAGATGAGATGAGTAACAGCAGCAAGAAGGAACTGGTACCCTGCAGCTCTCGCACTGCGTTTATCCAGTAGGTATTATAGGCACAGATTTTGTCTCTTTATTCCAGTATTGTAAGAATAAAACTAGTTTCATCTGATTGTTTTGGACCTCTTATGAGATGAGCAAAGAACTGAACAAATACATGTTTTGGTATCCTGGAGATAAATTGGTGAAAAGTAAAGATTTACATTCAGCTCAGACAGAAGAGTATTGGTGAAAATCATTAGGAACAAAGTTTCATCTGCTCTTGGTGAAATAAACTGAAATTTGACATTGCCTTTGAGTTTTTTTTATAACAGTTTGAAGAGCTTCATAGTGGCAATGCAAGTTCAATGCTTGGGAGTTGATGCAGAGCATGGGATGTCAGCATTTTTTGGTTGGAAGTTGGGTTAGGGGATTTCTTTTGTTGCTTGCTTGGTTTTGGTGCTTACGTGGAAAAATAAATCTTGCTAGTGAAATGAGACAATGAAATAAAGTGGGTGGACATAGATGGGAACAGGCAGGTCTTGCATATAACTGTCTGCTTAGCAAGGCTAATTTTTCAACATCAGAAAGTTTATAGCCTTTTGCAAAATGGATTCAGAAAATGTGTCAGAGCCAAGGTGCTTTATTTTGGTTTTTTTCTTCCTCCTCTGTAATTTTGGTTCATGACACTTTGGCCTGTTGATTTGGTTTTAAATAAACATAAGACTTTTTATTTAAGAGAAACAAAGACAAACATGAAATAATCCCAAAACTCTGCTGGTATTGAACAATTCCTTTGAAATTTGGTGGGTTTTTTTGGTCTCTTTATGTATTGAGAGAAGTGTAGGTATGACAAATATCCTGCTTTTGTTCTTGCAGACCCTTTAATTTCTTGTGTGGATTACTGGCATTTGGTAAAAAGTTTTTTTGAGATGTGTTGCTGTGGGAACACACAAAAAACCCCACCCCCTGGGTTTTGATCTTGATGAGCATCTCAACTTGTTTTACTGGCTTTCTTGATGTTATCCTAGATTGCCATGTTTTAAAAGCAGCATTGCATACTTCAGTCTTCTAAAATGTAGTTAAACTGAAAAATATGTGGACGTATTTGGCATTAAAACCAACAAAAAAGCCCAGCTGTAGCGTAAGTATACTGAAATGATAAGTTGGAAATTACCTGTTTTTTTTTAATCCCCTCCCCTACCTCTAGGTAAGCAGTAAAATGTCATGAGATATGCCTTGTTTGAATGGAAACCAGTGAGCAGGTACAAGTGCTTGCTCTACATCTGTTGTCAAATAAAGCCAGTAGTTGGACTAGACTAAGAACTAACTGTTTTATTTTGTTGGGTTTTGTTGTGGTTTGGTTTTTTTTTGGTTTTTTTTTTTTTTTTTTTTTTTTAATAATGATACAACTTCGGGATATTTTTGATAAGGTCAGAGTTCCAAAAAGTTAAAACTTGCATATTGAATTGGTGTTATTTAACAGTGTAGTGAGTGATGTATTACACATGGGTCTGTTTCAAACCAGAGAGTGTATTGGACAACTGGGTTGGCTTTGTCTGCCGCTTCACTCCTGCTGTACCTCATTACCGATTTCTCTTCAGCTTTTCATGTTGGAATTTTTTTGTTGGTTCTGTGTTTTTTGGCATGGAAACAGGAAAGGCTGGAGCTTCCTGCCCATATAAACAATAAATCCCAGTGAACTAACAGTGACTGATTATGCCTGCCTTCCTTGAATAGCATCTTTAAAAAGAAGGGAACAGCATAAGTATTTTGGGTATCGAAATAGGATGGGCTTAATAGTAGAACTATTTTCTTGAAGAAATGTGTAGCAGAGACAGGGCACCTTTATTATTTTCCTGCATGAAGTTCTTGGGATTCAGATCTAAAAAGTATTTTTGTGTGACCATGTTAACTGTTGTGTCATATCACCAAGTGTGTGAAAACTTCCCTAATTAATTAATATAGCTGTGTACCCGATTACAGTAAGTTTTGGCAAAGAGCGCTTTTTTACACATTTACACATGTAGAGCTGTATATTCCATTTTCTTTAAATATACTGCCTTAGTTTCACAAAACATCTGGAATTTTCATTCTTATTCAACCTTTGAATTAAAGCCGATGATTTTTAGCTTATTTGTTAGTTACATTATAATCTCAGTGTCTCTGGTCACAGAGAGTGCAACATGGCTTGACTCGTAGGTGGAGTAAGTTGTTACGGTCCCACATCAACCGTATTGAAGAATATGTGTGGCTTAAAACACCTGGAACTGAAATTACCTCTGCAACAAAGTGGAGGATTGGTTTGTTTAGGGTTGTGCTGCTTCTTTTTGCACTGGAAAGAAAAATTGTACCTTTCTACTTACAACTTTAATGTAAAGAATTGTATCTGTGTATGGGAGTCTCTTTTAATACGCAGACTAACTTTGTGTTTTCTCTTCCCTGCAGCTGGTGAGCCTGCTGCTGATTGGAATTGCAGCATGGGGAATTGGCTTTGGCCTCATCTCTAGTTTCCGAGTGGTTGGAGTGGTAATTGCTGTGGGAGTCTTCCTCTTCTTTATTGCCTTAGTCGGATTGATCGGTGCAGTGAAACATCATCAAGTATTGCTATTCTTTGTATCCTTCTGATGCACTGCATTGATTGCAGTTTGGTTCAAGCCCTGTAAACAACCTGCTCGGTCAGCTGAGACTGATGGGAACGTGCTTCAGAAACAGAGCAGAAATTCACAATCTTACTTTGGTCAAGTACAGTCTAAATTAGACTTCCTTCCTGTTTTACTTTATTTCAGCTTCCTTTTTTTCTCCCTTGTCTGTGCTCTGAAGATAGCATTCACATATTGTAATTTTTTGACAGCTTGTTATGGTGGCTTACTATGTCACAGGTGCCTCTTACTGTGTGCTCAGTCCTACACAGAGCTAAAGTATGTGAACTGTTAATGTTTAACGTTTGCGGTCTATGAAAAAGTACTGACCTCCACTTTACAGACAGCTTAATTGTGTGAGGTAAGTACCTGCCTCTGAGCACAGCAGCCAAATTGTGAAGGTGATCCCCAACTTTCAAAGTGTGATCTTGAATATCAAAGTTCATACTTTTTGTTTTATTTTGTTTTCAGATGCAATAGTACAAAAGTGCGTGAGGCTGTGTTCCAAGAGCAACTCTTTTTTTTTTTTTTAAATCTAGGCTAAAGTTACTTTTTGTAACTAATAACAAGACTATGTAATTGAAAAGAAATGTTCTGAATGTGCAATACCAGAAAAATATTTTCTTTACTACTTTATTTAAGTGAAATATTTTGAAATGACAACATGAACCTCTAAAACTGGAGAAATTGGCTGTAGATTTTCCTCTCAAAGCTCCTCTTATTAACCTCTCTGCTCATGTTTTCTTGCTAGGCAAGAAATACCTAACCCAGCAATACCAGCTATGTACAGTAGTAGCCAAAAAGAGATAATATATGGTGATTGAGATCTGGGAACATTATTTAGCTCATCTTTTCCACATTCAGTCAGAATTGGCTTCTATAGTTTTTTTGTGTCAAAAGACTTACCCAGTGAAATACTGAATACCATTAGGTGTATATGTTATAAAAGCAAAATTAATTTGAGAGTATATCCTTAACTACTGTTTCCAGTACATGATTATTCTTCTGCTAGTCTTTATTGTCCAATTTTCTGTCTCCTGTGCCTGTTTGGCACTAAACAAGGACCAGCAGGTAAGAAAAGTTTCCTGATTTCTCAGTTTATCTATAGCATAATACTATAATATGTGTACACAGGCACACATATTTGTATATAGTCTTTCACAAAATGGGGAGAGCATATTTCAAGAAAATCAGCATTATTCTGTTACTTAAGGACTAGACTTTGGTCAGTGCTTGGCTCTGGTACCTTTTGGGTCCTAAAATGACTTTCAGATGTTGGTTTGGTTTTTTTTTTTAATTGATTTAATTTTAAGCTTCTTTTCTAGGTTTATGGTCACAGGTATAGCAGCATGGTATCTTGAATATATCATGTGTTCAGCAATTTAAGATAAGCTGATGAAATCTACAATAATTATAATGAAAAGGTGATAAAGCCACTGAATTCTTCTTGTGTAACTGAAAAGGTTGTGACTGCATTAGGAACAGAGGTGACCCTTATGTATGAGAGTAAAACAGTCTTCCTTGTGGTATGAGACTTACTTCTTACTGCATAAGCAAAGGGCAAGGGTACAGTGACTGAATAATCAGCTTTTACATGTGAGCACACTTCTTGTTTAAAGCCTGAGCAGTCCCACTTAGATTCGTTGCATGTCCCATTACTAGTGCTCTTGTTGGGTTTAGGAAAAACAAAGAAACAAAATTAATTATACCCATGAGTTGCTGCTGTTAGGTGCTGTTATTTCATTAGCTACACAGTCTGTTTGGACACTCGCGTAATTTTTTGGTATATTTTCCTGTTAAGCATCAATATCTGAAGGTTTTAGTTAGGGCATTATCAACCTGGCCTCATATTGGTTTGCAGTGGAGAACAGTTCAACTAATATAATATGTATTTGCTTATGCCTTCTAGAGTGAACTTCTAGAGGTGGGATGGAATAACACCAACAGTGCAAGAACAGATATTGAGAGAAATCTGAATTGTTGTGGATTTAGAGCTTTTCATCTGAATGAAACCTGTGCAGCTGTAAGTTCTTCAAGTAACATTTTCATGCTGTGTTTGTTCAAAAATTTAGAACTGTTTTCATAGTTACAGACAGCAGTGTTTTAACAAATGTGTAAAGCAGTTGTTATAGTGATACTGAGCTCTTCTGGTAACTTACTGGAAAGACAATCACAGAGCACCCTGCAAAGGTTGCTTGCTGTTTTGGAGCCTTTTAAAACCACTAGTTTGTCCATGGCTAGCAGTCTCTTCTAGAGCAAACTAGATGCTTTCAGTCAATGAAGGATCATCAGAAAATGGAGTGAAATTCTCTGTATCTGCTACAGGATTGTTTTAGAGCTCGCCAGTGTAAACCATGTGCACCGATAATAGAGGAATATTCTGGAATGGTGCTGAGATTTGTTGGAGGCATAGGACTTTTCTTCAGTTTCACAGAGGTGAGTAGGAGGTTAGAAAACAGAGTGCTTTTCCCCCACTTTTAAGGCTTTGTTTTGTGAAACAATTTTACGGAATTTATTACAGGAAATTTCTGTACTATCTCAGGAGTCAAATAATTAATCAGGTCAAATTTTTCAAGGCTTGCTTAAGTCTGCCAAAAGGAAGGTTTGCCTTTATTCAGCACTAGATGTTCTTGTTATTTAGGCAACAAACTGTTAAAATGTCGTGCTGCGAAGTTCTAAGTTTTTCTGAAAGTCAGTTATTCAGGCTTACTCTTTTCCAACAGTAATAAAAAGAGTGACCTTGTGTTACCTTGTTCCCTCTTCTTCCCACCTACTCCCCCCTCACACAGACGCACAGTCTTGAGGATTTTCTTTTTGCTGCCACCTGTAGTGCAAAGATAGAGTTGCAGGATAAAATAAAAAAGGTCTTTGATTCTTTGCTTTAGTACCATGATGATACATAACTTGGTTTATTGTTTAGTGTATAAAAATCCTCAGAGGATGTCTTTTGTGACCCCATAGTAGAGCATGTGCAAATACTCCTCCTGCTGCATAGTGCAGTTTTTAGAAGGTTTGTGATACTACAGCAACAAGAGAGATACAGCAACTTACACAGAATCGCTCTGATATCAGCCCTCAGTTTCCCTACTAAAAAAAGTGAAGCTGCTGGGAAGGAGGGATGTGGTTGGGGCAATGTCAAGATTTAAAAATACATGAGAAAAATAACTTCAGTTAAGTGGTAACTGTAAAATGAAACAATTTGGAGGATTTGTTTATCATTATACCAAAAATAGGTTTGTGAATACTTATCATTTGGGGAAGGGGATGAATAATTTAACTCTAGACATAACTATGGGTAATATTTTATATTGCATTGTGGATACAGTGTTGGCTTTTTTGTTTTGTTGTTCTCTCTGTTGCCATGAATGAATTTTTTCTAAGAAAGTGCTTTCTTGTTTCTAACTGAGAAAGCTGATGTGTGGCTGTACAGTTTTAGCAGCAGTAAAATATCCTAAACTTATATTTGAAACAAATTCTGTAAAATTGATAGAAGATGATATCTTCAAAGATATATGCTTAATGATATCTTTGGTTTTTATTTTCAGATTCTGGGAGTCTGGCTGACATACAGATACAGGAACCAGAAGGATCCCCGTGCAAACCCTAGTGCATTTCTTTAATAAGCTTATAAAGGACTGAATCTTCTCTCTGCACCCTCTACTTAAAAATACTGATTCTCCATAGTTTGGTATTTCCCCATAATAGGAATTCTACATGTACCCAAAATAAAATTTAATTTCCTTAAGAAATGTGTAGTTTTCATATTTAATTTCCACTATTTTTCTTGTAAGAATCTCTATCTTAAAGTAGATGGGTGCATTCAGTAGCTGGGCAGAGTTGAACTGCTGGTTAAATAACTCTGTTGAGACTTTGTTAATTGATACAGTGAACTCTATACAGTGAGTTTTATAGCACTACTGGCTTATCTGGTGTCAAAAAAACCCAGAAGTATTTTCTGCTGTATTCACTGATTACAAAAATTCACATGAACTCTCATTAAAATGATAAAAATGTACGGTGGATGGTTGGGTATGATTTGCCTAGGTTTTAGGATGAACTCTAGTAAACTTTTTTGTCTCACATTTTCCTGTTAAGGTAAAAATAGAAGCTAAAGATGTTATTTTCTGTAGTGCACAGAAGTGTATGTTAATGACTACTGTAGTCTCCACCCCTCCCCTTCCCTGTTTGTTTTGGCTTTCTGTACCTTTAGAATTTTGTTGAGAATAAAAGTAATTTTAATGGATATTGTCACTACAAGAACAATGAATGAAGAAAACCAGGAGAATGTAATCTGCAGCTCATTAACTTGAAACTTTTTTTTCTTTGACAAGTGAATGAAGTCTGGTATTTGCACAATCAATGTTGGAATCAATGTCTGTCATCTCTGATGTAAGAAACTTGATGTCTGGAAAGTTGTTGTACAGTTACTTTTTTTAGATGGTGTAAAATTATTGTTGTAATAACTCAGCAGTGTATATTTCTCTGTCATCCAGATAACAGCCTTGGTTTCATGAGAGGTTGAATGATATGTAAAAAAGAAAGAACAAACAAACAAAAAATGATGGTTTCAAGTAGTTTGTTTTCTAATAACAAAGAAAAGAATTCAGGTTAGAACAATATGTTATCCATGTAGTAAGTATGGCCTGAGGTGGAGGAAAGCATGGTCCCTCTTCCTGCCTGTACCAGAAGTGTTGCATCAGCTGGAAGCAGCAGGCATGTAAGCACCTGAGGTGCATAATGCTCCATTTGTTTCCAGTCACACTGAACTGCAGAGCTGCACTCCACCTTCATTTAGTTGCTGCTTCTGGTGTGGTAGGCAGCTGCTGTAGCCTGATAGATGGCTCTGCAGGAAGAAAAGGGGAAGAGTATTAAGGCCCTCTGCCAAGGAATACAGCACCTGAATGAGGTGGAAAGGACGTCAATGAGGGCAGTCACAAGTATGTTCTCATAGTCTCCCTTTACCAGGGAGATGCCTCCTTATCCTGCAGAGGAGTCAAAATGAAATAGAAACATGTCCAACAGAGCACTTTCAGACTTCCCTGGGCCGAATGCTCCTGAAGAAGGAATTACCTCAGGTTTTGAAGGGGAAGAGCAGAACCTGAATACAGAGGGCTGTCAGGAACTTGCTAGAACCGCTTCTCTTCAAGTGTAGCTGGTTCAACATCCGTGGTCAGCGCCATCTCCTGGTGCTGCTCTGAGTTCCTGCTGCGTCTGTCCAGCTGTTTTCTGGCTTGAGCACATACTTGCACATTCAGGATAAGAGCTCTTGTGCTGAAAGCCCTTAAGAGCCTTCAGACTTACTAAAGTGTAATGTAAATGTATGCAGCGCTTTCCCCCCCGCCAGTTACTGTCCTTTTTAAACAACCAGCTGTTAGTATGTGTCAAGAGGACAGTGATGATCTTGTGGCTGTCTTTAGGAACAGTTCATTTTCCTGGTCGCGACAGGCTGCGTATTTTGTACATTGCGGTAAAAAATTCAAGGAAGAGTTACAGGGAGAGGGTTAATGAAGATTAAAATAATACCATATTGCTGCTTCAGTTTTGACTTTTTTCCTAACTATTTTGCTAGTGCTTAGTTTTGGGTCAGTCTGGTTTCATAAATACGGTAGGTGATATTGGAATGCAAATATGCATCAGTGCAAAAATACTGAAAATGCTACCACTTCAGAAGCTCTCATGTCTCATAATGTGAATTTGTTTTAGTGGTCAAAAGATGAATCAGTGAATCATATGGTTTGATTAAAATTTTTCTATCATAATAATAGTACTTTGTCTCTTCAGGATTGTGATTAAAAAACCCCAAAAAACAACCCATACAAACCTTGACATTTCCATTAGAGGTCTGAATTTGCTTTCTGAACCTGATTCTGAAGGGGGGCAATAAAACTCTCCGAGTCTGACTTTGGTTTTGGGAGGGGAAGCGGGTAGCCTCTCAGGGGAGGTCTGACTCACATGTGAGTATACAAGAAATACTGTACTGTTCTGACATGCCAAAATAGAGCACTTAAAAAAAAAAATCATTTATACCTATTTGTGATGCCTTTTGTCATTGAAGTTTTCTTTGTTCATTGGTTTCTCTTTGAAAAAAGTCTTTGCCGTATAAAGTTTTTTTTTGTTGTTTGTTTTCTAGAGAGGCATTTTAATATTTAGCAGATTGCTTGAGAATTGGACTTCATTGTAACCAGATTTTCTAGAAGCTATTTACAACAGTAGAGTATACAAGTATTGGAGTGATTTAACTCGGAGCATCCATTTTGCTTACATTAGATGTCTTTTGACATTAGTTGTGTTGAAATGCTCTCTTAAAGTTGGTTATTCTGGAGAAATGTAGAAAGATATCTTTATTTCTTCCAAAACACACATTTTTGTCATATTAGAAAAACTGGCTGTAAAATAATAAAGTCTAATTCTTCTGAATCTGTATGAGAAAGTGAGTCCAGATCTTAAGTAACATACTGATATTACTGTATAGTATCTGTCTCCTTTCACATGAAGGTAACTATTACATAAGGAAAAGCTTGCATAACTTGAAGTGATACCTGTAAAAATATACCTTAAAAGCTATAGCTAAGGTGAAAAGCAAACTACAGAAGCATAGCCTTGAGTGCAAAAAAATTATTTGTTTCAAAAACTAATTTCTTGGTACTTATAGGCTGAACTAGTTTGAATACTTGCAACTATAGCGTATAGACAGACTACTAGACCCTTGTAGGTTATGCTTATATCCATTCAGTGAATGTCAGCCATAGGATCAGTACATCTGCTTAAGAAAATTATCTACTTCAGTAGTGTTATTAAAACAGACTTGTAAAACATGATGGCACAGGCAGCTTTTGTTTTAGGTCAGATACAGAGCCCTAGCAAGTGTACTTTGGGTTGAGTAGGTAAAGATGATTCTGATAACCAGTTGCTCCAGTCTCTCTCTCTGCTGTCCCTTTGCTAAGTGATGTGACCACTTTTTTTGCTCTTTGTCACTGATAGCTGCTTCTATGGAGTATTTCTGCCCATCATTGCATCTGTTTTTCCTCTGTCTTCTGGATGCTGCAATAGAAAGGAACATCTTACTGAACTGCTGAAGGAATACTGGATTGCATGTCTGGAACAATTTGCAGGTACCACTTGAGATTTTGTGGTTGGTAGGGTTCACATAGCTTGCCAAAACATTAGCAAGTACCTTCCTTCTAATTTTGCTGAGAGATTCCCTTGAGCTGAAATTCTCGCTTCTCTTACCTGTCCTGCCTTCCCCAGTGTTTTCCTCTTTTGTAGTTCTCACCATGACTGGTAGTGACAGTAATGGTAATAGTAGTGATAAGAATGCTGTCATTGCCCAAGAGATGAGAAGATGATGAAGGTACAGTCCTGGGCAAAGCTTTTCTCACTCATGCTGCTGCTGAGTTCTTAGGCAAAAAGACTTTCCATCCCCAAATATCTTAAGGTGGTGTGTACTCTTATGGTGTTCATCTGCAGAGTTAATTTTAATTCAGACTTCTCTTGTCCCTTATGGGCTTGTAAATAAGCAGTCACAAGCTGTAACACAGTCATGAAACCAACCACATACTCAATACAGCTTCACTTTATTAATCATCTCAAGGCTTTACTGAAATCTGATGTAAGCAAGGACCTTTTAAGGGAAGCAGTTTTATCTTAAATCACTTCAGAATGCAGACAGTTTAAAAAAAAAAATAAAACCCTCCATGCAAACAACCCCGTCCTCTAATTTCAAGTACTTTTCTGGGAAAGGTTTGCACTTCTTATCTTAAGTGTAAAGGAAGGGCTGATAATGAAAGCTCTGCATAGGTTGGTGCTACAAGAAAATAAATGGAGATAAAGCAGAATGAGCAATACAGAGCTTAGCTAGCTGCGGAAACTGGAGATAAAAAGCTGCTCTCCTCTACTGAGTTTGGCTGGGTAGAGTTAATTCTCTTCACAGTAGCTTGTATTATGCTGTGCTTTGGATGTGTGACCAAAACAATGCTGATAACAAGGTGGTTTTCTGTGTTTGCTGACAGTGACATGGAGACAAGGTCTCCAGCCCCTTCTCGTGGGGCTGCAGGGGAAGGTGGGAGGGGACACAGCTGAGACAGCTGACCCCAGCTGACCAGAAGGATATTTCATACCATATGGTGCCGTGCTCAACAAATAAACTAGGGGAAGAAGCAGGAAGGAGGGGGGTATTTGGAGTGACGGTTTTTGTTTTCCCAAGTAACCATTTTATGTGCTGGAGCCCTGCTTTCCCAAGGTTGTCTGAACACCTGCTGCCCATGGGAAGCAGTGAATTAATCCCGTGTTTTGCTCTCCTTGTGCACGCAGCTTTTGCTTTACCTATTAAACTGTCTTTATCTCAACCCACAAGTTTTCTCACTCTTACCCTTCTGATTTCTCTCTCCCATCCCACTGGAGTGGAGTAAGAGAGCAAATGACTCTGTGGGGCTGAGCTGCTGGCCAGGATTAACCCACAACAGCCCTTTTCCTTTCAAAGTGCTTAAATGTAAAATGCAAGCTGCGGTCTCAAGCAACATAATGATTTTACTCTTTCTAACAATGGTAGATGAAGACAAAGAAAAAAAAAAAACCAACACAGCAATGTTTTGTATGTAAACACTTAAAATGGATTTATTTTTAAAAAAATCATTTTTACAGTTGGATCATACAGTATTCTTCTGTACGCCTTCAATTAAAAGCCTTCAGCTTTTAAAAATGCTGCCCAGTACAAAAGTGCTAATGTAAAAGTGTAGTGTTTATGTATAGAAACCATCACTACACGTCACTAAATATCACTCTAAATAGTCTTTTTACCAGTGTCAATGCACGGAGAAGAGATGGAAGATGAGACTTTATAATATTTAAGGCCTTCCTTCTTCACCTTACAGTTCAGTCTTCAGAAGCTTCAGTGCCTTCTGCATATTTGAATACACTAGAAATGAAATATTCATGCATGTTATTTTTACTGTAACTTCCTCTACCACCAGCTGCAAATGCTGTAGAGAAAATGTCATTATTATTAAAGCTTTTAGTCACATGCCTATTGCTATAGGGATTCTGATGCACTCTGCTCTTCCAAGCAATTTGTGAATGTCATGTGTTTAATTTTGACTGGTGAGAACATAACATCTATCAATGCAAACGCATGGGCATTCAGAGGACAGAGACAGGAGCTGTGCAGCAGTGAGGGAAGGCTGTAGCAAACATCTTTCCCTGCTCCCAGGTTTCCTGACCTGGGCCGGCAGGACTCGTGTATGAGAGTCCTCACATTACTTGCAGTGAACACTGCTGAATTATGCAAGTTCCTACTGACATATACTTGCTTTTAAAACAGATGGATGCTTAAGACTCCAGGGCTCTGGCATCATTCTCTTCACCTCACTCACTGAGTTTAAGTCTAGCATCCTGTTTAATTTTAATCCTTGTTAAATATCTTTCAGAAAGTACTGATTGCAAGAGTCTATAATGCCTGGCGTTATTCCTTGTTGCATGAAAAATGTGACTGCTTTAAGAATATTTTCAGAATGTTTCAGAACACTACTTACGCAGTGAAATGTCAGAGGGCTCGTATGCATAGAGACGGTTTGAGTATCTTCCAGTAATATCAGCTCTCACAGTCAGGGAAGGATCTGGAAAAAAAGGATGAGAGAAGTTGTAGAGGACAGGACTAACCTTCAAGTGGAAAGAAATAAAAGAAAATCAACCTTTTTGCACTCCTACTTGCTTCCTAAATGTTTCTGCAAGACATGTCTGCTTCTGCTAACAAACAAGAGGTTGGTCTTCTATGTAGTCACTGATGTTTCAATTTTAAGTGTTGTGTTTGCAGATTTATTAGGCATGGGATGGATTACCCATTCCGGGGACTGTGGCATCATGTCATTGAGAGAGGAATGCTGGAACTGTAAAGCGGGCTGGAGTTGCTTTGATGTTTCATCCACAAAACCAACTAGAACCCTTATACTTCTCATGGAATAAACTCCTGTTAATCAGCCCAAGGATTTGAGATGTATGGTGCAGCAGGGGCTCTGTTCTGAGCTCAGCTTTAATGCTTGAGGTACTCACCTATGAACAAAACCCGGGGGACGTACTGGCCATCAGGTGCAAGATTCTTGTCTGTGGTTTCATACTTAAAGAAAACAGAGAAGGTTCCCAGTCATGGAGAGCATGCTACATAAATTTTTTTTTCCTTCATTGTATTTGGTGTTTGAAATTCTGCTCAAACAATACATTTTGCAGTTTAAGAGATTAATTGTCTTTTAACAGCTGGAATTACAAATTGATAAGAACAGTTCATGCTCTTATTAAACTTTCAATTCCCTCACATTTTTAGTTTCTGATAACTACAAATGAAAAAATATGTACTAAATCTATTATGCTTCAGCAGTGGCTATTTTCCTAGCCAACTCCAGCTCTTAAACTAAAGCTAGAGAAGCCATAATTAAAAATAGAACTTCATTGCTTTTATTTACTGAAGTTTAACTGGTAAACTCACAACAAGGTTCAGGAGAATGAATTTTTCAGCCAGTTTCTGTATATCTTTGTGTTCAGCAAAAACCTTCTTGAGGGCTAGAGGGAAACAAATGGGAAAGAAAATTAAAAATATGCTCCCAGAATTGTGTGTCCTCAAGAAATTCAAGCGAACTGGCAGAATCAAAATGAGAATTCCCAGTTTACAATTGCGGCAAATGAAGGTTTCCAGTTCATTCCACCCACTCAGTTATATTCTGCATTAAAGAGTAATTACATTGCTACAAAATGCCCCATCTTTCAGACAGTGCACCTCTCAGATTTGTCTGCTTAGGTTTGAACTTGAGCATTTGACTGTTCCAACCTCCTGTTCTACTGTTGCAGTTTCTTGCAGTTCTTAAGGCACTTGACAATACAACATGTAGGGCTTTGGCCTGAAATGCTTGGAAGGGTTTTAATTTTTGTAAAAAGAGTCTTCTGGAGGTACTGGAGCTCTGGATGGATGCAAAGGTCTTGCCACGTGGATTAACTTGCAGGAAGAAGGGTCTCCAGATAAATTCAGAGACACTGGGAAAAGAGCAGTCCCAGTTGCCAGAAATCTGAAAGAGCTTAGTTTCAGCCTGGTTTGATTTAGTCCCTGGCTGGATTCAGTCTCCATCACTGATGATATTGAGAACTATGTCCTTTTCAATAAATTATTGTTTCTCACTACTCCTGGTCTCAGTATTGGTTTTGGCTGATTGTGACTTGAACCAAAACCAGATTTGTCAGAAGGCAAACCCAGCTGACCCGTGTTCATTTCTGTATCCATTCTGTATCATGTAATACTGAATTACCATTTTTATTTTATTTCTGCACGTTAGAAAATACCTGTGTGGGATAGCGACCAGAGGAACACTCCCTATGCTTGTGCAAGCAAGCAGAATGGTGGCTGTTGGTTTTTCTTTTTAAACAGCATTTAAACAGAAACTGAAAACAATATTATTTTTTTTCCCCAGTGCAAAGGGATTACCTTGGCTGTGTGGGCAGTCTTCCAAGTGGTGGATAATCATCAGGGGTTTCTGGCTGGAAAAGAAGAGCCCTCGTGAGGAACAGGGGAGGCACAGGGGGCGCAGGGTGAGCACAGCAGGGATGGCAGGGTTGGTACCTGTGCTTGGCACGGAAGAGGGCTTCCTCGTAGGTCTGTGTCCAGATGAGCTGGTCTCCCCAGCCTGTGGGAGGGGATGGGAGGGAACACACACACAGGCAGAGTGTTATAAGCCTGGCCTGTGACCTGGGATTCAAATCCTGCCAGCCTCTGCCAGAAGAGGCTGGAACAACCCCACTGCCAGGGGGCTTTAAATCAGGAATAAAGAGAAGAGGGGGCTAGGAAAAGGTATTTGCAGAATGAAATGCAAGAACATTATTTTTTTTAGAACAGCATAGTAACTGAAGCATTCACAATTGCACTGTTTTTTGTTTGGTTGGTTTTTTAAATTTGGGGTTCTTTTTTGGTTGGTTGTTTTTTACCTCTGGAGAGTGTTTGAGGCAGTTTTGGCTTAGCAGTAGTCTCCTTTGTATCCTTCTTGCCTGCATCCTTTGCCAGCACACAGGAGATGGCAATGAGCAGCAGGAACATGGACATGTAACTCTTCTCCATGGCTGCTCCTGGAACAAAGGAGAGAAACTCCCCGTCACTGTGGTGCCTCCCAGGCTGGTGCTGGCTGTGAGGCAAACAGCAGATAAGGACGGATAGGCAGTAGATCAAGTCACAAATATGCAGTGGAGGGAGTCAGGGCTGAAATGAACTGCTCCAGGCAGGGGCTCGAGCTTGAGGGAATTGTGAAGAAACCTGAGGTTTGCTCAGCAAACTGCCCTGAAGGAACCGGCTGCTTCTCAGTGCCCTGCTCATGCCATTGTGCTGTGGCCCTTCTAGGAGGGATGTGTGTTTGTTAGTTTATTTCTCTTCTTTTAACATGTATTGAATATGCTCAGTAAAATAACTGAGTTCTGGCAATTCCAGAAATACTTGGAAGTCCTAATAATTTCACAATTCCACCTTGATCTCCCAGGGCTATAATAACCCAGCGGCAGGTGCTGAAAAATTAACTTGTCTTGGCTCTTCCCCCATTTTGCTGTGGGAGCAACTCAAATGAGAAGTCAGAATGTTAAGCCAGGCTTTACAGTGAGCATTAGCACAGACACAGCTTAATGGTGGTGTTGAAACTGTCTTCTCCCTTAAAAGTATCATCTAATCCTTAAAATCAGGAGAATCTATAATAAAAAGAGTGGGGAGAAGTTGCTGTGTGGCACAGTGAGAACTGAAATGGAGGTTGAGGGTAGAAGCAGCACAAAGCAAAGGGCTTTTTCTGAGCCAAACTCTTGAGACAAGACATGTCTGATGGGAAGCTCCTCAGCATTTCAGCTGTTTTCTGATTGCATTTCCTCCTAGAAACTAGAACCAATATAATGGTGAAATAAGAAAATTTTAAGATATTCTAAAAGGGATACAGAACATTCAAAAAATTAATTAAAAAAACCTCAAAACCCCAAACAAATAAAACCGAAAAATCCAACAGGCTGACAGTTTTTAAAGTTTTTTTTTTTTAAATTTTTAAAGACAATGAAAATTAAACTCTAGGGAAACAGAAGTGTTTTTCTGGGTAGGAACTGCAGGAGGAGACATTGGCTGAGTTTCCATCAGTGATACAGTGCTCTTTGCTACTGGGATGCCCAGTAGAGCTCAAACATCCAAAGAGTCACTGTTTCAAGGGTCTGAAATACAACTTTTCCATCAGGCTGTAAGAAAAGTCTCCTTGGCAAGGAAGAAAATTGCATGAAGTTAAATTAAACTCTGTGGATGGTCAGGGTTGCCTCAAGAGTTGTAAGGTATAGGACAACCAGGAAATAAAAGACCAGGCACAGATTGTGCTGTTTTGGAGGCAGAGTGCAGAAACCAAAGACAGCAGAACATTAAACCTGTTTGCCTCTGGAAGAGTATGTGCACTTTTGAAAAGTTTTCCAAAATAACCCCTCCTATGCTAGTTCTTTTAGCCTGCAAAGCCAACATTTCTCTACACATTTTCCTTCATATCAAACTGTGCCTGCTCTGCTGCAGTCTTTTCTTTCCACTGATCAGATCCCCCAGTCCCAGGTAGCACAGCTCACCCAGCCCTTTCTGAAGCAGTGAGCGTGCGGTGCCTTACCTTGTTTACTCTCCAGACGCCTGCCACGGTGCGAAGGTGTTCCCGGTTACACTGTGAATGCTGCTGTTCCTACTGCCTATTTATGCACCTCAACAACCCAACTCCACCCACAAGATTTGAATTTGAATACTACTTCCAAAGAGCTAAACTTTCAAGTTTTTTCCCCACCATAACATTCAGAGTTAATCTCATAGTTAAATAACATCACAGTTTCCTGTCAGATACCGTATCTAAAGCTCAGAGACGTTTTGGTAGACTTTTGGGATGTTTATTGAAAGGTGATTTTCAAAGGTTGGCAGAGTTCCAAATCCAGGTAAGCTGAAGTCAAGACTTCTGATTTGCCTGAAGAGTGATTTGTCTTTTTTTGATTGGTCAGAAAATAAGTATGGATCACTGTTCTTTTAGTCCTTAGAAAAAGTTAAATGGATGACTCAGAACTATAGAGGTTAATTGGATAATTAACTATGCAGATTATAAAGATACGTGTGTACACATGCACATGTAACAACACATAGAAAAATAAAACTTACAAGAAAGTTTGTAAAAATCTCCACAAAAATGTATTTGGAAGCTGTAACAAAAAACTATGTTCATAAGCAGGGGTCTAAATTGGCATTTAATTCAAATTCCAGGATAAATTAGTTGTATAGACATTTATTTTTAACTACAAGATGAACACCAATCATTTTAGCTTTCAGATACACGTATAATACAGTGCAATGCTCAGGAAAATGAGACCTTTTTGGGTGCCTGCAAAACCATTCCTACTGTGGTGCTGTCTGCAGACCATCTTTCTGCAGGCAGGTCAGTGTGATTCTGTCCTCAGCAATATATGTTAAAACTACGGTATGTTCTCCTTGGTGCATGCCTCATATATTTCAGTGAGATTAAAATCACATGTTCATGGGCAGTGAGTACTTAGCATTACTCAGCTGGGTAGATGAAATCCATGAGATATGGATTTTCCTGTTTGAAATTCAGAGTGCTCTCTGATGGCTGCTAACAGCACCCATTTGTTACAAATATACTTAGGAGAATTAAGAGCTTTGGATCACAGTCTGGATTTGGATTTTTTTTTTCTTTCATAAATAATGGTGCAGAAGCCAGATGGTGAACTCAAGCTAAAAAAACTTATTGCTGTTCCTTACAAATATTCAGTAGTAACATGCTTTACTTAGCTGCTTGACTTATTAGAAGGGTGAAACCAAAGCTCCCAGTGACATCAGTCATTTAAACTTCCCTTTCTGTATGTTTCATGATGTGTTTATGTTTTCCTGATAAAGAAATGAGAGAGCTTGCATATAAATTTCTTCTTCTTTTGCAGTACTTCTCCCTGAAGATTTAGAGATGTATTTTGTTAGCTTCTATATTGTCTATCCAAACCACATCCACTCAGGTTTTCTTTCAAAACATATACCAAAATAAGTTTCCAAGATCCATATTTGGATATGAGACCACTCACTCAAACAATCAGGTTACATCCTTAATCCACCTTAGTATAGCTGTAGAAGTAAACCTTGGGTACCCATTTCTGAAATCTTTGTCTCAGCTCAGACAATTCATAGTTGTAATTTTACATGTTCTTGCTAATTGTCTTCTCAGGTCACACCTAAGAGCATTCTGTAGTTTTAAAACCTGTAACAGAAGTTCTAGATGCTCTCTGGTGATGTGAAGAGATAACAAGCAGGTAGGCCCTCACTCACACACTTTTTTTAAAAATTTGGGTTTTGTCTAAAAATTCATCCTCAAAACTAGGCCCCCACGCACTCCTCGGATCCAGTCTCAGATGTACCTCCATTTGCTTTGCACCTTTGGTTTCTCCTGGTTTTGGAAGATACATTTACCTTAGCCTGTTTCCACACAGCCTTCTGAAAGGATTATTTCCTGCAGGTAACTCAATAATTCAAATACAGCTACTCACAGGGGCTTCCCTGTTAGCTTAAACCCAGTCATCTCAATGCAGACAGTTAAACTTTTATCTAAGACAACCTTGTGCCTTGTTAATAGAGAGGGAAGCTCAGCCTTTCCCACAGCTCCCTGCTTGGATCCTGAGACTGTACCCAGACACTAAGTTAGCTTCTGGCAGTTTATAATGAACTACTTTCTCCACCTTACTGATAAATCCTTCAGGAATTGCCCCAGAGAGCTTGGAACAAAATAGGACTATCCCAGAAGGTTTTCCCTCTTTTGCTATTAAGATGTGGTAGACCCTATTACCATTAATATTTAACACCTTTACAAAACTAGTAATTGGATTTTTAATATGATTTTGATTCCTCCACCTGAACAGGTGCCTTTGTTCATTAGGTTATGCACAAATCAGCACACCTTCAGGTGATTGATGTTAAAGCTGTTTTGAAGGCATTCTCCGAAGTGCTTTGTTTATCTATGTGTTTTGTAATACATAAGTTTTAGGATTCAGTTGTTTCTCCTAATTTCATAATAAACACATGCTTCAAAGTCTTATGATCCAGTGCTCAGAATAAATATCAAAGCTTTACATTGGGTGAATGAAAAGTAATGAAAGAGATGTATAGTCAATCCCACACTAACAACACTCTGAGTCAAAGCCAGAGACTGGGCCAAGTCTGGGAATCAGCAAGCTTCCAGTGCTCCTAAAGTAGTAGTATATTGTAAGACACAGTGATTGAAAGCAGAATAAATTTATTTGAGAACTGGTCAAATTTCTGCCATCAGTGCTTTAACCACATGTGAACTGATTAGTAACTTTTTAATCATCCAAAAGCTCTTTGGATGAAATTTGACTGAAGTTTTCTGGAAAGCCTTCCAACCCAAATTTTAGCAGCTGAGACACCTCTAACACCTATGACAGATGGAGGTCCTATTTTATTTCTCTCTTCCCCTGAAATAATTCAAATCCTTATCATGAATATTATAGGTAGGTGCTGTCTGGATTGGGATATGCTATGATATACGCCAGTCATGCATGTCAAAACTGTTTCTTTTGTATAATAGTCATTTATGCTGGAGCAGGCACCAGACGCCAGATAACCCACTTCACAGCTTAGTTGTGGTCTGCTTAGGCAAGAAAGCAATTTTTCTCACATTGTCTCAGGCCATGTTTGCTAATACATGCAAATGGAGTGCACACTACTAAGGGAGAGACTAGGAAGGACTTGGTGTCTTATAAGTGGTGAAGACATTCTCCTGAGAGATGGAAGACCATGGTTCAACCATCTGCTGTCAACTTTATTTTCAGTACAAAGCCATATTTCAATATAGGGCTAAAAACTCAAAAGTTCTGTAGATTTCTATTCCTGAACACTTAAAGCTGGCAACTGGTGTTCAGATAAATATTTCCTAAGAATCTGATGATTTGTCCTGAAGGATGATTTCCCAAAATATATAAACCCAACACTTTCCTCTTTTCTGTTGATTGAATTACTCAACTAACTTGCATTACTTATAGTTTATTGGTAAAACTTTTCAAATTGGCTAGCAGAAGAGGTGGTAAGGATTTAAAATATGACATTCTGATCCTTAAATTGCTGCTTGCAAAACAAAAGACCAATCCATGAGGATTTCGATATCTCTGAAGGCATTCTTTTTCACTTACATGTGGATGTCTGTAATAGAAATCACCACCACTTGATGTAGGCTGGCATGGAAAGCATGGAGGATCCCTTACATAGTTTTAGATACAGATGTGTGTTTATCATGTAACCAGTTCTTATACCATACTCTGTTTTGAGCTCTGAAGTACTGGAATGTCTGGGAGGCATTGCTGAATGACACGTTTTAAAATCACTAAGTCATTTGAAGACCCATATTAAATATACTTGCTCTTGCATTGTTTAATGCCCTTTTTCACACAATAAGGAAGCTGTCATGGTCTGTTACACCAAGGAGTGTCAAGGTTTTCAGCATATGTGGGACTTAATTTCTCAGCTTGTGTTTAGTAAAAGAAAGCCTGGCAGCATTTAGATTTAACTTTGAGATGTTTTGTTCAGTTCCACAGCGAGGCAGTGAATGAGTGAAGAGGGATTCTGTGATGAGAAGGACTGGTAAGCTGGAGGTCTACCACAGACCATGAAGAAGACTGTTTTTTCTGGGTTTTTTTTTAACTGGGAAAGTCAGTTATGAACAGCAAAGCTTCATGCCTGAAATTCTTGTACTTAAGTAAATGTATTTTTAAGTAATTGAAATAACGAATTGTGTCTGAAACCAGAAAGTTTGCTGTACTCCAAGATTAAAGCCAATGATTCTTCCCCTATCTGAGCAACTGATATTCAATTTTGAGTATTGCTTGAAATCTGTAAGCTAGAAGTTTCCTATTTTTGATACACTGTAATATATGACAATGGTGGGAAGACCTTAATGTTTTGGACAGCTTATTTTTGTACTTAGTATCACATGCACAGTCTTTAACACACAGTTTTTAATTAACCCCTTTCTGTTAGTTAAGCCCCCTTCTGTTTCTGGCCTGCTTTGGTCCTTGGATGATAAATCTGTTACAGGCAAGTAGCTGAGCCACAATGTCCGTAATTTAGTGAGTCTTTTGGAGCTGCCACCTTGCTGTGATCTCTCTGTATGCCTCCTTTGTATTCATTGTTCTTATTTCAAATTTATGCTTGTTTATCTGTATCCCAAACTCTCTCAGTTTTCCAAATATTTTACCTCAAAGATCAGAAAACTTTGGTTTCTAGTGAGTACCAGTGACACGATGTCCCACCTCTGACATCATCCAGAACTGGTGGTGCTTAAGTAGTAAGGGATGGGAGTCTCTTTATTCTTACTAACTCACCTGAAAGTTTGCAAACAAAAAGGATTCCAACCTGGTTTGGTGTTGGTTTTTTTTGTTCGTTGTTTTTTTTTTTTTTTTTTTAAATGAATGACCAGTAAATACATCTGCTCAGTGAAATTCCAGCTGAACCCACCGGCACAACTTCTTTTTTAGCCCCGCTGCTGCTTGTGTGCTACTGTCACATTATTTAATATTGGTTTTCCTTTGGGGTCAATATCCCAATCAGCATTACCTCTGAAATGAAGTGTATCCATTCTGCCAATTTTCTCTCTGTTCCTGATAGTGTTGGTCTTTTTCTCCAAGCTGTGCAGACTCTTGTGGTGTTGACACCCTCTGGTCTGCATGATGTGCACCACAGTACCCGCCATCTTTTCCCAGATTCTTGACATTTCCTTGGCTTGTGTATTTGCCACAGAATGTGCAGTTTTAGACAGTCACAGACTGCACAGTTTTACGGGACTCCAGTGTTGAAGTTCAGCCACCTTTGTGCAGCAGATTTCACAGTTGTCATGTCTCAGATGTTCTATCATGTGCCCACTCTGTCCATATCACGATACCATTTTTTCTCCCTCTGCTTCAGTCTGGATGAGGGTCTTTGCTTGGACAGTGCCAGTTGCCTTGTCGAGGTTAAATCTGGGATTTAGCAGTCTCATTTCTGAACTGGATTTCTAAGATCATGAATATTATCTTTTTTTTCTGCACCTTAGCCCCTGAGTTGTAAAACTAACTATCCAAATTTAGACCAGGGATAAACTCCTCTATGCCTTTGCTTTCTTTTTTTTTGTTGATTTTTTGGTTGGGTTGTTTGGGTTTTTTTCCCTTTTTTTTTTTCTTTTTTCTTTTCTTTTTTTTTCTGGTTTGAGTTTTTTTGAGGAGTATAGGAAATGTTTTTCTCTTTTTTTCCCCCCTGTCCCCTAGAGTGCAGTACTTATGTTTCTGTCCAATGTGACAATTGACCTCCTCTACTAAAATTCAACAAGATAGCTGGGCTTGCCTAATTTGTAGAGGAGGATGGGGGACTATATAATAGCAGCCTGCAACTACATGGGTGCTGTACAGATGAAGGATCCAAACTCTTTCATCAGTTTGAGGACCATTAGCTGTGGCTTGGGAGGTTTGTAGTGCATGTCAGTAAAATCATCTTCATGAGGAGGATAATGTAGCACTGGCACAAGTTACCCAGAGAGGTGGTGGGACAACTCTGCTGTCAGATTTCAAAGAGCTGTTTCAACAAAGTTTGATTGTTAATGCCATTATGCAGTAGTCATGCAGAGGGATGGGGCTGGAAAGAGTACCATCATCCTGGCTGACCTTCGACTGTTTATAATGTGAACTTTGAAATAACAGAGCAGCCTGTTCCAGCTGGTTCATTCTGTGGGGTAGTTCCTAATGCAGGATGCTGAATATACTTCTGAAGGCTTCTCACTACAATCCTTGTCTGCAAATATTGACATAATGTAGATCCTTTTGTTACACAGTATCCTAATGACGTGTTATAGACCACTGATTTGTCTTCCGATTTCATAAAGCCATTCTATTGCAGAATGCCTCACACTTCAGATTTTGTTTAGCTTTTTATTTTTAGTATGCTCTCCTACGGTTATATTCTGGCTCTTAAAATAATCATTTATTTGCCAATTTAACTGAAATATTAGGGGCATATACCTTTAATAGTTCTTAACCAAGATCACCTTTAGAAATCCCTACAGAGCTACAAATCCTGACATAGTCCCAGAGCAGAAATCTTCCTCTTTTTGAATTTTATGACTGTGCAAGTAAAACTGAATTTTCAATGTTCCTCCTGCCTAAACCCCGCTTACTGCAAAAATAGTCCATCCTAGAGGGTTGAGAATCTTTCCCTCTATTTCTTTGAAGTATAACATTTTACTGCTAATAATTTCTTAGCATATGTTACCTGTAAACTACTCTGAGTTTCTTGTTAAAGAATGTGTTTGTGAATAAAGCTACCACAGGAGCAGGATCAATAATGGTAGCTTATCAAAGACCATCTTTCTGGAAGGAACTGAGCTGTTTTCTGAGTCAGGGAATGTATCACAATGCAGTGACCTTACATGAGAGAAGGTACATCTCCCATAATATCCCCATGGGAAAAACAGTAAACTGTGGACTAAGTAAGCAGAGTGACATGGACTGCTTGGGTTGTAATTGGGAACACACAAGCTGGATGTCAGTCCAATGGTGTACTCCAGGGGTCAATACTGGGGCAAATATTATTTAATATCTTCATTAATGCATGGAAAGAGTGCACCTTCAACAAGTCTGAAGGTGACACAAAAAAAGATGGGGCATCTGTCATTCAAGAAGAGGCTGAGAGAGCTGGGGCTGTTTAGCCTACAGAAGAGATGGCTCAGGGGATCTCATCAACGTGTATAAATACCTGATGTGGGGGCCTCCTTGTGCAGAGAAGGGACACAAAGATGATCACAGGGCTTGAGCATGCCTTTGAAAGGCTGAGAGCTGGGGTTGTTTGTCCTGGAGAAGGTTCGGGGAGACCTTATAGTATCTACAAGTACTTAAAGAGGGCCTACAAGAAAATTGGAGAGGGGCTTTTTCCAAGGGTGTGTAGTGATAGGATGAGGGGGAATGGCTTTAAACTGAATGGTTTAGATTAGTAGGTTTAGATTACACATGAGAAAGAAATCCTTTACTGTGAGGGTCATGAGGCTATGGAAAAGGTTGCCCAGAGAAGTTGTAGATGCCTCATCCGTGGAAGTGTTCAAGTTGAGGTTGGATGGGGTTTTGAGCAACCTGGTCTAGTGGAAGGTGTCCCTGCCCATTGCAGGAAGGTTGGAACTGATGGTCTTAAAGGTCCCTTCCAACCCAAACCATTTTAGGATTTTTTGTCTCTAACTACAGAAGGCAAAGCCAGACTTTTCTCTGACATCAAGTGACAGGATAAGAGTCAATGAGCCCAAACTGATATTTAGGAAATTACATGCAAATATAAAGTAGAATTGTTTTTTTCCTTTTGTAATGTGAGAGTGATTGAAGACTGGAACAGGCCGTCCAGAAAAGTGGAATCTCCATCCTTGACCATGTTCAAAACTCAATGGGGTACAGCCCCGAGCAACCTGCTGTAGGTGGCCCTGCTTTGAGGAGGGATATTGAACAAGACAGTCTCTAGAGGTGCCTTCCAAATGCAACAATTCTGTTATTTTGTGACTTTACATATGTAGTATATGTGAAAGAAAGATTAAAAATACAAAGGTGAACTTATAACTGAACCCACACATATCCCACTCTCAGCTACAGCTGACCTGTTGCCCAGTATAAGCTAAATTAATTGAAATATGCCATACTATGTTCACAAATTAGGATATTATTGCTGGAACAGTAATGAATGGTTATTAACTTTTACCCATGAGGTGCTCATGTTTCACCACTGTGTGGTCATACACTGTACAAATACAGTTGTAATATCCCTATCAGGATAGCTAGTTGGCTGTTCAAGCCAATCAGAGTGACTTAAGGCAACGTGTACTTAAAGCCTTGTTTAAACGTTATGGCCTGGACATGGTAAGCACACTCCCGCAGGTGGTGACACTAAATAAGCAGTATCAGTCACAGGGAGCTGATAGAGGATGGGTGTTCCTATTCTCCTGCTGGCACAGTTCCAGCTGGTGGCTTGACTATAACGTGGCTCTATCTTGCCATTCAAATGCACACCGCTCATTTAAAATTACTTTTTTTTTTTTTTTTTTTGCTAGCTGGCATAAGCAATGCTACCCCAAATCTTGGGAAGTGCTTAGGTTATAGAGGTGCAAGGGCTGAGATATATTTCAGCTATGCTTAGCATAGAAGCTCAGAAGCTGAAACAGAGCAGCCATATCTCATTTGCTCTCCCTCTCCATAAGGTGATTCCGACAGCTGTGAGAATGACCGACATGGAAGTGAGCTTAGGCAACGCGGTCTTTTTGCATCCAGCAGTTCCCTAGATCTAGCTGTACCCCTTGGAGATTCCCTGGGAGGCAGGGAATTCCCACATAGTGAAGGTGGTTTAATCTCTGTATGCCAAAAAAATGATGGGGAAATAGATAGAGATGGGAGTGTGATCTGAAAATAGACCACTGAACACTTAATGAGGAACCTTACATATATAAAAATGCACAAACTGGAGTTGCTGTGTCAAGTGTCTGTTAGGAGCCATTTCTGCTTTGAACATGTCTAAATGAGAAGAAGAAATGAGGTGTAATTTCTTGTTTTCTCTTGAAGGATCTGTAGCTAACCTGCTCTGGCTAGCTGAGTTTTCAGAGTTGAGAGCATTGAGTCATCATGAACTCCAGCAGGTTAGGGTTTCACTTCCTGCACTCATATTTTATATCATGCAGCTGCTGGAGCTGCAGACCAAACAGGCAGCTGGCATCAAGCTGCCTGCAGCTGACGGCCTCCTGCATTCTGCAGGTGTTACTGGGCAGAAATAACCAGCAACCAACTGGTAGCACCCACCTGCTTTCTGACATGGGTGGAGGGGATATAAATCAGCAGCAGAGGGGGAACGGGGGAAATGCCTGTCTTTGACTGAGTGTTGAGAAGATCTGATGTCTGCTGCTTTGGTGGGTTGGCTAGCAGTGCTGAATCCGAGTTGCCAATTCCGTACACAGTGCTGCTCCGTCCACTGGCTTGACGTTTTAAATGTCAGATATCTTATCAAAAAGTTAGAAAGCAAACTGAAGGTAATGAATAGCAGTCAGGTAGGTGATGTCAGTTACTTGGAGAGAGGCAGTTATTCAATTCTGTACTCACGTGGGTGCCATATGGCAAAAGACCACAGGCATGGGAGCCTGGAAGTAATATTATTACTGTTTTCATTAAAGGTTTATATGATAGGTGCTACTTTCATTTGTTTCATATGATGATTAAATAATAAACTGTAGACAGCTTTTAGGCTTCACCATCTGTTCTAACTCCCCATACTTTCTATTTTAAAATCCTAAAAAGTTAAAAATTATTTTCAGTTTTGGATGAGCTTCATGTGGACACTTGGACATTGCAAATGTCACACTTGTGTATGTGCAAAGCTGTTCTCTGTGGTTAGGAGTTGAGACCTTTGGTATGATCTCCTGTAAAATCTTTCTTTTTTTTTTCTCTTTTAGAAGATACTGAGTCTATGGGACAGTGGGTCCAACTAAGATGCCCTTCATTGTTTTGAGAGGTATTTGTTGTACTCAGGTTTCTTTTCTCCGTTGACCAATAAGATTGTCACACCTGTCTTTCCTTGCAAACTTCCTGGTTGATGTGTGCAATAGATCAGCATCTAGTTTGCTTGACTTTGTCTCTCAGGTAGCTGCTGTGCAGAACCAGTCCTGCTTTCTGCTCTTAACTGTCCTGGCTCAGCCCAAAAAATAAATAACATTCTTATAAATGGTTAATTAAAGGAGAGCAATCATAAAACCCTAAGAATTGATGTAAGCAGTAGCAAGCTGCATCTTGAACTATGAGACCATCCTTTTGGTAATTGACATTGCTATGTTAATGAAACTTGAGCATGAATGAATCATAATAACAAGAAGTTTCCAACTATCTCTTTGAGGCAGTCAGATTGGTTTTGAAGTAAAACCACCCCATTTTTTCTGCTAAATACGGAAAATGTAGGAATATAAAACTCCTAATGTGAGTAGCTCTACCTTTTAACTGTTTCAGTTGCAGGCTGTAAGAGTTTCTGAGAGGTGCCATATTGTTTGAATCTATCTGTATGAGCTTGGCCTTCTAGAACCTGTGGTGTGAAAATATCTTGTACTACACACGTTGTGAGGTGCTCCTGTGAAGTCAGCAGGGCCATTTGTTGCATGTGTATTTGTCTAGTAGAGCTTGAGTCTGCATGACTCACAGTCCTTTTAGTTCCTTTGGACCTGGAAAATGAGGAAAATAAGAGTTTAATTTAACAAGTCTTTTCCAGATAACTGACACATGCCTTGAAAGACTGAAGAGACTTAAAGGGGCACATGGTGTGATTCTTGGGGGTGTCCTGTTCACAGCCAGGAGTTGGAGTTTGATGACCCTTGTGGGTCCCTTCCAACACAGAATATTCTATGTTCATGTTAAAAGATTAAAGACGTTCCTTTAAGGGAAGGAGCGTTAAATTCACAGAAGTCTGGGAAAAATGAAACCAGTGCTTTGTGTTTACAGGTAATTTAAATGAAAAAGAAAAATTATTCCAGGAGTATTACTTTTACTGCACAATCATGAGGATTTCCTACTGTCACTAAAGTTGCTCACGTAAAGCATAATGACTCCTTTTTCTCTGCAGCATCTGATTCTGTTAGCAAGGTGAATCTGTTAGCAAGGACCCCTCCAGGAAAGTCAGAAGGGTTTTGCTTTCATGAGAGCACACCATGTTGCCATGTTTCTTTCCTGTTGCCTGTTTGGTGAGCAAGCAGTCCTTCTGTGAGCTCATCCAATGATCCAGTTCACACTAAGCAGAGAGACTTAACCTTCAAACTTCTATATCCAACTATCTCTTACATCTGTCTTACTGCATTTTCTAAAAATTTTAGATTAAAAACAAGCTCTGTTCTTGACCCCTTGTCAAAAGATCTGTTTTGTTTCAGGGTTTTTTTGTACAGGAGTGCTACTGTGGTGGTCTATTAGGGCACTTGAGTCTGAAAGCATCTCGGTTTTTACAGGTCAGCCCTTCTCAAGTGAATCTCAAACTGAATACCCTTTACTTTTTCTGACTGCACCAGCTAGTATGACAAATTCAACTCTTTTTGCAAGCTGGTTTATATAGAAACCAACCTTACTTGATAAAACGTTTTGGTACAAGTGGAAGATATGTCATGGTGAGAGCTGAATTCTGTACAGCCCTCTAGCCAGTTGCAGGACAATGCTGTTCTCCAGTTTGCTCGGTTTCATTGGATTTTGCCTGGTAACTGAGTTTCACCCAGGATGATTCGCAGAGCTGGCGAGCAGGAATCTGTAATAGCAGCAGCCCTGGGTGTTGGTTCTCTGCCCTGTGGTACCATAGCAATTTGGGAGTGGCTTTGTTTAATTAATAATCAAAATAGTCTACTTGCTGCTTTTAGTTTGACTAAGGAAGTGGAGAGAGAGCCTACCTGTGGCTTAACACAGTAATGAGGTTTAAATATTATGGCAGATAAATGGCAAAGACTTTGTTCTGTCCACAAAGGAAAATACCCTTTTCCTTTCTGTGTGTGTGTTCTTTGCAAGACAGTATTGCATTCTGAACGTGCTGGAGAGAGCATCCTAATGCAGGAATGCAGTTCTCAATCAGCAATTTTGACATGGCTAAAAGTTAATGCTGGGTTTGCTGTGCTGGTTAAACAATAGCTTGCACCTAAGTTGTACCAAGAGTATGACTGCAATTCTTCTAAGAGGAAGTGAACTGGATATAAAACTAAATGCAAATAAAGGCTCCACTCTACACTTTTGGGTCTTTTGTTATATTATTCTATGTTTTTAAGATCATGTTATCCTCCAGTTCATGCTAAGTCAGGAACTTAGCAAAGATTAATGAAAGACCCAGAAACATCTCTTTCCCCATTAGCTGAAGGTGCCAGTGTTGATATTTTGGAAAAGAAATGCATATTTGGAAGCTGTAATAATAACATAAATTCTTTGTTTTGGTGAAGGTACCCCCACCCTTTGGCCTATTCATTCACCCTGCAACTTCAAAATAACAATGGAGTCAGATTCAGCCACTTTTTTTCATTCATTCATTTTTCTTTTTCTTTTTTTTTTTTTTCCCCAGACTATCACAGAGGGATGGACACTATGATTTAGGCAAGCTTTTTGTAAGGGTTGACTGTAGATCCGGAGTTACTTATTGTCAACCAAATATTTTAAACCAAAAAATCCTACTCATAAAAAAACCCCACTCATAAAAAAACCCCAGTGAAGCTTTCCACTACTTACTTCACAGTATAGAGGTTCTGTCTGAAACATAACAGCTTTACAGTGGTATCACAAAAGTGTTTTGGGGAATACTCATATTTTTGTGCCTAATATTTGAGTGCTTGATCAAAGGCAGTTGTTTTTACTGTGTCGAATTTTCATTTTGGAAAAAAAATAACCTGGATATGAAAAATAAGAGTTTTTTAAAATTTCTCATTGAAGAAATAAAACTTGCTTAGAAAATGTAATTATTTTGGCTTCACTTCCCAAAATGGCATTGTGTTGTAGGGAATTGCCTGTGCTGCCTCTGCTTGTGGAGATCCAGTAAGAACCGAGAGTATGAAGAACTCTGTGTGAAGAATTCTTTAAGTGAAGGCATGAATCAGTTACAAAGTCTATGTTTTAGAAAGGATTTAACCAGTTGAACAGTCTAGTGGAAGATTGGTTAGGTGAAATAGGTTAAGTCAGCTGGTAGGGTAAAATATGGCATGACAGATGAAATTTGTAGTTTTCCACAAGAATCTCCCACCTTTGGTAGAAAATCAGATAGCCGAATTTTGCCTTGGGGAGCAAAATCAAGAATTCAAGTGCCCCTTGCAGCTTAGTGAGTCTTTTGAAAATGTTAGAGCAGCAGATTCAAATTTTGAAATTGTTATTTACTCAACCTACAACTCCAGGATAAAATGTCACTGAAATTTGAGCAATTTTGGACCCAAGACTTGGATGCAAAACCCAGTTTTGCATGTTGTGCCTACTATTACTGAATTTACTCGGGACTTTCTACTAGGTCACACTCATGTTCTTGTTGATTAGAAACACTTTGTTAAATATGGGTTAGTTGTTTAGCTCTGCACAATGACTACAGCTTTTACCATTCGGAAGGAGTTTGTTTTGGACGTGAACCTGGGTCATTCTAGAGTTCTTATGGGGCATCTCAATATGACATCTAAACCTTGAGTCCAGTTTTTCTTAGTACCTCTACTACTTATGTCTCCAAAGAGGACATCAAATAATGAACAACTGTAAATCTGTAAAATTTTTCACTTAAATCAAATCAGTTATGGAACTGTTACTATTACAATAACAAAAAGTGAAGTAATATGAATGGAGATGTGAGAGCACAGGGTGCTTGTGAGGTTGATGGTGTCTCCCGTGCCAGAGATACCAGAGCAGAGTGATGTTGTAAGTACACACATCAGTGAAGGAAATGGCAGGTCACAGCATAGCTACGTGGATGTTTGGAAAAGCTTTTCCTTTTGAGTGGTAAATCTTGGCTTATCTGATATATAATACTGTGTGATACTTTAATCCCCAAAGGAATAAAATTGGCCTGTACACCACTGAGGTTCTCTGGGGGACAGAAGTGATCATACCATCATTTTTACAGGTGGAATGTACTGGCCTCATCATTGTGGGTGATCAGTTAACTATTTAGCAGGTGCCTTCATTTCTATACTGTCCCTTTCAGTCAGTGGAGAACTTCCCCTTTCTTCTTGGGTGAGCTTTGCTATGTTGCTGAGTAACCCTTCCTTGCCAGGACTATATAAAGAATTTCACTTCCACCAGACATGGTTTTGAGGCTAAGCTGTCTGAGGTATAGCCTGTGTGTCAGTATGGCCTGTGTGTCATATGTTAATGCTCAGTTGTGTCCTGGTTCCTGTCCACTTCCTGCAGACTGTCTTTGAACTGAGGCACCAGCTTAGAGTGAGATCTCAGCCTAATCCCTGAATAACCTGTGGGCATGATAATGCATGTGTATATATATATATATATATATATATATATGTGATTGTAACTTCTAGTTTAAAAAAAAACATGGCAGGGCAACTTTTTTGTTACCTGACTCAAGTTTTTTTAATTAATTCCTTCATCTTTCATTTCTCCCAATTATACTGATGTAAAGATTTAATAACCTTTGAAACATAGTCTCTGTAGCACATAATATGGAAATATAACTCCATATAGTGCAAGGGTGGAGCAGGCATGTGTTCAGGCATCCTGAACAGGATATGCTGGTAGAAGTGTCCTGGAACTACCTTTCTCTTAATTCCTGCATTTAGCTCACTTGCAAAGCTAATTGGATATAGTTTCTTCATGTAAGCAGAAGCTTGGCTTGTATTTCTACTTTGTACAATGACTAATCTCTTCCAATCTATATATGTTTAATCAGGAGATGACCTAGGTCAGATAATAGGTCTGCTGCAAATGCTGTTCTACTTGCAGCATGTTGTGCTAAGCAACAGCAAATCTGTTGAGAATTCTTGTAATGCAAATCCCTTTCAAAACACTTTTACTGATGGAGAGAAAACGTGTCAGATTGTGAGTGGCTGCCTCCTTAGTGACTTGATGTTTTCAAGAACAGTTTCAGGGATTAAATATACCCATGCTATATTTATCCATGACCGTTTCCATTTCTCAAGCTGCTACTAATTCAAGAACTTCCTTTACTATTAAGGAATTATTTATAGGCTGGATAGTTTTAAATAATTTGTCCTAGATCTCAGACCTATCCTAGATCTTGTGTACTTTTATTCCTCATCTTTCCTGTGTCTATAAATACAAATCTCCCTATATCATTCGAATCTGATCTACAGATTTCAAATTGCTGTGTCTGTCTCTCAAATCTATATTTTTAAAACATCTGTCTATGTATGACTATATACATGTAGACCCCAGAAAGGACGAGGGGTCTTATTGAAGCAGTGATGCAGAAGGCCTCTTTTTCAGTTAGTTTTTGGGATCAGGAAACAAGCTTTTTTGCATGGCCATTTAAAACCTTAGATATCCATTAAGACCGCTGCTTGCTAGTGCAAAACTGAAAAGCCCCATGTACTTTTCTGCTTGTTTTGTGAAGTGTGACATTAAGAGTATCCATCAGAGGGTCTTTCCATCATGGTCAACAGGCAGCCCTGTTCCTCTAAAGGTGAATCTATTCCAAACTAGCAAGTCATGCCTGGTAACGGGGACTGTCAAGTTGGATGAATCTGCCCACTGACAAAGGACACACTGTCTCATTATGGTGCTTAGTGTGATGTCCATGTTGTGGTTTGTGCTCTGTGAGATCACTGCTTCTCTGATGGAGATGGCAGGGGGTCGGCTCTGCCAGCCCAGGCTGAGGAGTGCCTCAATGCTGGCTCTAATTGTATTCCTGTGGTGAGGAGCTCAGAAATGAGACACTAAGCTGCTGCACTGGGGGGAGTATCGGGAGATTTTTCATGTGGTAGCCTGTTCAACAATGCCCCTAAATAGACCCACGCAGGGGGATGGCTGTCATTCTGACCCAGGCTATTTGTTTCCTTCTTGCCTGATTATTGAAGATTGATATTCTGCCTCCTTGCCCTAGTAATATTCTGGGCTTGAAGAAGCATAGGAAATAGCGTATTCTATCAAATAAAGTGGTAGGGAATGATTCTTGTATGCTTGATCATTCTTGTCACACTGTTTGACCACTCTTTTGTGTTGTAAATGTGCAGTAAAACCTTTGATCCCTGAGCTGGTCACATTAAGTTCACTGCTGAGGGTGAGGCCCTGCTGTGCATTCAGTGAAGGTTTTGTATCTGTGGAAAAGAATTAAGGGACACGGACTGCTCTGTGCAAACCAACCTGGAAGAATAGATGTGTTCTGGAATTAAGTTTAAGCTGTGCCTCTGCAGAGGGAGTGGCATCGCTGTGCAGGCTGACTGCTGCTGCAGCTGAACACAGCTTTGCCTTGCCCTGTTTGCCTAGCTGGGTGGATGCTGGGGACATGGAGAAAGTGGATAGGAGCTTGGACTGGTTTGCCTGCCATGCACAGGATCCTCGATAAAACACAGGAGTCATCATGCTGTGAAAAGGGGAGAAACATGCCCTGTGCTTTCTGTGTCAAAAAAGGGAGGGTGTGATGGTCACTGATAGCTCTTCCTGGCTGGATGCACCTCTGCTGGAGGAGGAAGTGAAGAATTAGGGCGGTGATACACACACTCATCCTGTGAACTTCCTGTAGTGTAGGAAAGGATGCTGTTATCTCCAACAAGGCCTCTCACAAACCCTGTGGGAACAGTTGCAGCCACTCCTTACTTGAGTAACCTTGAGTGATTGCTTAGTGCAGTCCATGGTGAATAGCTGCATTGTGATGGGCCTGGCTCACTTCTGTTCTCCCAGGTGTTTCAGAAAGAAGAATCTAAATGAAGATAAATAGAATCAGTAATATAATAAACCAAACAATGAGAAAGAAGAGTTGAGCGGCAATCAAAACTCTGTGCAGGGACTGGAAGTTTGCTGTCATGGATACGTGCCCATTTCTGGGTTATTTTAATTGTGCAGCTGACTTTATAATTCAGAAAAAGACAAAGTGCTGTTTTAGTGGAAAAAACCCCCTATCATACCTATTGTTTTACTTAAAAATAAACCTGTTAGTTATAGCAGTTTTTCTCTGATTGTGAAAATTCCTTTGACTTATGAATATTACTTAGATGATGATAGAATAGTTTTCTAGTAACTTTTGAGAAAAATCAGCTGCAGAGGTATTTTCTTATTTATATCCCTTGCTGTAGAAGCTGCCACTCTTACCTTCTTTGATTAATTTACCAGCTCAATTAATCCAGATGACCTTCCTTAGGTCATGCTTATAATTCCTTTTCTTCTTCATTCTGAGAAGGACCAAGACATAGGCACAACTTGCTTATGTAAGGAAGCTGCATGGTCTGGTGATATGAGAGAGAGAAATGTGTAATCACTGTAAATGGGAAAGCCAGATTCTTGAGCTCCTTCCTTAGCAAATCCATGCTGGAAAATGGCAGCTTAAAATAACTCAGAGCAGCATCTTTGATGCTAAGAATTTATTTTTTTACTTCCCAGGTATAAACTGCATGGAGAAAAGAACCTAAAAAGGGCATATTTTGCATGTTGCTTTTTAATACTAATGATAAATTTTTTTCCCTGTCACTCCATCTTTTGTTGAGTAGGACAAGACTATAGGTTGCAGTATTTCTTTTAAATATCTGTCAGTGATGACTCCCTCCCATGGGCAGCCACTGACAGCTGACTCATGCTTCTCTCCTAGAGAACAACAGCCTCAAGTCTTTAGTTCCTGGCTTCATTTTGGCTCAAGTTCAGGAAAATATAAGATATACAGAGGAATTTTTCAGTGAATAGCTTATCCTTTCTTTCTCCACTGTTGTTCAAATTTAGCCCTACTTTTGACTTGCTTTCTCTCATGTTTTTCCTCTTAAATCAAGAGAGGATAAAAATTTTGCACAGACAAGGTAACAATGACCAGGAGAATTGAGATGCACGTGTGCTTTTAAAAAACAAATTAAAGAAATTTATCACTGTCATGTTTCTTAGTATGAAATGTTTTGCAGTAAATTAACTCATGGTTTAGTAGCATGGATTGCTAAATTATCATGCCCAACTATATTCTCTCTTGCTCTCTTATCCAAATAATGAGTTGAAATATAAAGAAGAATTTTAGGTCCATGAGGTATAAGTGGTTTTGTCAACATGAAAAAGAAAAAACACAGCTGTAGAAAGAGAATAGATTTTTCAAGTTTAATGTGTAGAATGGCTACACTTATGTAAGTTACTTATACAAGTCACCACTTATTTTCATGAATTTGAACCTAAAATTAACAAAGAAATCTGTACTTTCATTCAGCTTCTACTTTTGCCTAGCATTGTGATTTCAACAGTGTAAAAGCCGTCCTTTTTATTTTAAACAAGCTAATTTCTATCTTCTGTTCTACTTTGGTTTCACAAAGTCTAGCTTATATAGGAGATAAATTTGAAATTTTTCTGTAATCATTGCACAGTAATGCCTTGGTAACTGTGTGGATAATTAGAGATATGTTTTGTTGCCTGAAGAGGTGCATAGAGGAGTGATTAATGCTAACATATACCAGGAGGAGGCAGCCTTTCTATATAAAGATTTTATAAGGAGATTATAACCACTCTGACAATTTAACTGCAGAAATACATGACAACGTGTTTGATGTTTCATACAGTAAGTTTGTATCCTCCTTACATTATAAAATTAGTCATCTACCACCCATTAAAGAAGAGATATGTTACAAGTATGCACCTAAATTGTATGAAATTACTTGATGTATAGGCAAATCACACGGAGAGTGATAAGTCTTCATGGTGCCTGTGCACACCCACCTTCAGGTAAAAGTGGGGAATTTAGGAATCTGTTCTAATCCAAGCACTTCATGCTAACACTTACTCTGATTTTGCAGTAATATTGCCAACATAAGAGAAAAGAACTTGTAAGGAAATCACTAGACTTGGTTGGAAAGTAGCTGCACACTGAAGGCCAAGGTTCTGCTCTGAGACAATTGTTGTTCTCTAAATAGAAGTTAGCTTCATATTTGGCAGATCCAGTGCCAACCCCTCACTCCTCCTGCAGCTTGCCTTGTGCTGTAGTGGATACTCTGCCTTCAAAACATAAGCCTCGCCCCTTAGTTTGGACAAGGCCAACTAGCGTTTAGCTACTTGTTAAATGTCAGATAAGGATTATGATTGTTGTTTAGTCATGTGTAAAAATGATCCAAGAAGAACAATAATAGCAGCTACCGTAGCTTCCCTTCATCAAGGCAGAGCCAGTATTGTCTACTGGGAAAAGTGCATTTCACTTGTGCATTAATCACTTACCTGAATTACCCTGTGTGAGGTATAATGGCCAAAAAGTGGAAATGTGTTCATGTCAGCTATAAGTTCTATGGTTGGGACCAAGTTCTGTCCCCCCCCCCCCCTCCACAACTTCCCACCATGGAATCATAGAATGGTTTGAATTGGAAGGGACCTTAAAGATCATCCAGTTCCAAGTCCCCAGCCATGGTCAAGTACACTTTCCACTAGTCCAGGTTGCCCAGAGGCCCAACCAGCCTGGCCTTGAACACTTCCATTGGAGCCCTAATAAGCTCAGCAATTGCATGCAGACCTCTAATTCCTCCTGTTTGTTCCCCATGCCATGTGCATCAATGGAGAGGCAGTTTCAGAGAGACACTCAGTTGTTCTGGTTACCTACAAAAGGCATGGAAGCCGTAATCATGCCACCTGTCTTTCCCCCACCCCTGCATCAGCAGGCAAAGCAATCTACACTTCCATAAATGAAATACCCTTAGGAGCACACTTTTTATTCCAGATTTTGCAAGTGTATCCAATGCATTCAGAAATTGTGCATACAAATAGATGAGGGTTTTTTTATTTTTCCCTGTGCTGTTTTAAATTATAATAATTACTTTTATGGCAGATTTTAGTTGGTTTTCAACTTTGCTGTTTCAAAATGTGTTTCAGCCTCACATCTTTCTGGCAACTTGACCCTGTAGTCTCTATGTAGTTTGAATATTTCTATGATACATCAGCATGCCACCACAAATGTATTAAGTCTATATGACTGACATATACACATTGTGTAATGCCAGAGTATTTACTGGCACTGGCAATACTTGCTGTTGTCAAACTTGGACCCACGGTTTCTTCTTTAAATGAATTTTAACTTTACCTGGAGACATGGTAGCTACTAAAAACTTCTACCATCTAGCCCTGTGGAATTATGTTTACCACAAATATTTTGGGAATCTACTCTTTCTCAAAGATGTTGATACTACTGGTTTTATTGCTCAGCAGGCCATGTTATGAAACTATATAGCAGGAAGAATTTTCTTTAGCTTTCTTGGTGAGTCATCCTCTCTCTCGAAGGACACGTATCCTTTGATTTGTTTCACTGCAGGAAGGAAAGGCTTTAAGGTTTATGTGTCGGTTACAAAGCTGTGGATGCTCTCTTTTATTTTCCTCAGCACATTTCCTATTCCCTCTTAATTTCAAGAATTCAGATGACAAATTGAACACATTTAACAGTCAGGAAGAGGCAGTGCTAATTAGTTTCTGCTTATTTTATTCCATATTAGCTGGATAAATGCACCTTCAGTTCCTTGTCTGGTCCCATGCTTTTTGTGTGACCTTAACCTGCCTATGTTTTAGATTATTCTGTATAAAAATATGTATGAAATGCTTAGTATAAAATCTAAGCATCCTTAGCTCCTGTGACTCTCTTTAGGGTGAGTAACCAAAGAGCTGTTGGTCTCTTTAATGCTACTTCTGTATTGTAGGGAACCTTCAGGCAGCACACCTGCCACTGGATACAGCTTTGCCTGATGCTTAAGGTGTTTGGTCCTTTGTGCTTCAGAAGTGCCCCATAGCTGTACCTAGGGCTGTACAAGCTCAGCTCACCGTCTGTGTAGACAATACATTTGGTCAGGGAGGGCAGCCTCGAGATATCCCCTGTTGTCATAGTCGCTGGTGTTAATATAGTGGATACCACATAAACACCTAAGAGAGGTTCGTAAGTGCAACATTTGCACTGTTGCCTTCTAGAAATAGCATATGAAATAATACTTACTCATTTAAAATTTTCTGTGAGATATCAACAAAGATGTTTCTTGGCTTTTATAAACAACAACCAATCAAACTCTAAAGGTTTCTTTCTCTTTAATGGAATTGTTCCACATCCCATATCTTTAGTCAAAGAATGCAGGACAGCCCATAATACGTTTTCACTGGAGTATGACTCCCCATGTATTCATTTGTTTGGTAGGTAAATAAGAAAGGGCGTTTTTCCAAGGAAGGAAAGATTAAGTCTCCAGGCCCAGGATAACTGCTGCTCTGAATCTTTGAATTCCCTTTTTGGAATTCATTATGGGATTTAGGAATTTTCGTCTTTTCTTCTGTCAAGGTCGAGAGTAAATGAATTAATGAGAACCAAGCCATTGAGGGAATATTTTTTCCAATTAGAGCAAAAATCCTTCTCAGTGGGAATGTACGTGTGAAAGTACTTGGTAACAGTAACGTCTATTGGAGGTGGAGTTGTCTTCCAAGTGAAGTAGTGAAGGTCTTTGAAGATGTGAACTTTTGTTCCACTCTTATGGTGCTCTGTTAGAAATGCTCAAGAGCTGTTTAAAATCACAGGCACACCTGCTTGTAGGCTTGATGCAAAAAAAAAAAGAAAAAACCTTAGCAGAGCAAGGCTCCTGTTCTTTTCATCCTGTATAATAATCCTCACCTTAGGGTGTACCTTCTTCTCCACGCAGTTCCTGTCCTCTTCCCTGTATGTGAACAGAAGCAATGAAGCCAGTGGTTTGTATATATCTGTGAACTCGTTTCTCTGCATCTGGCTGAATGCTAAATAACAGGGTGGGTTCATGTGTGCCAACCTTTTACTAACACTCACTAGAGAACATGTAGCCAGGGTGTGCAAAGTAGTAAGGAGTGATACCTCAGAAAGGTAACAGAAGACACAGTGGGTCTTTTTGAAGTACTTCTAGGCTCTTTCCTGAAGGAATGACAAGTCTAAGCACCAGAACACCCCATGAGGAGTGTTGTCACATGAGTGTTATAACCTTGAAAAATTATTGTATATGGTATCTTTTCTCATCCTCACAATCATACTTAGACGTGTACAAAGGGTGACTTGATGAATGTCTACTTAAGAACAGCTGGAGTTGGAATTATCGGGAAATGTCAAAATATGACAGCATGTGCTAAAGGATGACTCCGCTGTATTTGGGTTCTTTCATATTATGCAAAGGTAGGAGAAGTTGTTTTTGTGTCTTACCTTATTCTGAAGAGATCAGCAAATATCTGATACCTCCTAAGAGAAAACAGCCTGCTGAAAGATTCACTTCTACTGACTAATGGGTCAGTTACTTTACAATACAAGGTAGCAACCAAAGATGGCAAATGATGAACATGAGAACCTTGAGCATCAAAAAACATAATAAATATATAGACTGCAAATTCTGTAGATTTTCTGATGAAAAAGTAAATGTTCCTCCCCTTCTGATTGGTGGTTTTGGTCTTTTTAATTGCCACAGACTATTTATTTCCACCTGAATCATACTGTAGATCTGTACATCCATTTGAACAAAGGAACAAACAAAAGGAAGCAGATCAATGACTTGGCTGATCCTGTGGAGGACACCTCAGCATTTGGAAATTTCTCTGTGTCAGCTTTTGGCAAGAACATGTGTAGTACATGAAACAAGCCAAATTATATCAGTTTCACTCTGCAAGATCAAGTTACTTTTGCATTTTAAGTGCTGAGGTGTCCCACAGTCTCTCACCTCCATGGTACACAAAGGTATGGTGCCTTTTCTTTTGTTCTGGTCAAGTGCAAATATTTGCACACGGGAAAATGTTTTAGCTCTGCAGACCAATAGATCAGCCATCTGTCTGGAAAAGGCAACGCCTTTCTGAGCTGAGACGGATACATAGGGGAGGATCCTGTTCTGTGAGTTCTCAGATTCCTGTGCCTCACCTCACTGACGTTAAGGCCACGTTTGTTTGACTGCTCTTGGTCTGATTACAACAGATAAGTCCAGACAGTAAAGTAGACACGGATATGTGAACAAGTGGCAATAAAATTTGCTTCCCAGAATGTGTCATGTTCATAGTAAAGGCAGAACTCAGAGAAGTCTTTTTGTGTAAAACATGTACAACCACAGGTGATGCTGTATTATGCTCATGTTAATATTAGCATCCAACATATAGAATACGGGATGTGAATTCTGTAAAAGCACACAGTCTACACAGGTAGGTTTTCTCAGCTATTGGTCCTTATACCGTGACTGAATTTATTCAGTGTAAAACAGCTTCTGCTCTCCCATCCATGTTTTCAGTCTGATTTTCTCCTCCTTCAGCTCTAACACAAACAGTGGAGGTTAAACAAACCTGGTTGGTTTAGTTTCAGATAACCAAGGAACAAAAGAAACTGTTTCCAACTCTTTCTTAAGAAAAAGGGAAGTAAAGAATATAAATAAAAATCTGCCCACTAATGTTGTGTATAAATCTGTGTGGCATGCAAGCAGACAGAATGACAAGAGAGAGTAGCGTATCATGCCATTTATTATGCCATTTATTTCAGAAGAAAAAAAGGGGAAAAGAATTGTGCAGGTTACAGACTTATTATCTTCTCCTGAAGCAATGGGACTTTAATCTGAGATCTGAGTGTCTGTTTCATCAAGAGAAATATTACCTGGCAAAACAGTCTTCAAAGAGGAGAGGAGAAGACAGAAATATAGTCACAGCTCTAAAATTAAGGATGAATGTTGAACGAAGCTGTGAATAAAAAGCACGTGTGCAACATACAGGGTGTTTTTTACCTGAATATCTAGCTCCACCAAAAGGACTCTATCTGAATCTTTAAGAATCACAAAGATTTAGTCTCATTTTGGAAGGCTGAGAATGGATTTCAGCCTGCTACCTATGGGCATTTCAGAAAGGAAAGAAGAGAGCGAAATCCCCTTTAGCTACTTAGCAAAGAGATTTCATATGACAGCGGTTCTTATATGCCCATGACATCTCTGGAAAGTGGCTGCTCTCTGCTTGAATGAGTGGTTTGTTAAAACTGTTACAAACTTCTATTTCAGTAGAAAATATTGTTCTAGATTATAGTTATAATCACTATCAATAATACCTTTGGAAATTCATCCAGATTTTCTTCAAATGTTAAAATAACGTGCACTGCAGTGTAGATCTAAAGACTAACATGTTCAACAGTGAAGTTGGTGATCAATGTATTATTCTGAAAATGTAGTTATTTATTTAATTCACACAGTTTATTTCCTGTCTGCTGACTCAATAGCAAATGTCAAAAATAAGCAAAAGAACAGAAACCTTTTAGGCCCAGGGCTTGCATTACTTGTTTCTTCCACAATCCCAATAAGTGGTAATTCTACCATTTATTTTCTCCCCGGTGGCCTAGCGGTTAAGATGCTGGTCTCTCAGCACCAAGGCCACAGGTTCTAATCCTGGGTCCCCCGGGTAGATGGAGCTCGTCAGCCCCTAAGGCCATCCATCTAAGAGAAGGTCACTCGAAACAAAC
>JAWWLV010000088.1:29228611-29256034 GCA_035041135.1 Platyrinchus mystaceus
CTAAAAAATCCATTGCGCAGGCTTGAAAGGTAAAAACACCTTTCCCAGATCTTCGCTCGCGAAGACTGGCCATTTACATTTTCTCTTACAGCACTGAGGTAAGACAGACTAAGGAGTTTAGCTTTCCTGAGCCCAAGCAAGTTCTGGATTGTGGTCCTGTATCACAGATTTTTTGGGATTCCAGCTGTGTGGATTCTTAACAGGCATCTCTTTGCTTATGAATGGATCCAATTTTAAACTGGATTTGAAGAAGGAAGGGGATAAAACCATGTTCACTAGAGATAAGCCTGGTAGTGGCACACAGATGTTTGAGGGACAGCATGCTAGTGAGGTCCTTTGGTCTGCCCTCTCAGTGGAGGTGGGGGATGGAGATCCATGCAGCAGCAAAGACACAAGGGTTTTTGATGTGTTAGAAAACATGGAAGTGCCTGAGAAAGGCCATGTAGGAATTAGGGCTTCTCCTGCAAAAATGCGGCAGGATCAGTAGCCCAACTGAGATGCGTCTACACAACACACGCAGCATTGGCAATAAATAGAGCTGGAAGACTGTGAAGAAGGAAAAGCATAGTGTAGGTTGCCACCATGGAAACATGTGGCATGACTTGCACAAGTAGAGTGCTGCAATACATGGCTATAAGCTCTTCAAAAGGGACAGGCGAGGAAGGAGAGGTGGTGGGGGAGCCCTGTTTTTTGGGGAGTTTTTTGATTGTCTAGAGCTTGATGATGTTGATGATAGGGTTGAGTGTTTATTGGTGAGAATCGATGGGAAGGCCAGCAAGGCAAATTTGTGTCCAGAGAAGGGCAACAAAGCTGGTGAAGGATCTGGAGCACTAGTGTCATGAGGAGCAGCTGGGGTACTGGGGTTGTTTAGCCTGGAGAAAAGGAGGCTGAGTGTCTGTCATGGCTACCCTGTGTCGTCTCTGGCAGCTAGCTCTCATCCCTTTCTCCTGAATATCGCTGGTATGCCTGAAAGAGCAATGCCTACAGACTGGGAAATGTTTCCAAATCTGGAATAGGTAAAGAGAAAAATGAGTAGAGCTAAACACATACCAAAGGATTGTGATTTCCAGTTTAATTTTACTTCTAGCATTTTCCCTACAGGTTAAAAAAAATCATTTAACTTATTATTAAGATATTATTATTAATGACTAATACAATAATTCTTTTCATGTACAGGTAATTTATCACCACTCTGTTGGAATATACACTTATATCCAAATTTTAAGTAATTCTGAAGACATAGATAGGTGCAATATAACTAATTCATGACAAGTAACCAGTAGGTATTATAAATTAGCAAAGCTGTGCTGCAGGGGTCCTTCCTTCATCTTTTATGTGTATATTCAGGCAGCACCCTAGGAAATGGCAGGTAGCACAAATGACACCGGTGTTTTGCATCTTCTATCAGAAGAGCTTTCTTGTCTGATTTGACACCAAAGTTTATTTTCTTTTAATGAGAAATAAGTATATAAAGCAGAGGTACACCAACAACTAACAAGCGTCTTGCAATAAAAATTAGAATGAGGAGCCAACATGCAGCTATTCATTTATGTAGTAAATTGCAAATAGAGATCAAAAAGATTGTTTATAATTCCTGGTCAGAAGTCATACCTGACTTAATAGAGTCAGAATTGGATTGATAAAATACAGCTCAAAGTTGCTGAACCTTAAACCATCACTTTCAGTTATTCAGATAACTAATTTCAAAGTGTTTAATATATTTCTCCTCTTGTTTTGCAAATGGCTATGATAGTCTTTCTGTATTTGTTCTCCAAATTGTTCTTAAGAAATCTGATATACCAAACTGCTTGGTAAGAGTTCAAAATTCTAGTAGAGACAGAGGTGCAGTTTCACCTCGTAGAGGTTATGGTAATTTCACTGTTGCTGGTTACAGTTCAGTCTGAATGAGGCGTAGTGCTTTCTTCATGTTCTCTATTACTGAAAGAAAATTAAATAAGAACTGTAAAAATGTATTAAAAGTGCATTTGTACAATTAAAAAAACCCCTTCCTACTTTGATTTAGTAAATTGTTCACATTGAAATTAATTTATGGTCACACATTATATTTTAGAGCTTTCTATTGTGAAAATTCTAGCATTGTTACTAAAGCAGAAGGTAAAAAGTTTAATGAATCCGAATGTTTAGTTTAAAGGGATTTGACAAGGCTCCTTTCAACTCCCTCCTTTCTCAACAGCAAGCCTGGTAATCAGATGTGATGTGCATATTTGTGGTGAGAAATAGCACTGGTGTCAGATAGATGGTACAGAGGACTGGCTGAACCTGAAAAATCACATTCCTTTCTGAAATATGTGTGTTAGGTCGTACCGAGGTGAGCACCAGCATTTCTTTACTGAGTCTCTCCCACCACTGGCTATTTTTATTGTGCAGTTGGATACTTTTGAGTGTCCAGGTATGACTTTTACAAGTAAAACTTTCACTGTTCTTCAGCAAACTGCTCAGATCTTGATCCTGAAAGTTCTCACCCATGATCTTTCAATTTTTCTTACCTGAGTAGTCCCAAAAAATTCAACGGGACAATAGGTGTGATTGTTTTGCTTGAACAGGTTAGACCATTATAATTTATTGCAAGTGCTCACACACATTATTTATTCTTTACTTTGAGATCCTACTGCATTCTCACGCACAAATGATTGGGATGGGGTATCTGGCTGCTTACAATGTGAAATGCAAACACAACAAAGGGGGCACTTACAGAATGGTATGTCTTGTGGTTCATACGTGTAAAGCCGGTTGGAGTATCTTCCTGTGATATCAGCTCGTACTGTGAGAGATGGGTCTGAAAAAGTAATCGTGTGACCCACTGCCTTCCATTCCCACAACAGCAGCAGGTGACAGTGTGGCACTGCTTTGTCAGCCCTGTCTCTGATTTCATCAACGAGGCAATTACCAGGCTGTTACGCTCTGTTCCAGCCAACTGCTCTTTACTTGGAGAAATCCTGAACAAAAGCTTATGTTCATTTTTGTATTATGCAGCTATTTTTAAGTGCTAGGTTATACATGCATTTCATCCATAATTCAAGGAAAATATCCTGTTTCACAAATCCTGGGTCTACATCAGGAGTGACTGGATACATACACAGTGAGGGTCATGCATCCCTAATGCAATATTAGCATGACCTACCTAGAGACTTCAGAATGAAAATCTTGTGATTCTTAACATTCCCAGCATGGGAACAGGTTATTGTGGACATATCTTCTTCCAGTTTCCCTTACAAGCTTTTTTGGTAATTAACTGACTCCTGTAACTGCACTGCTCTCTGTCTGAGTGTGGTCTTCATCTCACTGAACTTTGGCTGCCACCAAAGAGCTAGTCACTCTAGGTTCCCTGTACAATCAGTGAAAATGAACAGGCACTCTGGGGCATAATTAATTTGATCCATTCCAGAAGTCTGCTTTACAATGGGATAAATCGTTCCTTAGATGCCACTGACTATTGATTTATTCCATGGTAATATCCACACTTTAGACATCTACATTCCATCGGAAATTTGACTTTTTCAGTAAACTTTGTCTTGCAACAGCACTAGCAAGAATTACAGTGAGCAAAAGCCCAGATGTTAATAGATTTTTAAACATCTTGTCCCCAGGTCAAAATTAGGTACCCTCTAGAACACATCTCTAATTTAAGGAAGTTTACAAGGGTCAAAGTATGCAACAGAGGCAGTGAGCTGTTTACCTTTTGCAAAATGAATCATTCTGATGTCCCCAAAGGAGAACACTGGCATAATTCAGATATCACACCCTTGAAGATATATAAATATTGTACATACCTACAAACATGATTCGAGGCACGTATTGTCCATCAGGTGACAGGTTTTTATCTGTGGTTTCATGCTGGTAGAAAAATTAAAGCTCTTTATTAAAATGTTTCTGTAAATTTTGCTGAGTAGTACCACCTGTGAATAACCTTGTACCAGAGGACAAAACTGGATAGGTATTACTTGTGTGTGAATATACATGCACAAGTGCCTCTACTTATATAACTAAAATGCCAGAGATATTAGCTAAAATGACATGAAAAAGCAAGACAGAGAAAACACAGACCATAAAAAGACACCAGTCAAATCGCCCCAAGCCCTTCATACCATGAGATTCAGCATAACAAAGTCATTTTGGGCCATTTCCTGTATTTCTTCATTTTCTGCAAAAGCTTTCTTCAGTGCTAGAAAAGACAGAACAAACTTTGAAGTCCATCTCATACTCTGCCTTTCCATCTGCATTTGGGCACCATATTGGCCAGAGACTGGCCACTTTGTTCCTGTCTCTGCTGATTCACATTCCTGAGGAGACACTTAAGGGCTCTATCACTGCTTTTTGGGGTTTTTTGACCCATGGCAGTACAACCTCCCGGCTGCAAAAATAGAAGCTCTCTTCTGTTATTTATGAAGCCTGTCATCTCAATGGATACCATGTCTTGGCTTGACAAAAGTGCATTATTCTCAGAAAATTCTTGTTAGATCAATTTCAGCAGCCCTATCCTCGCCTCCTTCTTTAGTTACCAGTTCAGGAGATCCAAAAAATATTAAATCTGTTCAATGAGTCAGTAGCAAATCTGTGCATCTTAATTTAAACTGATGAGTGCTGCATTTGGGATAGCAGTACAGCAGCTCTGAGTATTATTCATGTTCTTTATTGGGTAGTTTCATAGTGGAGTTTTTGTAAATAACAGTAATAAATTCTTTGAGTTTCAGATACATTTTCATTTGCCTGTTTCTTTAAATAATTTTCATTAAGTGCAAGGTAAATATATAGGTACGTTCAGTTTCTTATAAAAATATTCACAACATTTTAACACACAAAAAATCAAAATTACCTTGGCAGTATTGACAGTCTTCCAAATGATGAATTACCATCAGTGGCTTGTTACTTTATTAATAATAATAAAAGATATAGTTAGATGATTTGACAAGAATGCAAATGGGTGATTTTACTAGCAGACTGAAAAAGGCAAGTTGTGTTTAATCTTATGTTACCCCACAGTAAAACCATACAGACATTCTGTAAAGTATTACAGGCATTTTTGAGCAAGGGAGAGGAGCATAAACACTTAATAAAAGAGAAATAGAAAAACAGAGTTTCGACATCTAAATAGGTTGTCTATAATAAGAGATTCTAGAAGAAAGAAACAACAGTTCCTTCATCATTTCATTCCCAGGTAGTAATTAATCAAACTGAAGAGCTATTTAATGTTGCTTACTTATGAAGTTCTCCCTGATTAACAAAATAAAAATAATCTGTATGAACAGGAATAAAAAAATTGTTATAAGATTTGGTTTATCATCAAATAATTTCCTTGAAAATTTTCATGTGCTCTAAGCTTTCTTGAACAGGTAAACAGTATATTATTTTTTTTTTCTGTAAATATTTCACTAAAGTATCAAAATTTTATATTTTGGATGTCAGGACAAAAAAAAACCTCTGCATTTTCTCCTGTATTTTTTTTAAACTGTATTTACTGTTCAGCAAATCAGTTACTAATCCTTGGTCTGCTATCACTGTCAAGAGTTGTTAGTTTCTAGCCATTTTCAGCTAGGATACATAATATCAATTGTCTTTTATTTTAAAAATAATTTGCCTTCAATTTAGCAATAGCTCATGCTACACTATTGTGATCTAAAATGAACTGTAAAAGATGTTTAAATAAGTATTGTTATGAATTCTCAAATATATTTTCAGCTGAGTTCCAGAGAAGATTCAGGTTGGAACTGCCATTTCTACCAAGACAATGAGAAACTGTGAAAACATCAGAGGCAGCATATCTCCATGCGAGACCAAATGCAACTGATTTCAAGGAAGTAATCAAAGGTACATGATATTAAAACACAACAGATGTAATTGAAAAAAATATATCTATCATTGTTAATTCAAATGACAACACTGCTCTTGTGACAAAGAAATGACAACATTACATTGTCAGCCCGTAAAGTTACTTCAGAGTCATGTGATGCCTACAAGGGCTTTTATTTATAGACACGGTCTGTTTTATTTAACTGGGTGGTCTGCAGATCAGCTGTCATGGTGGTTCTCTGTTCTGTTTCATGATAGCACGTCGGAGTAACAACTTTGTCTTCATACTACTTTTTAATCTCTTACCTTTTTTTTGCTTGATAAAGCCCTTCTTCGTAAGTTTGTACCCAGGTAATTTCATCTCCCCACCCTAGAAGTATGACAAGAGGATTAGCTGTTGGCCAGGAAAGTAACTAATAACAAATTCTTTTTCTTTTTTTTTTTTTTTTAATTGTTTATCAACACTTGTGCACAAATAAGATTTGGGTTTTTTAGTCAAAGATTCTTTAACATTATGGATATACTAATTCTACATCTCCTGATAGGTACACTGAAAGATTAAAAAACCCCAGCCAAACAACCAAACACTCAAAAAATCTCAGCTGGTTGTGTATCCAGCTCAAGTCCTTTGACAGACTAGCTGGCTATCTTTCTAAATGCTCAGAGACCCCTAAATGAGAACCCAAATTCTTTTTATCTTTATGTTGTCTGCTCCATTTTCATGTAGATCCTGGGACTTAAAGAGAAGCTGGCATATAAAAGAGAGAAAAATAAAATATGACAGCTCAAATAAGTTCAGCTTTAATATGAATATAATTAGAACAGTCTTGGGTTATAAATTTAACTCCAAAGTAGTGAACTTCAATCCCTGGAGTTGCAAGTACGTAATTTAATTAAATAATTTCATAAAAGAATGGCTGTTAAATAAAAATCTCCACGGAAACAAAATCCCAATGAATCACTAGCTTCATAGCTCATCCGTAGCACAGATCTCAAAAAGCAAATTGTCCAGTTGGTTTTATGCCTTCAGCTCCCAAAGATGGCAGCTCCTGTGCAGTAGATCACTGCATCCTAGGCAGTGTGGCTCCATTCACGTCAGCCCTCATGGGGACTGTAGAACAGTTTCTGGATTTGGACCAGGTTAGAGCTCTGTTTCTTCTGTGCTGTCTGGGCAGCGCTGGGACCAGCCCAGATTTGCTGTTATATTTCTCACAGGACAATTGCTTGTGATGCTACTGGATCACCTCTTCCTTCAGTAGACAGATCTTTCTGGCTGATGGTGGGATTCCAGCATGCTGACCAGTGCCTTCTGAACCCTGCCTGCAGTCAGCTGCTGCTGAAGGCATCTACACAGAGGAGTAGGAGTCGTTTTGGAGCAGGTTTAAGTATTCCCCTTTGATCTGTGAAAATTACTTGTAAAATGTGCAAGGCATCCCGAAGGGCCTGAAATCAGAATTAGAAAAGCGACACCTGCTTTCTGTCACTGCTTTTTTTTTTTTTTTTTTTTTTCTCCAAAACCACCAGAATGTAGGAGTTTTTGCTATCTTCCTGTGCATTTAAGCTTAGTGGGAAAAATAAATCTTGGTCTACATACTGGGTTGATTATAAACTTTCTCCCAGGATACTGCTTACAAAAAGTGATTTGAAATTTCTCTTTGGATAGTCCAGGTGTTGCATGATTTTGTCAAGTAGATTTTGTCTTGGAGCAATTAAGCTCAGATGGAACCTCTGTGACGTGCAACTTGCCAGAACAGGGAAACCTCAGAGGTGAGCTATGGGATCTGCAGGCTTTGCACAGCTTGCAGAAGAAGTCAGGAAGGGAGATGGAGTTATTTTGTGCTTAATAGTTCCAAAAGGAGATGGGAGATGGAGAAGGGGAAAAGAGCTTCCTTAGCTTTTTTTCTGCTTGTATTTCTAAGGATCAGACATAAATAACTTAAAACAGGGTCTTTATTTAACATCCAGGGTGAAAATTATGCACCATGAGGAAGTGAATTACTCACAGTCATGCTTTGCGGTGGATATCTGATGAAAATCAAAAGGAAAAAAAAAGTCACACAGAAAACCACACCAATGGTTCAAATGGTTTTGTGTACAAAAATGGGTCTGTAGCAAAATTGTCCCATAGCAACTGAAGTTTCAGCAGTTGGTAAGTTACCATAATAAAATATCTTTCAAATGGTATATGAAAGAATATTTTTTCACTGATAGTCCTACATCCTGATTTGAGAGACTCAGTTTGGGTTATTTGCTTCTGCTGTGTCAAGGTGAGTTACATAAATTATGCAGCTTATATAAAGCCCTCAGTCATATCATTAAGAATACATTGATGGAGTGAAATGACGTGAAAGAAGAACATGCATTACTCAGAGTGTCACTTAACACTAGAGAAACACCCCTCAGTAAGTATAAATGTACATTTAAAAGAAAAACACTTGCTGGCCTATATGGTGAGGTAAGAAGGTAACTACATACAGTAAACTACATACAGTAAATATACAATACCTCTTGACAGTGTCTGAGGTGCTCGTTTTTCCTTTTTAATTGCCATTGCAAGGTTGGAAGTGACTGCAATTAGCAGGAGGGACAAGGCCAATGTTGAATGGAGCATTATTTCCCTTTCAATGCAGCAAGAAAACTGGAAAACAAAGCAACAACTTTAGTCACACGGATTTGTCACCTGGCACAGTGTAAATCAATGTGTTAGTGGCATTCTAACAATCTATACTTCAGAGACAGCTTTGGTTATTTCTAGAAATGCCTGCTTTTGTGAGAAAAATGCAAAATGGAAGTACTTAATTTTACTGTGAAACAGTGCTCTCAGCTGTCAAAATTAGGCTGCAGGGGACTGTTCTCATTTGATTCTTATGAACTAGTAAATGTAATACTGGATCATGACAATTTCAAGACAGTGCTATAGGTTTCTTAATTTCAGTGAAACATAACAGCATGGGATTTTTTTTTTTATATTAGAGGGTTTTTTTGCAAAAGATGTCTCATGATATCCTCCTTAATAAAACAGGAAAATTGGCAAAAAGTTGCCTCCAAGTATAATACATTTTAAATTGGCAAATCCATCCAAAATGTTGAAATTACCATAATTTTTTAAGTCTGCACTCTGTGAACCAGGATGTTAAAGACTGTGAGATAAATATCAAAGAAATTTTTAGCAGTTTCTCACAATGAAAACTTGAAAAATTTCCCTATTCTTTATGGCTTTTTTACAATGAATTTCAGCTCAAGTCCTTCTGAATAGAACAATTCCTCTGTGCGCCTGGCTGCTTTAGTATTCTTTTCCTGACAAAGATCATTATAAGAAATTCAATAACGTCTGTCCTTGATAAAAGTCGGAGAATAGAAGCAAGGGTTGTGGAAAAACATTAAAAATCCAATTTTTTTTATAATTGATAGTCCAGTACAATCATATTTAGGCATGAAAACTCTGATATTCAGGTGGATACCTGATGGTTTCAACTGAGTTAAAAATGTAGTGCATATAGCCCAGAATACCACCCAGTGTTATCAGTTCTTGCTGGAGACTCCATTTTTTGGAGGAATGATATCCAGTATGGAATTACGACCCAGAGCACTGGCAAAAGGAAACAATTCATGCTTTTTAGGACTGAGAAGCAAGAAAAGTGATGCTTTAATGAATCTCTTAACATCACAGAATCACTTATAGCAGTTAAATTTCTTGTGAACAAATTAAAACTCCATTTCCAAAAACTGGCAATCTCAATCTAAGAAAAGCATTGTATTCATGTGGAGAAAAAATTGTATATTAAAATATGCAAAAATTTAGAAAAAAGTATCATCTTGTAGCAAGAATCTTTTATTTCTGAAAAATTTTGCTAGGTTGCTAAAACAATCAGTAAATCCATTATAATATTTTTCTCTTCAGTCTTGTTCCAAAACGATTCCCTTTACCTGCACATGGCATCACAACTGTAGAGTTGTTCTTTGTTTTGAATACTCCACTAGCCTCATTCATGTTGGCTACTCTTGACTGAGTTTTAGAAAGGAGTCTACTTTGGAGCTTACTTATTACACACAGTAATTTGATGATTGGAGATTATTGATGTTTAATAAGAAAATGAGAAGTTTTCCAGTGTTTCCTAAGGAGAGACTGTAATTTTGAGTTTTGTCTGGGGGATGAGGATTTCTGAATAAATCCTCGGCAAAAATCCCATTCAAGTTTTCCCCATGTTTGTGCAAATGGCTAACTTCAGTCAGCTAAATCAGATAATTACACCATACTTCTATAGACTTGAAAAATGGGTATTTGTAGCAACTCTATCTGAAGATCAGCAACTACTTTAGTATCAGTTTACCAATTAGATGTTAACAATCAAATTTAGCATTTCTATTAACATGTTAAAATTATATTTAAATATTAATAGATACGGTTTTGAAATCACACTAGATAATGTCTTTCTAAAGCAGTCATGGAATGTGCAATTCAGTTCTTTCTTTCATTATGTATTCATAAAAATATCGAAGTGTAAATCTCAAATCACAGGTATATTTTTCTGAAGCTTAATATTTGATTATCATTCTATTGAAAATCAGTAGGGTTTTGGAAGGATAATTTATGGAGCTGCAACTGGAGGCAGTTTAAATTTAATAATCTGAATTTTTGATACTACATGACACAACATTAGTTAATTGATTTAGAGAAAAAAATTACAGACAACATCATATAGATTTCCTTCAACTCTCTGCCAGAAGAAACATTTGCTAGCTAATCTCTATGCATCTATCAACTGTCTTTTTAATAACTAACTTTGTAAGGTATTTCTGAACCAAACCACACTGCTGTACTAAAGGAGAGTTAAGAATGAGAAATACTTGCTCACCAGCAGCGATCAATTCTCCTGATCGAAGGTCCCCTTCCTGGAACTGCTTAGTTAAAAATCAGTGTGATTTAAGCACAGAACACCTGAGCTTCCCAGGTCTCTGTGTCGCAACAACAGTGCATTCACCTGGGAAAAAATGAGAGGAACCTTTGAGCTGAAAACCAAATTAATGTGTTTCCACCCTCCCCCTTCCTGTTCTGCCATCCTTCCAACTTTCATCCTTGTGAGTTCCCATGGTTATACACTGAATCCTTGCATTTCTCTTCATCTTGCTTGTATCAGGTGTCTGTTATGAGGATTGGAAATAAATAGTGGCTTATGTGTGTCTGCTACTTCCCCTCTCAAACAGTTTGAGTCTGGCTTATATCCAGTGTAAAAAGAAACTGCCAGTGAAAGCTGGAACTGTAGGTGCTTTTGTTCCCAGAGAATGGCAGTGTTCACTGGTGCCTGAAGACAGGTATGAACCTAATAGGAAGACACAAGGGTTGCTTTGTGTAGAGAAGTGTAATTAACAAATAAAACAAACTTTTTTTTTTTTTGAGACAGAAATAGAATTTTTTTTTTAAAGAATATGGTTTAAAGTACCTGATTATCCTGATTATTGCTCCTGGGAGTTGTAGTTTAAAACTGTCTGATTCTGTGGATATGATGCTTGATATAATTTTACTGAACTTGATGAATACAGGAGAAGTCCTTTATTCATCATTTTTGCACAAAGAAGGAATGAGTTGAATCAGCTTTTCCCTCCTCCTTGGATACCTTTTGCAAGGGAATCAGAAGCAATCTTCTTTTGTTTCTTGATCTCCCATGTAATTGTTTATATGGACTGTATGGTCACACTTATAGTTAGAAATATAGAAATTTTCCAAAATTACTGAATTGTATTGTTTCTTATCCCTGACATATTGTGTTATTCATCCCTGAGGTATTGTGCTTTTCATGGCACAGGTTTCTTACTGTAAGAAGTAAAGCGGTAGATATTCAGTCAGCCTAAAATTAGTGCTGAGCTACCTGTGAGTGCCCTTTGGCAGGATGATGTTCAGCAATTTGTCTCTATATTTGAAGGTCAGAATTTCAGTCTTTGTCAGTCTTGCCACAGAGAGATTGGCAGCTCTGGTGAAAAAACCTTGTCAAGGTTTAATGCTGAAAGCAAATGACTGTAATAATTTATAAATCCAAGCTGGATGCCTTCAGTAAACCTATTCAGTCACTGCTTGTTAAGTGGGATCTCATCAGCTCCCTGTCCTTATTTTCTTCTGCATGTGTTCAGCATCCATACATGCTCAGAGTGTGAAGCCAGAGCTCCATCCCAGCCAAAACTGTGCTGCCCGGCACTCGAAAGGCCGACCTGTGCAGCAGCAGTTACCAGCCAAATATTGAATCTCTGAAATGTAGAGCACATGTTTCTGTACTCCTTCATTAAACTAGCATCTTTTGCTCATTGATCTTGGCCAACTTAGTCTCCAGGGGAATTCTCTAAAAGATTAATTTTGGAGGTACAAGTAACTATGGGTTAACTGTGTGTATACATTTCTATCCAGATCAAACTTAGGAAATGTAACAATTAGCTAAATATAGGGCAGAGCAAAACAGCAATCAAGTATGTGAAGAAGACAAACTTTTAGAAAGAGAAAGATGTTGCAGAATAACTGACACTTGAAATCACACACTACTGCTTTCGTGTGGGTCATGCAGTAGCAGATTTAGGTGTGTATCTATACATTGCAAAGCATGAAAAGTGAAACTGACTTTTAAATTTTAATTTACATAGTGCTGCACAAATGACATTGCTGATAAAGTTCTTACTCTGTCCAACTCTGCCTTAGCTCATGTGTGAGCAAGGGACAAGATCACAGCTCCTGTGACAGGTGTAATTCTGAGTCATTCCTGCAACCTCTATTGATAACTCTGCAAAAGGCTTTTACACGTGATCAATGTGTCTCTGCAAATCAATAAAAAATTAATTAGGAGATTACATTAATTAGAGAGATTGTAGTGTGGCCCGAAGAGGGGAGATGCACAAATGCCCAAGTAAATTTTAGAGTAAACAGTAGGAGAAAGCTTCACAGAACGCATATTTTCATGGATGAGAGGTACTTCTGGCTCCTAACACAGATATTTGATGTGGAGTGGGTCTAGACCTCAGGGTACATTCAAGCAGCAAATGGTACCAGAACAGAGAACTACAGGCTTAGAGTGCTGCGCATTAGCTTTCACTGCCAAAAAGGAATAAGTGAAAAAACCCTACAAATGTCTATTGGACTCAGGTTTTGATGGACAGCCAAAAATCATTATTAGAAAATTTCTGGATCATTTCAACAAAGTCATTTAGAGAAATCTAGATATGACATGCTGCTTTGTTTCTGAGTGTGTCTTTTGAAATAGTCACAATTGTGGAAATAGGGCTTCTGGTATTACAAGCTGATTCGCAGCAGATGTACTTTCCCCCCAGCCCCCTTTCCTAAAAGGAAAGCTCTACGTACTGCTCAAGTGAACAAACGACCCCAGTATTACCTGTGCCCCAGCAGTTTGCTTCCACTGGACCTCTGTACTTTTTTTAGTTTTGTATTCCAGTAAAGACATTGTTATGGAACACAAGCATAATATTATAAGTGGAAAAACATTTATTGAATTAGTTTTTACAGTGGTTTATACTGGCTGCAAACCGTATTCTCTACTTCCCAGGCCACTGTCCAGGCTTTCACTTCTAAGTCTACAACTTATTCCAGTATTGTCACCTCCAACCCCCTCCGGAGGTTATTCTGCATTTTTTTGGAAACTAACCCCTCCATCCTTAAACTGCCCTATGGCACAGCACCTGGAAAACTTGGTTTCATGCTTAATTGGCACCTTACTTCAGCTGCCCTGCAGCTCTGTGCCTCTGTGAGTCACTACCATCTATTGGCTTCCACTTCCCAACAAGATTATTTTCCTGCCCTCTAGGCTTCTCAGATTTCCCAGAACTTTTTATAGATACAAAGCTTTGAAGACTGCAAGGGGAAAAATGTAATTTATTATTTTTCATAAATTTTGCTGAGATTTACGGAATAAATGTGTTCTGGTAAATAAAAGGAAACCAATGCTAGATATTGGTTCCTCCCTTCAGTCCAAAAGTACAAACTGTTCTGGACTGTTTATTTAGTGCTGTGTGAGCCCTGGAAGGCAGAGCTTGCCTTTCTACCAATGGATCTTCCTCTTACAGTGTGGTTCTAGTCATGCTGGGGAAGCCTTGGAAGCCATTCTGGCCTCCCAAGCTGCTGGTGCACCCCAGGGCACACACTGCCAGCCCAGAGGAGGGGTACAGTGCACTCCATGCCCATGCTGGGGATATCCTGGCTGCTGAAGGCTTGCCACTTTTCATAGTCCTTAATTAGAAAAAGGGAGAGTTGTATATCCTGCACGCTGTTAGTCCGGAGAGTAGTGGTAAGCCTGTTGCATACTCAAAGCTCTCAGTTTTCTCCCTGCCAGCAGACCCTGCCTACACACAGGGTTGTGTTTGACGTGGTCATATGGCAGCAGAGGGATGGAGGCAGCTGGAAGGACTCTTTCCCCAAGGCTTCATTGGACCTTGGTTGGCATGAGGATCTGCAGAAGGTCTCTGTCCTCCTCTGTTCCAGCTTCCTCTTGCTGCATCCTGGGTAGCTATGGGCTGGTGTTCCCCACCATCCTGGGCATAGCAGGGAAGAGGGCAGGGGCAGTGTGGGGCCCAGGCAGCTCCAGTCTGTGCGTGGTGCGTGAACATCGATGGCTTTGCATCGTCTCCTCTCATACAGGGAACTAACAGGCAGGGAACCACATGCAGCAGGCTATTGATGAGCCTTTCTGGTCAAGGGCATGTTTTCTCTATTTTCAATCCTTCAATCTTTCTCTCTTTTCAATCACTGCTTCAGCTGTGAACAAACACCTTCCTCAAAGTGTACGTTATCTTACAGAGCTGAAAGCTTGTACAGAAATTGCCTTTTAGACCACCTGAATAGACTGTGATTTCTTTATTCCAATAAATTATGAAGTCTTATTGAAATTGTGGGTTGAGAAAATGATATCTAGAATTTACTTTGCCCTCAGTCATATTTTTTTTTTTTTAATTTGCAATGTGTTGTGGAGGCATATTTCCAAAAGCTGTTAGAATGGCTCAGTAACTCTTTGAGGAACCCAAAGAGTTTGATATCTGACTTGATTATATTTGAGTTTCTGGATGATGTGATGAGGTGTTTGGATTCAATAAATGGCATACTGAAGCATCAATATCTAGGGAAAATGAAATACTAGTGCCACTGTAGTTGGCGGACTTGGTTGGGATCTCTGTAGTGCAAATATGATATTTTAGTATTTATAGGTATGCAGCTCTTCATTGATGTGGCCAATAAGACAAAAATTTGATTGTTACCAATGCCTCTAGTTGGCAGTGTTGCATTACTAATAGCAAAAGGACAAATCTTTCTGTTTCAACTTTGCTGGATTCCAGTTATAAGTTCATAATACAGATCATTTAAACATAAAGGTGATTGCATATAAAAATTCACAAAATTGTGAAACACAGTTAAGAGTTAATTTTGAAAAATCAAAATGCTTTTTATTTTGGTTTTGTTTTTTTTTCAATTTATGTGCACATAAAGTAATTTGAGAGGTGACAGTGGTAGAAACCCAGACCAGATTTTAAGGAAGAGAGCCAGGAAATTCAGCATGTGTTTTGGAAGAGATTGAGAGCTCAGAAATATTCAATGAAACTTTCTGACTGCCACAAGAAATGAAAAGCGGCTGCATTTCCCTGCAGTCAGAGTGTCCCAATAAAGACTTCACAAGCAAGAATGCTCTCCAGAAACACATTGGACTACTTTGCTGCAGCTGTGAGAGTGAGTCAACCAGGCCTCTGTTGAAAGAGATCCTATTGCTGCAATGTTTTTGTGATGTTTTCCTGCAGTGACATCACTGTATCTGCTTTAAAATGTACTGCCATCTAAAAATCAAAAGACACTGTGTGCTGTAAAGTGAGTGTTTACAGTATCTTTTAGTGTTTCAGCTTTCTGCACAGGTATTCCTTTAACTTTTACTGTAATGAGGGGTTTATCCTAGGGCTTGCTTCTGTGAAGGACTGACGCAAGAGGGCATGAGAGCAACTCAGTATCTCTCAGCTTTTGTCTCCCTTTTTACTCTGTTCTTCAGCCAAACCTTTATCCTGTAAATTTTTGAGTCCTTGGTCCCATTCCAGAACAGCACTTGATATATATTTAACTTTAGGCACATTAGCAACCCTATTGATGTCCATAGGACCACTCATATGCTTAAAGTTAAACATGTTCTCGAGTATCTACACTGGATCAGAGAATATGGGATTGAGGTCTCTGGTAAATCTCCAGGCAGGCTTCTCCTAAAGAAGACAGACAAGCCTCTCTTCTGATGTAGACCTGTCCTGGTTGCAGCCATGTTTATCCCAAGCAGCCAATTGCTAGAAAGTGTCTCTAGCAGATCATTCCTCACTGACTGAGCAGACCATGCTGCTTTACCAACAGAAAGGTTTCAGCTTTGGCCATCACAATGCAGAACTGCTCACCTGAGCAGCTCATAGAGCTGCAACCTGAAGTGCCTGCACCAACCCCTTCGGTGGCCCTCACCCATTACCCTTAGTCAGAGCTCATTCAGTGCAGTTGATCTGTGGAGCTGTCATCCCTTCATCTGCAACCTATTGTCACACTGAGCACTTTTCTTTCGGTCTGAAAAAGATAAGTGACAACAGACTTCCATATTCCTAAAAGGGCATGCTGCTTTCGCATGTATTATTCTCTGGAATATATGAGAATATTTAGTGTATTCAGAAAACTTTAATCAGATTTTTTAAAAAACAAAACAAACAAAACCTTTATGGCTTGTTATGGCCTCCTGTTATTACAATTCACATCTGAGAAGCGGAATGATTTTAGCATTACTTGACTGAAAACAATCTCACTTTGAGTGGCAGAGATGGAGATGGGGAACATGTAAAAGTACATGGGAGTATTTTGAAATGTTGACAGGTATCCCAGATCTAGCTTTTCTTTATTTCCAAGGCCATTAAAAACTGTTAATTATCACAGTCTGGCTTCCACTGAGTAACAGTTTGCTTTTAGTGTTGGAATATATTTTTAATCTGGCCAAGCATAACCTTTTGCTATTTTGTTGTTACATTTATAGCCCACATAATTGATGCAGAAAATTTTTTTGCTTCAGATTAGCTTCTAGCTACAGTATTTTCTTATTGTTGCTTTTTTAAAGCCAAGGATTAATAGGAGACAGACAGAAACATAAGACCGAGTCATCAAGTGCTGTCCTCCACTGGAGGCAGCCACACCATAATATTCTGCTTATATATGCATTAAAATTGCTTAGGAATTTTGCCATTCTTCTTTCTCAAGCCTGCCTTTGAAACTCACTTCTTTGGAGAAACTCTGATTTGATTAGCCTGAACTTATACTTGGCAACTTCTGATCAAGTGTTCTTTTGCCAGCATTACCCCAAATGCTGTTTCTCTCTCTCTCTCTTTCGTATTTCTTCAGGGAAATCACATCTCAGCTTGGTCTTCTTTCCTCTGGATGGAAAAAAAGAAAGGATTTTGGGTTTCTTCATTCACCACATCTATTTGCCCTTTTCTGCATCTATTCTAGCAGGAGTTCAGAGTTCCTGAACACTATGTTCCAGATATGGTCCTATATGGGCCTGTGCAACTATTGTCTCTCTGAAAATGTTGTCTTACACCTCCTGACCCATTTGCCTCTCTTACACTTTCTTTTTAATATACTAGTTACTAATAGTCAATCTATAATATGATCTGACCATGATTACACCCACATCTTTTTTCTTCTAGGATTTTTTCCAATTGACAGGGCTCAAACTTTGAGAAGAAATATCTGCCAGTAGTCTCTGTAAAGAGAATTTTTTTATATGAGTGCCATTTCCATCTTTAACAATCTTTATAAGATGTGGATGAGCTGGCTTTGAGGCCACTGAGGAAAACTGAAACATCTTGCATTTTCCTCTCCATGCCTAGCCTAAAGCAGTTAGTCTCCCTAAAGCCACTACTTTAGGCAATGGAGATGAACAGAGATGACTGCAAACATATGGGTTAAGTCTACTCTAAATCACCATCTGGAGAAACCAGATGGGACCCGGATGGGAGGCACCAGATAAAGACACCCTAGGAGACTGGCTCCTATCAGCTGATGTTAGTCTTTTTAGGTATCTTTCCAGTCACATCTCTGGAAGGTTGCATTATATCTGTGTTCTTTTTTAGCAAGTACATCAAAATAGATGTCCAAAAAAAAAAAAAAAATTCTTAACAGATTTCAAGCCCAAAGATCCATAAATTTGAAACACTAAATTCTGTGTTACTGATACTGAAGCTAACCTTAATGAGTCTATTATATGCCCTAGCCATCACCATACACCTGTTTAACTGATATCCTGCTGACAAGCATTTCCAAGGCCTGCATAATAGCTTCCAGCTGTGGCACATTCCCTATGTGTTTTTTCAGAATAAAGGATGATCTTTTATTTGAATTAGTGAGGAGTCTCAGTGGACAGGTATAACCTGACAGTTCTTTGTTATTTATGATGGTGATGTAGTACAAAAGATGTTAGAGATTCCAGTGACTTTATCTTTTCCCTTTTCTTGAATAAGAAATAGGTTATTGTTACATATACACGTGAAGCACTGCAATTGGTATTTGGCTGAAAGATTTCGGTGCAGTGGTTCAGGAAGCTTCGGCCATGTCGCATTTCCAAGATGAAAAGGAAATTAATGAACTTTCTCTCTCAGCTTACACCACTGCAAATGGGAGACAGGTCACAAAGAGACCAACATTCAGGTTGTGAAGTGGTAGTCACATTTCTTGACTCTATGTGGCTGGTGAGGAGATACTCTGTCCAGGCTAAGCTAGACTTAGCTAGATCTTGTTCTCCGTCACCCTCTTGGGAGATCCCACCTTTCTCGTAAGACAGGTCCTGAGAAAATTGGCCTCTTCTGTAAAGTGAGTCTTGGACTGTCTGACTGTAAAATCCTCCAAAGTCTGCAAGGACTGTTGCCTAAACACAAAAAAAATATGTTTGGGAAAAACATGTAATCCCCAAATACATGTGTAAACATAGATCATTGCAAAGCAAGTAGGTCTTGTATTTATCTTCTTTACCCAAGATTTTGGGGCTATTTTCAGTACTTTTCTTTCATTTCAACAAAAAGAGCAAAATCTGGATCTCACTGCAAGAAAAAAGCAACTTTCTCCTTTATGCCATGCTGTCACCTTCAGCAGTCTTTTGGCAATGTGATGATATGGCTTCTGAAACATAAGCCCATCTTTTGCCAGCATATATTTTTAAGCAGAAAGTTTCCTAATGGTTTTTAAAAAAAGTTTTAAAATACAATTTTCTCTTATGATTTTCCTAAGAAACAAAAATTCAAAAAATTAATAAAAATGGAAAGAAAATATTTAATTACAATATTTAATTTTGTCAGGAAAATTCAGCACAAATGACATAGCAAAGATCAATGGAAACTTGCTGAAAAGAACATCTGTTGTTTGTCATAAGAGCATGAACTAGGCTGAAGGCTGAGCTGGGTCCACAGTGTAACGTTACTGCAGAGGTAATTGGCACAGCTCATCATCAGTGGGACCTGACTGTGTGGGAGCATGCCAGTGGCTTACAAATACTTTTTTCTTCTCTTACATGTTGATTTAATTCTATCTTACCTTGCCAGTAGCCATAAATTGCATGGCAGTGCTATATAGATGCCATGGCACAATTGACCATGCTTTTGTCTTCTAGCTGAGATGGGAGCTGTGGGGATTTTCCCTCTGGTAAATGCAGATACATGCACTAGGTTAGATGCCTTCTAACATAGAAATCTAAAATAGTAGATAGAGATCTCTAAATTTTGTATTTACACTGATCATAAGGCACTTTTGTGAAAGTTGACCAACTCAGATATGGAAGTCTGCACTGTGGACATCTGTAGTAAAGCTGTGTGGAGGGAAATCTACCCCATATGTTTGAACTGTGGATGACAGAGGGAGAGCACAGTGGAGGAGCCTCTGAAGAAACCAACTACCAGAATGAACCCATCCTCAGGGACAGAAAGCTGACCCTGGGCTCTTACTGAAGGGAAGTCTCTTAGATTGACAATATCCACCAAATTAAAAAGGAAGCAAAGGCACAAGTCATGACAGCAACAGCAAAATTCAGCTATTGCTTGTACTACACAACACATTTCAGAGGGACCTCATTTGCTACAGTGCTGAGATGGCATTTGGGTAACAGGATGATGTTGTAAACCCTAGCAATTTCTTGCCTGTTTATTTTCCCCTCATCTTTATAAAAGTCTCCTTCTTGGCTGTCAGGTCGTGGTATTTTGACTTTTTCCAAAGCATGCTTTTTAAAATGGAGGAATAAAGGATTTCTTCAGTTATTTAAAGAGAAGTGTGTTTCCTGTTTCCTAGCTGAATCCAAATTTGGTAGTTGTGTTTAAATACAGAAACATCCAAGTTGGAAATGGCCTTGGGAGGTCTTTAGTCCAATCTCCTGCTCAGGTCAGATTTAACATTGAATTCAGACCACATTGTTCAGGGCTTTGTCCAGTCCGGTCTTGAAAACCTTCCAGGAAAGGGATTCCATGACTTGTCTGGGTAACCTAATTAAATGTTTAATTATTTTCAGAGATTTTTGGTTTTGTGTGTCTTTGAATCCAGTTAGGACCTTCCCTGCTCCAGTTTACAACATTTTTTCCCCCAGTGAAAAGCTTGTCTCCTTCTTTTAACCCCTGAGTAAACACTGGCAGGCTTCTGTTAGGTCCTCCCTAAAACGTCTCTTCCCCAGGCTGATCAAGCTCAAATCCTCTAGGTTTTCCTTACTGGTCAGTTGCTCCAGCTCTTAACTCTTGGCAGCATCTTGCTACATACACTGGCCAAGGTCTATCTTCATCTTTCATGTATTTGGTGGCACAAAACTGGATACAGGTTTACATATGCTATCTAATAAATGCCATGTAAAGGGGAATAATCAGCAGCAGGACTCTTATTAATTCAGTCCAGGATGCTGTTGGCCTTTTTTTTTGCCTGCCAGGGCATACTGTTGGCTCATGTTGGGCATATTGTCAAGCAAGACCCCAGTCCTTTTCAGCAGGGCTGCTACTAAAGCGGCTCAGTCTCCAGACTACACCACTGCATATGTTAGCTCATCCCAGGTTCAGGACTTTGCATTTTTATTTTGTGAATTTCATGACACTTCAGAAATGTAATCTCATTAAATTGGGCTCAGAACAAAACATGTCTAGTTTCTCACCCCACTCAAACAATTAGCAGAAATGCTGAGTGGAAAAGCAGAAATGGTTAGAATGGGACAACCACAGAATAAGACTATGTGATTAAAACCAGGCAGGGACCTAGAGGCAATCTCTCAGTTTCATTTAGGAGTTCACAATTAAAGGTTTAAAGCTCCAGTCTGCAACATTACATCCATAAACATTCTCTTTTCACAACCATGCCCTAAAGTAATGAAAAGTTCTCGGGTATGAGACGAACCAAACTGATTTTATGTTTTGTACATGGCACAATCTGTAAGCACCTCTTAAAACTACCTCTGATATGGTCATGTCTTACATACTAATAAAAATGGATGGAAAAGGTGTTTTGGAATTTCTATATATCTATATATCTCAGAATTTATCCCAGAGGTGACTCTCAGAAGCATTTTTAACATTACAAAGAACAGAAAAACCTGGAAAAAATCATCTCAGCAGGCATAGTTGAAACTAGTAAACTAATTGTGCTGAGAGAAATGCCATTGCAAATGTATAAAACTAGGTATATGGAATAAATAAGGAATTTTTATGTAGAATTGGTCACCTCAGACATCTTAAGTACCCAGTCTATCTGTTTTTGCAGCTATACTAGTCTTCCTTTGCATTTTTTCATCCATTCCACTATTCTTTGGTTCTGACTTTTGCATTTTATCAAAATAATATATGGAATGTCATTGGTGAGCATTGTGTCTGAATTTTATTTATTTATCTGTGCAACAGGGCAATAATGTAACTTGATCTATTTTTTAATAATTATGCACAGCAAATGATAAGTGTTTTCAAAATCACTGAGAAACTATAAAAACAAAAAATAAACGGGGACATTTGGACAAAGCTATTTCATAGGGAAAAATGAAGGTAGAGAAAGAGACAAAAATATCAAGTACCCCAGCCAAATTTCAGATTGCACAGTGCTTCAGGGCCAGAGCACAAGTACTCTGCTTATAAGCTATGAATGTCACAGAAACTCCTGAATAATTCACAAAACAAACTCACAGTATCTAAATATAGTGTTGAAATAACAGAACTGTTCTATTACTTCTCCAAGTGAAGTAATTAATTCTAAAAATGATGATTTTGGTTAACCTAGCTCAGGTTATTGGAGGCATCTCTCTGTGTCTATCCAAAATGCACACAAGAGAAGTCTGGAATGCGAAAGGCTTCAAAGTGCACTCTTCTAGCTGTCACATTATTTTATGCACAACACTCCTGAATTGCAGCTGCCTGCAACACCACAACACCACAACACAGCACAGGGTTACAGTTCCCTAGTCTCTAGTCATGTCCTGTTTCTCTCAGTATAAGTTTCATCCTACACCAGTGAGGTCACCTGTGCTGTGGAGGAGGCCTTGAGCTGGTGATTGATGAACTACTTAGACTACTTGCATGTCTGTTCGATGTCACGTGGCCACTGTAGGAATAACCCACTGCAGGATGAAGCGGTGGGTTGAGGGAAGCACAGGCGATGCAGTCAAATGCACTACAGGTGAAAATCAGGCTCTGCATTTCCTTTGTCTATGGACAAGACTGGGAGTGAGGGTATTTTCTTTTATTCTCAATCCTAAACCAATACAAGAAGAAAAAAATTAAAAGTATCTTTTATAGCTGTGGACATGTGAACTTCTTCTGTGATAATTGCCACTCCTCTGCTTACTGTTTTTATATAAAGATAATTTACATCAGTGAAGAAATAATTGAGAATGCACATTCAAAATCCATGTATTCCTGCATCTTCTTTATGACCATCTTAAAAATGCATGAACATCTTGATAACGCTTTATCTTTTCTACGTTAAAAGTGAAGATCTAAGGTAAGTTACTTATGACCAACTTCTATGAAACCAGCCAAAAAGCTATATAGTTTTCCTGTGACTCCTTATTTCATTAACTTACATAATTTATTTCATGGTATTTTATCATATTTACCTTTTCCTTCGCATGCTTCTGATTCATGACATCTGGAAATACTTCTTGAATCTCTGTCCTTGTGACTTTGATATTTTGCTTTCCGAAGAATTAATTAATCTTTCAATTTTCATGTCACATTTTAACAACTAATCAATATTTTATAGTTTATGAGGGTATATTTTTTTTTGCTGTGTAACATTGGTTTAAATAATTGTCCCCGTGTTTGTCTGAGCTATACTCTCTGTTACTCTGTGGTGATGCCTTTTGATTATACTCATGAGAAGTCTCCGGAATTGCAATTTCCACTGCCTGTGAGCTATCACTTTCATAAATTGTTTTGGAAATACCCAGTTATATGTTATGGTGTCACAGTATTTTTGGTGTGTTCGTGCCCCTGGGAAATGCATTATAATACATTCATAACATCTGTGTCATGATGACACTGTCTACCAGTTCTAGCTATAACTGTTTCATGCTTGGTGCTATGACCATCCAAGCTTTCACTGAACAATTCTGACACAGAGATGTAAAAAGTCCATATGAGTTTTTATAGCACATTTTATTGCAGTTCAGTTTCAGGTTGAGCAAAGAGATGACTCCTGGAAAGTTGAAAAAATCAGCAGTAATATTTTCACTATTAGTGTTTCTTGTAACAGATGGTTTTTATGTGAAATGTTTAATTAATTTAATTTGTTCCTCATCATGTGAAAACTTCATCCCGATTATTCATATTCTCATGGCAAATCGTTGTGATAAAAACAATTACCTGAATACAAACTGCATAAGGAGATGAGCTTCTAGAAGACAATGCAGGTAAGGAGCAGTATTAGGGGACAGAGAAATGCATTCTCTTACATTAGTGAGATGGAGATTACCTGGTAAAGTACTTTTAAGAAATCTCTGAAAAAAGATTACTACCTGGAAGTTCCATGTGCAGTCAGCTGTGCCTCTGCCCAGCTGGAAGCACACTGTCTACTACAAAAATTAACTTGTTTGTAGCTTTTTGTAGTTAGCTTTGCTTCATTCTTCTTCGGTTCAGAGAACAGGATGTGCAAGAAAAGTCTTACAAACCACTACCTTCATCAACCAAACTGCACTTACCACAAGGGGCCCTAATTTTTTTTTAGAGATTAATAAAGTATAGATATGTCTAAAAATATCTGGACTGAACTTCCTTTTCAGAACTATGGCAGTATTGTGATGCAAAAAGCAACATTTTTGATGGTTCTAAAAAATTCATATTACAAAAAAAGGAAGGACTGTTTTAATTTTTAATAAAAGAGTTTAATGTTTGAGTTGATTTGTTAAAGCCAGTGGTTACTGGCAGTTTGCCCAAATCCTTTCACAGGTGGAGGAGATCCCTGGTTCCTTTGTTGGTTTAAGTAATTGCATGAAAGAATGAGCAAGCTAAGGGAACTTATGTAAAGAGCTCTATACCTGCTCCTGTGAGACAGATTTCAGCTTTACAGAAACACCTTACATTAAGACAGGGTAGGAAAGAGATTCTGGAAATTGAAAGTTCAGTTTGTGGGATTATTCAGATAATGTAAAATCGTTGGCAGGTTTACAAAGATTATCCTTTTGAGTAAGCAGGAGAGCCTTTATACATGGACCCATTCAGCTTTGTTAGAGGCTATAAATAGAGAAAGGAGTTTTCCTTCTATTCTAACCACCTCACCAGCAAGCTTTGCAGCTGAACTGAATTATCCCAGTTTGCAGGAGGTATTTAAATTAATGAACTAACAGAGGTTAAGTAATACAAATCCATGCCTACCTGACAGGTTTGGTCCATGTTGTGTACCTCAGCAAGATTTCCTAGCTCCACCTCACTGCTGTCTCAGGTTTCTCAGGACACATATCTTCCAGATCCTTCTGACTCCAAGAATGAGTTTTTTAGATTGAAACCTAGGGAAAGAACTGAAAAAATAACAGTTTTGTACATGGCCATCTACAATGGCCAGACGCTTACGTTTTCTCTAAGTTCTTGGCTAAATCAGAGAAGAAACCACTTCATCCCAAATTCTTCATTGTCCTTGAGACTCCACTGACTTTAGAAGGTTTTGCCTTTGGCCCTTTAGAAGGCATTCCTATTAACCCTCACCTGTCTTTGCTGGGAACACTGGCATGGTATAACTGTAGTTCTGTGGAGCTCTAGCCATGGTAATACACGTCAAATAAAACTAAACTGTCCAGTTCAGGTGTACCTTTGTCATGATTTCCATCCTTTCAGTGGTACCTATGTATCTGAAGTAATTCTCACAATGAAATGCTCTTTTTATGTAGGCAGTCTGTTTTTCCTTGCCTTCTGAGATATACACATATAGAAAATTTCAATAACCATGAAGTCTGCCTCTTGACGTGTAATGTGACCCAAGCAGCTGCCCTTTAAGTAAGAAGTTGTGATTGAAAAAGCATCTTCTTGAAACAAGTAATTGAAACTATCTGGCCTCACTCTTGACATTTATGGTAGCGTACTGGATTTTTATAGGAAACATGAAGGGATGACAGGAAACATTTTCACATGTGGTCATGGAACTCTGAAGGCATTTAGAGAAAAATAGTTCATAGAGTTCCTGCATGTGGAAAACAAACATTTTTTCACATACTGCCGTATGGACAGAAAATATAATGCATTTTGCATCTTTTTCAAGCCATGTGGCAATATTCAGAAAACATAATGCTACACTGTTGAATAAATGTGGAAAAATCTAGTATATACTGTGAGACCTGTAAGACCCATTCAGTCTCAAGATCTCTGTCCTAAACTCAGAAACTTAATTTACCTTGAAAAGTTGACAGAGATCTTTTGCCAGCTAGTAAGACCATGTCAGTTTGGGTGGAGACCTATTTCCCCTCACATGAAACAAGAATTGTTAGAGAAGGAGAGCAAAAGAGGAGAAAGATGGAAGGAGTGAGAGGAGGACCAGATGAAGGGTGCAATAGTTGGGTATTTGTCCTGACAATTCATTATTAAAAGGATGAATGCAAATGTGTAGTTTGTGTAGATGGTGAATCACAACACTGGGTAGAAAGACATAAATCGGAGTGAGGTTTGTTTTGTGTCAGACAGTTATTTGAGTTTCTGCCTTTGTGCTAGTGCAGTTTATGCAGGTCATAGCTTCACAAGGGGGTGGTGCAGCTGGCATTAGGTACAGTCACTTCTGACCTTCCAACTTGATTGTCAGGTAGACAGTTCTAAGTTGTTTTACTGTGGTCAAAGTGTGAGGCTTTGACTCATGCTCTTAGCTCTTAGATCTTAGATCAGCTCTTAGATCTACTCAGCTAAGTGGATTTATAAACACTGCAAATCAGAAGAGAGACATTTTGAGTGTGATAAGAAATTTTAAAATCTGACTGTTCTGCCTGTCCTGCCTTTCCTGTTTTCTGTGGGTAAAATGCCTTCTTATAATGCTGAAGACCACCAGAGCTTCCCAACTCTCAGCTCTGTTGAGGAGTCCTGTTATTAAACAGAGATCTCAGAGAATGTGTTTGGGCAATATGCATCAGTAGTTAGCAAAACAAATAGGATGCTTGAATGCAGTAAATTATGGCTATGAAATAACAGAGAAAGTGTTATGGACTCAAATAACATGAATTCATGTGTTGACACGCAGTAAATCTCAAGGCTCAAAGACTTTGCTAATTAAAATGCATTTGAAGGGGAGGAAAAAAATAGGAAAGACACTATTACTCCAGACTTTCATAATGCTAAATTCAAGGCTGGAGACTGTTCTTGAGGGGATGGATGGACACTGTGAAATATGTGCAACACTTTACGAGTTGAAAAAGAAGGAAAAACTGATGTAATTAATGAATTTTTTGAGATGGCTTCTTAGTGTTTTAGCTCACATATTTATTAACCTATTGGGGCTGGCAGAGACTGAGAAGAGATTTGTGTTTGAAACATATTGAATAAAGGAACTCACTTTTTAGCTGGAACTTTGAGACAGTCATGCAGTGCAACTGATAGCCAGTACCAACAGAAAGGTATTTGGTTGTGTGAGTTGATCGTGCCCAGCAGCCAGACATCCTCAAACAGCTTCTCACTCACTTCCTCTCCTTAACAGTACAGGGGATAAAATAGAATTAAAAAACTTGTTGGTTGAGATAAAGATGGGTAAATTACTTCCAGTTCCTGTCTCAGGCAAAACAGACTTGACTTGGAGAAAATTAATTAAATTTACTGCCAATGAAAATATATTTGGATAGTGAAAAGCAAAACTGAAAATTAAAGCAATACTTTCCCCCTCACTTGCCCATTTTTTTCCCAGGCTCACATCACTCCCAACTCCTATAACTCCTCTCCCCCCAAGCAGTGGAGGGAGGATGGGTGCCACAGTTATGGGTGAAGGGACAAATCCAGACCGGCGGGTCCTTGCCTCTGAGTTGCAGTATCCACGTGCTAAATCCCTCAGGAACGAGACACAGACGCAGCGTGCAGTTCAAAGGTTGAAGCCAATCTAACTTTATTTAACAAAATGGTGGGTTTATATAGGGCAGGAACAGGAAGGTTCTGGGAAAGGGGATA
>JAWWLV010000088.1:29256134-29295535 GCA_035041135.1 Platyrinchus mystaceus
GAAGACTCAAGCAGGGTATCTTCTGCTTCTTTCCACTCTTTGAAGTCTGCCTCAGTCCTCAGCCTATCTCCAACAGATGGGCAATGTGGGTTTGTGGTCAGTCCATCAGAGTTTCTCTGCTGCTCCCCTTTCTGCTGCTCCTTCCTCCTCACAATTCTCCCACTGCTCCAGCATGGGTCCTTTCTGCAGGCTGCCGTCCTTCGGATAAACCAGCTTCTGTGTGGCCTGCCCACAGGCTGCTGTTCCTTTAGAAAATGTCCACTAGCTTTGGAATTGGGTGCTCCATGGTCTGCTGTGTGGGCACCAACTACAACAACCCAGCTGATAATCCTTGCCCTCTAAATAAGAGCATCTCTCAATATGCATAAATAATGGTCACCACTGTACCAGTCTGGACACATTCAGGAAAGCAAGTGTTTAACATTACTGCATGTGTGTTTCACTTCTTGAATTCAGATCAGTTGTGTGTATGTGGTGCCTTCCATTGAAGAGGAGAATTACACAGAAGCCCAGCAAGGTGATCTTCCAGTATTTCAATATTGATTCATTTCAACTGAATGGACATACAAGGGAAGAATGATGAAGGAGAATTCTTCAGGCTGTCATGGGTAACCATGTGAGGTCCTTGTATACCTTTATCAAACCAAGAAACAGCTAATGTTTTCTGTTTCTGCTCAAAGGTAGTATTTCTTAAGTTTTAGCAATCCTACCAACATATTTTAAACTTTCTGTAGGTTTTCTTAGACTCCGTGTAGTGTCATTTCTGCATTTCTGTAATCAATTTGTGTGGAACATCAAAAAAAGCAAAGTAGAAAGGAGTGACTTGCTGGGACAACAAAGAAAGTAAGAGAACTAACTTAGCTTGCTACCTCGGGGATCATTTGTCCCCTGTTTCTGGCAGGCATCCAGCTTTCCAGGTGGGTCAGCCCTCTGATCTGACCACTGCTTTGCCTTCTTGAACACACCCCTGCTTTATGCCATTTCACATATTTTTTTTTCCAATAAAGAAATTAAATAAAAAATTTGGGGATTGGGTGAGATGAAATATATTTATTTCCAGCCTGCTCCACCAAAAACGAAAAGTACACAAATGAAAACAAATGGTCCCAAGAGAATTTCACTGTTATTAGAAAACAATTTTTCATTAAAAAAGTAATTTCACTGAAAAAAAATTAAGCATTTGTAATTGTGTTTTTGTTGACTCAGAGCGTGCTGAAGCCAACTGGGAGCTTTCCCACTGATTTCACTGATTTTGAATGGGGTCTCTTATGAGCTAATGATGTGTTCTTGATTTGGTATTTGTTAAAAGAGAAGCCAGAACTTTCTGAAACTTTTCCTCAGAGTCGTTATCCTCCACTCTGTTCATTTCTGCATTTCTTTGATGAATGTACGCATGACATCAAAAGGGACAAGGGAGAGACGAGTATGAGTTTAAATTTCCCTTTTCCAGAACTTGTGAGGAAATTTTATTTGTTGTCTGTCATTTTAATGTATAGCAGGCTCATGTTGCTTTCAAGATGGAAGCAGAGATTTTCATTATTCTATAGGAAGCATATTCACTGCAAGATCCTTTGAACATTTTCCATTTCAGACTAATGGGGAGTAGGAAAAAACCATGGGATACCACTAGAAAATCTGATTTCATACCATTTTAAAAAGAAGACTTTCTTCTTTTCAATCAGTTTCCTAGAATCCTGCTGAGGACTCCTCTTGACATTTTGTCATCTTGTCAAAAACAATTTTTTTTTTGCCTTTGCTCTTATGGAGGTGGGGCCACTTTTACAGATGTCTTGGTAGAGTGAGTAGGAGCCAAGAAAAAGGGAAAATTATTCATAAGTGACATTTCCCATTTCTCTGGGTTTTCTTGAACAGGACAGATACTCTAATGTTTAATTCTAATGACAGGGAAGCATTTATGGTCTCTCTGTCTTATCTCCTGGGAGTATAAATGCTTTACTTTCAACTCTTGGAGATGTTTCAATTTAAAAAAAAAAAAAATCCCAAGTGCATCCTATTTTAATTTTGGCATTTAACTCCAGTCAGTATTCAGAATCCTGATTGTGTAAAGTCAAAATGTCAGATAACTGGACAGCTGTTTAGCTTTCTAACATAAGCCTTGCATAACAACCTCCAGGAGCACACCATTTTAATGATATCATTTCTTAAGGTTAAGTTGTACTGGGTCTGAAGCCTTCAGTCGCACTGTATGTTTATTTTCAAACCCAAGAGGTGTGTGACAGGAAGTGTTCCTTTCTGGGACTCTGTAAAGCAGATACATGGTCATGGCAAGACAGACAGATGAGTCACAGGTGGGAAACAATTGTGATACTGAAGAATTTGACTGTAGCCACTTTCAGCATTACTTCAGTTTGAGGAGACTTCCTCTACCCACACTGTACTGTTCATGTCTGACTCACCCTGACTCAGAGAGATAAACCTGCAAGTCTCCACGCAGACTGTTGAGCCAGAGCAGAGAATACTTCACATCTCTAGGTACATGCGGCACAGCTGTTTTCTCCTTCAAGATGTACGGATTTAACAGCAAAATTAGACCAGAGGGAATTAGATGAACTAAATTAAGGTTTAACCTTTCATGACTTCGTTTTGTAGCTCATTGACTAGAGACATGTTGCACTTTGGGAAGTCTGGAAGGTCCTTGAAGGCTGAGCATCTTCTCTGTAAGATGTCTTTGAGGTCTCATCTATTGCTTCAATGAAAAGCCTGGCTTTCTTCTTATGGTATAATACTCACTAAAGGGTTGAGAATGATCTAAGTCCCAATTATGATAAATAAGGAACAGGAACCAGGGAGCTGTACAAACTTGTTACTGAAAGGTGAATTTAATAGAATAGCGATCTCCTCCTCTCTCTTTCCCTTAAAGGAAATGGTGTATCGGGCATTAAAATACCTTATGGCAGCTACACAGAGGGGACTTTCCTTATTTTCTTGTGCATAAGAGACTTTGAGATCTCATGTGAAAATCTTATCTTACCTAGGAGACCTAGCAGAGTCTCAAGAGTTTCCAGTAACTCACTTAAAATTTATAGACAGCATTGGTAAAGTCCACTGATGAATCATGGGAAAATGGATGCAGTTCGTTGTGTCTTAAAACCCTTTCAAAGAAAACCACAAGAGATTATCACTGTTAATTTTGAAGGGGAACTCAGGCAGAAGAAGAGAAATACCCACTTCTCCATTCTAAGACCATGACTCATATAACTTTCTTTTCTGTCTCCTCTCTCTTTCTTTACTATTGTTATTATTTAAGGCAATCATTTCTTCCTCATATGCAAAATACAACTCCACTCTACAATTTGCTATGTCCACTACACTGTGATTTTCTTTTAACCTAACTGCTGAAAATTCAGAATATTTTGTTCTCCTCATTTTAAATCCTTTTCCTACATAAAGTACCTGTAGAGTTTAACTTCTCTAATATAATCCACAGCTTGGTGAAAAAATGCCTACATGGTGCTCTACCAAATCTTTTGTCTTTTATTTGGTAAAAACATCCTCTTAGAACTATTTTCAAGGAAAAGGATTGACTGAAAAAAAAATAGAAGGGCCAGAGAGCCATGAGCTACATTATCTCTGTGAGAATGGGGATTTTCAGCACTCTTTCGAAGCCAGCTTCCTACATGTGTGATCACCACCTGCCAAGCACATGGAGATTGTACGAAGGGAGAGTTTATTTAGTGAATTAGCTACTCATGGAAGGAGGCACAACAACAATGTACTTATTCAAGAAATAAGTGTACTAAAGGCAACCACAATGCAAATAAAGGTCCTGACTTCTCCAGTGCATTTAACATGTGATGCATGCTCTTCACTGCCAAGGGAGAGACAAACTCTGCTTCAATACTTGCTACAGCCCTGGCCCCTCAGCTGTCCCTGCCAACCAACTAACCTACTATCAAATTCTCTGGTTTCATTAAAATGCATTGGTGAGAGGCTGGATTGTGCCCACAGCCACATTTCACATATATCACCATATTACCAGCAAATATAATTCACTGTTGACATGAAACAAAATACTATCAATAACTTAGGGCTGTGTGTTTCCTGCTCAGTTCTTTTGAAACATTAATAGACATGTTATTGCAGAAATTGACTATTTTTATGCTGGTCTGAAATAAAATTATTTTAAGTGCAGGAATTAAGAAAGGTTTTTAAGATATATTGTTAAAGTACAGTGACTGCCTTTGTGCTGGATTATCAGAGCAGGCTCTATTATTATTTTTTTAAAAACTCTTTTTTGTTGTAGAAATATTAATTCTGATTTTTCCTAAGATGATGTCTCTGGACTAAGTGATAGTGTGCTTGCTGCAATATACCTATAGGTAACTATGCATTAAGCTCAGGAACATGGTTGCAGTGGACAGCAAAGCTAGACCACCTAGACAGCTTTACTACTGTCAGTCCCTACCTCTAGAAGCCTTCTTCAGGTGCCCTGCAACTTGTCCAGCTACATCTGTCTTGATTTCAGCTAGGACACAGTTAATTTTCTTGTAAGGAGATGGTACAGTGCTGTGTTTTTTGAATTTAGTATGAGAATAACATTGATAACGCACTGATGTTACAGTTGTTGCTAACTAGTGCTTACCCTCAGTCAGGGATTTTTAATTTTCCCATGCTCTGCCAGCACGAAGAGCTGGGATGAAGCCAGGACAGCTGGCCTGAACTGACCAAAGCAATATTCATGCCACAGAATGTCAACCCCAGTATATAAACTGGGAGAAGCTGTCTGGGAGGGACAGATCGCTGCTCAGGAACAGGCTGTGCATCATCAGCGGGTGGAAAGTAATTGTATTGTGCACTACTTATCTTTTTTGGGTTTTATTTATCTCTCTCTTGTTCATTACAAATATTATTATTGTTGTTAATGTTGTTATTATTATATTATCTTTGTTTCAATGAATACACTGTTTTTAAAACTCACAAGTTTTTAATTTTTTTTCTGATTCTCCTGCCCACGCCACCGAGTGGGAGCGGGTGAGTGAGTGGCTGCATGGAACTCAGTTGCTGGCTGGGGTTAAACCACAGCACATCCCATCTTGAACACAGTGAATTAAGTTGTGCAATGAGAAAATGATGTAGCCAGCAGAGGGCAATGAAGGTCAGTTTTTGAGAGGTTACATAAAACCATCTCAAAGTGGTCTAAAATGTAGGGCAAAAAGGTCAAACGAGCATGTTGTGAACTGCTGCTATACATCCATTTCTATTAATTACTATGAGACCCAAGTGAACCCTTGTGATCATGTGATCTATAAACCTCCTTTTTAATGGCTACATTAAACAATGCAGTTCCTTATTTATGACAATGTAGTTAATAGTCTTTTCTACAGGGCAAAAAACCTAATAAAAATTATACTCTCCTAAAAAAGGACAAACAGCTTAAACTGATAGCCAATAAGCCCCCAGCTCCTCATATAAATTCTATTTTATTGGTCTGTTCTGGAGAGCAGTTGTTTTGTTTAAGTTGATAAACGGGTCATTTTTCCCAAGACAATTAGGTGCCTGGATGAAAAAGAGAGAAGTCCAGAGAAGTCAGCTGTTGCTCTGTTCAGAGTTAAAAATATGCTTCTCTCAGTCAGACACAAAGCTCTTTATCACAGATGCTAATCCAACATGCTAGGAATAATGTGAATTTATGGGAAAGAACAAACTTTTTAGACTTGGGTGACATCTGCTAGCGATATAACTTTTATCTAGGCACTTGGGCAAGCAGTTCCTGCCAAGAGAGAGCAAGCTGTAAGTTTTGTTTGCCTCTGACAATCTGGGCAACATCTTTTTGAGTGTAATTGTGGATCTAGGTGCCAAATATTTTAAAATTGATCTCTTGACATTGCTGTGTTAACCAAAGAACAGCTTAATAGCAGGAAATGCCTGGAGTGTTAGTGGGAAATTTTATTTATTTATGTTGTGGGAGATCCTAAAGCAGCCCTTCAGGAGTGGGACCCTGTTGCAGCTCTGCTGTGTTGCACAGGAAAACTCCTGTGTGCTGTAGACCTGGGTTTCAATACTGTATTTGTCACACCAGCTGAGCTATCTGGGGCATGTCACTTAGCTTTTCTGCATGGAGCTTCCCATCTCAAAACAGCATTAATAATTCCTCCCATTTAAACTGCTGTGACTGAAATGACTGCATAAAAACTAAGTTACATTTTGGTATGGGATAGAAGCGAGAAAGCAATACCTGTTTTATGAATGTGTTAAGTCCAAGAGAAAGGTCCTGGGCTGTTTGAGTGAAATGAGTTATCTTTGCCTCCCAAGCTTTCAGGAGAAACTGAGAGCTGTAACTGTCCTGGTGAAATTCCTGTCTGACCATTCAGAGTAACAGAGCCAGGGAAGTGTATCACAGAACTCCAGACAAGAAAAAGAATACTTTTAAAGAGGAAAAAAAATGCAAACCAAAACCTTATAATGATGAAATGGACTTCAAGTACTCAGGAGAAGGAAGAGCAAAGTCCCAGAGGAATAGGAAGGGTGAGTTACTCACCTTGTGCTCCTAGCAGGGATTCCCATGTGGAGAGCAGTTGCCTGGTGGTAAGTGCCCTAATGTTCCTGGCTATTAACAGTAACAATAATTATAACTAAAGCTCTTAGTGCCTGTGTGTACTTATTTCAGAAAGAATACAGTACGTGCTATACTGTGTCATACCCAATAAGGAGATGTTAATAACTACCTATTTGCGCATGAGTCTCATCAGCTAACAGCCAGAAGTCAGGCTAGCGCCAGATCAGATGTCTGGTGGGATCTACCTGGAGAGATGGCAAACATTTGACTTGGTGCTGTTGAGCTGAATTTCAGTCCATCCCCCATCAAGTGAATTGTGGCAGAGGTAGTGGGTATGTTTGAACCCTGGTAAGTCTTCTCTTAATGGCTGCTGTGTTTTGCCTTTTCACTTGTCTGATCATTACAACGCAACCAAGAAGTTGTGTTCGTACGAGCATAACCAACGTGCAGTCGGAGTGGCTCTGCTCGGGGCTCTGCAACTGCTCCCTCATGGGCAGAGATGCTGTTTCCAGGGGCACAATATCCCCGTGAGGGTAAGGGTCAGTCCCCCGACGGGAGGAATAACTGGGACTTCTTTTCGGCAAATGCAGGCTTCCAGGTGTGCAGTGGAGGGCAGTCTGCCTACACTTCCCCTCTGCTAGGGCTGACTTCTCTCCTGGGTCAGCGGGGCCAGCCGAGGATTTCAGAAGTGCAGGGTTGCCCCAGTTTAGCTGCTGCACAGTGTTTTAATGGAGTCAGTGCACTGTAATGTAGCAGCACTTCTGCCAGGCTGACGTACTCTGCCAGCGCAGATTAAGTGAAATCAGTGAGCACAATAGTTGTAGGCAAGTCACAAATAAATTATATTCATAGGCTTTAAATATTTTATTTTTTTTTTTTCCTGAGGCCAAGAGGGGTGGTAATTCAGTCTCCTATTTCTCTCCCACATCACATACTTTTACCCAGCTACTCCTAATGATTTGAGGACAGATTTTAGACCTTAAAGAAAAATGTCAGCATTCATTGTTACCTATTTAACAGTGTAAAATGAAAATCCCTATCTCCTCTCCCATTAAATTAATCATTAGGGAGTTTTATTTCATTTTCCTGTGTTGAAATGTTAAAATGCAGGAGGAAGAGGAAAATGCTGAAATGTGTTTCTCTTGCCCCCCCCCCCCTTCTTTTGAGATGTTCCCACATTAGAGTGAAATAAAAGCACTAATCAAGGAATGTCCAACCCTTCTTACTGTTCCTGCCCTCCCAACCATTTCTTTCACAACCAGACCAGCATCAGCTGTTTGGAGAATGGAGTGGACAGGCAGCTCCTAGAAAGCTGGTTCATAGACAGGAGAGTGTGGCAGTGGCCTCCTAGGGTCACTCCACAGGACATGGATGAGGTGGAGGGCAGCTGAGCCCTGCATGGGCTCATTGCATGGGTATTTAAGCATGGCAGCACCCCAGCTGGGCTTTGTGGCTGGTCATAGGTCAACACCTTTGAGCTGTATGCAGATCAGAAACCATGGCCAAGCAGTCCCTGTGCCAAACTTTTAATAAGAGAGCATGTAATAATAAAGTAATGAAGAAAATTTTGAAGTCCTATGAGTTTATGATAAAAGTGCAGGTGTTGAAAGCATTGGGCAGCATACTTGGAGCAAAGTAAGTTTTAATACTTTCCAAAAATCAAGATTAAAATTCTTAAAATGGTGACAACTACTCTACCATTCTTGCTTTGGCCTTGGTGAATCACAGCCCATCCTTTTTTTCAGATGTAGAGAGTATTTTTCTTGAGCTCCTTTGCATTCAATCAAAAAAGTCTTATCCTTAGCACTTACTCTCCCTCTGAATATCTAATATTAAGATTCTTTGCTCATAAGAACTAGGTTATGCATTTTAAAGAGACAAAGAGAAAATATGAGAATAAATAATAATAGAATATTAACAAATAATTTTTTGTTATTTTTGTATTTAAGACTTGAAAGTGAAAGCTTAATTTATTTTGTAAGCCATTTTCTGCCACTGCAGCTACAGTAAATGGGATTTAACTGAATAAGGTAGAATAAGAAAAACCTCCAGAAGAACTATTCAGAAGATCAGAGAGGTGAATGAAGTTTTTCTGTTTACTGTATTAGAGAAATATGAAGTTGAAAGTGACAAAGAAAACATCTTAAGGGAACAGATTTGTTAACATTGAAAGTTTTACTTCAAGAAGGTTGTTTCTGTTCAAGAATCAACTACAATGTTTTTGCTATTTTCAACAAGGAATTTTATGGTTTACAAGCGGAGAAAACAAGACATAGAGGTGTAAAAGTATTTTGTAACTATGACACAATAGGGAGCTAAGAAGTGAATTAAAGTTTTTTAAACTTGGAAATATTCATAATCAAACATAATTAGTTTATTTGCAGGTAATTGGAATATTTGTTTGTGCAAAGAATTCCCCATAATCTCATACAGAAAGTAGCAGTGCATGCATTCTCTAAAATGCATGCTCTTGGTTTAAGCTTATTTTGTTTTACTGAGTACCTTTATACTGAGGAGGTTTTGTGTTGCTTAATCATGAATTATAACATGTCTTCTTAGCTCAGAGCAATTGCTCACTCTGTGGTCAAAAGGTCTAAAACAAACTGAAAATTTCCATTATTGATAAGAAAGCCTGAAACCAAAAACATAGCAAAGGGGAGATAATGCAAAATGTACGTTGCTGTGACAGGCTCTTAGCCAGACCTGTTCTGAGCTGATCCTACCTTTTTTTTTCTTCCCTGCTCTCTCCTTTCCCATCTTTTTCTTCTTTCCCATTCTTCATTCCTCCAGACCTAAAGACGGCCAGATATGAAATGCTGCCAGTCAGGACTCCTGAGCTTCAAAAGGACCTCTCATCAGCAGAGACAGAGGCTCTTTTGTGTAGCTTTTGGAAGTGGCTCTGTCTGCTTCCGCGCAGGCAGGGAGCTTCGGAGCTTCTCTGCGCTCCAGCCTCTCAGTGCACCATCTGGATGTCGGAGGGAGTTTTGTGTATCTTTCCCCCAAGGCTTCAGGCGAGGTAAGACTGCAGTCAGTGTGATGGTCTGCAGGGAGACGTCATTCTAGATGAACGAATGCAAAGAAATGGGTCTCTGTATTTTGGTGCATCTCCCCAAAAAGGTACTTTTGACCGTGTGTTTTACCAGGTCAGAGCAATCTTAAAAGTACAGGAAACATGCTAAACTTGTGCTGGGAATTCATCACCAAACGGATGCATCACCTTGGGTACTGTAACGACAGAACTCTAAAAAACAAATTAAACAAAGGAAATGCTAAAATATTTAGTTTAATATCATTGTTGTGAGTTTCTAAGGGTCAGGAAATACTGCTGTGCTTTCTGAGAGGTGTTTGGGATTTCATAGGAATTGTCAGTTTGATTTCACAAGGCTGTGCTCTAATTTTTTGTGTCCTGCTCTGTGAAAATGTGAGACCAAAGTTCTGCTATAATGACAGGTCAGTTTATACTTAGCAAGATGCACACAATGTGCTAAGTGCAAGAGCCAAGAGGAGGTGACCCTTGTCTTTTGAGCAAGTGATACGAATTGGATGAGAAGGCATCATAAGAACAGCCACTATCAGTCAAACATCTGATCTGTTTAATTCAGTAATTTGTCAGCTAAGGTGGCTAGTGCAGAATATTTAGCAAAAATATAAAACACAGTGTAAATACAGAAACTGTCTTTCTGTAATATAGTTCACGAGCTGGGAGAGAGGGAAGAGATTCACTGAATGAGGCTGTCTCTTGCAGTGCCGAATTTAAATTGCCTCTAATCTACTCTTATGCAGAAAGATAGTGTTTATCAATGGCTTTGCAAAAGGAAAACCTTGCATTTACTTCCTCTCTGCTTTCTGGAAGCTGAAGTTTAGCATCACTGCTCTCTGGGGCCAGAGGCTCCCCGAGGCAGGTGCAGCATCTCTCTGTGTGTCAGCAGCAGAGTGCCAGTTCTCCCTGGGGCTTTCACACACACACATTCACCGCTGTTTCTTCCACTTCACAGATCCAGGAGATCTTACCTCTAGTCAGTGGTTCACGGTATCCATGCCCCTCTAGGTCACGTGACTGAGTTTTTTGTTTTTGATGTGAGTCTATGGGACTGGAACTGCAGGAGTGAAGTTGAGAGGTGAGACGGACAGAGCCTTCTGTACTGACTTAAATGATTATTGATCACTAATAAAGCTGGGCATACGTTTTTGAGAAAGAAGCAACAATCTGGAGAAAGAAAACCCTCCTGTACCCTTGCTTGTGGATCTAAGGGACCTGTGAAACTGTTATCTTGGTGATCGCTTCAGCTCCCCTACTCAAAGAGAAGGCATACAGGCATACAAAGTTTCTTGCACAGGTTTTTGGGTTATTTTTACAATTTTTTCATGTGTGTTTCATGAGTGGATGCAATTTGGGATCTACTTTCTAGGATTCTAACTAAAGGGGAACCTAAAGAACATGGTCTGTGAGTTATCTTTTAAAAATAATTTTAGATACTCTAAGAAAATGCTTCTGGAACATTTGACCATTGAAAACAAAAAATCATACTGAGTCTAAATCGGCACGGCCATTCTACGCCCAGAAGCTAAAAGATTTTAAGGGCACACACAAAGGCATCCCCAAAGGCAGAGTGGGGCAGTACAGCAGGGAGAGGGTTTGCTGACAGTGCACTGTACAGTAGGATGGTGCAGCCTTCTCCCCTTCCCCGGGCAGCACTCTAGCATATTAACATCTTTTATTCAGCATTTAAGAAGACCATCGCTGTGTCATGGCTGCATTTCTGGGTGATGCCAGTCTGACACTACCTCGGGGTAGAAATGCTTTAACTATAACACAAATGTACCTTACAATAATGGAAAATCCTTTTGCAAGATGGAGAGTAATGCACTCCAAACAGAAGAGCTACTCTGGTGGCCTCAAGGTGATATCTCCCAGAGCAGCCAGAAAGGTGAATGCACAACAGCAGCAGTATTTTACAATAATTTACATGAAAAAAAACATGAATAACAGAACTGGAGGCTACCTTGAAAGCAGATGAGATTGTTTTTGTCCCTAACACTAATGGTAATGAAATATTCTGTGTAAGAGTTTTTTTGAAACTACATGTTTTGGGGAGAAAAAAAAATCTATCTTTTCCTTCTATTGGCATTTAGAGCAATATCATCTTCTTTAAGATGTTCTATGCAAATGGTAAAATTGCTTCACAAATAGAGGATACAGATGGAATATTAATTTTCCTTCTAATATATCTCACTGGCCAAAGTAACAGAGAGCTTTTCCCCATTGCTTTCACTGTGACAGATTTGTAGTTGGATGCATGGCAAAAACAACAGAAGTGTGTTACCTTTGTACTGTAAAAGGGTGAGGATCATTTTGATAGGTAGTTATGGTCACAACATTTAATGTGTGGTTCAGCAGCACCTTGGAGCCAAGGAGTCTCTCAGTCTGTGACTCAGCTTATCCCAGGTATGTGCCTTGGCTGTCTTCCAACTCTACAACAATACCTGGGCATGCACCAGCTGCAGCAAGCTGTCCCTGCTTATCCATGGAGTGCAACCATGGGGACAGAGGCTGCGGGGGTGCCAAGGCATGTCACATGCTGTCTGGACAACTGAGGAGCCTGTTGGAGGATAGGGATATGGGAAAGGGAGGTACTGCAGAACATAATAGCCTCACACTATCTACAATCTAAGTGTTACTATATAAAAGGCTAAGGTGCATCATACAGGTGGTTCCAAGCAACTGGTATCAGAGCCTCCTGAAGGTACTTGTCCCTCCACCTTTTTTGCTCAAAAAATATAAAGGGATTATTAACTAACAATGAATATTGCCAGGCAAGGGAATTTCAAATACTGACAAGATCTGTATAACCCAGACCAGTGTGGCCCAGAAGAGCTGGCTGGGAGCACCCATCCATGGGTGCCATTGCAAGGAGATGTGGAAGGGCCATTGGGCACCAATGGTCTGTAGCTTCATCTGCATTTGCAAATAGCCTGAGACAAAGCAGCTAAAAACATTTGCTGTTTTGGCCTCCACATTAAGGGGACAAAGTGGGAGGCATGTAATATCTGATGCATGTGGTGCTCACCACAGAGGAGCCAAGAGTTATTACCATCTCAGTGGCCTAAGGCAGCAGAGGGATATTCTGGGAACCAGCTGCAATGGCTAATGTGGTTGAGCTATTTAGACTTTAGAGAAGTGATGTTTCCTTGATGCTCAGGGTTTAAATCCAGATTTGCAGGTCTTTCCTACAGTGAACTACAGATTTCTATCAAAACTAATGCTATCGCTTCTACTTTCAGTGTAAAAGGGTAGTTTGATAAACTCCTACTGCAATGGTGCTCTTATTCCAGGAGTAATTGCCCTGATCTAGCAACTCTGATGCCTTTTGTATTTACCCAAGTTTTGCACACTTGAATGGTAATGCAAACTCAGGCACAGAGATATAAACAACAGTGCGTCTTGTATTTTTTCCAAACATCACATGTCATCTTGCTGTCTGCTTTTGCTCTAATTTGTGGAACTCCTTGTGCTGAGAACATGGCTTTGGAGATTTTTGCCTCAGGTCTCTTGTGGTATTTTTGATTCCTCATTGTGTTCACAATGACAGAGCCCCTTTCAAGATTCAGTCTGAACTGGTGAATTTTTTGTCTGTAATATTCCAGTTGCTGAAGACTGACTTCAGGGACTTGCCATGGTCTAAAAAGGTGAGTGCTTGTCCTCAGTTCCTAGGAATGATTAATGGGGTCCCTTCATGTCTCAGCTACAAAACTACATGATCAGATCCAAGTCTGACAGATACACTTTTCTGGGTTATTTGATAAAAAACTCACCTCCACAGGCATGAAAGAGCTCAGGGACATTAAGGCAGACAGTCATGGAAAGGGACATGGTCCCTCCTAAGACTGTCCCAGCAGTGTCTTCAGCCCCATGTGCCGAGGATGACACCCAATACCAATGACAGCTTCTCTCCACAGCACCTTTCAGACTCTCAGCCCCCCTCAGGGGCACTGGCTAGAGTATGGGACACATTACTGTATGCAGGGGAAGAATCGCACAAGATTTACTATGGGAGGTTTAGGGAAGGAACTAAGGAGAGGAAAAGAGAGGAATCAAGACAGGGGAGAAAGAAATGTGGGAAAATAGAGTCGAGGCTGGTTGTAACTAAACAGCCTGATGGTCAGTGGGCTTATCTGGCCATTCCCTGTGCCTGACCACCTCATTGTGTCCTACCCTCTTATTAACTCAATCTCTAACTATTTTCCTGTGTGAGGGGACTGCCTGCTGTGTGCATGTGTGTTTGGAGGTCTACATGACACTATGGCGTGGAGCAGGGCCATGGTCAAGTGAGCCACTTGACTGTGGTGCCATCAGCCACACTGAGTGAGAGTACATATGCTAGCAGATATCAAACTGGCCTAGCCAGCAAGTAGAATAACTGTCTTGGGAGCCAAATTTCAAAGCAGCCATAGGATATATGTGTTTGGGGCTGACTGAGAGGTGTGTGTTGGTGTGTGCAAGAGGGCTCTAAACTGGGCCTGTATGCCTTGGTGCCAGCAGCTCTGGAGAGTGGGATCCATGGCAGCTACTGGGCAGACCAAGTGGCTGGGCTGGACAGCTGCTGCAGGGATCTTCCTTGTACCTGTGGACATATCTATGCCTATTAACAGACCTTCATCCTGACTGGCCAGTGAGATGAACAGAATGAGGCTGCTGTGCATGCTGAGGGTGCCTGCACACGTTGATCTCTGTGACTGGCTTTGCAGATATGCGTAGTGCAGTGTTTGAGCGGGTGCCCACGTCTCTCTCTGGGCCTGGGGATGTGCCAGAGATAGCCTTGCCTTTCTTTGGCTCCTGGATTCAGCAGCTCCCCATCAGCCTCTTTTTTAATCACTTTCTTTTAAAAGTCGTTCTCATATAAAGTACAGCACTCAACTTGTTGCAATATAATTTCATAACTAACCTTCTTTTGTTAACAGAAATCTGTTAAAAACTTGGTTTGAGAGAGAGTGCCATAATAAAAAGCTGCTTTTTCAGTCTTTCTGACTCTTCCCAGTTTTGCAGGCATGTGTTGCTAGCAAATTATATGTGAAACCTTTCTTTGACACTTAATCTGATGTCTACACTGTTTCAGGGTTTCAACTGGCTTCCCAGGATTTTCACCACCTGTTTGGTCCTAGCGTTAGGTGTTGATCAGCCGTCAGTTCGACCTTAAGTGAAACAGCTGATGCACACACATGTACAAGCATTTCTTAACTTCTGCATGAGACAGAAAGCATATCTAACTGGCTTGCACCAAAGCTTTGTAAGAACGTAGCTCCTCAGAAAGTGCCTTTTCTTGCCTACTAGCTTTTCTTGGTGGAGCAGGTCCAGGATAAAACACATAATTCAAACTTGTCATGCCTAAATCACTTGAGGGCAAATAATCCAGATAAGTATTTTGGTTTTACTAGTGGGTAAGTGGGTAAACTTGGTATTTCCTGTTACGTAATTCAAATTTATGGCAGCAAACTTATTTGTATGCCAGATCCCGTATAGGGCGCAGTCAGTTTGGTGCCACAGCTTTTCTTGCAGATGATTCATATCAGACTTATAAAAATAACACATTATCACATCAAACAATGTCTAATATCTATTCTTGGAAATGAACAAGAGTGATGAGATAAGGACTGAAACAGAACATCACAGATTTCAGAAAATCAATCAGTTCTTTTTCACTCAAAATCAAAAACTGAGTCTAAAGACTGGGTTTATTTAGGCCTATATATATATATTTTTACCCAAAGATCTCTCAGAACATTATTCTTACACTGTTTCACATTTAATGTGATTTTTTGAAGCAATATCGTGGTTTTTACCTGTCATACATGAATGGAAAAACTAAAAAGACTTAACTGCAAAAATCTTTCATCTAAGAAAGGTACATGGTAGGTGGATACCATAAAACCAGTCAGGTGTGGGAGTTGAAATACAGGCAGACCTGAAAACAGAACTGTAGCATTGCAGAGTTAAAAACCAACCAAATATAACCTTGATCCAACAGAATTGGCTCATCTCAAGGCAGACGTGTTATGCTAATAATCCTGACAAACATGATTTCTAAAGATATCATATTCTATCCAACTCATGATAAGGGAGCACTGAGGGAGGGAAATTGTTTTGATTTTTAAAAGCTATTTAGCTAATGCACAGCTATTCATAAAGAGTTCATCCTCACCAGAGTGCGTTCTTAACTTGGTATGCACAAAACCTCTCTTGGAAGGCAACTGAGCATTTCATTTTCTGTTCAACACGTGAAGCTGCCTTTGTCACTCTACAGTAGGCAAACTTTTCACAGAAGAGTAAATTACTTATTATGCCATCAGATTTCTATCTTATTGTTTATTAAGTGGTTCCATAGGAAGGGCAAAAATTCAGGCTAAGGTTATCTGTGTCCTTTCCATATTTCCAAGTACTTGACTTTGATACATTTATAATATTTTGATGTGATCATGCCCGTACGAAAGTGCCAGGAAGCACTGGGTTTCTGCAGATATCCTTTTCAGGCTGCATCCAAGACAACTCCAACTATGTTCAAATTAATTTTTACTATAGAGTATACAGCTGTGTATAACTCATCTGTAATATCAAAGCATAAACTTGAGGAACTGATTCTTACAATTGAGAGAAAAGTATTATCAAGTTTGGTGCAATAGTAAATTATTGTGCAAATTATTTGTTAGATGTGCACCACAGAAATGAAGTCTTTGCACAACAAGAAGAGTCAAAAGTGGTTAAAAACCTTGTAGTGTTTACTTGCTGATTCATTTTCACAGAAAAGTTGGGAATCCAGTGAAGATTGCAGTGTTTATCCTTCTGACCTTCTGCAAACAATAACCTACCATGCTAGAATGACATTTTTATTATTTCCCATTAGATTATCCCCATCCAAATCTTATTTTTTTCTCTGCAACTGTGAGCCATGCAACTAAAGCGGAAATCAAAGAAGCAGTTCAAACTACTCTCCAGACTTTCCCTACTAACACATTACTCTCAGAATTTATAGTAAAAAATTAATCCCATCCCTGCAAATTGTCACCTTTTTTTTTTCCAGATATTTTAGAAACATTATTGAATCTTCTGTTTAGATAGCAGACATCATCGACAGACAAACAGGACAAACTCCAGTATAGGATGCTAGCTCAGTCTCTAGTCCTCCTTCAGGGCTCTCACAAAGTATGCTGGCTTGTGTTTAAAGGAATAAATTGGAGTTTTTCTGAATAAAGACTTTGAGTAAAGACTTCAGCTGAGGAATTCATTCCTACAATTAGAAGCATCTGTTCCCATGTAAAGCTAACATGATTATTGAAGCAACCTTTGATGACCAAGATTCTCAAGCCTGAAATAAAATTAGTCTTAAACAAATTTGGTTTGCTGCCCAGGGTATAGCTAAGCAATCAGATATCAAGTGACTGGTATCAACCTTTATTCAGCTTGAAAAACTGGGGGGATTTAAAGGCTAACAGCTTTAAACTAAAACATTGTAAGTTTACACTATTGATCATTACAGATTGGGTAGTTACAAAAGATTTTGGTATCTGAAGTTGTGCTAAATATTGCCACAGGGCTATGGGTGTTTCAAGTTCCTATATTATATAGCTCAGAAAGAGCAGGAGCAATCAGGTTAGTGTGCTCAGTACTACAGCTTGAACAATATGCAATGTATTTCTGTAATAAAATAATTTTCTGAATATATTTTTAATCATTTTTGTACCACCAATATTTGAGAGAAATAAAAAATACTTTATTGCTAAGGTATTTTATAATGATAGTGTTAAAAGCCTTTATTATATTGGTCCTTGCTACCTCAGCTCTTTGGTTGTCTAGTAAGCAAGGAGGGAAAACAGTCCAAAAATATGCAAAGGGACAACTATGTTAAGAACAGAGACATATACTGCCAAAGTTGGGCACTGTATAATAACGTGTAGTGACAATGAGATTTTGTGTGAAACAGAAACCAATATGTACCATAAGAATTGCCTGTGATTCATATAATGAAGATAATATCTTTTGGAAAAAAATTTGTATTAATGCCAGCAAAGATAGGGCAGGAATTTAGAACTGTGTCTTGAGAGTAATGTCCACAGTAGCTTCCTGGCTGCAGATTTCTAATGTGTGGATAGAGCCAGTGATTCTTGAAGAGGAACCTGCATTGAAGCCATTTTCATCTCCCTGAAATCCTTCTGTAGTTGCTTGTGAAAGAGGTGTCTCCAGATACTTAGAAGATTTCTAGTGGCTTTCTCCCTGGCTTGTGTTTGAAAATAATGACTTGAGGTCTGGTTTTACTTGCCTTTTTTAAACATACAGGTCTGGAATGAAGTTCAGTCTATTGTCCCTGAAGCAGTGTCTCATTAAGTAGCCAACCAGGGTACACATGGTGCTCACTATTATGTGTTTTACATGTTTGCAGTATTTGAATATTTGTTTCCTCAGTCTCTGCCCTGAAGATATTTCCCACCAAAACCAGGACTTAGGCTGGGATGGGAGGTGACCCTAGGTTAATGACTATGTAAAATTTGATTCATTTCTTATTATACAGTATGTCAGATTAGATGAGTAAGTGCATTATTCCCACAATCCTGTGAATTGTTTTAATAATAAAGAGTAATATTGCTGGTAAAACTAGAGAGAAAGGATCTGGGAAATAGAATTGTTTCTGTATAATTCAGTGCACATTTCCAGTCCCAGCCAAGAGAGGATGTAAATATGTTGCATACCCACTGCATAGCCCTGACATCTATCCTTGGCAAAGTCCAGTTCCCTTTCATGTTGCATATACATATACATACATACATTCAAACACACACACATGTGTATATATATATGTATATATATATTTATACTCATATATAGTTTATACTGAATCCAGAAACTAGTCCTCCTGAGTCTCTGGGCTCATTGCTGGGCAGATGCCTGAACTGATGGGCTTAGCTAAAATCAGTGCTAGTCATTGCTATATAAGTACTCTCCCTCTATTGCATTATAGGACCAAACCATGCCTGTTCCCTCTGGGAACAGACCCGGGGTGATCAAATACTTGGACTCTTAGTGAGAGGTGTTCACTCTCATGGTGCTCTTCAGATTGCAAGAGCTGGATGTGCTGGGTGCCCCAACCTGCCTTGCTGAGGGCAGAAGCTCAACATCTGCATTGCACAGGAGTTTGCAGGCACAGAGGTGGGATCAGGAGACATTAGTGTGGGTCAGGAGGTTAATGGTCAGGGCTCAGCCTAACTAGCCTAGGCACAACCTTATCTTAACTGGTAAAGAGAGTTACCTCCACTGTCACATTTATTTATATTTGGGCAAATTCTGCCAAGCATTCTAAACTAGCATTTATACTTGCCTCTGGGAAGATGTTGAAAGCTTTCAGCTCCCATTAAACTCATGCTTTGTATAGGTATGGGTAAACCTTTCGTGCACTTTTCACTTCTCTAGTCCCAAGACAAGAGGAAATAAATTTTCTCTGTTCTGTAAAAGTATGGTATCTTCTTATACTGGACCTGGGTTTTGGGGCCTGGGCATACTCCACAGCTTGCAGGTGTGGGTGAGTGTGCCAGAGTTCCTGCTCTGCACCTTGGTTTTCTTGAGGAAGGAGCCCAGATACAATGGCCAGTCCCACGCATCACACCTGAGGCAACAGGGATTGGGACTGCAAAGGACATGAACGTGCATGCCTGCCCTCCCTACAGTCCTCTTCTGGCACTTACAATGGACTGGCATATTAATTGCACTTTCCAGCCCCACCTTTGTCCCTGCCTGTGACCGACGTGCTCTTCCTGAGTCTTGGAGCTACAGGTAACTTCACCGTTTAACCTACATTAATGCAACTTTCTGCAGCAGGCACTGAAAATCATATCCACTCTTCACATCTGGTATCCCCAGTGATTCCTGCAATGGTTGCTGGCTTAGAGGAACAAGTCCAAGTCTACAGAATTTGTGTAGCTATGTTCTGGTATAGCCTAGCATAAATTGCTGTTTTCCCGTCAGTGGACATGTTTGGGCATGGAAGTACTAAATCTATGAAAGAAAAACTTTGAGAAGGTTGGTTGTGTCTTTTGCATTAATCATCATTACCACCCACACTATTAAAAATATTCCAGAAAATTCTGTGTTAGATAACACTATACGTGGTTAAGATACAAATTCCTTAGCTTTTGAGTATAAATAAAGAACAATGTACGCTGCCAGTCATGATTTAATAAACTATTTTATCACTGTTAAATATTAGTGAGACATAGAACAAGACAAAATGGTTTTTCTTTAACTGCAATCTCCTACTACTCCAGAAAGTAATTAAGCATAGAAGAGAGAATTTCATCACATTAAGTGCTCTTGAAGGAGACTTTTTGCACACGTTAAAAGTAGGGCAGCATGTAGTGACACTCTGGATTATTTTGATGAAAATTCTCACAGGTTGCCTACTTAGTAAGAAATGTTTTGTGATACTGAAGTGATTCTTTGCCATTTTCCTTCTTTTTTTCCTCTCTTCTTTCCACTTGAACTACTATCCTGCTTAACTGCTATTTGGAATGAAACCAGAAAAGTAGAAAATTTACAAAGGAGAAAAAAATCCCAACCCATTCAATTGAAAATTTCCATATGTTTCTAAATTTCTAAAAAAACCCCCACTCAGCAACTTAGGTCTAAATAGTATTAGAAACTCTGTCAACCAAATTTTAAAATACACAGGTAGTTATGAAGTTTCCATGCAAATGAAAATATCTCTCCATTCAAAACAGAGGCAAAGTATTTAACTCATTTGTCTAACCTTATAAACCCTAAGGAAGTATGTGCTACACCTCTCTGAGGAACAACTCCCTCTGGAACCCCTTATTCCACATGTTGGGTACTCTGTCGCAACTCTCTCTGAGAAGATGCACCTTTCCTGTACCACCCAGCAGGGAAGAAGAAAAACTTACCCTTCAAAGGGGAGCGATAGTTACAAATCCTACATCCTACTACTAAGACAAGAGAAGATTAAATAGAAATTCCACATGCTGAGTTTCTATTTCGTTGGATCAGTAGCAATGCTGCTTCCTTAGTTTGCTCTGTATTGCACAGTAGTGTATAAAATAAGAACCTAGCCAAAACTGAAAGTCAGATTTGACTAGAAAGACTTTAACACCCAACGGTCACAGATTTGAACCCTTTTCCTCTCCTATGAGAGACAAGCCAGTTGTGTGCAACAGATTTATACCCTATCTTTTGTATAGATGACATCAAGATAATATTTTTGAGTCATGTGAGACACAAGGAACCTAATTCTCAGCTTGAGATCTTTTTTAGAGGTGAAGCAAGGGGATGATATTTTTTTCTGATTTTTCTAAGACAGTTTCTCTTTTCTCCAGACATAGCACACTGCTTTTATGCTCGTTGAGCTGATCTGAATCTTACATATTTCTGATGAAGTCTCTATTAAAATAGGAAGTGTTCTTACTTAGGCGTTATTGTATAGCTTCCTATCTGTGCCCTTTAGTTCTTGACCCATTAAAATTTCCTGGACTATGTTGCCTGCTGAAAGTAGATATACTATCTAATCCAACCACACAGTGCTTTCATAAGAAATGCTTTAAAGCTGTTTATGCAATATCCTTGCATATTATCATTCAGTTATCTTGTCTTTTAATCTGTATTAATAAGTCAGAAGATGCTGAGTAAATAATTTCAGCCCTTTGAAGTGCTCAACTTATTTCCATTCTGCAGTTGGAAATCACCAGAGCATAAAAAACAAGCACTTCAATTACCTCAAATTGCTTCAAAATGTAGCAGTACTTAAAATATCAATTTATGTGAGCAAGAACTGTGTTTCCTGTGTGTTCTTGGTGCAGTTGAGATTGTGGGGCTCCTTCAGAGTGTTAGCAGTGGTGTGATGTTTAGATAGACAGTGTGATGTGCAGAGAAAACACCCACCCACAGAGGCACACCCCCTTCCCCCCCGAGCCCCCCCATTTCCTTTATTGTTTAGATTAATGGCATCTTGAGCAAAGAAAGCAAAATTCAGCAGAACATTTCTGAGGTAAATAAAGGCCTTTAATTTAATAATAACACAACTATTAATCCAGGAAGTATGTTTTACATGTATGTCCTAGTTATATGTTCCAATCAGCAGTGCTGTTAAGATTACTGTTTTAGAAGACTTTGCTTGTTTGTTGCAGCTTAAGATGTGGAAGTAAACCTATTACAGTAGCCTGATCTGGCCTCGTTTGTGGTCCATGACAGGACTTTCATTGCTGTCAATGGGAGCTGGATCATACCATTAATGCCATGGTCATTTGCCCTGAGAGGCTTACTTAAGAGCTCTTCAGTTACTGCTCTGGAAGCTTTCAAACTGTGGAGTCTAAGAGTTTGCCAGGAGTTTGAAACTGAACAAAATCCTGGCATCAGACACCTGGTAGCATCATTAACCACTGGTGCAAAAAAAAAAGAAAAAGAAAGAGATCAGGGACACAGTGCCAAACCCTTATTTGCCTCCATCAAGTGCCAAACCCTTGTTTGCCTCCATCAGATGTTTATGTAATGGGTGTGATTAATGCTTTATCAAAGCATTGAACTTGCCTTTCCTTCAACATGTAGACATACAGTGCTTCAAGCACTAAGAAATAAATAACAGCATGAGTCCTCTTCACTGCCAATGATGTTTCTTTTTTTGTTTCTTTCTCTTTCCATAAAAATTCTAGATTACATTACAGGCCGTTGCTGTTACATGGTGAGCAGGTCTGCTTAAGCCACAAAAGCATGTATGCATCTAGGATGTCTCTTTTGTCTTAATTGCCACGATACTACGGTTTGCTTCAGCAGTGGCAGGAAATGAAATTCAAATTTTGTCTATCTGCTTAGCCCATGTAGATATTTAGCCAGAGATAGTAAGAAAATACTCTGCAATTATGCTAGCTGAGAGTCTATTATCCTTTTAAATCCATGGTCTGCACAGAAGGGAAATCTGAAAGGACTATTTGAGTTGTTTAGGGTGTATGTTTCTCTGGCACACTCATAATCTGACCAAAGCCATTATTTGGAAGTCAGTTGCATTCAATCATTTTGCCTGTTAATGAGGAGTTACTGAATCCTCCAAGCATTAATCCCATTTAGGAAAACACAAAGGCAATCTGTACCTTGTATCAAGCAATTATGATTACATTGAGCTTGAGGAATTCAGTTATTTGTTGGGGGTTGTTTTTCCCACAACAGACCCTGTAAATAGAATTACCAAGCCTTTCAAATGTTAATTTGTGAAGAAAAATATAATGGCTAATAAAGACAATTAGGTTTGTATTGTAAATACTGAACTGCAGGACTAAAACTGCCATGGCTTGTGAAGAAAGTGTGGCACGACTCTAAGGAACTGCTAAGGCTGGAAACTAACTTCCTAACTGAGTACAGAAAATATGGGTATTAGTATCAGTCATAAAAATATGTTTTCTGCAACGTAAATGTAACACAGGGTCAAAGAAAGTGTGGGTGGATCTGAATATTTTTTTCATAAAATGGGAGTTAATCAGGGAATATTGAAGATCTGGTTACATAGAGTCCTTTGTTCTGTTCCCTACACTTCTCTTGCAGCTGTCTGAGCACCAAATACCGTGTCTGTGGTACCAGCCTTGGCCTTATTGATCTTCACCACTGGTCTACTCTGGCCTCCGATGGGGAGGCCTGGAGACACATCATCTATAACACTGCTGCTTCTTTTGAGAACACACGCAGGATCACTCTCGAGGAGAAAAGACAACGCAGAAAGAATCGCGTCTTGTCGATCTCACCAGGGGAGTCTTTCTGCTGCGCCTTTTGCAGCCGGTCCTGTCTATCTCGCATTGGCCTTTTTAGCCATCAGCGTGCCTGTAGCAAGCGTGGGTAGAGCCCTTCCCAAATCTTTGTTCGCGAAGCCCAGCCATGATTGAAGATCTGAGACTGCAGATGAAAAAACATGGACAAAATGTCCAGCATACAGCTACATAAATACATCATGCAGTGGGTGAGCAACTGGTTTACAAGTCAGGCACAAAGAGTTGTAGCAAATGTGGTTACATCAGGCTGGTGACCTGTCATTATTGGGGTTCTACCAGGCTTCCTTTTAGGGCCAGTGCTCTTCTACATCTTCACAAAGGACTTGGATGCAGGACTTAAAGTTTGCAGACGATACAAAACCGGGAGGAGCTGCTGACTCGCACAAAGAGGCCCCACAGAGAGACCTTGACAAATTACAGGACTGGGCAATCACCAACCATATGAAGTTCAACAAGGGGAAGTGCCAGATTCTGAACCTGGGATGGGACAACCCTGGATGTTCATACAGACTGGGCAATGAGAGGCTGAAAAGCAGTGCCATGGAAAGGGACTTGGGTGTTCTGTTGATGGCAAGTTGAATCTGAGTCAGCAGTGCCCTGGCAGCCAGGAGGGCCAACTGTGTCCTGGGGGGCATCAGGCAAAGCATCACCAGCTGGTTAAAGGAGGTGATTGTCCCATTCTGCTCTGCACTGGTGTGCCCTCACCTTGAGTCCTGTGTGCAGTTTTGGGTTCCTCAGTATAAGAAAGATAAAAATTATTAAAGAGGAGAGCCACAAAGATGGTGAAGGGCCTAGAGGGGAAGCCATATGAGGAGCAGCAGAGGCCACTTGGCTTGTTCAGTCTAGAGAAGAGGAGACTGAGGGGAGACCTCATGGCTGTCTACAGCTTCCTCACAAAGGGAAGCAGAGGGGCAGGCATCTCTTTTCTCTGGTGACCACTGATAGAATCTGAGAAAATGGCGTGAAACTGTGCAGGGAAGTTTTATGCTGGATATTAGGAAAGAGTTCTTCACCCAGAGGGTGGCTGGGCACTGGAACAGGTTCCCCAGAGAAGTGGTCACAGCACCAAGCCTGCCAGAGTTCAAGAAGTGTTTGGAAAACGCTCTCAGGCACATGGTGTGATTCTTGGGGCTTTCCTGCATGGCCAGGAGCTGGACTTCAATGATCCTTGTCAGTCCCTTCCAACTCTGTAAATTCTACAATTTCATGATTCTATGATCAGTAATATGGCACTTCTGGAAAAAAACAGAAGTAATTCAGAGATAAAGGCATTATATAAATAAGACATCGAAACTTGTGACTCTTTACATTGTACTCTTTATGTCGTACTCTTTGTACCTGAGCAAGAACCTGGCTATGCTTATTTGCACCAAAAAGTTTTAAAAAAAAAGGAAAAATTTTTAGATCTGAATTCACAGATATCAAAGTAGGCTTTCCAAGGGACAAACTGACAAGTCTGTTTCCCCCTTAAAAGGAAAAAAAAAAGAAGAAGTAATTGTAGATTGTGATTTATTCCCTTTCATTCAGAAGGCAAATGGTTCATAAAATTGTGGGGTAGATGTAAAATGTAATACAGTGTTTAAAAATCATGGAATTCAAGTCTATGCTCATATTCATAATTGCCTGGTCCCAGCTATGTTGCTATAGAAGCTGTTTACAGAGTGCAAAACTGGGCAGAAGATTTCCAGAGCTTGGTGCTTCCGTTTCATCCAGAAACACTGTGAGAACAGCATGCTGCTGTTTCAGCACTTCCTCTTTCAATCTCTCTTGGAATGCAGGAGTACAGGGAAGTGAGCAAAGGAAAGGTTAGCAAGAGAAGGGCTCTGCTACAGCTGGAGAGAGCAGGATAGAGAGAGAGGCACTTGAAAGGAAAATAGTGCAGCCTATGGTAAGGATTAGGTACAAGGTGTCTTAGTCTCTCCTGTGGCTATAGGGGAACTTTGGCTCAAAGCTTGTCCTTCAGAAAGACAAGTCGAGTTCAGGTGAACCTCATCCCTTCTGGCCATTCTTACTCCCTGCAGCACCTCTAAGTGAGGCAGTTTCAGGACACAGATGTCAGGAAAGGGTCACTGAAAACTGTAAGGGCATGAAGCCTGTCCTGTAATCTCATATTTCTTCACTATTGGTTTGTGTTAGCAGATGAAACACCGGGCTCACTAGACTCCTCAAGCAAAAACCACAAGCATGTGCTGTGAAAATTCAGCCAAATGTGAAAGGTGCTCTACAAATTAACCAGATATAAATCACTTGTCCTTTTTTTGTTTGGTCCCCACAGAGATCTAAAATATTTTTGAAGCTCTTTAGCCTTTTCCAAGGCCAGATTTATATCTAGACAAAGCAGAAATACTGCCAATGTAACACACACTTAATCTCTAACATGAATGACAATAGATCAGCTCTCCCCAGGTTGTGTCAGACTTCAAACTGCTCTTCCTGAGTACAAGCACAGGAAGAGATGAAAAGGGCTACATACATGTCATGAAGCCACTTTAATGACAAATAAGAACTTGAGAAAAAAACAATTGTTGGATGCAGGTGTTCTTGTCCTTAAGAGGAAGCTAAGATGGGGTGCCTAGATGTGACTGAAATGTGAGTTGCCTCTTACCAAGAAACCTCTGACTCCAAAGCTGAGCTGTGTATTCCAATTATTGCTCCATGTAGGTCACATGTACAATTCTCCCTGTTTTTAAATAAATTGCCTTCTTCACAGATGAGGTATCTGCTTACACAACACACTCTGATTTCCAAGGATGTGAACAAGGTCCACTTTCTCCAACCTCCATCTTGTGGATGGGTACTGAGACCCCATCCCCAGGCTCACACTGTTGATCCCAGCAATGGAGAAGGAGCAGACTTGTCTCAGTAGTTTGTGTTGTCTCAGCAGTTCTTCATGCTCATCTCTGTGGAAAGAACACCTGAGCTTAATGAATTTAAATCCAGCATGAGGAAGGAAGTTACTTGGGTCTTTCCACTTTTCCAAGATCAAAACTGACCCCACAGGAATTACTCAGGTTGAGTATGGGTAGCAGATTTTAATTCTTTAAAACTTGAATTCACTACAATGAAACATCCACCAACAATTATTTTTAATCTCCTTCCCTGTCTATATTCTAAGGCAGATCCCTGTGTTTCTGGTGTCCATGTTTCACTCACTACGTAACGTGTTCATTGTGTTGCTGTCTCTTGTTCACAGTGGTAAAATACTTTGATTAAAGATCATATGTAAGTGTCCTGGAATGGGAATATGAAATGCATATAAGTCTGCATCTCCTACCTTTTCTGGCCTCCGGAGATGATAGTGCACTGGGCTGAGAATTAATATCTGTTCTCCCACTAAAATAATGCAAGGACAAAATTAGAAAATACTCAGCTTGAACAACTGTTAAAATAACATACTTTTGTTTGCAAGTTTTTTAAAAAAAGATGAAAAAACCTTTTATATAGATAATCACAGTAACTTAAGATACACATTTTAAATTCAAGTTTAATCCTTTTCAGGGCTGCTAGTTGAACTTTAATTTGAAAATCAAGCAAGACTGTGTGGAAATAATTCAGAAAGAACAATGAAACACCCAAATGTCAGAGAAGATGTATGCTATAAGAACAAGATAGACAGCACAGTTAACAAGAGGTTATAACAGCAAAAGGTTATATCAAAACAAATCATTTGAGGAAGTGATTGGATGGTCTGCATTTTACAAAACTAGAACACGTAAAAAGTGAGACAAGGACCTTCAAATTCTGCATGACCTCAAATCTTAGTGCAGAAGCATTTTTGTTGTGGCACTGGAGTCACAGGAGATGATGGAATTGATAATTAAATTTGTGCCAGGAAGCTATACCTTTTAATGACTTTACATTTCCTCTCATATTATTAAAAAAAAAAAAATGTTCATGCTTATTATGGAAGTTATTGAGGGCAACCAGGAACAGAGCCAGGCTGTGTCAGTCACCCTGCCAAGAGAGAGAGTTTGTAGGCTGAAGAAAATTACCTGATAAAAAAATAACACCAAGAGCCATCTTTGTTCCCATGTGAGATGAGAGGCAGTGGCTGTCAGTGCTCCCTGAGTGGAGAGCAGGGATGTTCCCTCATTAGCATAGTGATTAACAAGACCTGCTCAGCCAGTGCTGTACCTAGGAGAGTCAGAGAAACCCTGAGGACAAGAATGAGTTGCGAACTCTTTCTTCTTGCTTGCCTCCCCCTCACTCTGGGCTGGAGGGAGGATTTTTCCAGTTGTGATCCATATCTGGAGCTTCTCTCTCAAACCAAAGGTTTCTATGTTGTGCCTTTGGGGAAATTAGCTGGCCTTGCTTTTTTCTTCCAGTGTATTTGAGGGGTGGGGTGAGAACAGGAGGTATGACTATGCAGTACAGTAATGGTTAGGGTACTTAGCAAAATGTGGGAATCCTGGGATTCAGTAGTTTTTGTAGATTAGGAATTTTAACCTGCACATCCTATACATCCCAGAAAGTGGACTAAAACCTTACTTTAGGGGAATGATACTCTCTGTCCACACTGCTGAAAGTGGGCTTTACACTAAAAGGAGAAAGTCACAGCAGACCTTCTATAGCTAGAAGTGTTTATAAGGAAGTGATGGCTTTCCTGGCGTTTCTTTTAGGACCTCCATCAGCTTCATGGATAGTACATTTGCTAAACCCAGGGTGATCCCTTTCCATAGCTGTTTGTGGGCTCAGAGGAACATTTGGGTCCTGGGGCTTTGGTGCAAGGGGAAAGTCAAGTGACCAGTTCTCTTAAAACTGAGGTGCTTTGGAACATTATCAAGAGCAAACCTTTTAGGCAGACAAAAAACTTAAATAAAACAAGAAAAATCCAGCGACAAATGCTTAACTAAAACACATCAAATTGATGGGAATTGTTTCAAAGCAGTAACATTTTCCTAGGTCAGGGCCTCCAAGATTTTGAAGGCAAGATATGAACACTTCAAGCAAACTAACCCCTAAAAGTCAGTAATCAGCAGTTGCTATGCAGAATCTATTATTCTAATTAATTCTTTATTTGCATTAATATGAAAGAACTAAATTGTTGGACTGTGCACAGTGTTATTTTTAAGAAGGTGAAATGGGGAAACAAGGGTGTAAGATGCAAAAGGGAATGCAAATAGGTTATGAGACAATTCCTGGAACGTCTGGCTTATCAGGCTTTTACAAATACTGAGGTATGAATAACTATTAGAATGGGTACTGAAAAATCTCTACTTGTTATTGGTGATTCTAACAAAGAGAGGAACTACTGTAGAGGGCTTATTTCTAGTCTTGTATACTCTCAGTAAATCAGAATATGATGACAGTCCCTAAAGGGGAAGTGGTCACTTCTTATAAATTCCCAGATTTTTAACTTCCTTTTTTGCAGTCATCTCATTTCTAGAAATCTTACAATTGCAGAATAGAAGTGTGATTTCCTGTGATCTGCCTTTTCCTTTTTTTTCAGTTTTTCTCTTTTTTTTTTTTTTTTCCTCTCCAGGGTGAATTGACCACAAATGCTTAATGTTCCTATTTTACTTTCATTGCTGATGCTGGAGAAAAAACCCCAAACACATATATTCAAGTTTTTGTATGGCACATATAACAGCTCTGAGAATATTTGTGGAGCAGGGTCATCATTTGGCTCCAAATACCAAAAGAATATTTATTCAGCCTTTGGGCATAATATAATCTAAAGAGGGAAAAGTGAGATTTCAAAAGGTAAGACTGCTTCCTTTCCCAAATTTCTGCTTCTAATTAAGTGAAACACAATGTGAAAGTTCCTTTCATTTCCTTTCCCCTCATTTTCTTGTCAGCCTGGGAGCCTTAAATGGTGCACCAGCACTGAAGAAGAAGCTGTTTGTCATCAGACTTTGCGGAATGCTGCCATTATGTCTAGTAACATTGGCATATTTATCACACTTGGCAAATTGTTTCTGTCATCCCTTAATGCTGTTCACCTTCGTTTTAATGTGTTCTTTCCATTTAGCTCTAAATAAACAAAACAGCAATTTTGTGATGTCTGCTTTCCTTGTTAAGACACAAATGTCCCAATTACACATCAATAGAAATCCCTGGGTCACCTCTTCTAAACATACCTTTTTTGTCTAGTTTTGTCTAATTGGCTTTACAGATCCAAAACATTTGCTGAAACATAAAGACAGAAGGTCCTTTTAATTGCATGTCATTTATGTCTGGGTTTGATTGTGGTTTTTCAATGTAATCACTAACAGAGAAGGTAAGATTTACAGAGAAGTCCAAAAGTAGTGGAAATAACATTTACTATGCGTGGGCTAAATGGTTAGCACTCTTTGATGTGCTGCCTGATTTTCCTCTACCTTCTTTCCTTCAATATTTCATTAGGTGGTGCTTATAGGTGAAGCACACCAATTCACTTCAGACCGCATAGCACAGAGCCCACATTGCACTATTTAGTGAAGATACAGCTGATAAACTTTTTTTTGCCTGTGATTTTTTTTCTCTTGGGAGAGAGGAGGAAAAAGATCTCTCACAGTTCATGGAGGAAAAAATGATGGGGCACATGTACTCAGGTGTTCCCGTGTAACGGAGATGTATACACTCAGTTGGCTCAGTTGGAAGCTGCTCCAAGGGTTTTAAGCTATTTCTCTCTGAATCCTACTGGCATGGCTAAGCTCTTTCACCTCAGATTTGTTCTTGGTTTTGGCTCCTCATTCTGGCTGTCCAGCCTCTAACTCTGAATGCTGCTTTCAAGTGCTGATTGCTTGTATAAAGCATCCTATCATAGTAGCGGACAGTCACACAGCTTACACAAAAATGACATTGGACACAAATATATTATGAAGATTTAAGGGGGGAAAAAATCAATTTTAACAGTGATTTTAAGACTTCTGTTTAACATTTGAACTTCTCATGAAAATTTGATTAAACTCTTCCATTCCTTACCTATGATGTCACTCACTAGATATCCTTGTCTGCCGTTACGTACTTTCTGATGCTAATTGGAATGAGAAGAAAAATACTGTTGGGCTGCAATAAGTGTTACTCTGAACCTTTTTCCCCATCTGAATAAAAAAAAAAAAAAAGGAAGTACCAGAAATTCAATTTGAAAGACAACTGTTGCAAAATATCCAGCACCATTTTGCAAACCAAGTAGATGAAAATAGAGAAGTTACAGATGAAGAGCTATTGTTTGGGTGCTTATTCCTGCATAGAGCTTGTGAAAATATCCTATCCTAGCCAGTGTATCTTAAGGTTAAAAGTTCTGGAAATTCAGCTTAATGACAGGATTTACCAAATGGTGAATTCAAATGTTTCTGTTTCTGAAAAACAGTATCTGTGTCACAAATAGCTTTAGATGGATATCAGTAGTCTTCATAAAACATGAATATTTGGAATAACTGCTAGTCATGCTAATGTGATGTGTGGAAACCGATTCAACTGTGAATTTTATCTTGCATTCTCCATCACTATGCTGATAGCTATGAAGCATATTGCTGCTACTATTTCTGTTAACCATACAAAAAATATTTACACTCAAGTGCTAATGAGCAACAGATACACACACTGTCTCTGAGGATCTTTAGATTTTTAGCAGAAAAGCTGCTAATGCAAATTGCTTTTATCCTAACAGGGGTAAAATTTTGTAATGTCCCAAGCATACTGTGTAGCAAAACTGGCAAAAAAATTATTGCCCATGTGGCAGGTATTACTGCCTTCATTAAATAAGTAATTTATGTAAGATAAAGCAAAATATGATACTCAACACTATGAAGATGTTGCCACTGATTATTAGGAGGGAATAAAGTGAGAAGCCATTCCTAAGGCAAGACAGGAGCAAAAGAGGAAAGGAAATCTTGGCCTAGCTAAAAGAGCAAAAGGAAGGATAATTAAGGGCAAGATAAAAGAGATGAGCTCAGTTGGTTAGAACATGGTGCTAATAATGCCAAGGCTGTGGGTTTGATCTCTGTATAGGCTATTCACTTAAGAACTGGACCTGATGCTCCTCTTGGGACCTGTCCAACTCAGAATATTCTGTGATTCTGTGAAAATATCTTGATAACTTTTGGGAAGATCAAGTCTGAAAAGAAAAAAAAAAAGAATATTAAAGATTCAGAGTTCATGCATAAATGTGGAATTGACCAGTATGAGTAGGGAGTGCTAAATGACACCCATGTGCAGTCAGTGGTGCTACTATCTAGTAGTATAACAGGTTGCTTCCTGTTCTGCATCCTCACCAGGTATTTTCTGCCAGTGCACATCATGCCATTTTTTAATGCATTGTTGTGGGTGTTGTAGATACAGACCCCAGCAGGATAGTGTTAGCCTTGTGGGGTAGAAAAACCACAGCTGCATGCTTTTGGTAGGGATCTGGCTTTGAGGAAAGTCAGGCTGGTCCCAGCTTTGCTGTGTTACCTCCTTCCTGGTCTTAAATGAAGGATGAGCTATGAAACTCGTAGAGTTAACTAGCATTTTGTTCCTTCTGAGAGAATTTAAAGGCAAAGTTATCAGTATACAGCATCTGGATGCTGGGTGAATGAACACTTTCAGTGATCACTGTGAAAAGAGCTGTGCGAGTGGAGAACTTGAGTTGCTGACTTTTTGTTTATGCTGTTGGTACCAGACAGTGGATGAAAAAGAGCTTCTTTGGTTTATCTACTTTATGTAGGCATCTTTGCCACCAATAAGAAGTTCCTGGAGCCTGTCTTGAAACATATTGTTAATGGCACCCATACAGAGATGAGCACACTTGGTATTTATGATGTATTTCACAGAACCACAGAATATGCCAAGTTGGAAGGGACCCACAGGGATCATCGAGTCCAGCTCCTAAGTCTGCTAATCAAACAGCTGTGTAGGCAAGAAGAAGGAGGGAGATCACATTTCATTACCACTGACTTTGACAGATCTGGAGCTGGAGTTAGAGGTAAACCAGTACATGTCACCAGTTAAAGAGAGCTGGGAATGAGGTACAGTGTTTCTGTCTTTCACCTCATCTGGGATGTAAAATGATGAGGAACAGATTTAGACACAATCACCTCCTTATCCCATTCTTACTTAAATATAGTTGTGTATCTGTGCTTTTCAGCTACTCCATTAAAGGTGTGCTTTTGATGATAGCCAGAACTGCTTGGCAAATAAGAAACAGTATATTGATATTGGCACCATACATAGACTGTTATACTTTCCATATACAAGGAGCAACACAGATGTTTTCAGCTTAGTCCCTGTACTCCCTTTAAGGCTATGGGAGAAATAAAACATTTGACTGTTAGAAAGTGTTTATTCTCAGGTTTGAGCACCTTACAGATTTCTTTGGGTGATGAATTTCTTACATAAAAAAGTATAATACAGAGAGCCATAATCTAGCTGTGTAGTCATTTTCCATGAAATATGGCATTTTAGAATATAGAAGAGTATTTTTATAAACAAGAAAGACAACAATTTTTTTTTCTTGGTTATACAGCTTAATTAATTAAACTAATAGTTATTTCATATTCTGTTTTCTAGTCAATAAGTAATTTAATTTTTGTGCATGTCTCAGATGCAAAAAATATATTTTTATTGAAATAATTTTATTGATTCAGAAGTCAAGAAACATGATGTTATTTATTTTACAGATAATAAAATCTTGTGCAAGAGGTATTAGTACTTGCTGAATTACTCAAGAAAGTGTACAGGACACTTTCTTGGTCCCACTGCAGTTTGGTAAACAAATCTGCTTCCATCTTAAGGTAGAGTTGGGGGGGCAATGTATGGGAGTGTATAAACAGTGAGAAAGCAAATGTTCTGTGTTGTCATGGCTTTGAGTAAGTCACCACAGTGTACTTCGTAGCAGCAGCAAGCAATATTTGCAAGCAACTGTTGCAAAAGCTTTTAATGGGCACTTGGCTGGATAAGAAAGAAAATGAGTTTTAGAATGTCTTCTGTGATCAATAATCTGCGCTTTTAGTCTTTTTATCATGTTTTGGGTGAAACATCAGACGTTATGATGCTCTGGTACTTTCACAGGGTTAGAGGGGTTAGCTCTGGACTCCTGGGCAAATGCCAGTTGGCACAGCACACACCAACACTGCTGTTAAATGGGCGTATTATTTCTTCCTCATACACTGTTCTGCACTCCTCTTCTATGACATACTGTTCCAGAGGTTTCATTGCTAAGTGATACTATCCCTCTGATATGCAGTTTATAAATCAATTTGTAAAATGTGGTGAGTGCCTTGATGTTCCATGGATTAGAAATTAGCTGTAAATAACCACCTTCATTATTAATATAATATTTTTAATTTCACAGACAGCTCTGTCACATTGCTAAATTAATTACTTTTATAGGTAATTATTTTGGACTGCTGTGTCTGAGCATGTAAATCATTCATGTCTGCTGGATGAGCTTTCTCCATGGACAGAGAACCAGCAGCATTAGCAGTGGCTAGGCACTGGAGATCGAATTGCACAGCCCTTCCACTGGCCTGCATTTATCAAGTCAAATACCAAATTTCCACTGACTTTGCAGCTTTGATCTGATCCAGTGGCTGCAGGGAAAATGTCTCCAGGGTTAATTTTTATTAGCATTTGATCACAGGGTACTGGTCTTTATTTATTTTTGCAGTAGCTATACTTGGTAGTACTTCCCAAAGTCTTCATATGTCTGAGCTATGATTTTAACAGGAAAAGTATTGTGATGCTGAAAAAGAATTATTTGAGGAAATGAGTTCATGTGGATTGTCTAATGAAGCCTCTTATATAGGCAGGTCAAGATTAGCTATCCATAAACTAGAGACAACTTTTTTAGAAAGTAATGAAGCAAAAAAACCATTAGTTTCTAATGAGCCTGTTGCAGCAAACAAATTATTCCTATGTTCATTTCCCAAACATGCAGGGATATAAAATAATGAGCTTTTCTTTTGCCTCTTTAATTAACAACCAGTGATTCCCTGACATAAGATTCAGGGTTAAATCTAGTACTCAAAATATTATTAAAAAAAAAGTTTCATTTGAATATTTGAATCCAGTATAAGATATATCAAAGTGCAGGAGTTACACATTCCATGAGATGTTATTATTTCTTTTTAGTGATTTTCCTCTTATTTAGTATTTTTACTCTTCAACAATTACAGCTAAAATGTGCCTTCCACTGTACAGTGGAGAAATTATTCTTATTTGTCAAGAGAGTTTTTTTTTAATCTTTTTCTTTCTGATGTGCTGAAAGGCAGTTCCTATGATTATACTGACCTAAATTTCTGTGCCTAACAACTTTTTATTACCTCATTTCAAGCATCCATGATGCTGTGGAGTAGCTGGACCACCTGTTCTGAAAACTGTCATCCACTTGGACTCACAAAATCACAAATTGTTTTTTTTAAAATGTAGACCATAACTGTATTTTATAGAGCATTTGTACTGACTGTGATGCCTTTTGAACCTTAAGGGCCACTCCATTAGATTACACATTTTCTATGAGATAAACAGGACTAGTCAGGAACTTAAATAAAATGTGGGGAATGATCAGATGGGGGTCTAATCTCCCAGGTTGTGCAGATTTATTATATTAAATGATCTCTGTCTTCAACAGATTAGTGTTGACCTTCCCAGGAAATATCTGTGTTAAGGAGGAACTGAATGAAGGCTAGTCTTTCGGTGGAAAAGACTATCCAAAAAGAATATCCAAAAGAAAATGTGATATGAGAAAAGCTTAGAGACAAAAGTGAAAGAAAGTTTTTGAAAGATACTGAAAACAGTATACTAGGTGTATTCCTGGGTATAGGAATAAGGAAAAAGTAAAAATGTGAGCCATGGATAGAATTTCATTGCTCTGAACAGGAAACAGAAAATTAAACACAGTGATATCATCAGTGGGAGCAAGGCTCTGTCCCTCCAAGATCTGAGTCAGAATTACTGTGTGCAATCACAGATACCAATTGCTAAATATGGCAAAAAACATTCAATAGAACATATTGCAGGATTTCCTTCTTGTGAAATTATATATAGTTGATATACATATATATACATATAAGCATATATAGAGATATGCATATTTAGAAGCCTAACCTGAAAATTATCTGCACTATCTGGTGTTGAGTATCTGCTTTCTTTCTGAGTTTTCCTGAGACATGGCACTTTTTACTACAGTATGAGTTACACTGTCTGTGAGCTATTACCCATAAACCTTCATTTTAATTAATGTCTTTGTCTACTTTTTAGCATCTTTTGCTTCACAGTACTTTCTTTGTAACAATTTGTTGATAACAACTAATAAAGTAAGATGACCCTCTACATTGCTATCACGTCTTTCAGCAGCAACAGCTTTCCAAGAAAGGTATTCACTAATTTATGAACACTAAATAACAGCTTATTGTATCAGCATAAGCACTCCCATTTTTCTTCTAAAAATAGCACCCATTCTCAACATATGGTTCTCAGTGTGTTCATTTTCAGCTTCAGCATTTTTGGAAGAGAAATAGTTCACAGAGAAGATGGTCACAAAACCAAGCTTTTTCTCTTGTAAATACTGTGCAAATCACTGGGAATAAACTGTATAGCTGTATTAATCATAATGGAATCACCTTACACTAGATAAGCGATGGCCAATTTTTAATTTATAAAAATATAATGCAATAGTCTCTGCTTTATGCTTTTCTTTTTGCACAGGTAATTGCTACTTGCCACTAAGCAGAGTCCTAGATATTTTATCAATGTTATGCTTTAGAGCAGAATTCATAGGTCCCTAAGAAAAATGGCTCAATTCAAATAGGATATCCCCCAATAAATGGGGAAATGTTTCATTCTCTTTTTAGTGAGTTATTGTTTTTCTTTTAACATAATTCAAGACTGCAGTCTGTCAAGTCATTCAAGCCAAATGTAATAAGCCCGTCTTGATAAAACTCCTACTACTCTAATGTATTTTGAGGTGAGCTATTAAAGCAGTTCTCACAGTTCTTGCTTCTGGCTTTCAACCTGAGGCTCCCAGTTCAGTAGAGCATGGTTATATTCCTGGAGCACGAAGCTGGAAGCAGCCATCAACAGTATGAAGTAGTTGCTAATTATTTTAATCGTCAGTAAAAGGCATCATAAAGATGAATTTTGAAGTGGAACATTCACAATATTTGGGTTTATATTGCTGAAATGTTTCCAAGAACTCAATAAAATAGGGCTTTTCAGTACTCTGCGCAAAGCAAATATTCTCCCAAACATTCAGAAGTGATGAAATCTATGTTTATGTTAAATTATGTAACAAAACACAGACAATTCTGGGAAAGGGAGCTTTAGCAATCTTTCAGGCCTCCCATACCACATGATACAGCCCTAAGGCAACTCCAGGCAGCAGAAAATAAATGAGAGCCCTTGTCAGAAAGAGTTTATAATCTGTGGGTCTTCTCCAGAGCTGAGCAAATGCAATCAGAACATCACCATGAGCCCAAAAGGGTTTGTGAGAAAGCATCAGTCGCAAATTTTTTCTGAATTAGAACTGAATGAATAATTAATTTCTTACTCTGTTTGGTTCACTGGCAGTTAAAAGAAAAAAGAAAAGTAGTTTCATGCAGGTTTCTGCCACTCTCTGGCTGCATGGTCAGGAGCAATTGTCAACTATTTTTACAGCTGGTAAAATCTGTCCTGTGAAGGGTTATCCAAAATAGTAGTCCTCAATTTTCTCAAGGGAACGAGTCTAAAAATATCTCCTGGTCAAATGAGCAAAACTGAGGGACATTTTAAAAAGATATTTTGAACATTAAAAGAAGTATTTATCTCACAAAAATGTTGAAATGGAATATTTTGACTTTTGGGAAAAATTTGTTGACTATTTCCCTCACCTCTAGCATGTGTGAGTCACGTAATTTATCCAACTGGCACAATCACAAAGCTTTCTTCCACTTTCACAGAGCATCTCCGATCCTGGTGTTTGCAACAGAGAAATTTGACTTGTAACTGTCAACTAATTTTTTCGTAAGAAACTGAACGTGTTCCAAATTACTGATCTAAAATGTATCTCCTTTCTTTCTTCCTTTGTTTTTGGAATTGTTTTCTCGCCATTTGGGTGTCTATCTCTTTCCTCCTATCTATTTTTTTGTGTCAGAGAACCAGTTTGTGACTCACACCCTGTTCCTTTTTCTGTGGCCAGCATTTGCCTCATCTGATATATTTGCTGCCTTTACTGTTTCCTGTGTTCTTGTTTTGGTTTCAGCCCTTGCACATTTGTCATTTTAGCTGTCTTTGACCTACAATCATCATTCCCACTTGCTCTCTGATGAAGACTTGCAGTTCTAAGTTTTCCTGCTTTTCTTGTGCCCTTCCTCCTCAGCATTTCTGTTGCTCCAGTCCTCAATATTTCAGCTGGGGGACCTGGAAGGCAATTGAAGCAAGGTGACACTTGCCCTGCGGGACCTATCCTGCATCCTGACTTTTGGGCTTTGTTAAGAGAAATTACGTATCAGTGTTAGTGCTGCCAGTGTGAGAACCGATCTGTGTCTCCAATAATTATCAGGGCATTATGTGTGGGAAGTCTGGGGGAGAGATGAACAGCTGTCAATTAAAGTTTGTACTGATGACATCCTGGTTCACCTTGCTAGAGTTTAACCCCATACACACTGTATGACATGACATGACTCCAGCATCACTTCTGTGATTTTTCTGCTGAATTCTGCTGAATTTTGGACAAGTCCATGTGTCCCATGTGTTCTAATGATAAGTGAATATATCTTCATTTCAGCTTTTGGCATGAAAAATCCCACCTATAGTGCTCTATATAATCAGTATTAACAGTACTCTCTGGTGTATTTACTTATACAAATATTATATCAAGCCTCATAAGAGCAGATGACCTTAAACTTAAGTGCTGCTGTTGCTGTACTGCAAGAGGATTAAAGCATTTTAATCTAAGGCTATTGTCTATCCTTTGTGATCTAATGAGTGTATTTTATTACTGATCCTAATACTGTTGGACTGGCAAGTTTATGAGATCATTCTAGGTACTTAATGACAGCACATTACTAATCATGTGCCCTCTTTTTGACTTAATTAAATATTGATGTTTTGTGGCAACCTGGCAAGTATAAGCTTTTCAACCTTGTCAAATCTTGAGAGGATACAGGGAAAAATAAACTGTCATGACTATAAAAAAATCAGCATTTCAAATGCAATTTCTGATTGTTTAGCAAAGGTGCCAGTTGCACATTTTATCCAGTTTCTAATTAGAAGGATGATTGGACATAGGATTTCTAATTATTTAAGTCTATTAATTCACACAAGTAATAAATCTGGTGTATTTTCAAGAAAAATAAAAATGAAATACTATTTCTTCACCTATTCACCTGTGAAGGGAGGTTTGGCCTTTGCCAGACCAGCCTTTCTGTGACTAGGAGAAGTATAAAAAGTCTATGTCTGCCCTCTCAGCTCTTTTGCTGAGGCTGATCCCAGCACTGGGCACCAAATCTAGGAGGGAAGAGTAAAATGGTGCAGATGATGGGCTGTTCGTGGTTGGGTGGCTGTCAATGGAAACACCCAGAAAAACAACTGGAAAAGCCACTGCAAGAGAGGGTTTTTAAGTTCAAGTACCTTCTCTAGTCACCCCTTGTCCAGCTAAACAGCACTTATCACCCTACCAGTCATGTTTCTGTTATCGTCACAGGAACCTGATATTGTACCTTGAAGGTAAACAAGATTTTCTTGCATCAATTTCAAAGGTAATATGTTTGGATATTTTGCTTTCTCTGCATAGACGTAGGCACAAATACTTACAGATGTGCTTCAGATAGATTTGCATTATGTGCAAATGCTGACTCTGGCCCTGAGCCTGTATCATGACCTCATATAATTGATAGCCTTCTATTGGAGAATTAAAAAGCCATCCATATTTGTCTTAAAAGTTATGCTCTTTCCTACCTAACTGTTGACTAAGGTGATCTATAACAGCATATATGACAACTAGAGAAGATATTTAACAGGGCTAAACTTTTCTGGTCCTGTTCTCCATACAACCCTCACAATATTTCTTTCCAATGTACGCATAAAACCATTAGAGTATTTTACCATTTTATCTCTAGTTTTAGCCAATATTAAATGAAATATATCTTGAACAGCACAGAGCCAACAGGAAAAAGTCAGTTTACACTTTAAAAAAAAATTGGAA
>JAWWLV010000088.1:29295635-29455604 GCA_035041135.1 Platyrinchus mystaceus
ATATTAAATGAAATATATCTTGAACAGCACAGAGCCAACAGGAAAAAGTCAGTTTACACTTTAAAAAAAAATTGGAAAGTAACATTTTGGAAACTGGACTTTGTAACATGAACACATCAAACACATTTCACAACATAAAAACTGCTATCACTGGAAAATGTAAGCTTAACAGATGTGTTTATTTAGGTGATTTTCAACTTTCTCTGTGAATATATACTGCAAATTGAAGAAGAATGGTACAGATAGTGTTTTACTTTTGTTTAGTTTACCTTGACATTTCTCATATCTAATATCAAATGAGATCAGCATGCACACTTAAACAACTAGAATAAAATATAATCTTTGACTATGCTTTTTTTCCTATTTGTTTTGAATACTAAAACAGTACGGTAATACTTAAGCCCCTTAAATAACATCCCACATCTATGGCATGCAGAAATCCTTGAACACTCCTAAACTACTCCAACACCAGATTACAGGCACTACTTTAGGTGACTCAGACCTAGGATCCAGGTTACTTTGCTTCATCCTTCGGTGGATAATATTAGGTTATAAGTCCTGGTTTTCAAGTCCTGTACAGCTATCAAAATTGTTGCTATGGGTATCATATTTCCACTATTTTGGTGAAAAAAACCCCCACAAGACATGCTTCTTAGACATGCTATGATGCTCTCATACCAAACAGACTAAAGTATTTGTATTTTATATTTGTATAGGTAGATAGATAGATAGTATTTCTCAACAAGTAATATTTGACAGTATATTTATATTTGATTATACATGAAAAGTAATTATATTTGGATAAATTTGTGGTAAAAGGTTAGTGTGCTAACAAAACTAAAATTTGATTAAGAAAGGCACTTTTACTTTAGCCCCATTACCTTGAAATCAGCAGAGCATTTGACTGTGACTTCAGCGGGCTTTGGGTCTGTCCCTAATTTCTTGTTCTGTTTGTGACATGGTCTGGCTTAATGCTGGCATACAGCTTAGCAGTGCCAAAGTCCCTTCAAGGTTTTTTTCTAGCATTCAGGATTTCTATCTATGTTCTTCAATGGTCTTGCCATTCTGGTGTTAAAATTTGCACAAACTGAATTTTATTAAAATCTCACGGGAAAAAAATTCTTGCCTGAGGTCTCTTTTTGCATACTAGGGGTCAGAACTCTTGAAAAACTCAATTGCTAGAGAGTTTTGTAAGCCTCTGTCCACCCATTCTGTCCCCTCATAAACTAGAGTTCTGTCAAGGTAAAAAGCCACGAGAAGCAATACTACCTAGTTAGTGTGTCTGTGATATGGGAAGACACCATCTTAATATATGCCACTGTGTTAATTATATACGTCTAATATTTCGGTTGTGCAGTTCTCTGGATAAGGCTTTTTTGCTAATTGGCATTTCTTGGCTATTGTGATCTGTAGTTATAAACCATGGACTTTGAGTTAACAAGATGGGTGAAGGCGTTCTGAGGAGCCCTCATTAAGAATTTCACAATAATGTTAGGAACTGTAGCCAGGGAAGCAGCTAATTTAATTTTCCTTGATCAAATATGCTAAGACAGGGGATTATTCTTAAACATATTTGTTCCCTGGGGAAATTAGGAGAGGAGAAAAAGACAGGGATGGGATTACGTGAACACTCTTCATAGAAACTGTTTTTATGGTGTGCATTCCTACTCCCTATATTTTACTCTCTAAGTCTGCAGCTGAATTGCATGTAGCCTGCCTTTATCACTGATTGTCGTCACAGGCACAGAGCAAGTCAACCACAGAGGAAGTGGAATAAGACCCAAACAGGGCAAAAGTGACTATAAACACATACGAATTCCTTCAGGGTACCTGGAAGCAAAGTAGTACATGTCTATCACACTCTACCCTCATTATATCATCATCTTTGAAGCTGGACATTTTTTGAATTAAAGGGTATAGTTAATGAGGATAATTACAATAAGTTTTAATTATTTGTAAGCCAAGTCTAAGTTAGTAACCCTAGAGTTAGAACAAAGAAACTGTGTAAGCAGTCTTTGTGCAGCCCAGTTTCCCATACAGCTTTAGTTCAGTGAGGTTTTTATAGCTGTTCACTTTGTTCCCATTCTGCTAAATGCTAGTCTGCTGTGGCACTCTCAAAACTATGCTTTATAGTGTTTGTAATTTGATAATGTATATGCTGCATGCTAAAACTTTAAACTGGTTCATATAGGCTCCAGTGCAGTGTGGGTTTCTTCCTATTTCTTTCCCCCAAAGCTATGGAAAAATTTCCAGTTATCAGTTTTCCATGTCATGAAAGAGTTAAAAATTAAAAAATAAAATCAAGTAAAGAACGAATAGGCACAACAAACCCAAACTCTTGTTCTCAGGTAGAAAATTCCTTCCAGATAAAAATGCTTAGAGATTTTAAGCGTAAACCAACCCTGTTTATTATCTGAAGTAATCTGAAAAGTCACCTGAAAACTAGTTTTGATGCTCAACTGTAAGACCATGCGCAAGTTGTAAGACAAAGCCTTTCAGTACTGGCTTATTTCAAAGCAAGTGTTAAAGCCCTTGCTGAAGCAGAGGCTCAAGAATATACTGTAGCAGAATATCTTCCTGCTAAAGAAAGCTAGCAGAGCTAGAAGAAAGATAGAGAAAAAGGTTAGGCAGAATTCCTAAGAGCTATAAAAAGTCCCCAAATAACTACAGGACATCAAAATGTCAGCAGGTTGTTAGACTTCAAATTGTAAACAGGTGATTCAGTGAAGTGATGCAAAACCAGTCCAAGTCCTTGAATTTCAGACCAAGATGTTTTCATTATTTTCTACTAATTATGTTGAACTGTGAACTACATTTAAATTAAGCTTGTCCGGAACTCTGTCTGTTATGAATCTTCTAAGGTCATTAATCAGGTACTCCACAAGCACAATATTATCAGTGAATATAAGTTGCTTTTGGCATTTCTTTTGATTTTTGATTTTTTTCCTGCACATCTGCAGGTGCGTGGCTCTCTTCCAACTCAGCTGCTGTGCTGACTAGAGCTGAAGGTGGAAATACTCTCTCTGCTGAGTACGACACAGAGGAGGTGCCCACAACATGAGGTGGAGCAGCCCTTCTATTACAAGATGTTGCAAAACTTGAGCTGTTGTGGAGAGGCCCCCTGCTTGGGTCATCTGGGGGACTGGATGTGGCACGTCTAGATGAAGAAAATAGCAGCCTTCATTATTTGCATTCAGTTATTTCATTTGTATCATTTTGTGCACTGCCTACAAAAGCAGATATAGCTAAATTACAGCTCTTGAAATCTGTGTTGCTTTTGAGCTGTTCCTGAGTGTTTCCTCATGGGGAGTGCCTTATGAAAGAAGAGCTGGGAGAGGAAGGAAGCCTAAAAGACATAAGAAATACAGTTCCCAAACCGTGCTGGGACACAGATGCTTCCTCAGTGAGCTGCAGAGAACACCTGGAGAACCACTCTCACCTCCTGCCAATTAATTTCCCCCAGAGTTCCCCCATTTTGAGTTTTTTTAAGACATGCAGAATGCCTCCAGGGGCTTACAGACTTCCAGCCTTGTGAATATTTTTGGTAGGAGTTGCAGCCCTGCGACAGCCGACCAACCTGGCGTCAGAGAGCTCTATATACAGATGCTTCCCAGTTGTGGCCAAATGGGAGAATATTTGCTGTGGTTCTGCATGTTTCTCCTACAGACACGGTCAGGTGTGCTGCTGTTTGGTGATGATTCTGAAGTGTTCAAAATTACAGAGGTCACCAGCAAGTGTAGCTGAGGATTATGAACTCTAGATTTGTAGCTGAGACAGCTTCTCTGAGTAACAGGAGATTTTCAAGGAGAGTTGAAATGAATTCTTCCACCTTCCTTCCTCCTCCCCTTCCCCTGGTAACCTGACAGCTGAAACTGTCACAGGAGGCAGAATCAGATTGTCAAGACTTCTTTTGTACACTGCTGTTTCCATTCCTTTCTTCTACATGTGCAGAGGCAGCATGTAGAGGCCAAAGAGAAGCAGGTTTTGGTCGTGTTTCTTGGCATAGTTTTCTGTGAGACACCAGGTAACGAAATTGCAGTACAATTAACGTAAGAAGCAAGAAGACCATGTGTAAAGAAGAGGGAAAATGTAGGTACATAGTAAATGGCAATAGTTTGCAATAAAACACTATGTAATGTTTGGAGGAACTATTAAAAAGAAGATGTGACCAATATCAAAGTTTCTGAGCTCTAGAGTATAGTGCAGGGTAGTCTAAATGATGTTTTCACAGTTAAGCTGTGGAGTTGGGTGGCTAGAGCTCTCAGCTGGATGTGTCAGGGTCTTGCCTGGTGTTGGAAAACCCATTGAAGTTAATAAAGAACTTCAATTCTGTCAGGTTTTTGGGTGCCTGCTCATGTAATCACAAAGGCTGTTTCTTTCCTTGCCAGGGGACAACATGTACAAGTCTATCTGACATGCTGCAGTCTCTAGCTTTTTGATATCTCTTAAAAATCCATATCAGGAGGTTTATTACTGAAGGTTCAAACTGAGAAGTCCTTGAAGAACATAATGATTCTTGTCTTTCAAAGTGAAATACTGCCCTGTTTTATATAATCATCATGAAGATTAATTCAGTCATCTTTTACCTGTTTTGGGAACCTTGGAGGAATTAATAATAATTCATCAACTCTGGGATACATTTTAACATGATGTTTGACAGGTTTGTATAATGTATGATTAATCAATTAGAAATTTTGTACATATGCATGACACTACATGAATATTTCTCTGATCTTTCTCCAACACATTTGTAGACACAGGGTTCTTATACGGTAGTTAAAAAAATAAAAGAAAATCTTTTCATTCAGCCCCCACTTATGAAAGGTTTCAAAAAGAAATAGTTTTTCATTTACTAATGAAAGAAAAAAAGTCCAGAAAATCCATTTGCCTATCAGGAAATCTGATACATGCTACACTTGCTAAATCCCCTTTTCAGTGAAATGGATTAAGAGACCTTATAGAAAAATGTGAGTGAAAAAGTGGGATAATAAACTGCATGCTTTAAATAGGAGATAGGATTATACTTACTGCTGTGGAAAAAAAGATGTTCTTTGTACTGTGGAATAAAACACACGCTTCAAACCTTTATTCTGGACCTGAGCTGTTTGCTAGTTTAATATTGTTACTTAAAATTTTCCTGAGATTTCAATGGACTGAACTTACACCTCATTCTCTGAAATGCAGAGGAAAGTTTAGCTGGTATCAGTGACATTCATAACTGTATACCAGTGGGCAGGTACTGGATATGAACTCTACCTATTAGTCACAATCTACAAGTAAGATCCTAGATGAGAATAGATCCAATACGAAGAAGTATTCTAAATGGTTCTGGATCTAAGGTAGACTCAAGGGGGTTTTGATCTAACAAACTAAAAGCTGTACACTAGATCTTGTAAACAAAACTGTTTTTCTGTTGGGAATCTTCTTTATCCATTTCAATCTGGAATGGATAAAGGTGCAAAAGCAAACTAGTCATCTGATACTAATCCTTGTATAATAGCTCAAGATGGATGACCAAATACCAGCTAATGGAAAAAGGAATGTGATTTGTTGACAAACACTTCAGTTAATACATGCAAACTGTGTGCTTATGCACACCAGTTTAGTGGCCTCAGTGGTCAGTTTGAGGGAGAAAAGGAAATAGCGGTGAAATTAATCATACTGATGCTTGTCTGTCTGATCTTTTTGGCATATTGCAGAACATTTAATACAGTGAAATTTGGCAAGGGATTCTGATTTTCAATGAAATAATCTATTTTGCAACATGCTCTCCCCTATCTTATTATTCTTTGGCATGTAACACACTTGGAGATGGGAAGGTCAGATGAAAATATTCATTAGTCACTAGAAAGGGTTACAGCATCTGCCAAGGAAGAAATCAAGTCACAAAAATCCCTTCCAGAGCAGACTGTGAAAGGTTGCACTTGGTGCCAAATTTGAGACTGGTCAGACCTATGTTTAGAAACCCACGATAAGTTCTAAATACAGTTTGATGAAAACCTGATGCAAGTCTCTCCTTTCCCTGTCATTCGTTGACATTAAACTGTGAAGTTGCCTGTGATGTCAGTTCTGAATTATTCCCTCTTGGTTGCTGACTCAAAGGCTGGATACTAATGGAGAACCAAGATTTTTAAGGTTCATCAGAGAAGGGATTATAAATCTGAAAAATATGCATAACTCTGGCTGGAGTATGCTCACATGGTTTTTCCGTGCTCTGTTAACTATTTTTTAACAATAATTTTTCAAGGTCTTTTTTTTTTCCAAAGGCTGATTTCTTTTTGTTTTTTTTTTCTTCATGCTCTGTCCATGGAGAGGGAATATTGGAATGAACAAAGAAATTCTTTGCCTGAGATAAAGGAAAATTTCATGTAGGAAAGGCACTGGCCACTCTTCACTAATAAGAAAGCTTAAAAACAATGTTAAAACTACTTTAGGGAACTTCAGAATATTTTAAATGTTCAGAGGCTTAAGTCAACTGAAGTTATGAGATTTTGCTTTTGAATCAACTCAGATGTAAACCACAAAAGTCACTGCAAAATAACCCTCTGGTCACATATTCTGGGCTTTAACTTGATGGGCTACTTGCTTGATTAAAGTTTTAGCTCTTCGTAAGCAAAGTGGGGTCTTTACCAGATCCAGGTTAGTGATCCAGAGTTGACTTCGTCAAACAACAAAAGGAGGAGTGTTTTTGTCTGAATCTTTTTCCCAGGGTAATTTTTTTACTTGAAAACATTCTGCTGTTAAAACTGCTACTCTTCCTTGCTACCTACGCTCATTCTTGTTCTATTATCTTCCTTTTTCCGGAGAAAAGAGACTTATCTATCCTACTTTCTTCTGTCCTAGCTGTTTTTCCAACTATAAAACAACAACCAATCTATCTGTGCAGTAACTATTCCAATAAGCAGGTCAGCATCCAGCATTTGTAATTATTACAGGGCATCTCCAAATATGTTCATTTTCAACCCACGCTTTTCAGTTTTGGCATGCTTTCTTAATGCTGGAAGCATTTCACAGATATTAGCTGGTTATACTTTCCAAGGAATCTGGTGCAGTTAAAATAATACAGTTTCCATTCAAAATGAACTTTTATCTTTTTTTCCCCTTTGTTATTAGAAGAGGTGGCACTCTGTGGAAGTTTCGATACAGATGTGATGTAATATTGAAGGAAAAGTACCTCTTTACAACTTCTGAGAGTCACACACAGCGTGATAGGGTGGTGATATAGGAGAAAAGCTACTGGAATAAAACTCAGAATGAAGAATTAGCCTTTGGAGGAGTGTGTAGTGATGAATAAGAGGGAGAAAGAGAAGAAACAGAGAGCGATGCAAGAAAAAATGCCAACTAGGAAATCCAATGTTGCCTGAACTATGAGAATGAAACCAAATCTAGGGAATTATAACAGGATGAAAAAAAGAGAACAGCAAAAATACTCAAATGCTTGAAAAAATAGTAATCCAGTTATGCACAAAAAGTGTAGAGAAGAAAAACAGAGATAGAACAGAAGTTGTCAAACAGACTTTAAAGAGTAACAGGAGCAGGAGATGAATGGAGTGAAGTAGGAGGGAGTAAGTTAAAAGCAATACACAAAATCAGCTTACAATTCAGCTGTCTATCTGTTATTTATGGGAAAGTGTCCATAAAGGTCACGGAATATATGGTATCAAATAGATTTCTTGTTGTATATACACTAGTATAGTACATCTTCCTGGGAGAGTACAATGGTTTCAAAGAGAAGGAAACTGGATGATCCATTACTGATTTTCTTCATGGTGAGAAAGAGAGGCCAAATATGGAACCTTTCCATCCTTCTTGCTCTCCAGACTCTGCGTGCAAGCAAAATGCAAACCTTCCTGGCTAATGTTGGTAGAAGGAAACAAAACTTGACAAGCTTTTTTGTAAATGCTAAATTATCCTTGCTTTCCCATTATGTGGCTAAACCAGGCTGAAACCTCACTTTATATCTCGAACAGTTCATAAGCTAAATTTCCAGTCATGACTGGAGTAAAATCAAGCTACAATCTTTTGAGGTTGTCTCTGATTAAGGGCGAGGTATTTCTTGACATTAGTCTGTGGTGGAGACCCCTGCATTACTGGTATCACACACCCAGCACAAATTTCAGTCCTTTGCATGGTAAGACACTGTTTTTTGCAAGAGTGTCCAAGTGTAGGGGCAAATCCCCTGGGCCAGGCTGCACAGGCCCCTTCATAGTGTCTGTGAGAGCAAGAATGGAGTGAGGGCTCCTGAGTCTTCCCATGTTTGTGCTCCTTGCCTCATAAGCCAGCTGCCTCACTCCAGGTCCATGCCAGTGGATGAATTGGCATGCATGTAGTGCTTGTGACCAGAGAACTGGGGTCTGAGCCCTGCTCTGGTTTGACACCAGTAGGTATCAAATTTTATCTCCACCTGGTTAATTTATATCTGTTGAATGAAGTAATTTGATCTTTGTGAAATCAAAGGAGACAATACTGTGTCAAATATATTGTTGGAAGGGATAGGGGGACAAAGTTATCTGCTGCTGGAAATCCACCCAAATCAAAAATTGCATTAACTGGATATTATACTCAGTCTTTCAGTCTATTTCAGTCATCTGCTGCAGAGCTGAACCTTGGAAGCGAGTAAGAGAGAGGGAAAAAAAACCCCAAACCAACAGGGCTCTGACTTCTGGCAAAACTTACTCTGTCTTCAGGACTAAATATAGAGCTTAATGAAGCCAACAGAAATCTCTTAGTAAACATCAATCACCTCTGGGTCAGAAAAGCGCCCAAATGTTCATTTACAGACTCAAGACAAACCCAAAATAATGACATACTAATGGGTTAACCTTGTTTCTTCTCCTTTCACTTCTGTCAGGGCAGGCTGCCTTCAGCAGATACTTTATTTCTTTCTTAAAAAGAGTAATAATATTGCACATATTGGGCCAGAATTTAATGGTTATTTCCATCATAACTGCCATGCAATACTCACAAAGCCTCAAGTTTTAATAGCTATTTTTTTGGTATGGCAGTGTAGTGGCTTTTCAATAAGACATACACGAATAGAGTTTTTTATGAGAAGACTGACACATCATACCAGCATTGTGTTCAAACCAGAAATACAATATCTTCTCTGAGATTTTTCAGGACTCTGTTACTGGATCTTTGAACTATATTATGTCCAAACTTTGTGTAAACAAACTCTTTCTACTAGAATTCGGCCTGGCATTGTAAGTGTCACGAGGGAGGGAAATGGGCTAGTATTATAGTGCAATGATTTCCAGATATATTTTCCTCAGAGCTGTGTAATTAGATGTAGTGGTGTGTGTGTGTCTGGAGCTTTACTATTCACAGCTGTAAATGAAAGATACTGTTTCATTAAACCATAATTTACACTGAATATCTGAAATTCATGCTAATTTCAACATCAGTAAGGAGATAAATCTGCCACTTAAAATATTAATGGCTGTATTTCAGAAGATTCTAAATTGTGCACTTGCATTCAGAGTATCAGCAACTTTAGTCATCATTAGCACCAGAGAAGTAATTTTCTTTTTGCTTTTTCCTTTATTTTTATTGGTTAAATGTAAGTATGCAAAGATTGCACTGAATCATAAAATTGGAGGTTAGATATTTTAAGAATTACAAATATTTACAGTGTGTAACAAGAAATAATACAGAATTCCAACTGAAAGATAATTTGTTTATAAATTGGGAGAGCAATTGCAAAGATGCACTGTGACAGAACAAGCCACAGGCTCTCCTGGTGTAGAGAGGTGGCTTCAGAAGAATAAGGCTGCTAGATCCATGTTGCACTTTAATTCTGGTGAAAGCTCAAGTGCAACATTCTCATGGATGCAGGACCAAAATGGAGCTTCCTAAAATGGAGTAGATTGAAGACCTGGAAAAATGTTTCCACACTCAAGTCCAGTTACAGATTTTAATATCATAGGCTAAAATTTCTAACTTTCCTGCCAAGAATGCATTTTAAAGCTGCAAAATATGCACTGAAAATGAATGCCAGATTATGGGCAGCTGGACTATTTTCAATGAAGAACAATGCTTAAGCCATCGTTTACATCATAAACAAACCATGGTGGAAAATGTGTGTAGCCTTTCCCTTTAGTCAAAAGGGGAATCTAAAACTTTCACTTGCATTCAGCTTGTTAACTTACTGCCAGATTATCCTGGGGGCTTCTGCACAGAAAGGGGCCTTTGGCACACACATTGGCCTCTGTCCAAGCAAGAGAAAAGAAAGAAAAAAAAAATGCAGCCATGGTATCTTTTATACAATTTTCTTCAGGTTTCTAACCCATTTCTCTACTGGGTTTGTTCATTAAAGATCTAATTTAAGAGTTATTGGATTGAGTGGATTTACTGGTCACCTCTAAGGCTGATGGATCACAACCTGGCCACCTATTGTGCAAGAGCACTGCTAACAACAGAAGAAGAAGGAAAACCAAAGGTGCAATGCTGTGGCATCTTGCGTTACAGGACAACTAAAAGAGGAATACCGTCTGCACAGCTTTACTGAAAACTACCAAAGGTGCTGTTTCAATTACAATCTGGGCTAGATTCACGGTGTTTTGAATCACACTTTCTTACCATTTGTTTCTTGCTTTCTGGCAGTTTAGGTCGCACATTAGATTACCTTACAGTTCTTGTGCTGGTAAACTAAACTGTGTATGTACTTGAAAAGCTTTGTGTTTGGGGTGTCTGGCAAAGGGGACTGAGTGACCAATTTGCTTCATCACAGATATTTTTGAGTCCTTAGACTTCAGTGAAGGGTAGACAGTGGGCTTTCATTTTCCTGGTTTTTTTGTGGCAGTTTTCTGTACAGACTGTTTGAAACATGTTGTCACAAATGATATAGCAGAAATGTTTCCATTTTTGGTGTGCTGAGGCTAGTGTGTTTTTGATAAAAACTAATGAAGGAATTTTCACTCACTGAAAGCCAATACTTGCTTAACTTTCCTGACTGAAGTCAAAAGTTCACTTCAATATTGGATGCCTGGCTGCATTGGGGTCCGAGAGTCCTCTACTGAATTACACCTCTATGCCCTGCTGTTACAGGTGACATAAAGGAGGAATTACAATTTCCCTGGGGAGATTCCACCTGGAACTGGTAGCTGGCATAAACAATCTCATGAATAAAAAGTGGTCTTTTCTTGCGGCAGTGCTAAAGGCAGAGAGAGATAAGGGATGGAACAGTACAGTACAGCCCAGTACGATGGTCACCTCTCCAGAAGCTCATCAATGTTTTACACATGTTGAAACAGTCTCTTAAGCTTTATCATACAGGACATGTGGCTTATAATTCAGAATTTCATTTTATGTAGTCTCTTTTTTGACTGTTAAGTGGGGTTTTTGTTCAGATTGCTAAACTTTCTATTTTCAGTGAGGGAGGAAAGGTTAGCTTTTAATCTCTTACTGCTAGTTAACAGAACTGTAAGGCAATATCTTTTTTTAAAATTCCTTTGGTGCATGCAGGGAGTGGAACCACTAAATTAGAACTAATTCCGCAGTTTCTTCTGTAGTGTGTGGTCTAGTGGTTCTCTCTGATGATGCTGTTCCTTGGAGGCTGACTGGAGATTGTAGTATGGAAACAGAGCCACAAATGAGCAAAAGATTGGTGCAAATAAAGTTCAAGAGCAGAGAGGCTGAACCTTCAAGATTTTCTTCAGAGTTCAAGGGAACGAGTTATGATTGGCCACAGATCACTCTGTGACTCTATAGCCAAAACAGCTATTATTTAATTAACAGTAAGCCAAATGGCTGAATACAACCATGAAGGAAAATGATCTGTATTGAGATCTGCATCCAGGCCGTGTTCAGAGACTAAGGCTCCTGAATTAGCTCTTTATAGTCTTTATCCCAGCCTACATTACTGAGACTTTGAAGTAAGAGCAATCTAGGTCCCTCTGAAAACTTGAGTCACTTTCTCCATATCTCCTCATCACCTGTTAGATGTAGGTGAAAATGCCAATGAAAGAGTGCACTGGTGCAGAGCCCTGTGATCTGTGGTATTGACATGCTTTTATCAGCAACCTGATCTGGCAAGGAGTTCCTGAAAGTCTCTGCATTATGTGAAGGGATTAAGTCCTGCAGCAAAGAGGTGTGTGTTCTGTCTAAATCTAAAAATGTAGGAGGAAGAACACATCTGAAATGCTTCTCTGCATAGCTTGTTTCCCCCAATACCTTCAAATCATCAGGTAGCATCAAAAAAACGCAAGCATACTAGTACCTTATTGTCATTTCAGCTCCAGAATTCAGAATTATTTAGAGTTACTAGAGGTTTGTTTGGCCCACAACCTCTTGCAGAAAGAAAAATTAAAATTGGAATAGTGCTACCTAGGTTAAGCATTTGAGCTGACACATATGAGTACTGTACAGAGCCAAGTTTACTAGAGCTGCACCATGACAGCCTCCCAGGGGTTACTGAGGTGAGAAGAAGGGAGCTTCTAATTTGAGTTGTGAATGGTCTCTCCCGGGTCAAACAAGGGGAGAGACAAACACAGCTCCTGCCACCTTGACAGCAACCAGAATGAATGCATGTGGAAATCTCACCAAAGGGCTGCCTTTTCATTTATTTATTTCACCTATTACCACTAAATCTTCCTGGGCTCCCTGGAACATCAGTTCTTTTTATCCTCCAGAGCTCCCATCATCGTTGTGTTTGATACAGCTGCACAATGAAAGGAATCAAAGGAAAGATTTTGTGTGTGGACACAGTTTATTCAGCAATTCACAGGTAAATAAGTTCCTTGAAATTTTGCAGAAGCTATTATATATAATGAGTAAGCAGAGTAAGCAAAATGTTATTTTAGGAGTGATTTTTTTGCTTCTTAGGGACAGCTGCTTAGAATCCTGAATTGGAAAAATGATAAATCCAAAGAGGAGGAGGAGTATGGGATGAAAACAAAAGCCAGAAAAAAATCCTGTGTTAAATATATATGTACAGATATTGATCAATAGAGAATGAGTCTTTTGCCTCATATCCATTGCCTATATCCACTTTTTTGAACAATTTCCTTAGTATGCCAGAATGATTCACAAACGTTGCCAAAATGTCTACTACTCTGCTTATGACTGCCATTTTAATGTAGCTCTTTGCTCACATTCATGTAAATTCACACATAACTGCATGCACATAATTTTTAAGTGTTGATGTTAAAATACATACAACAGTATGATGTCTAGCTGGCAGTTTGTGTCACTCAAAAAATGTAAAAAATAAATTTTTTTCATTGAAAACATCAATAAATGTATGGATATTGAAAGTGACACAAAATAGATGGCAGAGTTTTTTTATTCTTCAAAATCAGTTAAAAACCCACAAACCTTCAAAATGCTTTGACAAAATGCAGCTGTTCTTTGGAATTTGTAGAACTATATTGAAGTATTTGACTTTGAGTCTGGGTGGCATCACAAACATTTGTTTCCCATTGATTTCAAGTTTTAAATACAAAAAGCTTTGAAAAAGCCTCCCATACAAAGGGCTTAAAAGAATGGTTTGAAAGATCCTAATGTCAAGCTAGAAGCAAAACCAATTTGAGGAAACAAATCACTGAAAGTAGAAGCAAAAAACATTATGATTGCAAGGCAGTTTAACCATAGTCATATTTATTTCTGCATTGCAAAGCTGAAGTTTATACTGCATATGCTAATCCTGTATAGAGCTTGAGCTCTCAGTAAACTGTCCGATGGTCTATTGGTGGAGTATCAAAAGACTGGACAGTAGACCTGTCTTGTAACCAGAGTGTTCCCCAATGCCCACCACAGTGGAGCAATCAGTCTTTCCACTGATCCCACCCGCTCAGCACATCAGGTATTACTGCCTGGCTGATGTTCACCTGGTGAATTTTTCAGTCTTCAGTTCTCCAAGGAAGGTGCAGCACTGACTGTGCACGTAACACCTGAAGCACAGCAACACACTGCTTCTGTTCTTCAGCACAACACCCCCCTGATAATTTTCTTTTCTTCAAAGAAAATTAGCTTCCAATTATTTCATAATTCGGGCATTTCTTGGGCCATGCCAAGGTCAAGGAAGCTGCCAGAAAGGATGTGATTCATCTCTCTCTGCATCAGCAGCATATGAACCTGCTTTTTGTTTGACTGGATTAACAGTGCCTTTAACTAACAGCTCAGAGCCAGTAAGTGACTCCATCTTCTAGCTTTGTTTCGTCTTACTAAAGAGATTATTACTGTCATGCCACTGGTCTCTTGGGAACTGCACTTCTTGTGTTCAGTTTCCAAGAGTGTGTGAAAGAAGATGAGGGTAACAGTGAACAGCTAAGAAGAGGATAAAAAATACCTGGCACTAACACCTGAAGGTGCTGCTATTCTAAAGAGAAATGCACAAAAGTTTTGCTGGCAGCAATACCCAGTGGTGCTTATGAAATACCTTTTTCTACTATTATTGAAACAGCTAGTCATCTGAACAAAACTCCCTGCAAGTCACCAGTTTGTATCTTACAATAGCAAAACAGTAAAGAGTAACTTTACATAACTGAGGAGATCCTGTACCCTAACCTCCTATTTGTACTTTTGTTATTAAATTTGCAGTATCACATTTCTGGATCAAATTTCTATAAAAGCTCATCTGCACAGCAGCCTAGTACATGTTTTATAATGTTACCCAGTAACATTAAAAACTGCTATATCAAGCCTTGAAATTTCTGATTGTTTCAGAAAATAATTCAACATTGGCTAATAACTAATGCAAATCCTCTTTGGGGCTTGGTAAAATGCAGCTATGGTTAATAACTAGATTGGTAAAAACCGTGTGAGTTCCGAGCCAGTGCTGACTGCCCCCAGCTCTGCTAACACAGCAATGGCACTGAGGAGGAGGAACCTACTTACCTGCAGCCAAAGTCATTTTCCCACTGACAGGCTGTTGAATATCAAAATGCCACTATCATATAGGAAACTGCCCCTTTGTACTGGCTGCATTTGACTTGTCGGACTACAAAATCGACCAGTCATTAGCTATTTGCTGCAGCTCTGCCCTGCTGTACTTGCCAGGGATAGCCCTCAGTGAGAATTCTGCCCTCTGAACAGTGGAGCTGTGTAGGCTGGCACTTGCTTTGGCATGCCCCTGAAAATAAGGAGCAGACTTGATTCTTGCTGCGCAAACATGTCAGTGACAGCATAAAATGTAAGTAAAATATTTATCTGCTAGGTTCAGTATATGCTTGTCAGCATGAATTAAAAAAAGAAAAAGAACTTGTAGAAACATATCTGAAAGGAGGAGGCATTTTGCCTACTCCTCATTCACCTGGAGTATGCTGTCTTTTCATATCTGTCACTAGTTTAAAATGTATTTCCTCTCATATTTGTCATTAAACTTTGGGACAAATCGCATCCCTTCCTTTAGTCATTGTGGGGAGATCATAAATAATCATGCTTACCAGAATGAATATATTTGAATATTTTGTTTCTTTGAATGGTGCAGCAGACGAAGCAAGTGCCTATGCTGGGCCCTTTTGCAGTCTGGATCTTAGTAGCTAATGGAATTTTTGGCTTTGGAAAGTCAGATGTGCTAGGTCTGAAGAAATAGTTGCAAAGAAAGTACTCAACACTTCAAGGATTTGATTAGGCAGAAGAGGAGAGTCCACACTCCACTTACTTTTCATCTCAGCTGTAAAGCGTGTTTGAAGGGTTTACACATCAAATTCACAGAGCTACAGGACAGGAAAAGACTGGGAGATTCTAAACCAATGGATGTATTGTGGATGTATTGTGTCATCCATCTTCAGGACACAGTTGTCTCACAGGGCTTCAGGGGGCAGCAAGCCAAAATAGAGAGAGGGAGCAGGAAGGGACATTTAGTTAGCAGGCGGAGTTGTTTCTTTTGTTGGAGGAGTTCATTTGGTCTACTTTTGGTGGCACTGTTCTGAACCTGCTTTCATCTATTTATTCTCTTATAGGTATTTTTTTCTTAGTTAAGAAAGATTACTGAAAGTATAATTTTAGCATACTATTTTTCTTCTAAGCTATTTGTATATTTGAATGTTTTTGAGCCTTTAAAAGAATGGAAAAAACAGCAAAATCCTAGTAATTACACTAAATTGTTATAATCATTATCACCACTGTGATAGCTCAATCAATGAATACTATAGCACAATATTTTTTTTTCTAGTTGTATCTTAACTCTCTCTCAATTCACATGGCATTCCATAGACAGAATTGTCTCTTGCTACCGACCTGAACTATTGTCCCCTCTTGCTCTCCAGACATCTGGCTGTGTTCCTCATGCTATCCTTGTTCTGGCAGCTCCTGCAGCAAAGGCTGTCCACAGTGCTGGACCTGCTATTGGCACAGAGTGCTGCGGTATGCAGAGCACTTTGCCAGACACCTTGTGAGGATGCCACGCCCTGTGCAACCTGCACTGGCAGTGTGAGAGGTTTGGGATGATTCTGACTTGATGTAAGCAAGCACTTGTTTGGTATTTATCTGTCTGAGACTTTCATTTCACCTGCCGTTATTCCAGTGTAAGGCCCTGGTGTGTGGAGCTCCCAGTGGAGGCTCCCACGTCTCACCAAACCTGGCCACTGAGGCGTGTCCAGAGCAAGCACTGCTTCTGGGGAGGGTCGTTTTTTAACCTCGATCTGTTCATTGGTCAGAGACCTACACACACATTTTACTACCCTGTCAGGGAGGGTGATGCAGCAGCAGACTCGTGAGGCCAAGGGCCGCCCAACGTGCTGCTGCAGCTTGTGAATTTTGTTTTTGATACTCACTTGCCACCATTTCAATCGACTGGGCTGTGCAGAGGGCAATACGGGAAATGATATGCTGTGTTAGAGAGACATCAAAGGTACCACAGAGCTGATGCTATGCAGTCGTCCAAACCTTCCCTGCCATTCTTCAGGCTGAAAGGCCAGGCTGAGCTACTCTGAGCACATAGGCTTTGGGTAAAAATCTGAAAGTTAAAAAAAATTCAAAGCTTGGAAACTCTAAAAACGTCTATTAGCACTTTATTAACACAGTCACTTTTTTCACTGCCAGAAATCAGTTTTACAGGTACTTCTACCGTGTTCATGCAGCCTTGTTTCCTACTTTAAAAATGGAAGAGAGAATTAGGGGGAAAAAGAGCTGAAGCAGCCATAGTTAAGCAACTGTATCTTCTTCAGGACTGTCTCTTTTCTCTGTGGCTGTCACACGGGATTATGTTTGTAAGTAAAATTAGGTCAGTATTGGCTACACTGTTTTGGAGTGAGGTATCTCGTAACTGTAAATTACAAATATGTATTTAAAGTTAAAAAAACAACCAGTGAAGGAATTACAGTTATAGCACAAGTCTGACAGACAGGTCAAAATATGTACAGCTTTTAAATATGCTTATCAGTTTCGAATACTCCCTTGAAACAGCATAGAACAGATCAGCAGTGCTGCTCACTAACCCAAACTCCCTTTGTCAAAAACTTAAAAAATCATGTTGTCTGTCAATTTGCTTCCAAAATTCATGTGACATCTTTAAAATTCAGTTTCCTATTTTGCAATTTAAAGAGCTACTAATACTCCTAGAGAGTGTTGGGAAAATGAAGTCATTAACATTGTGATGTCTTGACAGCCTCACATGTATAAAAAAAGGAGAGGAAAAAAATGTCAGCTCTGCTCAGTTCCTGTCCTGCTGTCTCACAAGATCCAGATAAACAATAATAGTCCAGTCCAAAACAATAATAAGCAGCTACGAAAGTTGCATTTTTTTCTTTTGAAGTGAAAAACCCCCATAAGTTGGAATTTTCAATGAAATTGAGAAGAGAGTTATTTTTGAAAACCAGGCAAGTTTGCATTCATCAGTATAGTATGTGGAAGATAAATGCAACCATTTCTCTTGGAATTCACCCAGGGACCCAAACTCTTACACTGTTTAGGTTTTTTATATTAAAAAGTCAGAGACACAGAAGTATACAACAATATGAAATTAAGTTATGGAAATTCACAGCAAATACGTTTCCCAAAATAACATTTCTGCAGTAAATGGTGTTTCGCTTGTATTGGAAACTTACTAAAACTCCACAGCTTCCTTATCTGTAAATGTCCCCTTTCCAACCAACGCACATGAAAGAAAAAAGAATTAGAGAGAAAATGGAGTCATAGAATCAGGAAAAAAAGAGTAAAACCTAATTCTCCTGTTTTCCACTCTGCTTTGAGCCAGATTAGCTGAATTTACCTGCCTGGAGTTGTGTATACTTTAGAGGAGGTAAAAAACATAGCCTCCTTGCTTTGAATAGGCTGTGCAATGACCATTTTACAGTTTAGGCTCCTTCTCTTAATATATTTGATTTGGTATTTCCTTTCTATCCTTTATGATGTTATTTATTAGAGAGTAATGAGAAAGACACACACCTCACAGTCTGGCTTTCTGTTTTGATTTGAGTTCATTCAACAAGGCTTTGTTTTCTCTCCATGGCTTTTCCTGCCTCCTTGTCTGGCTCTACACCGCATTTGAAGCAGAGACCATGCTTCATTTAGCATCAACCTTGATCTGCAGTTGTCAGAATGGGCACACTGGGCCTGGTGCCTGATGTATCCCTATTTTGTTGTTTTTACTGTTGTCTAAATATTATGACAGCAGAAATCTTCCTACAGTTGTGGATGCCTACAGCCAAGCTTTAAGTTTTCAGCAGGTAGTAATAGGGAACATGCTTTTGGCTTATCCTGGCTGCATGGCCAAACATCACAAGGCCATTGGCTGATGATCAGAGAGGCTGCTCGGCTGCAGATAGCTGGTTAGTAGCCAGAGGGGAGCTGGTTGTACACAGTACTGCCAGTTCTTATAGGCCAGTCCATAGTCACTGAAGCATACCTGTAACCTGGGACTGATACCTGGAAAATATAACATGACAGTGGCTATGAGGAGCACAAGGAATAGATGGGAGGAAGGAGTTGGCATCAATACACATCTTTCAGGATCAGATGGACAGCTTTACAGGCTGATTTGTCAATAAAAATGGTTGAATAGCTGTTTCTTACCAAAGATGGATATTAGTTTTGATACCAGTCCTAAAGTTCGGCTGCAGATTTCAGGCAGCCTTTCCTTATGACCCTGTCTCCTTCACAGCCCGGCACTGTAGCACAGTGGGGAGGGGACAGGCTTTCCCCTGCAGTTAAATGTGTGCAAGTGCTATTGAAATGGTGGCAGTTGTTCATGCTCATCAGCAGACAACAATAAGATGGAACCATGAGTTGGAATATCCTCAGTTCTCCACACAGATGATCTGTGGCAAGGTTTCCCAGAGGCTGGTGTTTCACAAACTCATCATTTATGCCTCCTGTTACTCACAATAGCCACCAACTTGCTAAGACAGCATAGCTGGTCTAAAGGTCACACTACAACTTGCAATTGCACAGAGAACTTGCTTTTCCCATTACTAGGAAATGATGTACAGGCTGCTGTGCTCAAAATCCTGCCAATTACTGCTTATCACGCAGAAAGCTCTACCACTGCTGGAGGATACGATAACCTTTACAGCTTAGCCTGCCTTCACTCTGCTGGCTTGTCTTCCAGGCTGAAGGTGGGGACATCACCCTCCATTGGGTTGATGTCTTCCATCCCTCTAGTGTTCAATTTCAGCTTTATTTCTACTTCAAGAATTGATAAATGAAATTCCACTCCTCACATCTAATCAAAAAATTTCCTGGAAGCTCTCTATCCCAGATGAGTCTCATGGTAGTTTTTCAGCCTCCAGTCTATGCCTGACTAGTCTCCACAGAAATTGTTATAAAAGAACCAAGGACTTACTCTGCTTCAAAAGCAAACCGATCCACCTCTGGAAATCATTTATGGCTAAAACAAATGCTGGAGAAGAGAAGAGGAGAAGGAAAACATGGCTTTCTTTCATGCTGTAGACTTCCTTATTGCTTATCAAAAACTGACTACAGAGTCAACATTTCTTTTTACTTGTATTCACTACAGACTGGGATTTCTGATTTACAAGCAGCACTTGCTTTCCACTGTTATGGTGTACAACCTAACAGCAATCATGTTTTTTTAGAAAAGGAAGAAATCTCGAGTAAGGAAATGGGTGATGGTGAAGTTATTCACCATGGCCAGTACAAGATCAATTGGAAGAAAAGAACTTCTGTTACTATCTGAGAAGCAAAGCCTTGTCTACGCTTTGAAGGGCTGGTAATTCCTCTTTGAAGGGCCCCAAAGGTAGGTGAATTGCAGCTAGTTCAAAAAGTGTGAAAGAAATTGTACAGTTAAATAAATGAACAACTGTAGTAAATGCTGCAAGCCATAAAACACCATCTAATCTTTGTAGTATTACAGATAGAATCAATGGGTGAAAACTTCTATGTCAAATCTAAAGGCATTGCTGCGACCCAGACAGGTGACCTGGTGCTATCAGAAGAGGCTAGTTCTTTTCAAATACCCTTTCTGTATCTTTGGATGGAAAGAAAGAACTGACGAAAAGCCAAATAGAAATTGAGCTGACATGAGCTAGGTTTTTTACAATATATGTAAGCTACACTCAGAGGAAGCTGAGACCCTCATTTAGCAGTGAGATGAGTAGAGTGCAGATGTCTGTCTATTAGTTCTTGTTAAAACCTGTAATTATTTTTCCTAGTTTATACTTCATACTAGAAACCACTCAACAGTTGCAGAATCTTGGGTATATTTAATAAAACAATCAAGGAAGTGCTATGAGAATTTCAGCTTAAAATACTCAACTTTTGTAACCTTAATTGGGTGTATTAATTTTATTTTTAAGGTTTAAGGAGAAACCTTTTGACTTTTCTATCTTGTAGACAGATCCCTATTTATGCTTAAATTATGTTGGGTATGATTACAAAACCAAATTGCTTGGTCAGCCAGAATATCACACTAACATGATAGTGATTAAAGATAGAAAATACATATTTAATCACTGATTGAGATTGTTAGGGATGTTTTATGTACTGTCATTTCTTTTTATGTAAAATAACTCATCTCAAAATGTATGTGAGGAGCAGGATTTGGAGTTGAAGCCTTTCTCAGAGATTTTCAAAAGCATAAAAATGTGGCAACCTCACAAGCAGCTATTGGAAGAAATGGGAACTTGGAGGGATAGAAGCAAATCTTGCAGAATGTGGCATAGACAACATTCTGCCAGCAAGGAAGAGCACAGGTGGCATGGAAAGCACCTTTCCATTTTGGTTTTCATTTGAAAGAGAGTATAACTAGAACATGAGGCATACAAACTTTGGGATAGCAATAAGACTTCTCAAAGATTTTTAAAAAACAGAGAGGAGAAGTTTATTCCCCAGCAGAGATGGAGGGAGCCCTTCCCAGTATTGCTGGCTAGTCAGAGCATTCACAACGGCGCTGACAGCAGCAGATCAGGGAGGTGAACATAAGGCAATTGCTCCAATCAGTGTTCTCTCCCCAGTCTGTATGAATTACTATTAATAAAACATGAAATGCCTTCAAGAATAGTATAGCCAAGAGCCTAGTGTCAAGTTGAAGCTTGTTCATTCTCATAAAAAGAGCTGATTTAGAAGAAATGGCATTTTCTAGCAAGAACACACTATAGAAGACCTCTCAGCCAGCTTTGTTTTAAACACAACACAGCCTTTGAAAAAGGAACAAGAACCGATCTTAACAGAGGAACCAAAATCAAAATGTCTCTTTCCAAGGCCAACCTCCATGGGTGTAATTCAGCTGATAACAGTGCATGTCATATTAGACCTGCAGAACTGAACAGTTGCTTTCTGTAAAAAAATAGACAGAAGAAAAACCTCTGGTTTCCCTAAGCTCTTATATTGATGTTTTTCTTTGAGCACATCACTTCAACTTTGTCATTTGGTTTCTTTGTTTCTTGTTTGAATCTTTTCTGTCTACAATTTCTATCTACAGAATGATCTTTTTTAATGAGAACTTTGTTACTCCATTTATGCAGTGCTTAGCTCAATAACCAGATTTCATCACTAGCAACAAATAAGAGATATATATGTATGTCTTGGCAATGCTCTATCTGGGCAGACACTGTAAGGATGGAACTTAATTTTATATGTTTGCTGCTTTTTGCCTTTAACTAGTAGTTTGCCATTAGTTCTATTCTCTGCTACTGCTCTACCTCCTCCTCTAAGACTTCTTACTTATCATCACAGTAAATACTGCTGACTTTTTGATTAAAATCTTACAGAGACGTGAAGTCATTGATTTTATCTATGTTAGGAAAAACGACAGGGAACACCAAGTCACGAGAAACAAAGACCCATCAAGGACACAGCTGGTCTGAGCTCGATCACACTCAGAAATCAAAAGGAGATGAAGAATCTGTCTGTTGGCATAGGAACAGGTCCAGATGCTTGGATCAAGAAAGAGGGGGCACCATGGGTTGAAGCATTCTGTGTGGAGACAGATTATAGTAGCTGTTCAGAAAAAAGCTAAGATTTCAACCTCTGCTTGGTATGAATCAGACAAAAATTCTTTCAGAAGAGATCTGGAATCCTACAACTTGCTTTGATTCTTGCTTTTTTATGTCATGTGGATACTTCTTAGCTGTCAAGTATAATTTAATTTCCCCCTAGGAGGCACATTCTATTTTATCAAAACCAGCTAACCTTTTCTGTAATTTTTGCACAATGCAAAAAATCATACAGTGTTGTCAGCTGAACTATTTTTGCAGAGTTGGGGAAGTTATACAGAAGTAAATCAGCACAATTCTTTCTTATTATACAATCTTCTGCTAGTTTTACACATGAATTTCAATTCCAGAAGTGCCAAAATCCTAAGCTCATCTAGAACCATATAATTCACATGAAGTCAGTAGTAACAGCCTAACTTTAGAGCCCTGATCGTTTTGTCAGAAAACCAGTTTCCAAATTTATGATTTACCTGGTTTTCTTATTTCAGTGCCTTCTTATAAAAGCATTAGATTAATATCTCACACTGTACTTCAAAGAAGAAACAGAAGAATGCCTCTCTTATCTTCCACTGTCTCTAAAAATGTACAGAGATTGTGAAGACAGTATAAGACACTTCTTCACAGGCAACTGTAAAAGCTGTTTAGCAAGTTTGGACTTGCATGTTCTGTGTTGTAAAACTTGGTAATGTGCTAAAAATGTATGGGAGTGTGCCTTTTTTGTCAGTCTCTGTATATGTTTGTGGAATATTAGTGGTGGGATGGGGTCAGAAGTGGAGAATCTTCCTCCCACCTACTTTTCTTTACAGTTCTCCAGGGATACGGAGCTGCTGAGAGGCCTAAACTATATGGAATAAGAGAATTACTCATTGCAGATCTGGCAGAGACTATGCTGAATATTTGCAGATTCTGGCCATGGAGTTGCAAGCAAACACCCAGATACTCACTTGAGCAGTGCACTTCATTTATTCTTTGACAAGAAATAATTTATATCAAAAGTATTCAAGGCATGAATAGAACCACCTTTTTCTGCATGCTGTCAAATTGTTTCTGTTCCTAGCAGGACAAAAATACACAAGTAGTGTCTCCATTTGCTCATATCCATATGGAGAAATAAGTCACTCTACTGGGTCTTAATGCTTACCTAACACTAAATGCTGTGAGGCTTGTGACACCAGCTCTACGGGTACCTCAGGCTGATAGCCATCTCTTTCTTCTCTCCTCACAGGCCATCAGGGCAACCTCTGAGCTCTAAATACATTCCCCAGGGGACTAATCAGAGCTTGTTCATTCCCTTTACACTTTTATCAGTTGAAGAGAGAAACCAGAACTAAGCTACCACTTCCAGTTCTCTGCAGAACACTTGATGTATTGAGAATGGAAAATCTGTTTTGTGAAAGACCACTGGATTTCAATATTTTTTTTTTTCCAGTTTGAAACAGATGCTCCAAAATTTGAAATTTCTCGTGTGGTGGAGGTGGGGGAAGCCAAAAAAATAAAAGGTAGTTTCCATTACAATGTGCATTATGGGTAATTACCTCCTACTTAGGTAAAAAGGTGTTTAATGTCAAACATTTCATTCTGTAACTGCAAAGCATTAATTTTGATATTTTTCAGGACCCATTTCTGTTTTAGTTAAAGAAATTATGGTTGAAGGGGTCATGATTACAGGAAGGAGTTCTCTTCTCATGCCAAATGGCTCCATCAAAGGTTTCTCAATGAGTTCTGGTTATATCACTTGGTAGTCTTGTTTTTGCCCTAGGCAAGAGAGAATAAACTGTGGCTCAGCCTAAGACATCAATGAAAGGGTACAAAATCCCCATTAAAGCTCCTTCAGACTCATTACATTAGTAACAGAAAAGAGGGTATACCCTCTGCTCTTCAGCCAAATACGCAAAAAGGCCTCCCCATTTGGAGCAGAAAGAGACAGACATCTACCTGGGTTTATTCTCTCTTTGAAGTGTCCTAATTAGAACTGATCTGCTGCAAGAAAAGTGTTCTGAATCTAGTTAAAAATCACAGTAGCTTCTTTCTGTGGAAATCAAAAGAGCATTTTATGACATAATATTAAAAATACTTCTTGAGTTTTCTCTGGGAGTAACACCAACTATTACTCAAAGGCTCTCTCTAGTCCAAATAGAGGCTTTTTGCTATTTTTGTCATTAATATCTAGAACAACAATAAAAACATGAAAAATACTTACTTTCAGGATGAACTGGAATGACTCCTAGAGTTATTGGTAATAACTTACGCTGCAAACACACGCTTGAAAGAGTGTTTATAAATATCCCACTTAATGGAAAAAAAAAAGTTACGAGTGGTGATAGAAATCTGTCTGGCAAAAAATCCCTATGCTATTTGCCAACAAGTACAGATTCCCAGTACAACTGCAATGTGTGTCCAGCTCTGTTAAAATCCATATATTAAAGCTAATTAAAATATTATAAATCACCACTCAAAATGGTTTTCTTCAGAGGTAGCCTTCTGACTCAACTGCTACTGAAGCTTCTTTAAACTTATTTCTCACAGGCACTGATTTTCTCTGCTAATAAAAGGACAAAGTCAATGCCTGGGGGTGAAAAATGTCATCTAAAGAGCACTTGCAGCTGATCCCATAAACAACCTAATGAGACTTTAGTGGAAAAATCTTAACTTTCTCATACATTCACAAGTCTGCTTACTCTAGTTAGGATACACAGTGTAGAGCTATGATTTCCTCCGAGTAGTACACTTCCATAGTAACGTCATTTTATTCTGGTTTATTTACTTCTAGTTTTCTCACATATATATATAAATATATGTACAGATAGATACATACATAAATAGATAGATATTTCTCAATGAAAGGGAAGCTAGCACTAACTGAAACATATCTGCAATCTCTGTCAGCAGCTGTAATAAGAGTTAACTACAACTGAATAGCAAAAGGCGGTGGAAAATTCTCTCATGGCAAGCAGCATTTTGCAGGACATTTGATAAGCAATATTATGCAGTATAAACCACAGTCAAACAGAAACGATCGGTTTGATGACATATACCACATCTGGATCATAGGCAACTTGACAGTGTTTTTGCCTTGAGCCAAAGCCTCGTCAGCTTTAATGTGACATTTAGCATATTTAACCATGAACATATGACACATCTTTAGAAATCCGTATTGCCTAAATAGGTTATTTTTACATGCATAATTGTCAACAAAAGTAAATAAAATTCAGTGTGAAGTGACATTTTGTAAGACCTTATCAGTTTTGTCCTGTGGCATTAGTCTAGCCTGTGCTACATAACATGAGACATATCCTGGATTGTTTTTCTTAAAGTCCCACACATTGACATTATCTTTAATATTCAATGCTAATTTTAACAAGGAATGTGAACTTTTCCTGGAATTAATCTGTCCTTTTCCTTTGTGTTTTCCAGTCCTTTGGACAGAGCCTTACTATGTAAAATCCCTGTGACTGCCATAACTTTTGACCAAGAGTAAGGGGTCATGACTTGGAAAGAATCAGTAATTGCATATGTAGTGTGTAGTAGTAGCTGGACAACACATCTGGTGATGCTAAAATGTCTAACTTTGGAGTCAAAGATTTTGACATAAGGTACCTTTTAAGTTGGCTAACTCATTACATTTAGATACTCAACTGGGTTCACTGAAGACAATGAAAAATGCTATTTTTTCAGTTTGTAGTGACATTAGTTCTAAACTTAGAACAAAACATGAATATTCCAAGGTATCAAACTTCAAATTATGTCAATATAGATGTGTTATGAATTTGGTTTTAGCATTCTGGTATTGTCATTTATTATCAGTCATTCTTGTTTGATCAGGATATACTACTCCATAGAAAACTACACTTCCAATATAATTATCTTGCTAAAAAATAGTATGAGAGCATCAGTTCCAGACTCTGGGAATATTTAAACCTGGATTCTGATCAAAAGTTAAAAGAAACCTGCTTTTAGCTTCAGTGCTTTTCTTGGTGAGATTCTGGTATCAATCTTCAGCTTTGAAACATATAATGGATGTGTGTGATTTCTCCTCAGCATGGTTTTGTGACTAAAACTTCTATGACATTTTATAAAAATTATTTTGACAATTCTATTCGTATATACAGCCCTCATAAGAAAACATTTCCCATCATATCTGTAATGTTACAGACAACAGAAATGAAGAATTTTTGCCCACTCAGTCACACACACATTTTAAAATATATAATAAACACATACCTATATATATAAACACATACCTAAGTGCAGAAACTGTTCTTTCTAACTGTGTAAGCCAAAATACAGCAGTTGACACTGAAAATTAAGAAAGATCATGAAATTGAATGGGAGATATACTTTGGGTTTGGTTTCTTATTGAAATTTTGAGCACTGATTTGCAGCTTTCAGAATCTTTTAGGACTGGGCCATTTGACACATGTCAGCTCTGTGACTAATGTTTTACATCTTAATTATGGTTTTTAAGAAGACCAATCATTTTGGTAAGAGTCATAAGCAGTGCAAGTACAAATACATATTACAACAGAGTGTACTGGTATTGAGGACCTCATGAAGGAAGAAGAACATGCCCTCCTCAATTTCTCACTACGCTGAGCTCTGTCTTTATTAGAAAGACCAATGGTTAAGCCAACAAAGGATGTAGTGACAGAGATTCAGGCATCCACCTTTTCTAAATCAAAATTATACTTGGTTATATAGATTGAATTTTGTGTAAACTAAGAAGGTATATGAGCGGGAAATGTGTGTGTATACCTCAATATAGGGAACTTATTTAGTGAACATCTTTGACAGAGCTTGACAGTTATTGCAATCTGCATCTGTCTTCCACTCAAATGCACATACTCAAAAAATCCAAATGGATGGCAACAGCAAAATATCTCTTGTCATCCTTATGCCTATGGCGTTGTCTACATTAAAAATGAAATGCTACTTTATTGTTATGGAGTCTAAAATTCTTGCTTGTACCTACGTGATAGAATAGCAGCATAATGTGCATTACAGTAACAGTTGATAAAAGTGTTAACATATTGATATTGTCAAGATTGTCTCTGTGTCATGCTTTGTGAAGCTTGGAACTTCGTCATCTTGCTATAAATCCACTGGTTGAAATACCTTAAACACACATGATTGCATACAGAATTATTTATCTGGTATCCTGCCAAAACTTCGTTTGCTGTTACAGAAACTTATTTTTTCATTTAGTTGTAGGAAGCTTTGTTACATTTCTTCCCCCATGTGAATTAAAAGATTTTATCAATGAGTAGCTGATGATTCCTTTGGTTGTTTAGATCAGCAGTGCCTCCCGAGTCTAGCTTCACAAAGAAGACAGCAAAAGTGGTAATTCTTACTTATTCACATTTTTAAATTAATATCAGCATTCTTCTTTCTCCTCAAGCTTGTTTATACAAGTGAGGTGTGTTAGGAATTTGTTGGATGGTCGCACCCAGAGGGTAGTGGTCAATGGCTCAGAGTCACAACGGGCATCAGTGATGAGTGCTGTCCCTCAAGGGTCCATATTGGGAACAGTGTTATCAAATAGCTTCATTAGTGACATAGAGGGATGGAGTGCATTCTCAGCAAATTTGCTGATGACACCAAGCTGAGTGGTGCTCTTGATGCACCTGAAGGATGGGATATAATCCAAAGGAACCTAGATACGCTCAAGAGGTGGGCGTTTCATGGGGTTTAACAAAACCAAGTACAGGGTGCTGCATCTGGGTTGGGACAAATCCCAGTATCAATACAGGCTGGGGGATGAACAGATTGAGAGCAGCCCTGCCAAGCAGGACTTGGGGTGCTGGTGGATGAGAGGCTGGATATGACCTGGCAATGTGCGCTTGCAGCCCTGAAAGCCAATTGTATCTTAGGCTGCACCAAAAGCAGTGTGGGCAGCAGGGTGGGGTAGGGGATCCTGCCCCTCTACTCTGCTCTAGTGAAACCCCACCTGGAGTACCGTGTCCAGCTTTGGGGTCCCCAAAACAGGAAGGACATTGACATGTTGGACAAGTCCAGAGGAGGGCCACCCTTTGATCAGAGGGATGGAGCACCTCTCCTATGAGTAAAAGCTGAGAGAACTGGGATTGTTAAACCTGGAAAAGAGAAGTCTTCAGGGTGACCTAATTGTGGCCTTTCAGTGTCTGAACAGAATTTATAGAAAAGACAGGGTAAGACTATTTAGAAGAGCGTGTAGTGACAGGACAAGGGGGGATGGGTTCAAATTGAAAGCGAGTAGGTTTAGTTTAGATATCAGGAAAAAATTCTTCACTATAAGGGTGGTGAGGCACTGGAACAGGTTGGCCAGAGAAGTTGTAGATGCCCTATCCCTGGAGGTGTTCAAGGTGAGATTGGATATGCTCTGAGCAACCTGTTCTAGTTGAAGCTGTCCCTGCCCATGTCAGAGGACTTGGAACTAGATAATCTTCAAGGCCCCCTTCCAACCCAAACCATTCTATGATTCTATGATTCTATGATATAGATCTTTGGAATAAACTCTGTAACCTGCATCTTTCTAAAATACAAAGATTTCTAGCCTGACCAGTATTTCTGGGCTTCTTGAAGGAGGAAAGCTAAAACATGGCAACAGGGCGATGGAGGAGGCAAGGCGATGATCACGACAGGATATTCTGACCTGATGAAAATGTTTTTTTGGTAGAACGCAGAGAAGAAAACAATTCCGTGAAGCAAGCGTATTTTCTTCGCTATTCTTGAGCTAGATGGCGAGATAACTGTGGTAAACTTCAACGGTACAAGCAGGTCAGAACTGTGTAGACACTCCTGCTTAAAAAGTACCTGGTACATTTTACAGTTCTAAAGTGTCTGTGTTTTGGAGTTTGATTTACTTTTTTTTTTGGTTCATTAATAAAGTACATAGTTAAGTTCTGAATAATAAAAACCCAAAAGTTTCTCAGGCGCAATTTTGTGCTAAAATTGAAGTTAAATAAAAAGAACGGAAATTTTTACAGGGTTTGATTCCTGTAACATGCTTGTGTTAAGAGAAACAATTACGGAAAATGAGATCTACCTGATATAACAGAATCACAAAAAAAAAGCAGTCTTTAATCTTTTACAGAAGAATTTACAAATTTTCAAACTATCATCTAAAACTGAAGATTAACAAATTATTTTTTTAGTTCCATGATATATATTACCTATAACTATGATATCTGATACTTATTAATGCTTATGTGCTGGGAACAACTACTTCCCATAATAATTAGTAGATATTAAATACGAGTATATATGCTGTCAATTATTTCTGTTTTCTTCATTGAGATTTCATGGATATTGCTTTGTGAATGATTTTAATGATAAAATTGTAAACTTTTTCAGTGTGCTGGGAGACTTCTGTGAGTTAATTAGGACTTTACAAAATATCTGCTAAAGAAAGAGGGAACCCTAGTCATGAATGGTTAACAGTACTGACTGAGGTTGGGATAAATGATTCCTCCAACCAAATATGTACTAAAAAAAAAAAAAAAGTTGAAAATTTATGACAAGATCAAAGGGTCATAAAATGACCAGGTGAGACATTTTCAAAAAGGATAAAAAGGATTTAGGACTTTTGCAAAAATAAAAAGTGATGGACTAAAAGGAGAATCAGAGGGATATGCTTATATAGCAGAAGAAACACATTTAGCTGCTGGACCATTTGATATCAAAGGAAGTATATGTGGAATGGAGGAAAAAGAGAGATGTAAGCAAAATCATGCACTCTGACTGGAAACCAAGCTTCTAGGAGGACAGCAGATCCTCAGGAGCACAGTGGACCTGACTAATAACATGGAGCCTGGGACCTGATGTTCCTAGATTACATCAGCATTGAGGCTGCCTTCAGGCTCACAGAGTGAGGAAAAGAGTTTCAAAGTTGCTATCTGAAAAAAGGAAAATTTGGCTCACTGATCTTTCCATCCCCACCGTTCTGTGCTCCATTTCTTCAGGTTTACAGCGAGGATAATGACGTTCACATAACAGCATAAATCAAAGGACAGAAATGGTACTTGTTGAGTGTTGCTGTCACAGGATATAGCAAAATTCCCACAAGCAAGCATTTGGCTTTGTATTGTAGGTGGGATTTTTGTCTTAGCTTACAAGAACATCTAAGGATTTTACTATATACACCCTTTACTTCTTTAATCTTGACTAATGATAAACTTAAGCTGATATCAATAACTGATCTATACTTCCATTATTAATGTGTTTCAGGTATGTTCCTTAATTTCCTTTGTCCGGCTTTTCACAAAATATTTGTTTTTCCTTCACGAAAGAAGTAATAAAGTAATTGGCTTTTTAGAGTTAACCTACTTTATTACATCATCTCCATGTGTTGTATGTCTCTTTTCATGATTATATTAATTAATTTCAACCTGTTGGTCTTATCAAATTAAAACAAATTAACACAGTCAAATGACAGATTTCAAATATGGGATTAATTTAACGCAAATTTCAGGTTTTTGGTATTTTGTCACCCTTGTTTAGCCTTAGGTTGTTGTATTTCAATTTGTTAATCATTCTCTACAAGTGACTTCTTAATATCTGTCTTTTAGAAGAGGACTGATAGACTGTTTGAATTTTTATCCAGTTATAAGCAGAGCGAGGTTTATCTTTTTTTTATCATAGATTTTCTTTTCATTGAATACAAAGAGTTGCTAATTTTTTTTTTTTTACCAGAATAACTTTCTGACAACAGTATTATGTTTTCAGTAAGACCTGATGGAAATACATTTTATGGGATAAACAGGTCTTAAGGGAAATAGTCTCAAGGGCAGAAAGTATCCTGACCAGTTTTAATAATGAAAGAGTTTTATCAAAGTAGAGACTTGAACCTGGAGGAAAATGTGGTTGATAATTTCTAATTTATTTAAGTCATTGGAATTATAACTATATGTAACGTGACTATCAGCATATTTTGTTATTTTCTTTCATTAGTAATTTTTTCAGCACCCATTATGTTTTATTGTGACATCCATAATTTCTCTTTTTTATAGATAGGCATTATGGGAAACACTCTCATGAGGCCAATTTCTGATTTAAAACACAAAAGAAATACCTTTTAATGTGCCTACCACATGTTAGTCAATGAACTGCATAAACCTGTGCAAGCCCGCACTCTGCCAGTAATAAAGAATGAGGAAATAAAAAGGATTTAAAAAAAAAATTCCCAAACCTTAGTATAACAAAGCATTCATGTCTTAGCTGGATTCCTGTAATATCCCCACATCTTCCTTCTTTGCCGAAAATCACACTGGAAGTGTTCTTATTCTCCAGCTGCCCTGGCACTGCACCTCTCTGCCTCTGAGGACCACCTCATTGACTTACTGGCTTTTACCACATAAAGCTCCTTTCCCAACTTTTTTGGCTTTACGAAGGGTCTAATTTCCCTGATTTCCTACTTTCCCATCTTTTTGCCATCTTCCTTCTACAGAAAACAAAATATTGTAACCTGCCAAGGGTAAGCCAGAGCAAATAAAGTAACTAACAAGTCAGCATTAATAAATTGCTCCAGAATGTTTACAAACAAGCAGCATGGCAAGCCTGAAAACTGCAGTGGGTAAGAGGAGTGATGATGCTCTCTTAGAGCCCTGCTCCAAGCCCCTGGCTTCATCTCCTGAAACATGACACAGTGCCCCTGACACAAACCTCCCAGACTGAGCCACCCAAGAGATGCTGCTAGTGCCTACTATCAGGGGCTTGATGGACATCAGAGAGCACCAGCTGTACTTCATTGCTGATACATGGAAACAGACCACAAAGGGAAGCTGTTTGAAATAAACGTTTTTTTAATCAGTTTTAAATCAGTTTTAAATCAGTATGAATTCACTCCATCAAATGGAAAGCTTTATTCAGACTAATGCAACCTCCCTCATAACCTGAGAGCTTGTCCTGCCTACCCCTGCTCTGTCCCTCAGTGTAACCTGATATCTGTGGAAATAATAGAGAAATCAGACAATATTCTCTGCTTAAAGAACTATATGCATATATATAAATATGCTTTTTTTAATGCCTAAGACTGCACAATTTTGGGATATTTAATACATTTACTATATAATAAGACTGGAGTTATTTTCTCTGCTTTCTGATATTTCTTACCTTTACATTAGTTAAAAGCAAAATAATTGTTGTTCTGTGTATTTTATATCCTTCTCTATCACCTTTTTTTACATCCGTATGATGTGGCCATTTATTATTCTGACCAATAATTCAGCCTATTTATCCTTTTTTTTTTTTCAGTTTTATAACTTTATGTTATGGGGACAACATCAAGGAAATTAAGTAATTTTGTTATTTCATTTATATAATTGAATTTGTCTGAACTATAGTTGAACCGGAATCCAAACTTGAGTAGGGAGGACTAATAATCTTTGTTTGCAGATTTAGCATGAGAAGGACTATTTTTTTTGATCATAGATTAATTTTATACCAAGACTAGTGGGTAAAGATAATAGTCATAAAAGAAAAGATCATGTAAACTTGGGGCTGCTGCTACCCAGAGGATGGTGGGTGAAGTAGCACAGAAGAGCAGCAATGTGAGTCAGTCACACAGTAAATCAGCTGAGAGGAAGACACTGCTTGCTTAGAGGGATAAGGAACAGACCTTCCTGGAAGGATAAATCCTCCTGCCTATCTCCAGGCTATATGTGTCTGCCTCATGAAGGACCCAATGAGGAAGTGTAGGGCAGGACTTCAGATTTTCTGGTGCTGACTCTACAAAGGGTAAGAGGCGGTGGACGGCAGATGGATTAGCTTGGATGCCAGGACCAGCTGGAGCTCCGTGCTCAGGGCAAGCAGTCTGCTGTGGTCGCTGCAATTAGTCATCCTGAGGGCAGACTTTGGCATCTTTAGGAACCTGGTTGAAAGAGTCCCTTGGGAGAGAGTCCTGAAGGGCAGAGGAATACAGGAAAGCTAGATGTGCTTTAAGGAAATCTTCAAGGTGCAGGAGCAGCATGCTGACAGATGAGCTGAGAGGGAAGAAGGCTGGAACTCGGGGGAAAAAAGAGTGTGTCACCTTTGGAAGACAGAGCAGGTAGCTCAGGAGGACTACGAGGATGTCATGAGGTTGTGCAGGGAGAAAATTAGAGGGGCCAAAGCTAGTTAGAGCTTAATCTTGTCACTGTTATAAGAGAGAATAAAAATGTTGCTATAAATATGTTAGCAACAAAAGGAAGGCTAAGGAGAGTCTCTACCCTTTATTGGATGTCAGGGGAAATATCATGGCAAAGGCTGAGGAACAGATTGAGGAACTAAATGCTTTTTTGGTCTCAGTTTTCAATAGCAGGACCAGTTGTTCTTTAGGGTTCTCAGAGCTGGAAAATGGACAGGGAGCAGAATGAAACCCCATAACCCAAGGGGAAATGGTCAGTTACCTGTTACATCACTTAGACACACACAAGTCCATGGGACTGGATGGGATCCACCCAAGGGTACAGAGAGAGATTGCAGAAGTGCTCACTGAGACACTTTGCATCATTTACCAGCAGTCCTGGCTAACAGTGGAGGTCCCAGTTGACTGAAGGTCACAAATGTGATGTCCATCTCCAAGTGGGCCTGAAGGACAAACCGTGGAACTACAGGCCTCTGAGCCTGGCCTCAGTGCCAGGGAAGGCCATGGAGCAGATCATCTTGAGTGCTGTCACATGGCATGTACAGGACAACCAGGGGATCAGGCCCATCCAAAATGGGTTTATGAAAGGCAGGCCTGCTTGACCAACCTGATCTCCATGACAAGGTGACCCACTTAGTGGATGAGGTTGAGGCTGTGGATGTGTCTACCTGGACTTTAGTAAAGCCTTTGACACCATTTCCCACACCATTCTCCCGGAGAAACTGGCCACTCATGGCCGGGGTGGGTGCATTGTTCACTGGGCAATAAACTGGTTAGATGGCCAGGCCCAGAAAGTGGTGGTGAATAGAGTTACATCCAGCTGGCTGCTGTTCACTAGTGGTGTCCCCCAGGGATCAGTACTGGGGTCAGTCCTGTTTGATATCTTTGTCAATGACCAGGATGTGGAGATCGAGTGCCCACTCAATCAGATGGGCAGGAATGTTGATCTGCTGAAGGGAAGGAAGGCTCTGCTCCTCTGACCAGAGGAATCTGGTCAGACTGGATCAGTGGGCCAAGGCCAGTTGTGTGAGGCTCAATTAAGCAAAGTGTAGGGTCCTGCACTTCTGTCACACAACCACATGCAGTGCTACAGGCTGGAAAACTGCGCGGCAGAAAAGGGGGTGTTGGTCGACAGCCAGCTGAACATGAGCCAGCAGCGTGCCTGGGTGGCCAAGGAGACCCATGGCATTCTGGCTGGTATCAGCAGTAATTTGGCCAGCAGGACCATGGCAGTGATTATCTCCCTGTATTTGGCACTGGTGAGGCCTCACCTTGAATTCTGTGTTCAGTTTTGGGCACCACAATACAAGAAAGACATTGAGTCAGCAAGTTTGCCAACAACATCAAGCTGTATGGTGTGGTTGACACGCCAGAGGGAAGGGATGCCATCCAGAGGGATCTTGACAGGCCAACAAGGTCAAGTGCAAGGTCATGCATTTGCACTGGGACAATCCCAAGCACAAATACAGACTGGGAGGAAAATGAACGGAGGGCAGCCCTGGGGAGAAGGACTCACGAGTGCTAATTAAAAGTTCAGTGAGCATCCTGGTCTGCATCAAACGAGGAGTGACCAGCAAATCGAGGGAGGTGATTCCCCCCCTGTACTCCACTCTTACGAGATGCCCCTAGTGTTCTGTATCCAGGTCTGGGGCCCCCAACACAAGAAAGACATGGACCTATTGAAACAAGGCCTGAGGAAAGCCATTAAATTGATTAGAGGGATAAAGCACATCTCCTATGAAGAAGACAGGCTGGGAGAGTTAGGGCTGTTCAACCTGGAGAAGAGCAGGCTCTGAAGAGACCTTACAGCAGCCTTGCAGTATGTAAAGAGGGCTTACAGAAGGCTGGAGAGAGCCAGGGCACATAGTGACAGGGCAAGGAGGAATGGCCTTAAGCTGAAAGAAGGTAGGTTTGGATTAGATATTAAAAAGGTGGAAAAGGTTGCCCATAGAAGTTCCCTATCCCTAGAAGTGTTCCAACCCAGGTTGGATGAGGCTCTGAGCAACCTGCTCTAGTGGAAGGTATTCCTGCCCATGGCAGGAGGGTTGAAGCTAGATATCTTTAACGTCCCTTCCAACCCAAACTCTTCTATGATTCTATGATTCTTTGAGATGCTGCAGTATGGCCAGAGAAGGGCAACAAAGCTGGTGAAAGTTCTGGAGCACAAGTCTTTTGAGGAGCAGCAGGGCTCAAGGGACTTTATACAAGTGCCTGAAAGGAGGTTGTAGCAAGGTGGGGATCAGTCTTTTCTTCCAGCTAACAAGTGACAGAACAAGAGGAAATCAAGTTGCGCCAGGGGTGGCTTAGAGTGGATGTCATAAAAAATTTCTTCACAAGAGGGGTGATCAGGGATTGGAACAGACTGCCCAGGGAAGTGGTTGAGTTGCCATCCCTAGAGATATTTGAAGACATGTAGATGTGGCACTTAGGGACATGATTTGGTGGCCAGCTTGGCAGTGCTAGATTAATGGTTGGACTTGATGATCTTAAAGGTCCTTTCCAGACTAAATGATGCTATGTTTCTATGATTTTCAAATATTCACAGGGTTTTAGAGAGCATGTTAGAACACAACTAATGGTCATTAGTTTTGAAATGGAATAGCTTGCATCAGTGATGGCAAAGCTTTTTAGCATCTGGTGCCAAATTTACTTCAAAAAACATTGTAGTTCACTGCCACTAATGCTCACCCAAATCTGTCAGTGCAAAACTTGGCATCTGTACAAACACTTTGTGATTATTGGCTTAGACAATGGAAAAGCTCTTTGTAATTTGATCTGCCTGTTGAATGTGTGTGCTATACAATACCGCTGGCCAGGCTGCCATCATTCTTTAAAGGAATATTTTTCTTTCTAAAATGCTACACTAACAAAAAGAATTTAGCTCAAAAGAAATATATGATGTCTATTGCATTTTTCCCTGCTTGTAGAGGATAAAAAACCTCCTCAACTTCTCAAATCATATCACTAATCTCTATGTCCAATCTTCAGCCCAACAAAGACATATTTCACTTGTTTCAGAAGAATATGGATAAAATAGGAGCCGATATGGAATAATTTCCCATTTGCGTAAATTTCCTACTTATTCCTATTAGACTGAGATTATTTTATGCCTTTAAGCATGGTAGTTCTTATGCATTCTAAAATTACTTTTTTAGTTGACAGTCCTCCTTAATGAGAACAAGGGTTGGTTTAGAAGATTTAATTTGCAGACAGTATTGCAAAAGACACTTCAATCGGAAGGTCGTTACATGCCTAGAAATAGATCTTTGTAGCTGACTTTCAGTTATTTGTTTATGCATTCTGAGGTCTTGTTTGTCCTTTTTGTTTTGTTTTGTTTTGAATGTAGACATACACTAAGCTTGATTCTGCCATTCAGTGGTTTTTTAGTACTTCTTGATTTATCTATTTATGCAGAGTTGCTATTTTTATTCCTTGTCCTCCAAATGTATGTAGTATATTTTCACTAGTGTACTAGTTGCATTTTTGACTGCTGAACCATTCACCTAAAAGCAGGATGTAAATGCAGAGGATGCCGATGAAATGCTGTCCTTTTCTCTACAGTGTAAGAGGGAGAAGATAAAAAGATTAGTCAAGTCTGCTCATTGAATGTGTGCCATTCCAGGGTAATGTGAGCCCAAGGAGACACTTAGCAAGTAGATGTGCATCACATTTAGAAACTAGTCTTTAAAAATGTTTGAACCAATATTGAATAGCACACCCCCAGGCAATGCAGTGAATCAAAACCAGAGCATAGTCCTTTCATTTCAAGAAAAGTGAGAAGTGTTGTCCTAGGTATGAATAATTATAGCCTTCTGCATGATCTGGAGTAGGTATTTCACCTCCTTTCCATTCTTGTGCTCCTCTTCTCTCTTTTTGGCTTTCATATTAACTTCCAGTATGCCATAGATCAATTTCCCAGCAACTTTCATATACATATAGCATTGCCCCCATCGATTCCCTCCACTTACACATTTACTGTGAAATACATGGTCAGACAAGACACAGGACAAAATTTAACCACAGAGAAAAATCAAGGAGCTCTATACAGCCATCACTGCTCTGAATTTCAGTGTAAGAGCAATGTTACAAATGAGCTTGTGACATCTCACCAGAAGGCGAGGAACTTGCTACTTGATTTAATGTCATCACAGCAAGGAATGCCCAAGAAAGCAATCACAATCTGAGAAATGGAGCTTCAAGGGTACCTCTATGCTGATTAGTTGTTCTGTATTCTTTTCTGAGCTACACTGCAGATATTTAATATTAGCTCAGCTGAGGGGTGGGGTTGGATGTATATTCGTTTCTCTATTGAAAATTCAGCCAAAAGAGCAGAGCTTATTGCTGGTTTTAGCAAAGCACACTTGCCTTAGAGGTGTGTGAACACCTACTGGTTTTCCCAGAGATATTCTGCAAGGAACTAGGAAATCAAGTGGAGCAGATTTACTGCTGTTTGTTATTATACTCAAAGTATAATTTTGTATTTAGTTTTTAACAGTTGCCTAAAGTGGTAGGAGAGCCAATATTTTAGATATGGTTAACACAATGCAAACATTCCACACACAGTTGATTAAATGAAAAGCAACACTAAATAACACTCTATGTATAGTACATATTTCATTCATTGCGCAGACCTGGCCTGAGGCTTGTTTAAAAAAGCACCAGATGTTTCTCTAAGACATGTATTTGTCTTTGTGTGATGACAGATGCTCTTTGAAATCACAAAGTATGTAATAGCAGAGTTTGCTATTTGAAATCAGGAAATTCAATTTGTTTTCTCAGAGGCACGACTGAAGGGCAAAGCCCAGTAAGAATTGCTGTATAAACTAATGCTTTTCAGCATTTTGTACTTGTCTTGCTAGTTTGAACCTCATTTCCAACACTGTTCACAAACATAAATGGGAAAATCAGCCTCCAAATACTTCTGCCAGTAGGATTTTTTCCTCTGTACTTTCTTAGTACATTGTTTTACTTAAATGGAGGTTCACCTTTTATATCAGTCACTTCATATACTCTGGTAGACTTGCCTTTAAATGAGCTAATTGAATGGCTCATAGGAGAAAAACATACTCAGTATGAACTCATAGAAGAAATTTCTATATACTATGTAACATATTCTCACATTAATTCTCACATTGTTGCAAATTGAAACGATGCAATGCAGCAAAAGATGAATGTATGCCTAAATTTGATAGCAGAAGGGTTTTCTTTCAAGGTTTTCAAAACAGAATGGCATTCAAAAAATCAGTGATGTGATAAGCCCAGTCCATGAGCTCATGGCTATGTATTAATATTCCGTAGAAAGTGATGAGTAAGCTGAAATAGGAGTGTGACTGAAAACAAGTTTTCAACCTAATAGGCATCAAAAATTGTGTAGAGAAAGCAGGCCCAAATTTTCCCTGTTTGGGCTTCTGTTACAAATCCATAACTTCTGCCTCATTCATGGCAAAGTTTTTTGAGGTTCAAAACCTGGAAGATTTTCATGCATCCTTAGTTCATTAGTGGCATGGACTACAAATAGCTTAAAAAAACCAAGTGGTTTAGGCAAAAGTTAAAACATACATTTTAGGTCATACATCCTTAGGAGTACAAAGCAGGGTTTAAATACTGTCTCATAATGTGTATGTCCTGTAACATGTTTGAATATGCAGGACATAATTCCTGTCACATTGAGAGCAGCAGAGTTGTTTCAGGCTATAGCAATTTAAATTTAGATTACTTTGAAGTGTCTAAGTTCAGTTTGTTAGCTTTTCTCTTTTCAATCTTTCAGTGGTCTCAGTGCTAAGAATTTGTTTTGGAATAACCTCTGAAGAAATGTTAAGCTTATAGGAAAACTTTTCAAACTCCTTTTGCTAAGAAATAATTTTTCTTGTAAGACATTTGGCAACCTCTCGTTTGAGGTAAAAATAGCACAAAAAACCAATTTCTTGACATAACTTAACCTGTGTGCTTCAAGTGTGGGATAAGCTAATGTGTTGGCATGAAAAATAGGGGTTTTGTGTCACAGACTAACTACATTAGTCTATAGCAATATAAATATTCATAATTCTCTAATAATAAAACTTATTATGGATTTTTCCACTGCTTTGAGTGGACACAGATTAGGTACAACTAATCCTTTTCTCACTTGTATGACTGAGTGGGTCAATGACAATAACCAGGAGGAGAGACAATTCAGGGCTGAGACTTGTTCACACAGGAAAATCAGTGTGATTAAAACTCGGATGTGTAATAAAATGCCCCTGGAAAAGGCAATCCTGCCCTCCTACTCCTCTGCACCTCTCCCCGCCTTGTGCCAACATCAAAATGTGTATGGTCACACACAAGAGTAGATCGAGGAGCTGACCTGAGTTGCAACTGAACTGGTGTGAAGTAGGGAGGTTCATTTATTTTTGGCTGGCACAGTGAGTGTTAGGCTATGACGTATGAGGAGAGAAAGGGAGGGCTCTACCCTTAGGCCCTACCCTTTGATATTATAGGGAGCCTTGTGAAAACAGCCGCTTAACTTGGATGTCTTAACTTCCTATCTTCCTTTTCTTCCAAGCTCCTGTCCACATGTGCTAAAGGTGTGACCATCAGATTGCCAGTGTGAGGATGAAGTAGCTGACAAAAGTGGCTACTGGACTGCACATCAGCATCCTGGTTTACAGTAGACTGACCTCACAACCTTGAAAACAGAAAGAATAAAGCCTCTCTGCAATCATGCAAGTAAAAATCATGTCTTTCACTTAAGCTGACTGGATCTATACAAGTGCTGAATGAATACAAAAGAAGTTGGAATCTGACTCAGAGGTTCAGACTGCAGAGCCAGTCTTGGGGAATTCCTGTATATAACACTTCTCCAGATTTTATAATGCATACAAATAGTGGTACATTTATATCTACTTCCAGTAACAGCCTGCCCATTACTGAAAAAAAATGTATTTAGCTAAATTATTTTAGGAAGTAATTATTGTGCTCTTAACCCTGCAGTAGCTGGTACACAGGAGACTGCTCATTTCTGAACACTGTACACTTCATGCCTGCATGACTTTCATCCATTTATGAGGTTTTCCTTTGTTTTTAATTATTGGCAACACTGAAAAATCTTTTGCTGAAAATTTTAAATCCTCAAAATTAGATAATGTGCTATTTTTACCCACTCTATGATCATCACTTAGAAATGTATTCTGGTAACTCACATGTTCTTATGTGGATTGTCTGGCTTTGACAGCACTATTTCTCTTATCAAGCAATATATTCCCAGGAATGTCACTTAGAATATAAAGAGACACATAAGCCTGTGTGTCTTTGTGACACTGAGGTCTTACAAGTCATCATTTTTATGATGTGTTGTGTTTTCTGTATTTTTCCCCAATAATATATACAAAAGCTTAGATCAAGTTTAGACATATCAGACTTGAATCCAAAGCTGCTTTCATATCTTTTAGCATCTAAGTCATTAACTCAGGGCTTGAATTACATGATCAAGCCAATGATGGTTCCTATTGTGCTACCCTACCTCTCATTCTTGATCAAGACACTGCTGCTCATCCCTAGCAGACTTTGCACTGCAATTAGTTTAATCTCATTAAACCACCAGAAATCTCCACTCTCAAAAAAAAAAAAAAAAAGAAAAAAAGAAAAAAAAAGTGGTTTGCTTGCTCCTGTTTCTCCTGTTTTACCTTGATGAAATGGTGTGGAATAGAGTCTGGTGTGATTGGTCCCCTACAGGCTGGCATGGAGTAGGTGTGTTGTGGCCAGTCAGTGGAGATGGAGCTGTCGGTCACTGGACGAACTAGAAATCTGTAAAGCCAATGGAGATATACAGACTCTCCCATGGCTGTTAATTTTGATCAAGTAACTAAGAAAACTGCCCCTCTCCATTGGTTTTGGCATGAAAATTATATGCCTTGCAGAATCTGTGTCAATACCATTTCCTTGTGTCTAACATCTGTCTCGGTAGAGAAATGGGGAGGCAGGCATGTAATTCCCACCATCTTGAAAAAATCCTCTGTGAAATTTGTCCTTGAGAACTCTTGCTGGCAAGGTCTGCTGGCGGAGACATAGGTGCAGTTTATGAAGATTTCTGAAGTTAATGGACTGGAGAAGAGACCTGAGCCTTGGTGAATCTCTGAGAAGTGTAAAATGTAACTTCAGTGAAGGCAGGATTTCTCTCTATACAACACACTTTGTGCTTAAAAATAGGCATGTGCTCAAATTACTTGCTGAACTTCAGTGATAAACGTATATTTTTTTCACATTTTGCTTCAGGTCTCCCATAACCACTTTAAAACTTCAATTTATCTTGTCCCATCAATAAGACTCTCAAAATTTGGTCCTGAAAGAGACATCCTGGTTTATAAACTCCCTTTGCCTACCACATCATAGAGTTCCTTTCATTAGTTTATCCTCATTCCACCACCCAAGACATTTTCTATAAATTTAGTTTTATCCTTGAAGCTTCAAAAATATGTTACACTGGTATTGTTTTATTCTTTTGATACTATTTTTAAGCAAGATAATTCCATGAGCTCATAACAACCAGCACGTAAGGGCCATCATCACAGAACAAACACACACGAAATTGTTACCAAATGTTCCCAGTATATACTTTTCAATAAAAGGGAAACAAAAAACATGCATAGTCTGACTTCTCAACATGACCACTTAATTACTTACTTGACAAACATTGAATAATAAAATGCAAATGAATTCCTTCAAGATTTTGAATTTTTAGCTGCAAGATACAGAAGATTTTTGGTGAGTGGGTGGTCTAAGAATTTGATTTTTGTTCAACAATTTTTCTTGAGATGTGAATAGGTCTATGTTTTCCTAAGTGAATCAGTACAACAGTCATATACATTCACAAGGCAAATTGGTGGGGAAGGGGAGAAAACATGAATGAACATCTTTTGCAAAAGACTGACTATTGAAAGTAGGAGCTACTGGTAATAAGCTCCAGACATATTGCTGTAGGAGCGATAAGAGCAGGAAATGCTTAGGGCAACATTGTTCTACAAAAATAGCCCTTTTAAAATGCGACATGGCTGGCCTGTCTTTAGCAGCATAGCTGTTGAAAGGATTGCATGAAATTAATTGTACCATAGATGACTCTTGACATGCTGGGCTCCTCCTTGTTTCAGATTCTACTTTGTGATCTTGTTAAGTTCTCGAACTGGAACAGCAGACTCTTTCAACAGATAGGATGAAGAAGTTCAGCTACTCTTCTCTGTAGCTCCCTGTTATCTAGCACTAATGAAAAGATTAAGAATATAAACTTATTTTCAGTTGATGGGAAAGGCTCTGAGGTTTTGGTTTTTTTTTTTTTTTTTACAGCCATGAAAGGAGTGTCTGACACAATCTGGGAAAGCACTGGCATTCAAACAAGTATTCTTCTCAACCCAGACAGTTATATAAGTTTCACTGGGTGCCACTGCCAATTTACTGAAAGCAATTTTTATATTTCAGTGATGTTGCAAAGACACTGAAAACTGGAATATTTGCTACTTCTTGTTCTAAAGACTTTATGAGTTTTGAAATAATCAGATTCTAAACAATGTAATTTTTCATCATTACCTTTTTCCCACTCTTCCCTCAGGAATAAACTCCTTTTCAGGCCAGGCTTGTTGGGAAACTTCAAGTGATGGAAAGAGCAACCAGCCAGTAAACAAATGCAGAAGTTCCGTTGTCATGGATGTATTTTTATGTCACATCCCAAAAGCATTGCTCATACAAAGGTGTGCAGGTGTGAAAGCATGACTGTGGCTCATACAATACAGCAATTATCTAGGTCCAAGAACTTTGTTGTTGGCAGAAGAAAAGAATCAACAGTTTCAGTTAGCAGTCCACAATTTAGGCAAAGAAAATTCATTGCAGATGTCCCTTGCAAAAGCTTGTCTCTTTGGATGGAGGTAAGACTTTTAGATACATGTTCCTACAAAATACCAGCTGCTACCTATACAAGGCATTTTATTGCTGCTTGGATTAAAAACAAAAAAATCTTTTTCCTACTTTAGATGCTTTAGTTGAAAGGGATATATAATTAGATACTTGATTTAATTGATTTAACAATCTTAGTTTTAGGGTGCAGCTCCCAACATTTAAGGTTTTTCTGAAGTGATTTCTCAAGAAGTGGGAGGCAAGGCACGTGTTTTCCACACTTCTTTAACCACAGCTGTAGGCAGTTATTTCTTTATGAACTATCTTATATCAGTTGGCTGCAGAGATATGGAGTAATTAAGGTGACTGTATTATTAAAAATGTTTTATTTTTGTCTTTTAAATAAAGTGAAATAGCTTGCTGATAAATTTGTGTGAATAAATTTGTTTCCATAAATAGCTTATGGAAACACAGAAAAGACCATTTTTGGAAGTACCACTGATTGAAAAGGCATGAAAATATATTTCTACCAGATGAAATGGCATGGCTGAGGGAGAAGGAGGTGATATTGCTGAGGTATGGCTATTTTCCTTTTTTTATATGCCATCTGAATTCTATGAGAAGCAGAATATAATTCAAAGTGGTGCAGATTTTACCCTAACTGAAATCAGAAAGCCATTAGCTCGAAGGTGTCCGAGTCCTTGTAAGCCATTTTATATCAAACATAAGAGCTACATAAGAGGAATTTGAGATTTTTTTTTTTTAATAATTTGATTATTCCCATGAAATTTGCACAGAAATTTGGAAATTCTTGGGAAGACAGCATGTTCAGACACCTTTAGAAAATACACTAAAGTGACTAAACCATAAGTAGCACAGGCCAGCAAACTATTTTTATTTTCTGACTTGAGGTTTCATTATCCTATCTTAAGCAAAGTCTACTTTCTCACTTCCATTGAAAGGAGAAGGCATTTTCTCTTGTTATTTTTCTTTCAGAAGAGATTACTGGTCTTAATCATAAGTGTCTGATGCTGTATTAGACTATTTAGCATATCCCATTTTTTTCCTGAAGGCTGAAGGTCTCCCAAGTTGTCCTTTGTCATACTGTAAAACCTGCCTTGATAAATCAGGCAACTGGGATGTCTGAAATGATGCCAAATGCCTTTATTTAAGGACTTGTAGCCTTGATGTATTTGGTGATCTAGGAGGATGTGAATGAGCTCTGATGCTTGATCCCACTGGGTCTGTAGAAACCAAGGACTAAGTCTTTGCATCAGTGTTTAACATTTCGAAACCCCATATTTAAAGGTCTGTGGAAGGAATTAAAAGACCTCTAGGGAGGGTCTAACTATCCCCCTGTTCAACTTAGATTTTAAGTAGAGCAGAACACAAACTACAATTACAATTAGAAATTAATTTTTTTTTCTCCAAACATCTGACTCTCTGGTAATGAAAAAAGAAAAAAGGAAGTAATTTTCTCCCCTAAGATCAATATTATATTACTCTGATGAAAGTTGTGCTTCACCTACAAGCCAGTTCCATAAATTGCAGAATCTGCTAGGCAGTTTGCTGCTAATTAGTGAGCAATATTCCATAAAAGCAATTGTGTGTGAATTCTTCCCTTTAAAAACACAACCCGCAATGGGAGTTGACTTCCTTACTCTCCTTTGAAAATTCCATCCCTGGTATTTCTTATTATATTAGTAAGCAGTTATTATTCAGAAATTGTTACTGGCTAATTACATTCAGTGGAGAAGGCAGATAAGAAGGAAACCTCATGACTAATTACAGTAAATAGCATGCATGTCTTCTTAATGATGGGGATACAGTGAGTTCTGCAAGAAACTGCTTAGGAGCTGAAAAGGATGCAGAAATAAGTAATTTCTTCTGAAGACACGTACCCTGCTGAAAGAGCTTTTCATTTTTCACATGATTGCACTTGCATTTTGTCTGAGGCTATTCACTGCCAAAGTCCTACACTATTGAGAGGCTGTGTCTTCTGAGCACATTGCTGCTCTGAGGTTGTCACAATGACCAAAAATGTCATTCTCAGTGTCTTGTTTATTACAGGAAGAAACAGTACTGCTTGTATCGCCCGGACATTGGAGTACACGCTTTTCTCTCCCAAAACAAACATAACTGGTCAGAACTACAAGATACCAAACTATGGCAAATAGGCTCAGCCTAATCAGGAGGACCTGAAATGTCTTAAAAAAGGTCTCTAAGTCCCCATACAACACAACAAATGAGTGTGAGTGGGCATTACACGTCTTCTGAATATGCTTTAATGTTGTTGCTCCAAACCGCTGCTTGGATATTTTTCTGATAATTGTTGGTAATTTGTCTTGGCATGGGGTATGATCTATGTTGAAATGATAAAGGAGACACTGTTACAATAGAGTCAGTGGTTCTGAATCATAACCCCCTGAATAATTTTCTCCCTACATAATTTTCTCCCTGCATAAGTTTCTCTCTTTTACTGGCAGCTCACTAATACTAAGGATGCTTTTGGGTGTTTATTCTCTGTTACTGGGGTATTTACCTTGTGGTAAGCATTCTCATGGAACAGAGTCTGAAAAAATGGTGTTTTAAGGGACTTAACTTTGGTGTCTGGGGGTAATAGACAAATTCATTCAGTCTGCAAGTTGAAGCATGTCTACAAGCCAGTTAACTGCTCTCATTCTATCTTTAAAAATAGTTCATGGCAGTATTGATGAATGTTGCTTTAGAATACGAGAACAACCATAGCAGGTCAGATCTGAGGCTTCTGCAGCTCAACATGCTCTTTCCTGTTGTGATAAATAACAAGTGATATTACTCAGGAATGTATGAAAGGGAAAATCATCAGATTTGAAGATCTGGTGGGCATTGCCCTGTATTGTGATAGGCAAACAGAATGACATATCCTATATAAAAACCATTCTAATCCAGATCATGTTGGAGCATGTGGTATGTTCAGCTAAGTTTGAAAAAGAAGGAAACTCAATATGGCATGCCAGATCTGCATACCAAAAAAGTATGTCTGACCTGGATTTGGGTCATAAGTTTAGATACACACTTAGGGTTTTTTTCTCTCCTTAATTATTTTCCAATCTACCACAGGAATGCTAATCCACAGAAAATTAAGCTCAGAGCTTTAAATTTTCTTTTTCTAATACATGGATACTTTTGCTTTTTAATGAAGGACTGTTACCCTGGTCATTATACTAAGATAGGAGAAGGTAATGAACAGCCAGGCATGATATAAATTTATTAAAGGTGCATCCTTCCATGTGTTATCTCTTTGATATATATCTTTGAAAACATCTGGCTCATGCCAAAATCATTTAAAACTAAGAACAGAAAACACTCCCTTCCACAGCAACCTTGTGCTCTATGACGGTATTCCCTAGTTGTTAAGAATAAACATAGCATGAATTGCAAGCATGAAGTGCATAAATGTTATGTTTGATTTACAGTAAGAAATAATAGTCTAGGTTTTAAAATATATCAGCATTGTTGAGTAAACAACTTCAAACTTGATGCTTCCAAGGATAAACTAAACTTCCCCTACACAAAAGGAAAGGAAATAATTCCTTGCAAAATTAATTTTGATGTGAAAATTCATAAACACTATGGCTACAGAATTGTGTAGGGGAAAACAAAGGCTTGATACTCTAGTGATCAAACCTTTTGTTCTAATACATAAAGTTCTTTATCTAAGTGGATTGCTACTCATTTAAGGATTAATGCATATGTATGAGTCTTTGTATCATCCACAGGAGGTCTCCTTTCTTTTACATGGAAAGTATAATTTATCCTATTCTTGAGCTATAACCTGCATCACACAGCACCTACAAAGTTGTTGAGCTCCCAGTGCTATCAGAGATGAGAATACTTTTTACCTCACTGTAAATTTTGTGAAAGATAATGGAAAGCTCTTGCCCAAAACAGTTACTTTGATGAAGATATATCAGGGTAAAGTCCTCACTTTGTTTTCTCTAAATAGGTATCAAAATATTCTACTGTTGTCATTTGAGATGGAAAGTGTCACCTAGAACCTCTTAATAAAGGGTCAATATGTTGCTTGCTTGATGCATAGTTTTCAACAATATGTTATACACTGTGCACATCTGGAGAAATAATTTTATTTTTGCTACCACATATTACACCAGCAATTGACCCACTGTGTTTTAGAGGCATTTTAATCCCTCTCCATTTTATCCAGAATTGCTCAGTATTAAAGGTGGTATTTAATGTAACTAAAATTAGCTAATAACATTCATGTTTGATTGATAGTAAGTTGTATTTGCAGGTGGATGTCACTCAACAAAAGAAACATAAAAACAGATTATAGAAATACAACTGTCTGCTGAGGTAAACTGATCAAATTCTGACCAAATCTATTTTTTTTGCTGCATCTCCTCTCAGTTTACATGGAAGTACATGAATTTGAAATCTGAGGAATTACATATGTGTAACTAAGAACAGAATTTGGCCCTTCAGCTGTCTCTGCACCTCTGTCGTGAAATTTTATTTTTCTTAGCAAATGATTTAAATATGTTCAGTTATATAGTTGTCCAGCATAGATATCTGCTCATTAGGCATCTGTGTTGTGGCGTAAGCTGTGGATCAGCAGTTAAACATGAGGTTTTAAACACAGTCTTATAAACCCTGGTTTGTTTCAAGTCCAGCACAGATGTAGAGCTGTTCATCTTCATTTAATAGCTAGTATATCCCTGAGGTTTTGGTGTTTAAATGGCATAATTTTCCCTTCTATGCCTCATAATCTTCATATTTCACCTCTTAATTAAATATTACTTCCAGGCCAGGATACTGAGCTTACTGTTGTTTAAATTTCCTTATTTTTTTTCCCCAATAAACTCTTTCTTCAGAGCCCAAATTGGAGTGTTCTTACAGGCTTAGATCTTGGTGAAACTTGCACTGAAACTGGTGCGGCCAATATTTGGTGCTCTGTTTTCATTCAAACTTCTTTTCATGGCAGCTGTCACACATTTAGGAAAGCTCAAGGCATCCTTGGCCCCTATGTTAGTCACCCCAATTAAGACAAGGAAAAGAACCCTGGGCTTGGCCCTCTGTATTTTGCTACTACGCTTTTTGCTAAGCAAATTGCTCCAGATAAAAATTTTTCTGCAAATGCTTTGTTAGCACTCCATTCCCTCCCTATTGGTTCAAATATGATGACTGGGTTACTTTTCAGAGCACCTTAAGGACAATATAAACAGTGCTTCCATTACATATTTTCAAAACAACAATACATTTTCATGACATTTACACAAACTGCTGGTCTAGCTTGTGTAAATTGTACATTCCATATGCAAAAAGAATTTACTTTATTACATTAGTGAAAATAGGCCAAGCTTTTAAAAGAAAGTATTACCTATTCCAACTCAATGTAAACATATAAGAAAAACCAAAATTAAAGATGATAATATTTGGATCCTGGGGATTAGGTGGAGGGAAAAAGCAACATGAATGTGAAAAAAAGAGAAGAAATTAACCTTAAATTTACTGCTGGCATCCTTAGCTTGCACATGTGCTTGGCAACCATGAAATACTTGAAATATGAGACCTGGCAGTGTCGTGGTGCCAGGTATAGTTAGCATTACAAATATTCTTCCAAATTATTAAAAAGTGCTCTGAAACTGCTGCAAAACCGATGTTCCTAATCCTGAAACATACTCCTTACATCGAGCATACATTTGTATTACTGTCCTTTAACATACAAATAAATCGAGGCACATTTACACACTCAGGACCGATTATCCTTCACCCAAAGCAAGTATGAAATGGCTCCAGGTTACAAAATCACTGACAATTTTGCTTTACAAAGCTTTCATTTTCCCTTGTGATGCCATCATATAGACAACTGCTAGGGTAGTAGTGACCAACAAAGACCCTCTGTCACTTGACAAGTCATCTGTGCTTTCTCTTGCCAGAATTTCTTTTTTTTTCATTGATCATAAGAGAGTGAGTGAGGTCACCATTCAATTTTCCTAATCTTATCAAGTTCTAAATGGTGCTGATAAATAAGGTATACTTCTTAAGGGATTAAAGTACCGTAATTATTTTAAATTTATTTCAAGTTTAGATGATGTCAGTTCCTCTAGAATAAGTGTGTCCATTTAGAATGTGGTGATTACATTGAAAGTCTGAAGAGTACTTAGAGGTAAACTTGCCTCTTTTTGTGCAGGATTTATGTATACACGCATTCCCATTTGCTTTCTGCAAGAATAGTATGGTTTAAGGAGAACTGCTGCTTAAATCAAGGAAAATCAAAAGGGTGGAAAAATGGACTGATTTGAATGAAAATTAAATTTGATTTAAAAAAAAAGTAGGTTGGGTAATCTGAAAGTGACAAAATAGGTTTTTTTAGTAACATAAAAAAAAAGCTTCTCTGGCACCTTCTCTAGCACCTTAATGGAATTATCCCTATTTTCCAAATTATCCCTATTTCCATTAAAATTACGATTTTAACTAAGAAAATTCAACTTTTTTTTTAATATTCAAACTGGAAATATTTAAAATGTTCATAACTGGAATACAGTGCCTTATATTTTTAAAAATCAGTTACCTTAATGTTATGTGGTTTTTTTCCCAGGGGGCATTCCAGCGCTTTCAGTTTATGTTCTCTTTCAGAAATCAACCAAAGAGGAGTTTGTCAATGAAATGTGCAAGCTGATTCTCAGCCAGATTTATTGAAGTGTAACTAGAGATAGGCAAGCTGTGTGACTTCAAACATTACATTTACTGGTAATAGTCTACATCCACTTCAAGAATTCTACAGCTAAAACAGGCTGTAGAGAGAGATCCATCATATACCTGTCCCACAAGATGCTCAACATATTCTGCAAGAAGTTAGTACTAATAGCATCAAACAAATAGAAGCCTACACTAAACTAGGCTGCCAGTTTCCACAGGTATAAGATCTTCTCTATGAAGAAATACTGTGCGTTCCTGTTATAAAGATTATTCGGTGTGAAATGGAAATTCCTTCCTTCCTTCCTTCCTTCCTTCCTTCCTTCCTTTGGTACTTTCTGTAATTTTAACCTGCCCCTCCTTTGGCTCACTCACTGGGATTTGCCTGTGCTATGAATCCTCTGATGATTATAGTTCACAGTCCTGCTCAGCTTGGTCATTTTCTGACAAATGACTGCAGCTGCTAATCTGTGTGATGCCTGCAAGGGAGGGTGAGAACTGTGCACACTACACTCCTGTCATTATACAATAACATGGTATTTTCATAAATCAAATTAAGAATGTCCCTTGGGAGTATAACTCCTCCAGCTTCAGGGAAAACATAAGTAAATGTTCACCTGCTGAGGTTAAGATGGTAGAATTTCATGGGTCTTTTACAGTTAGGCTGCTGGGATGTTGGAAAAAAATTCTCTGGTCAGTGAACCACTATACTGATGATTCTTCTTGTTACCAGAGTATTAGTTCTATTCTGAAGCTGTGATATTTTGGTGATCTGTACAAGTTCCTTTAACATTCCTATAGAGACATGATTCCCAGTACCCAATGCTTCATGTTGTGACATGTCATGTTTTAAGTTTCTTCGAGTATGATTCTTCCCTGTTTACAATCCTCTTTCTCCTTTGCCAGTAACAAATATGGTAGAAAGAACTTACCACCTGACACTGGATTCCCTACCCTGACTTTCTTCAGAAAACTGCTCAAGGTTCTGGCTGTCATGTATCACTCTGTAGTGGTCCTGATTAGCTACACCTTGGTTTTGATCATTCTTTTTCCCTGACTTATTTTTAAAAAATTTGTTTGAGCAAGACATAGCCCAGATTAACTTTGCACAACCTGTCTGGAATGATGTACATGGAACATGTGGATTAAACATAGAGTTTAGTGTTATAAAGCTTTTGAAGCATAGACAAGTAAGAGTGGGAGTAACAGAATTGGAACTTTTAGGTACAGAGAAGTACTGGAAGGAGGGGAGGAGATAAAAACACCATTACACTACATCAACACCACAGAGTTGTCAGCTTAACTCACAGAAATGCCTACACTTCAGAAATCAGCTTATCTACTCTACCTAATCTAGTATACTTGTACAGCTGTGAGAACTGGTGACTGACAGACTTGGTCACTGAATGCCAGAATCAACAAAAGTCCAAGTATAGCCCAATCCTCACATATCCTTTCTGTTGAGAGACCAGCCTTCAAGTCTCCATTTCTGACAGGGGAATATAGTAGTGTCAGATTGGACACAGGTTGCAGGAGGAAAGACAATATTCTTGAACACTATATCTGGGATCAATAATCAGCCATTATTCTATTCACAATTGATTACAAAAAAAAAAAAAAAAAGCAATTAACTCTATAAAAAGACATACAAAATAGCATCTGAAATTTCTTGTTCTGCATGTTTTGCATTTGTAAAACTCTGTAAGACTGCAAAGCTTTTGTTGTATTTGTCTAAAATATTGCTAATTTCACTGGCAAGAGGCCAGAACATAATTTGTGTAAAAGTAATTGGTGGTCTCTTTAATTTCAAATTTCTTACACCCTCCTTCTGGTATTTTTTTCTGTACTCCTTTCTCTTCTAGTTCCTCAGAGTGTGATTTTCAGCAGCCTGAATTTTAACTAAATCAGTCAGATTTATATCGTTTAGGGTAATGTACATCCTGAGAGTTGGAAGGACCTTTAAGACTCTTTTAGGCTTACCTAGAAACTTGACACTGATTTTTAAGGTCAGGTCCTCAGCAAAGAGCTCATGAAATACATCTACTTCTTCATCTTAATTCAATGACAGACTCCTAGACTCTGTGGAAATTGTTAGCTTTTAAAGACCAGTCTGCCTTTAATTATGCCAATAAACTCTGTAGGTCTATCTGTCTATTAGGGAAAACATCGCTGGCATTGTTTTTAATACAGTGTTTTTCATTTACTTAAAGGATAGGAAAATAGAGTTAAAATCATTGTCCTCCAAGCAGGACTTAGAGGAGAATAAAAAATAAGTGCCGGGTTTGCTGGTGGCTAAAAATGGGTTTTCAGCAGCCTGACACAATTTTTTTCTTCTTTTTCTGCCAAAATAATGCAACAAAAAGTAGAGACATAAGTGAAACACATGTTAAAAGCAACAGGTCATGGGCCACATCCTGAAATTCCTATTAGTACCCAACAAGTTCGTAAAACGGGGAGATGTGATCATGGAGCACTTGGATAGGAGCTCACTGCAACCTACAAGAAGACACAGACAGGATTTGGGGCTTCAAACTGGAGAAAAACGAGCACGAGGGGCCCACCATGAGTAAACACATTATATAGGTCTCCAAAGAAAACCGAAAAAGGTTTGTGCTATATCTGCTGTTGCTGTGTAGTAGCTGAGGAGCCACTGATGGCTGGACACACACTTTGAGGGAGCCTTGTTCCCGTGCCTGTACCCTGAGGGAAGATGGGGACCATGTCCTTGGCTGCCCATCTCACTTTCCTACTGAGGGACTTTCAGGGCTGGCCTGGGGCAGACCCAGGCTGTGTTTGTGCATGTGTGACCTGGATGGGTGATTGAAGTGAGAGTAGGGGAGGGAGGCGCATGCACTTCCTAGGAGTCCACTATCCTATTAATGAATAGACTCCTCCTCTCTCAGCATGGACCAAGCCTTCTGCTTCCCAGCCTGCCCAGAAACCTGCCCTGCCCAAGTTTCATCCTAGAGAAATGAGCATTTGTCACTGAAGTTCATAAGGAACTGTGACCAGATGACTTACACCTACTTACAGGGGAAGAGGTAGGGTGCCCTGAGCACAATTTCTACTACTTGGCGTTTTCATGATTTTTTTTTTTTCTGTTCAAAACTCTGTTTATCAATAATTCGGTAATTAATTCTCAAGAGTTTATACTTTTAGCAGGGGCAGAGTATGCAAATGATGTGTTGTACTAACAACACATCTTTTCTTTAATAAAAGTTACAGTTATTAAAGAGAACATCTTGGAAGTCGAGTCTCCTGGAAGCTTATTCTGTTTGACACTAGTAAAATACAAAAGTCCCAGTTAAAATAAAATGACAGTTGTTTATATAAGCAGATCCTAGTTACTTTAATTATTGTTTTTGGCAGGATCCTAGAAGTTTAATCTTTCTTAAATCCCACAGTAATGTCTGCTGGCTAAAGGATTTAGTTACCATAAAAAAATATTCAGTCACTACCTAACCTAAATACAGCTATATGCTAGGGCAATATTACCCAAGATAGTTTCACTTGGATGGAATAAGAAGATTGTTCTCCTATACTAATTCAATTAGAAGACTGAGAAACATGAGACACATCTAAATCTAATTTCTTTAGCATAATAATTTTAAAAGACTTTGCGTCTTTGAAGTTAAAAGATCTTTTTTATATTTCCTGACGTTGGTCAGTCATTTCAGAACGATATGCTCAGTCACTGTTTCTTTTGTGAGCCAGTTTTATAAGAACAAAAAAGAATGCATTCATAATATTGATACAGGAGTGAAAATGGTTTGTCAGGTGGGAAGGAACTATCCCAATGTGCATCAACGAAGATTTCACTACAATTTCAGTGCCACACCTTCAATTCATTCTTGAAAACATCACACAAAGCATTAGAAAGCTGCAGTGGGCTGTGATTTCTGGAGCTGCTGCCCGGTGGGTGCAGTTTCATGATGGAGAGGGTAAAGTCATTCTTTGACTAGTGCTGTTCAAGCCGACGCCAACACCCGTAGTCAAAACCAGCACCAATGGTCAGAAGGAAACTCCTGTTCACTTCAGTGAGATTTCTTTGAAGTTTTGACCTATTACTTCGAGAATTTATTTTCACTACAGAGGTAGTTGAAATAAGTTTTCTGTACAAGGGATGGCTTAAAGCTGTCATTTGATGGTACTTTTTCTTACAGCCCTTCAGCACTATCAGGCCTTAACAATCTTTCCTATTCTTCTGGTCTTGTGATTCAATACAGACCCATTAATTTAAGGAAACTAGTGACACTTGTGTTAGCTGATGATAAAATTCTCTTTTTTTTTTAATAGCAACTCAAGGTGGAATAAATCTCTAATTCTAGTTCTCATAACCCAAATAAAATATTTCATTGAGACTTTAAAGTAGTAAAGATGACACATGTATTTCACTTTTATATTTTATTTCTATTAGAACAATATTTGTGTTTTGGAAAGATGATTGAATTATAAAGAACAGCTTAAGGTGTAGTTTCATCTGTTGTTAAAAGGCAATGAAAGTTTACATCGAACTTAAAAACATTATATCAACATAAACTATGTGATAAAAAATATAAATATTTCTGAAAAGATAGAAATATGCCTAATGGAAAATTTCACTTCTGGCAAATCCTTACTTTTTCAGCCAAAGGTTTCAGTTAAAAAATAATTAGCCAGATCCAGTGGTCACACTATCAGAGTATCCAATCATTCAACAGCGACTGCACGTGGCCAAGCCACATCCACAGGACAATTTTGTTAGCAGTCAAAGCAGCTGGTCTGTATGCAGCTATGTTACACTAAGATCATGTATCACCAACAAACAAGCATTTGATTAGTTTAACATAAAAAAAGGGGTGACATCAAGAGAAAACAAATGACTATGACATGTGACCCTCTGTGAACAGCAGTTTAATCCCAAAATGACTTAACCCACTGCCTTGCTATTATACTGCTGAGAATCTTTATTCTTGGAAGAGTCCTTTTCCAGATAAGGTATAATATTCATGCACTCAGCACTAGAGATAGCTGAAGAATCCTTGATAACACATCTTTTAATAAAAAAGGCAGAAAAATAGAGAAAAGCATTATTTGAAAGCAAAGCAGGGCCTATCTATAGCTGTCTTCTAGAATGAGTAGGTGTAGTACAGAGACAAAAGTATACAATGTTATGTATACAACATAAGGTACATTTTACAAAAGCAGTGATTTCAGATATATCCAGGAAAATATAACTCTTGGATCAAAACATTAAGTGGTTTATAGCTACTGATTAGGGTTTCTTTGCATTTTTCTATAATCTAGCATTGAGTAAAGTAGCCCATAAATATCTCCTTGTTCCAGTGTGTTTCCTTCAATCATTTTAGTGAGTTCTGCAATAAGACAGTAAAGAATTACAAAGAAAATATATTCCACTCACAGTTCTATAGCAAGAGCCCATATGCTCCAATGATGTTATAGGCAGTGCTGACAATCTTTTTGGTAACATAAGACAAAAGGAGAAACTGTATGGAGGTATGAATTAATAAAACAGACTAAGCTATTTATTTCATATTAAAAATTAAATCTAACTCATCTAAAAATGCCTTTTGGGCTACTGGATATAGATGTCCTGACAGCTGCAGATGTAGTCACAGCAGTATTAGAAAAATAGACATTTTTTTTTCCAAAGTTCAAGACCTGAGCACTGCCTAAAAAAGAAGACATGCCTTCAAGCATTGAACTTTTGATATTTTTCTGACTTTAATACATACCAACACTTGGAGTTCAAAGCATGGATTTAGTAACCCAAGGAAAAAAACCATATTAATTTCAACTGTGATTACATAACAACATACAACAAAACTTTTACCTGGAAACCCCTGAAGATGTCTGGCTGTTGTTTTGCTTTTCTTTTCTTTTTGGGGTGAAACTAGGGCAAGGAAAGAAAAGGGTGTTATTCAATTGTCTGAAAAATTTCAGACTTAGCAAACTTTTCTGATATGTGTGAAAGTAGAGATCTGTAGCAGGTAGCAACATGAATGCCTTCAGCAACAATATAATTTTGTTACAGGCTGAGAAAGATGGCTATCCACCCAGCGATCCAGACAAGCTGTTTCGTTTGGGCCCCAGCTGAAGTTGGAGGTGTTTTCTGGCTGGATGGCAGTTTGGAATACTGTAGGAAAGTTTCAAGGCCACCCTATGTTTCAGTGAATGCCAACTCTGCTATGATTGCACCTGTAGAGCTGCTTTCACCCAGTCACAGTGTAGGTTCCTGGATTGGTTTTGCCTTTGTTTTCACCAGATCACTTTTCAGGCAGACTGAATCCGTGATCTAGTTCCTGGAACAACCACCTGAAGACTACAGCTGGCATGGAGTAGAGCTTCAGCCTTCCTCTCTTCAGGAGTGGTGCAGATTGTTGTTAAATTGACAAGTCTGCAGAAGAAGAATCTAAAAGTAACTGTTCCTGAAAATGAGGATTTGAGGATACTAAGGGACCAAAGATAGACCTACTCTTTCAAGAAACAAAAGGTGAGATGAAGGACTGCTACGTCTCACAGCAGCCACCAGGTATTTCTGTAGAACAGAAAAGTTACCAAAATTTTCGTATTCTTTATCCACCTTGCCCACCAAAAAATTTGGGAATAGAGAAGTATATTAAAATATAATTGACAGCGCCTTAATGTTAATCATGTGTTTAAAATCTCTTAAACCTATGATCATTTTACAGAACTGAAACAAATGCCACATCATAGTGTTGTATATATAAATTTTCCTTAACTCAGAAAATTTTCCTTAGTCTACAAGAAATATGTTCTTTTATGTTTTTAAATTGGGCTTACAAAACTTGATGCTTTGGAAGTGGAAAAAACCCTAAGGCATTCTTTCTAGCGGTAACTGAAGGAAAGTTTCACAACAGGAATGTGTTGTTCAGCCTCCCATCTGGGCATGAAAATATCATTGAGAAGATTCAGAAGATTGTGGTCTGTTCTCCCAAAAGTCCTAGACCCAGTATTATCCTTTTTTTTTTTTTTTTCATGGGTGCAAATACCTTCCTTCAGAAGAAACCAATGAGAAAAGTTTACAAGTAACCTTATGTCAAATGGAGTTCTTATCTAATGTAAGAAATGTTCTCAGGTCCTGAATTTCAGTCAAATTCTGGTCTCATTGAAGTAAAAAAAAAAAAAAACCAGACTGTTGATTTCTAGTTAACTAGTTAAAATTTAAAATTGTGTTAAGGAACAGTTACCATCTAAAATAAGTTTGACATTTGACACAAGAGGAGCTTCAAGGAAGTGTAACATGAAGCAGAGACCTTGGCTTCCAGCTCTACCACTGACCCTGCTGGCCACATTCACAGTTATAATTAGGTTCCTTTTTCCTTGTTCGGCAATATAACACGTCTTTGAAGTCTATATTTCCTTCCTACATTTCTTTCCAAATCACTAAAAACACGGTGCTCCACTCCAACTTCGTCTCTCACACCAAGCCGTTGCTGATGTGTCACACACTCTACCCCGGGTTGTCAGCATCCACCCAGCTGAGGCCACAGGGTCTTGCACATGGCAGCAAAAGCTGGCTGAGAGCTGGCTCTCCATTCTTGCCACAGGTTCTTTAATCCGCTCTGGGGATGGGAAAATCACCTACTTTGCTTCAGTTTCCCAACAAGTTAAAAGAGTGTGTACAGTAGACCATGGAAAGACAAGTTGGGGGGAGTGAGGTGTTCTGCATCTGCATCCAGCTTCAGTCATTACCCCTTATCCAGCCAGCTATGTATTGCAGTTAAAAAGTCAGTTAAAAATATTTTCTGGCCCCAGATATAGACTATATGCCCTGAAAACTATAACATGATCATCTTCTAATTCCTTCTCACACTGCAGAGTCTAACAACAAATGTTAGTTTTACAGGGAATTTTTCTTTGTTATCTATCTCCTCTTGCTTATCTTATTATCTGTTTACCTATCATTTTGTTATTTATGATTATTATACCTTTTCTGTCAAGTGTATTTAAACACCAACAATGTAGGAGATACTTACTTTCTCAGGTGACAAACACTAACTGCAGAAGTAGCCTTGAAACATTTTTTTTGAGATCTCTTCTTATTTATTTCTGTGCATAGGAGCATGTAAAGATATGGGTATGATTACAAGCTACTTTTATTCATACAATTTTGGGAAGAAACAAACACCTCTGTCTTCCCTTGGCCCTCATATTTGTATTTTCATATATATAACAGTTGCAGATGTGTACAGCTTCTTATTAACATGCAAATAGATTTTATAAATACCTGTATAGTTCAGTATACTTAGTTTTCATATTACAAAAAGATATTGTATGATATGATATGAAAAAGAAAACTTACATTAAATGGAATTATACTCCATTTCCATAGTTCTTGTATTACAGAATTATTCTTTCCATAGGTCCTAGGATTTGATAGTAATCTAAACACTTTTAATTCTTTAGGAATTAGACAAACTACAAACAGAAAGTTCAAAAAATATTTTTCCAGTTAATTTCTACTTGTTTGTGACAAATTAAACCAAAACAGTGTAACTTTAATGAATTCCTAGAACATGTTACTCATGGTTATTTTGAATCATAGTAGGGTGTTTGCCTTAGAATATATTCTTGTTAAGTTCTTATCTTATTACACCCCAAAGTTAAAGGAACACTACATAATTTCATGTAGCTGGAAGAATAAGATCTAAATCTTTCTTTATAGTTGAAAGTGTGAGTGCCTTATTGGACCAAACCCACCATGTTTAACACTGAAATAGATTTACCAAGACTGCCAAAACACATCTTAGTAATAACAAAAAAATTTTTTTTGGCAAAGAGAAATTAAAAAGTTGTTAAGAAGAAGAAGAATTTCTACTGAAAGTATGTCAAAAAGCATAGATTAACATGCAGAATGGGCTTCATTCTGTTGTTAGAAGATAAAGGTTTTAATTAGAAAATATTTCTAATATTTAATTCTAATATTTATTTCTAATATTTAATTGGAAAATATTTTAATTAGAAAACTTTTCTCATGGTCTTGCAGCAAAGATTTTGTCTCAGGTCACTATGAATTAAAAAAGTATTGACTTTCAGTGTAGAATTTTTAAGCCATAAGTTTGGAATGAGTGCCCTTCCTAGTAGGGAGCGGAGTTTTCTCCGCCTTCTATGCTTTTTCTGGATTCATTCTGTGTTGATACCAAAAGAGACAAATTTTCTATGTGTGACAAGGAAATGTTCCCAATACATATCTATCCAGCAATCTGTAACACCCAGGCCTCAGTGAGAAAAGGATCACTGAAAGGCAAACTTCCAAAGAAACCTTGCTATATACTATGATAAGATAAATACTATGATACATAAAAACCTTTTATTTAATTAAAAATTTGTATATTTTATTGTTTAATATTCTTATTTTATTCTTCATTAAAAACCCGCTTTTCTTCAATCTTTCTTCTTCTTCTACAGTGATAGAAAGAGAGCTGTGTGAGGAAGGAAAAGGAGATCACCAAATGATTCCACAGGTCAGTCTAAAGTATGTGTGGGACTTTGTAAAGAATTTGGAAATATTTTCAGATAAACTGATTTAAAGTCAGAAAATATAGGACAAGTATAAAATATCTTTAGCACACCAAGACATAAAATCTTCAGCAAGTTGCTTTCTTTGCAGTTGTTTGAGCTTAAAAAATTTCACGTAAAATGTACTGGATGCCACTTCAAATCCCTACCCTCAGTACAGACATATCTAGTGACAAGAATCCCAGTCTCACTGGCAATGAATAGGATAAGGAAAGTTTGCAGTTCATTGAAACTGTTGAAAAAGATTGATTTAATCTATTTTGAATGTAAACCACATTAAAAATAATAAAAAACCCAAGCAAAAAAACTAAACAAAAAACCTCAACAAACAAACAAACAAAAAAACCCCCCTCAAACCAAAACAAACCAAAAACATTTTTACAAAACAGAAAACCACTTTCAAGTATCTGCAGTTTTAGCTTATTTGTTGTTGAGATGGTGTCAGAAGTCAAGAAAATATTTCAGTAAAAAAACATCAACCCCCTTACACAATGCAAGATTCAGAGTGTGCTATAGTTCAAGTGACTTAGCAGAACCAATTAAAAGTTTTGCAGAAGAGAGAGTGAAAGCTGCATATCTTGTCTTTCTTTCCTGGTGTGATTTCTATCTGGCCACTGCTAGCTCTAAGCCACGAACTTAATGATGATATTAAGAAAACCTATTTTACACAGTCATTTTTTACAAGAAATTTAGCAGTCATAAATAGAAACAAAGCAATATTGTGGCTTGACATTCTTTTGGTTGTAACGGTGATGTGGTAGGAAGTGGGTGACAGGTTCCCTTGGCAACAAATAAAGGATAAATGAAACACTCTGAATCACCAGTGAATCATTAGCAGAGTTCTGCTTCTGATTTTTGGCTTTTATTTCCAGATTCTAAAATTACAACCATTTTAAGATGATGTATTAAGGTGAACACTTCACCGCATTCACAAGTGTGTGGTAAGGGTTAGATTGATAATTATAATTCCTAACACCATGAAAACAGGAAGCTTTAACAACCAACATTTATTATTTATTTGGCTAATGTCAGTTAGAGCTAAAGGGTGTCTGGGTTCTTTATAGAACAACAGAGAGGATGAGGGTAGAAGGATGCACTCTTCGTGGCTAGCAGCAGAACCACTAAGTTCAGCAGAGTTCAGGGAGCTCTGTATTTCTCTCACAAAGTTTACAAGAACTCATGTTCTTTAATCACACACTGTACTACACATTGTGCTGGAAAATGAACTACAGTAGATTTTACTATGAATAAATATACACATTTTGGTAGCTAACAAAAATAAAGTGATAACCGATGCTAATTTGGGAAACTGGGAGGTCCCTCAAACTTAAGACATGATGCCACAAGTGAAGATAAGAAAAGTTAAAGGGAACAATAAGATTATCTACTTAGAGTACATGTGTGTGAGTGTGTAGATGTACATACAGGGGTTCACTATCATCAGTAGTAATGCTGAAATTATTTTAAACACATGTTACAAAAGGTATACCAGAGATCAGATTGTCAGTTCTGAATTGATTTAATTGCATAAATGAAAATATATTTACACATAGAGTTTCTTCTGCATTGATTCTGAATTCCTGTGGGACTTCAGTCAGTAGGACATGGACCAAAAGGTCTAGGCTCTGGAGCCTTGTCACACCAGATGGAACTGGACAGACACCACATCGAACCTATCAGAAACCTTACCCTCCACTTGTTTTGTCCGTTCGGTATTATGTGACAAACTCCTCATTGAGCAGGCAGCACCAGAAAGAGCCTGAGAAAGTTTCAGTACAGCAAGAGAAGAAATTTATCCTGCAGGTTTGCCATCTGAATGTTTCTGGATGTGAATATTTTCAGCAATGTTTGGATATTTATTGGCCATTTTATTGGCTGTAGTTTTGTTTTCTGTTATTAAGTGATTGCATTGAACTAGTAATAGTCTAATAATATAATCTACCTCTGTCTCTGTGATAATCAAGTTACAATAAGCAAATGATGTTGAAGGAAAAAAGCATTAGGATATATCTAGGACTATGACAAAGTAACAGTGTAATGGCTATGATGAAAATGAATTGTACCTTTATAGACTTACAGCATTATATGCTCTGTACTAATGCTTGCATTTCTACCAAGAAAAATTTCCTCAGAATTGAAGCACTGTGCTGCATGTTGGTCTGATTTATCTTTTTTTTTATCATCTAAGCTCTAATAAATGCTTTGTGAAATGTTTATCTCAGTTAAAAGAAAATTAACAAATTTGATACTGGTTCTGACTGACATCCAAGGACAAAATAAAGAGTAGGTTTGAATCAATGTGTAGGGTAGTATTATCTTGGGAACAACACCATAACTACTTTTCTTGATTTTTGAGTTTTTTGGTGCATGTTTTAAATTATAGAAGCACGTTCAACTGTGAAAGATCTTGTTGAGTTATTTTCTAAGTGGAATTAAATCATAAAAGTTTGCTTCCAGCGAAAGCTTTCAAAGCAAGGACACAATGTTCTTAACTATTACTCTCTGTCTCATGAAATTGTACATACACCCTGATAATTTGGAAAACAATGTTCTGGGAAAAATCAAAGGGGATTGATGTCTTTACTGGAGCTAAGTAGCTTCTTCTTCTATACTTTTTACAGTGAATAGTGGTCAATAAATCTGTCTGCAGAGGTGAAAATTGAAATACAAATCTTCCATGAATTTTTCCCACCTATAATGTGTACTTGAATGTCGAGTCTGTAGAGTCAAAAGCACAATGTAATCCACATCATGCAAGTTCGTGTCAGTAGCAACTAGAAATCCTTAACATGAGAATTAGTAGCCCAATTAGACCAAGACTGACTCTAACTTTGACTTTATACAAGGGTCTTTTCCACTTTGATTTTTGTAGTATCAGACTTCAGAATAAAGCCTCCTTTACCAGATGGAAAACTGAAGCCCATAATTATTAGTAAAGGGACAGACATCTCTGTGCTTGATGGAAGTGCAGTTATGTTGACTCAAAGGTGGAAAGAAAGAATGACTATGGTTAGTTGATGATATTTTCACTGCCTCATATATATCACCAATTACTCAGCATACCTTTATGTACATAGTAGGCTATTCAGAGATTACTTCAATGCAGCTTCACCAGGTGTTTTTCATGGACTGCTGAGCTTAGTTCTACCAAATGCAGGTAATTTCTCTATGTCCTACAGTTACCTACTAAACCTCAACAGAGCAGAACGCTGGTAAAAAAATTAATGTTTGTGTAAGTTACTGCCTCTGTTTCTATTTCTATCAGTAGCAGTATCCCAGGTGATCCAAAGTATTTAAAGCCTAAGAACTGTTTCACATTGACTGAGTCATACTAGAAAATAGATTTAGGCTTGTCAAGAGAAAACTAGGTTAGTTGTCTCATGAAGAGATTGATTTTTTTCTAGCATTTTTTCAGTCTCTTATACCCTCAGTAGAAGAGCCACATATCTATCTAAAATTAACAGGAGAAGATTTTATAAATTGCCTGTGCACCCAAAGAGATAGAAAACATCTATGGTAAATAGACTGTGTTTTACTCTCCTGGTCTCCAAATATATGTCCCTCTTTCTACTGACTGTATAGGAAATGAAGGACCTGTGTTAGAGGAGCACCCTCCACTACAGGTAAGTTTACTGCAGGTAAATAAATCTATAACAAGGAAGGACTAAAATGAGACTCTGAGTTAGGAGAGTGATTCCCCATAAAGATATTTACTGAAACTGCACACAGTGGGGTGACTGGCACAATCGATGTCACCATGCTAATAGCCCATCTGAACTAAGCTGGGGAGCCCATGGTTGCCCCAATCCACACCAAAGTGAAGTTTCACTGACTCTGGATCAATGGTGAGAAAAATTCTGTAGTTTTGATGAACAAACCCAAACATGCATATTCAACATCTACATGTTTTCAAATATAGTAAGTGCTTATACTGACATTTAAATTTCATGAGTACCAAGTTTCTGCTTTCACAGGCCGATCTGACCCCTCTCTAAACCAGACATAGTCTCTCCTTTGTGACGTTGTGCAATAATTTTTCTCAAATTTTTGGCTTCTACTTCCTTAGTTAAGGAGCAAAATGAAAAGTATACCTTGGGAGTTTAGGAAGTTATTAAGAAGAGAAACTTATTCAGGGAAGGAACTTGTTGTTTCTCATAGATGCCAAACTCAGACAGAAGACATTTATTTTTTGTCTCCCCCTGCCCCCCCCAGCTACAACATACACTGTTGCTATTTGACTCATTATATTCCTTTACAGGAATCATAACTGAGAATTGTCCTTTTGTTAATCTTGAAGCAAAGTCCTGTGTCTCAGTACACAGTCTTTTTCAGACAGATGTTTCTCTTTTACAGTTGCAACCTCTACAGTTTCACCTGGCCAGCTCCACCTCCATATTTCATTGGTGTCACAGGTGGAGATCATTTGCTATGACTTCAAGGTTATTATTCTTTCTCTTGGCAAATGAGAGATAACAGATAAGCTATTATTGACCCTGAGGGGAAATTATTTTCTCTTGTACTAGCAATCAGTCAACAACATGTTATGATGGATGTGATCATCTCAGTGCATGAATTTTCAGGTAACTGTATACAGGGTATGAGCTGTTTGCTGTGCATTGGCTTTTTCTTATTGAAGATTTGCATTCAGAAAGTCCTTCTGGGTTGAGACACACTGTGACCTATACTTTGGTGATAGAAAAACTCACCCGTGGAAGAGTTTCTTTCTTCTTCTTTCTACTTTCCTCCCAGATTGACATGCAAACTTTAAAACTAAGATCCTTCATCTGAAAACACGGGGTTATATACTTTCACAGGGTGATCCTTAAATACTCATTTTGAAGGTGTATTAATTAGTCCATTTATGACCAGATGAGAGTCAGACACACAGTGTAATTACACCAGCATGTCAAAGTAAAGCAGAGCAAAGAGAGAAAAGCAGCAGAGGCAATGCAGGTATTTGCAGGAGAGCCATTAGCCTGTGACATGCATAAAGGAAAGGAACCTGGTAATATTCTGTCAATGTTATATTATACCTGCAAACATTTACTCTCATCTTTTAAATGCTTGATGATAGATTTTGGGGGCAAAGGCTGTTCCAGATCACTCATGTAATAAAACAAAGCAGGGGTCATCTGCCTTATCTTCATTTTTTTACTTTCACTGAAGAAAGAATGAAGAAAATATATTTAGCCAACACTTTTTGAGGTATGCTTATGTTTTGAAAAGTTGTGATGTCTGACACAACTGTATTTCGCATACCTGCCATGAGATTTATAGCTAATAAGTATTAGTTTTCTGAAGGAAATATAGCCCTTGAACAACACTTACCACAGTACACCACTGAGCCTTTGAATAACTGTAGGGCATACTGGCAGCAGTGGGATATAAGGGTGAAAGAAGAGAGGTTGGAGAAGGAGATTTGGCTGGAAGGAGAGCTGTGGTAGGACATGGAGGGGATCCCCAAGAAGTCACCTGTTGATTATACTGTGCAGATGTTATGTTGCCTGGAATGCAAAAAATAAAAGAAATTACAGAAATTAAAAAAAAGAGGGGGTGTGGCATTACCTTGAATGATGTGAACCAGAATAAGCAGAGTTACTTAGGCCATGCTTTAATCTGTGAACAGGTCTAATGTCAACAGAATTACCTGCATTGATTGTCTTTGGACTGAAAGAGCACAAAGGCAAAAAGAGTTGGGCAGCAGCTGGTCCCAGGCGATGCCTGCGCTAGGCTGCCAGTGGGAACATCTTGGGCTTTGCCAGGAGCTTCACTGAAAGTTTCCAATTGGTTTGCACAGTGAAATGGTAAACTTTATTTCTGCTGCTTTTCTCTTTACCTATCTCTTGAGTTATACCTCAGGTTCCCTTCTGGGATATGAAAGAAAACTGAGGAACTGGAAAGATCTTTCTTGTCTGAGGGTTTTGGGGATTTGTTGGGGTGGATGATTAAGTTAAAACAATGTCACCAGTTACGGAGAGACTGCCATTGCTGACAGTTTAGAAATATCTGGGAAATATCTGGAAATAACTTATTCTTTCTTTGGTTTGTTTTTTTTGTTTGTTTGTTTGTTTGTTTGTTTTGTTTGTGGTTTGGATTTTTTTTTCGATTTCCCCCCTGAGCCACTGTGTACTTGTGTCCCTTGGATACATTTGTAAAGCTTGTTGTATTTTGATATCAGTTCCCATTCTTTATATTTCCCCTTTAGGGAATGAAAACTTCTCTTCAAATGAAGAGTCAGTCTTAAACCAACAGAAACAAAAAGCAAGCGAACTACCTATTTTAGATAAAAGGCATTATTCTTGAAAGTAATTTGGATTGTCTGTTTCTGTTGCTCATGTCAGGACCCATTTAATTCACCATCAGGAGTAAACTGATTTCAGTTATTTCCACACTTTGAGATGAAATTCTATCAAAATACAAAAGTGCAGAAGTGCCTACTACAACTTGCACCTCAAACTTTGTAATAAGCTCAACAAATCACTGTGTTGATGTGTTGAGCTTTCAAAAAGTAAATTTTCTTCTCTTTGAGAAGAAATGTTCCAAATTTACTTCCTAAATTAGCAAGAATATAATTACAAAATAGCTAATGAAAATAAAATACACCTATAAAGCTTCCTCTTAAGGATGAGGATTGAATACTTTTATTCTGGAAGATTACAAATACCTGGTTGTAATTTCTTGGTTCTTATTTGCAAGCAAAATAATAATTAAAAAAACTAGGTTTTTTTGCTTTCAGTGGAAACATTCTCCTTTAATGTAAAATACAGACTGTTACTTTCTCATTGCAATACCTAAAATATATTACCTGAAAAATTACTTGTTCCAGATAATAATTGTGTCACTGAGAAACATGTTTTTGTGATGTTTTCTTTAGTTGAGTGTGCATAGAACTTCCTCTGTGCATGGATCTCTTGTTTCTCATAATTCTGGAGACTCTGAAGACAAATTATTTGCCTTTCATCTTTCTGCTAGAAGGGGCAAAAAAGGATTACTAGAGTTAAAAAAGGCTTAGTAAGAGTTTTTGTGTAATAGAGTTGGAATGCAAGACAAAGACAGATAACTATTTCAGGAAGAAAGACTTTTTAAAAAGCAAAACAGAAAAGGAAGATGAGAAGATAGCTTATTACTTCTTTTACATTTACCTTTAAACTTTCTACCTTTTTTTAAAAAAGTCCTTATGTTTTATTAATAAAAAGTACTATTTATTAAATGTGCATTTATTAAATGTACTAATGCTACTATTAACCTTCTGGTAGATGAACAAGTCTCAGGAAAGAATTGTAATTTTCCTGTAGAAGAAGGAAGGGAACATATTAATCTGTTTTTCTTTCTTTTGAAGTAAATTAGAGAAGTGTGAAATTATGGCATAGGATCTGGTTCCTCTTCCTCAATGCAAGAAGGACTAGCCTTCTTATCAGATGTGATTAGATAAGGAATTTCATAATAAAGTAGAGCAGAATCTGTCTGAATGATACCCAGAAGAAGATCTGGGAACTTTAGTTTTACTTCATCCATTTCAGGGACTGCCAGATCTGCCACACTACCACAGGAGGAGTTTAACGCTTTCTTTGCCTCTGTCTTCAACACAGATGATGGACTAAGGGGTCTCAGTGCCCTGAGCTGGAGGACGATGACTGCAAGAATGATCAGCTCCAAGTTGACCCCGATATTGTGCAGGATCTGCTGCTCCAGCTGGATCCCTACAAATCTATGGGTCTTGATAGGATTCATCCCAGAATCCTCAAAGAGCTGGCTGATGTCATCACAACACCTCTCAATGACTTTTGAGAGGTCTTGGGAATCCAGAGAGGTCCCAGCTGACTGGAAGCTGGTGAATATTGTCCCAATTTTCAAGAAGGGCAAGAAGCAGGATCTCAGAAACTACAGGTCTGTCAGTCTCACTTCAGTGCCTGGTAAAGTTATGGAGAACATTATTCTGGGAGGTATTGAAAGACACCTGAAAGACAATGCTGTCATTAGTCACAGTCAGCAGGACTTCATGAGAGGAAAGTCCTGCTTATCAAACCTGATTTCCTTTTATGACAAGGTAGCCCACCTAGTTGATCAAGAGAAGCCAGTTGATGTAATCATTTTAGATTTCAGTAAAGCTTTTGATCCTGTCTCTCACAGGATCCTTCTGGACAAAATGTCCAGCACACAGCTGGATAAACACATCATGTGGTGGGTGAGCAATTGGCTCACAGGTCGAGAACAGAGAGTAACAGTGAATAAGGTAGGATCAGACTGTAGATCTGTCACTAGTGGGGTTCCACAGGACTCCATTTTGGGCCCCGTGCTCTTCAACATCTTCCTAAATGACTTGGACACAGGACTGGAAGGGATACTAAGCAAGTTTGCTGATGACACAAAACTGGGAGGAGCTGTTGACTCCCTCAGAGGCAGGGAGGCCCTGCAGAGAGACCTCATCAGGTTACAGGACTGGGCAATCACCAACTAGATGAAGTGCCAGATTCTCACCTGGGATGGACCAACACTTGAAGTACGTACAGACTGGGGAATGAGATGCTGGAAAGCAGTGCCATGGAAAGGGAACTGGTTGATGGCAAGTTGAATCTGAGTCAGCAGTGCCCGTGGCCTGGGGGGTATCAGGCAAAGAATCACCAGCCAGGTGAGGGAGGGGGTTGTCCCACTCTGCTCTGCACTGGGGCGGCCTCACTTTGAATATTGTGTGCAGTGTTGGGCACTGCAATATAAGAAAGATATTCAGCTATTAGAGAGCGTCCAAAGGAAGGCAACAAAGATGGTGAAGGGTCTTGAGGGAAAGCCATATAAGGAGTGGCTGAGGGCACTTGGTCTGTTCAGCCTGGAGGAGACAGAAGGGAGAGCTCATGGCAGTTACAGCTTCCTCACGAGGGGAAGAGGAGGGGCAGACGCTGATCTCTTCTCTGTGGTGACCAGTGACAGGACCAAAGGGAGTGGCCTGACGTTGTGTTAGGAGATGTTAAGGTGGAATATTAGAAAAAGGTTCTTCACCCAGAGGGTGGTTGGGTATTGGAACATGCTCCCCAGGGAAGTAGTCACAGCACCAAGCCTGTCAGAGTCCAAGAAGTGTTTGGATGATACTCTCAGGCACATGGTGTAAGTCTTAGGAATGATCTTGTGTAGGGTTAAGGGTTGGATTCGATGATCCTTATGGGTCCCTTCCAACTCAGCACATTCTGTGATTCTATTCTGTGATTCACAAATTCTCTTTCTCCAATTACCATGTCCTGAAGTTCCTTTAATGCTGTTCCCAGAAAGTGACTCATGATTCTTTATTAATTATGAAATATGTTAACTTAATGACTGCACTAAAAATGTGTTTTTCTCTTCTCACCATAGCTTGAAGGAAATATCATTGCCAAGGCATTATCTCTAACACTGATCTCGTACTAGTAGTGTACATGTAACTTTTTCATGATTGATTCTTTAAAACCTAGCCAATTTTTTTTTACCATGTTAATGTAGACCTGATTTCATTTCTATAGACTACATGTTTAATTGCACGCATAGTTGTAGACATTTAAGGTTAAACATTAATTTCATTAAAAATTAGGACAAAAGCTCTCCGACTATAGGGTGGCCAGTATTTTGCTCTGTCCATGCATAAGTTTATTGCTGATATGGCACATTGCCTTTTTCTTATTATTGTTTTTTGCACTGTAATAATCTGAATTATAGTATGTTGAAAGTAACCTGCTTTTGTGAGTTTTGATGGATAGGTTATCTCAGTATCAGGAAGTAAATGGGAATATTCCAGTGTTAGCTTCAGATACATTCTCCTGGTATCATCAAGGCATGTTTGGAGAAAAACCTTTTGTTTTTACAGAGATGGTAAGTGGAGCAGTTCATATTCTTAGTTATGTTGTGCCCTCTGGCAAGCCTGCCAGGAGAGTGCTGTGCTTGTTTTGTGAAGAGAAACCTCCTCCACATTCCAGCTTGAGCATATCTATTGTTTTCAGACATAAACAGATGTCTTCCTTACCTAAGGGAAGCTCTCAAAAATATAGAAGTAAAACAGAAGAAACTGTTGTGAAACCACAACAGTATTTGACCTGTCTGCATGCATTAATAATTTCAACTTTAGCTGAAGGCGGAGGTCTGTTGCATTCAGTTTTATTTATCTGCTTCATTTCTGCCCTGCAGTATGGAAGAACAATAAAGGGTATTACTATTAAATTATTTTTTTTTAATTTCAATTAGGACTTTTTTTTTAATACATACATGCTTACTATGTCATTTGTAGTTTTTAAATGCAGGATAATTCAGAATTGCTCAACAAAATCTGGGAAAAGGGGGGTAAACATATTCTTCCTTGTGCCAAACTGTCCTTTGTTTCACAGGCCAAAATACCAACATTTTTTATGAGATCAAGCTATAGAACCAGAGTAGAGCTTTTTCTAATAATTCTGACAGAGTGGATGAACTTAATTTTCATGCATCTTGGCTGCCTGCTAACAAAATTGATATAGTTTGGATTCTTTTACTTCTACATATTTACTTTCTGTGACACGTTGATCTGTCTTTTCCAGCCCTAAATAAATGTCTGTAGGACATTCAGGCATGTTAGAATTTAGCTGTCGGGGGGGGTAAAATGATAGCCCCCAAGTATGACAGGTTTGCAACTCCTTCATGAAGACAAGGCACACCAAACTTACATAGCTACTTAATGTAGCTTCTTCCCCCTTGAGTGCTTTATCTTTCTTTTCTCCCTCACCCATCTGTGCTACAGCTACAACACAGACTTTATGAAGAAATTAAAACTATGCTAATATTGAGTAACTACTATAGTATTGGCAAAAAGTACTGTGTATTCAAGGACTGTAGGATAAACATATCAGTGAAGGGGAAGAAAGGGAAGTAATGAACACAATGCAAGTAGAAAGGAGGTGGAGAACTCCTGGAGCGAGGCACAGTTGCCCCAGCAGAGCACTGTACTGGAGCCACCTCTACAGCCGTTGGGAAAGCCACACATCACAGCACAGCAATGGCCAGTCCAGCATCTCTCCAGCGAACCATGCTGAGTTGATACTGGTGCTACCTTCACTATCTGTGTCACAGTGCAGAGCAGACACAGCTGACCTGGGTTAGAGACCTCCCTGCAAGGTTATATTCATTTGCAGAACTAGCAGCTTGGATCTAACAGACCTCATATAAAAGCAAAGATGCCCAGAAACTAAGACTTTTTTAATTATTATTTTTTAGTCCACAGACACCATATGGTCAGGATAGAAGCTGGTTGTGACTCCTGAGTCCTGGATTGAGGAAATTTTAGGGCTACAAGAAGAAAGAGAATCTAAAACATGGTATGGCAAAAGACTGATGGAAGGATTCAAGAAATGGAAATCAACTTTATTTTTAATTTTTGTAAAATTTAAGTGTAAATAGCATCTCACATTCACAAAGCTCAGTGAGACATAGTTTAAAATATGAGAATAAATATAAAGTAAAAATACCCAGAGACAGAAGAATTTAATCACTCTCATTCATAAATAAACTATAGACTTTATTTTTGTTCATAAAGCACACAGGATTTTCAGTAGAAATTCTTAAGAATTACAGTTATCACAAAAGACTGCTATCTTTGATTTTGTTATTTCTCAATGTGCATCATATTCATATCGTGGTTTCCACACTACTGCAGTGTGATTCATATCTTGTGGTTAAAAAGACTGACTGATTTCTGCTGTGAGAAAACATCTGCTGAAATGTAGATAGATTATGGATAAAATATATATTCTTTATGAACTCCTCTAGTAAGAACAGACTCATCACAAGACAAGTGACAACACTATTCACACAGTTGTGCTCGAGCTGGCACATTACCCACTAATTGTATGATCAAATATTTTTTCTGTTTAGAAAGAAAAGTTTTGTGTGATATTTACGTGTGTATGATTTGCATAATTTCCAGGGTTTAGATGCATGCATTTCTCTTATTGCAGGGCAGACTATTTCTATAATTTAAAATTTTATAATCTAAATTAGTATTCCATAAAATAAAGTAATTTCTACTGCACAGACTAAAGCCTCCCTAAAATACCAAGAAACACTTATTCAATCAAGTCCTAAGAGCAGAGAGATTTTCTTACTCACTTGCAGTTTATCAGGCTGTAATGGGAACTGTCTATAGTGTTACGACATAGGTACTCATTGACAGGAGCTCCCTATTTATGGTGGCATCTCTCAAGATTTCTAGACCAGAACTTTTGCATCCTTATGCTTCTGCACCTCCTTTCACAACTGAGGACAACTCCCAGAAGGAGTAGAAGACCTCCAGCCTTTCTGTTACATATTCCACGGTGCCTATCACATAGCCACCTTACCTTCCTCAATACTTGATGGCTAAGGCAATTCTCTTGGATAAGAAATGAGACCTCTTTCTCACCAAATTAGAGCTGCACCTTTTATTTCCTATGTCAAAGCAGCCCAGGCCTGTACTACTTGCAGATCACCTAGAAGTGCACCCTTGTTACCCAGAGAGATACAGAAACAGCACTTTCTTGCTCTGTACATACAGAAAAATAAATTATTTCCTTTGCAAACAGAATTATTACTATGATTCAACGCTATCTTTCTGGAGAAATAGTATTATCGTTCACACTACAGTGTGTGTATACAGACAGGCTTCCTGGAATCCCTTTGTGGCCGAGACAGTATTGTCATTGTGTATAGTAATACGGAAGGAAACTGGAATTCCACAAAACTTTGCTGTAAAAATTTTCAGCGAATCAAAGCATCATTTAGTTTGGAAAAGATCTTTAAGATCATTGAGTCCATCTGTTAGCCCCACACTGCCAAATCCACCACTAAGCCATGTCCCTAATAAAAGATAATATTTTGTGAAAGATGGGCAACTTGTGAGGTTTTTGAAGTTCAGGCTGCCTTAATTGGATCACTGTATTGAAATCATTAATACACTGTTGTCTAGCATTTTTTTAGCAGTTTAGTGAGGGAGAATTTTAAAAAGACAAAACTTGTGGCTTTCTTTGTGTGTCACAATATTTGATATTATCAACAGTACAACAAGCTTCTATTATTTTCTCAGTTAAGGTCTTTGTCAGATTTTGGATAAATCAGAAATAACTCCATAATGTTTTTATTGTCTACTTCAGTACTAGTTTTGAGCTGCCAGAAAAAATTTGTCTAACAATTGCTATCACATAGGAAACAGGTTATATTTTCCTTCTGTTTTCAGTGTATAAAGAGTACAGTACAGCACTGACAGACCTACAGATAAAATGACCCCTTCCATGTCTTTTTAGCTGTCATGTCAGCTGTAGAAGGTGGATGAACAGTGAAGAATGAGTTCTCCACTCATCCACAAAAAATGTGCAAGTACCACGTAGGAGCGTGTACCGCTCTCATCTGTGCAGCACCTGTTATATAGACAAAGACGAGCCTCCAGCTTTCATCATGGTCAAGATGTACTGCTGGAGTACACTAGCCCTGCTAGAAATCCTGATTGCAATGGTGCTGAAGAGGGTTTTTGCTCTAGCAAAGAGAAAACCAGAGAGTCATTACAAAATGCCAGTGTGGCCACTTACCCACAGGTTTCTTTTTGCTGAGTAAGGTTGGACCTGATGATCCATGAGGTCACCTTCCAACCTTGAGTTCTATGATTCTACATACACACACAGTCCTTGGGGACATACATTGTTCCTCTAAATTATTGTTACTTTATTTTAATGGCACAGATATAAATAGATTGCCTCGCTATCACATGGGAGGGTATAAGGAATAATGAGTTGGTTTAGATTATAATTTGTTCCAATGAAATCTGAGGGTTGTGGGTTTGATGATAACTGCATTAGGGACTTTAACTGCATTAAGGAAAGCACCAGGTATGCAGACTGGTAATGAGGAGAGGAAAAACATTGCTTCTCTGAAGTGGTTATAGTGTAAGACAATCTGTCTGAGTTTGCTGGTATTATATACCTTTATTGGCTGTCGTTATTTAAGCTGTTAAATAGCTATTAAGCTATGTGGTTTGCTTATTTAATCAAAAGGCATATAACGTTAAAGAAATGTGCTTCTTGCATAATGAAAGTGAAAAGAAAAACGGGAAAAGCTAAATATTTTTTTAAGGACCTTTATCTTCCTGCCTAAAAAACCACAGCTAGCATATGCTTAACCATTTCCTAACCATCTCATCTCTAAGGGTAAAAATACCTCTCTGCAGCCTTGAGCAGACAATAGTAAAATAAGCTGTCTACAGGAAATCATGGTAGTCCAAGTCAGTAACAGTCAGTACAGTATAAATCCACCCTTCTTCTGTGCCTTTTCCAAGTTTAAAAAATACAAAAGCAGATCCCTGTGAAATCCATCCTCATATTTAGGTGCCCCCCTTCAAACTCTTCATGTGATCTAGTCTAGTGAATTCTCAGACAAAAGTATCTAGTGTGTTAGCTCTTAGTACAGTTATAATTTCCCTGTGTATAACTATTCCTCAGTCACTAAGGCCAGCATTTCATCTGCTTTGTTAGCAACTCCACCCCAGTTATCAAGAGCAGAGGGATAATGCTAAAATATTTGCAAAAGACTTCACTCTAGGTAAATACATACTTATCCAGTCAATGTACATACATGATTTCATACTCAACCCTCTCTTTTTCCTGTTTTTTCATTCTCACACATTTAACAGAAATTTCACAGACCTTCTTCACACCTCCCCACCCTGAAAACCTCAGATGCAAATGCTCTCCATGCTCCATATACCATATAAAATACAATTGAAAATAATTTTTCCCCAGTATCATGTTAATGTTTTGCAACACAGGAAAAAATTACACTTCTTTTGCAAGAAAAGAGAAAAAAATAGGGTGGCTGAAAATAGCCCTTTACTCATATTTAAATAAGTTTTAAAATCAATGTTACATATGTATAGTATGCTCACTTGTCCATAGAAGAGCTCACCTTCATTTCTTAGTTATTAAAATTAAAGTGAAAACTACATTCTAGAATTTAGAGAATATGAGTAACTAAATATGTGCTCATATATCCTGGCTGGTTCTTTAAAACACGTGAATATATATTCCCACAGCTAAGTAGTTAATATAACAGATGTTTTATCTCCTCCTAGACTGATTTTTTCCTTTCTACTAGGCTGCTTTCTACTGCCATAAGGTAGAAATGTGTTATGTTTGATAAGCAGCATGGTACTCAAAGACTGATGTATTCACCTGTGACCCTAAGAAAAATTATTTCATCCTTGGTTACAACTTTCCTCAGTGGTATTGTGCTGGGATTTTCTCTCACTATTTTTCTTTCTTAGAATTTCTTTCCTTTCTTACAGTTTGAAATGGAGCACTTCTGCACAGTTTGTAGGCGTATCATATATGTTTTCTTGATATTTGCCAGCACTAAAAGAATGCTTTTTATTTGAGATGCTTGAAGAAAGCAGTCATGGAGTAAAGTGGGTGTTCCCCTGTTCTCTGTCATTTTAATAAGCTGAGCTAAACTTTACAGTCATATATTCCTCTTACCTCAATGGGATTACTCTTGCATGGAAGTGATCAGATGCTCTTAAGAGGGAGCCTCCCTTGGATAAGGAACTGACAGTCTGATTAGCACAACATACTCTGTCTCTATATGCAACTGTGACCTCATTCAAAGTCCTTTATGGAACTTATGCCATTGGTGACATTTTGAGAAGTCATATTTCCTTGTTTGCCTGTCACTTTTATAAAACCTGTCCTGGTTTCAGCTGGGATAATTTTCTTCCCAGTAACTGGTACTGCTGTGCTGTGCTTTTTCATTCAGTATGAGAATAACATTGATAACATGCTGATATGTAGTTATTGCTAAGTAGTGCTTACCCTCAGTCAAGAACTTTTCAGTGTCTCATGCTCAGCCAGGGAGCAGGTGCACAAGAAGCTGGGAGGGACCACAGCTAGGGGAGCTGTCCCAAACTGGCTAAAGGGCTGTTCCATACTGTAGAACATCACTCCTAGTATATAAACGGGGGGAGTTGTCTGGGAGGGACTGATCGCTGCTCAGGAATGAGCTGGGCATCAGTTAGAAAGTGGTATGCATCACTTATCTTCCTTGAGTTTTATTTTTCTCTCTTTTATTGTTGTCTCCCTTTCCATGGCTATTATTATTATTATTGTTGTTGTTGTTGTTGTTGTTGTATTATATTCTGTTTTATTTCAATTAATAAACTATTCTTATCTCAACCCACAGATTTTACCTTTTTTCTGATTTTCTGCCCCTCCCTCCATGGGTGGAGGGTGTTGAGCAAGTGGCTGCATCATACTCAGTTAAACCATGACAACACAACATCTAACAGTCTGGCAATTCAATTTTAAAATATTTTCTTTTTTTCTTTTTTTTTTTTTTTGGTAGACATGGGACAATGGGAAAATGACTCATTAGTAGCTCTGTGTGGGTGTGTAAGCCTATAGATTAAAAATGCCAGAGGAGTACAGAAAAATACAGTGGGAGTAGAAATTGCACTGAAAATTTTGTCAGCTTCAGAAGCAATGGATGTAGTTTCAGATCTACATTTCACTATTTAGTTGTATCAGTGAGAACTTGGTATTAGAACAAACACATGACTTCTCAGTCGCGGTTGAATTTCCATCATTTTATCTGATTGACTAGTAATGTCTTGTCTATCAAGTGGTTTAATATCTCTGTGGTATAAACATCAAGAAATGACAGAAATTTTCACTTCTGAACTGACATGTCTGAGTATTAACTCTGCCAAAAATGGTAAGAGAACAACTCCTGTCTAAATTAGGTGGATGAACAGATCACAAGAGGAAGCCTTAAAGGATTACTAGGCTGCTTTGGTCTGAAATATACCCAGACAAATGCACAATGTGCAGTGGCAGAGGTCTACTAAAGGGAAACAGGGGTGGGGAGGGGGGGCAGGAGGGGGTGTCAGCCACCATTTTAGAGACTTTGCAGATCCTACCAAAATGCAAAATTGAAATGTCAGCACCAAAAAAACCCCACCAAAAACAAAACCAAACAAACAACTTTGCTGCAGTACAGCAGACCTCAGTGTCAACATGGTGTCACTGAACACAAATCTGCCTGAAAACACTAATGTTTTCTGCTCACTATGCCTCCACTCAAGTACAATTTTTAAAGTAACAATAATAACCACCCTTCCACCCAAACATGTTTTTTTAAACATTGTTTTAAAGATGGGAACTTTAGAGACAAATGCTGCTCTTTCTTGTCAACTGGCAAATAATTGGGAGTAATTGGCGCTATTCCTGATCCTTGGCTCCATCAAGAGGTCAAGGAAGAATACCCTCAGTACTGAGGTAGGCTTCTGGCATATGAAGTGAGGTCTGACCTTCCCCCTCAGGAAGCCGATGATGCCCCCAGCAGGAACATCCTGGGAGCTAGGGCAGGTAAACCAGGTTTCTGCACTATGAAGGACTCTGGCTGCAGAAAGCTTCTCATCAGCTAAGGGTAGCTCCTTCTCTCTTTGAGGTGTACACGGCTTCTTATCTTTCACTGGGGACGACATTGCCTTTTAGCACAAACTAAACCTGACAACTTGAAAGTAGCAAAAAGCTCTGCTCTCTGAATCTTTTGACCTGGCTTTTTACACTGCAATGTCCCAAGGCAAAATTCCTTATTTCTTTGCCACTAGTAAATGTTTGCATTTCAGAGGTGTCTTGGAGGCCCTTCAAACTGTACAGAAGCTGTGGATTTGGAGAATGCCTGAAGAAGACTGTCTCCCCACACCATCATTCTCTTTTGGCTTTTATATTTCTTGTATATATGAAGCCACCATCTTGTAATATGACAAAACAGAAACGACACCTTCTTTTCTTGTCAGACAGGTGGACTTCTGAGATGAACATTAGCAGCTATCCAGTACAAACATGCAGGGGAATGTTGACGTGCTAATGCTCAGAGCTCTCTGATGAGTGTAGTAGACATTTTCATGAGAAGCTGTCCAGATGAAGAAAACAAGCGATCATATGGTTAAAAGACTAACACTAAAATCAGAGACTGAGCTGAAGAAAAGCCTAGAAGGAAAGAGGGTAGAGAACTTCCTCCTGCTAAAGGCCAAAGGAGCCTTGCAGACTGGTTTGGTAGGTCACAGTTACGTGTACATGACCTCTTACAGTGCAGCAGGGCAAGAAACCCCAAAACAGTGTGGCCACAGGACTTAAAAAGGGGGATTGTGGACCCATTCTCATGCCTGAGGTCAAGGGTTCTCTAGAAGAGATTTAGGAGCTCACAATTATAAGCAGGCCAGGCTCTGTAAATTTTCATTGCCTCCAGTTAGGAAAAATATAAGGTCATGTTTTCAATTTACGATTTGCTCCTGGCACTCTGATGATACTTAAGTAATGGTTCTTAGAATAATTTAGTAATCAGACTCAGATTTGTCTCAAGATTTCTTTTGTATTTGTATACATTTAGAGTCGCCCATGACTAGAGTTTGTTAATTACAGCTTTTGAATCTGTTCTCCCCAGAATTACAGAGATCCTTTTATTTAAAATAACAGTAGGAACATAATAAACAAAGAGAGGAAAATAATCAAACATAATTGCCTTTAAGCTGATCCACATAATGTTGTATTGGATACCCCAGCAAAGTAAAAAACATTTAGAAACGACTGATTATTTTACGGCAGTGAAAACCTAATGCTTTCAGCTTCTTATTGGAAAGAATAATCAAATTGCATCATGTTGCTCTCTTAATCCCATTAGGGTTTAAAGAACATTAGTTTATTTACAGCCTTCTTTCATCTAACTCTAGACAGAGCCCTGTATTAAATAATTATTCAGAGTTGCTTTAATATGGTATTTTCCAGTTTCATGTTTCTCACTCACACCGAAAATGGCTCATTTCAAGAACTGACAGATTAACATTACTATTTCTAAAAAATTAAAAAGAACATTTTTTTAACTTGTCATGTAGTTAATTATGTATTAAAAATCTCAGTTGTTTTCATTATTAAGAGAGACTTAGTTTTAGCCTATCTGCACAATAACATTTTAGAAAATGATATTTAGTTCTATTCAGTCATATTCCTAGTTCCGTCTCTTTTGTGGCTCACCTGTTTCCCAGGAGCCTCATATTTTAGCTTTTCTATATTGATATCAACACAGAATCTTTCTCAGTTCCCAGAAGGCTTCTTTTAAGCTACTTGTTTCCAGTTTGTTTCAAATCTTTTCCTACAATATCCTCTCATGACATACAGAGCAACTATTCACCAGATGCATGAAGGACTCTTAAGTTGGCTCCTTTCCTCAAAATTACTAATTTCTAATTTTTTTTACTTAATAGTTGCTGATTGTGCTGTTTCCTCAGGGCAGTTGTTACTGTAAACAGTCCAGGTGTCAGCGCCTAAGGTCACAAAACTTCCAAAAAATTCTCAATATATTCCCTTTCTCATGTATTTTTCCTGGACCTTCTAAGACTGAGCAACCAAACCTCAGTATCAGTAGGTAATTGTGGAATCCAGAATTTACGGCAGAACTGGAATGTTGCTTTCACAATCTATGAGACCTACATTTCAATAGCTGCCTTTGCATCCTGAATAACATTCCTTCAGTATTTTCCCCCAGATATTAACTAAACATAATGCAGATATTTTCCATGGGAATTAATTTCTTGGCTACCCTATCAGGCCCCTTGGCATTTTATCTCAGAAGATGAAAAATGCATAAAACTACATCACAGCTGCAAATTTTCTCCATAGCTGAGGTGTCTTGCAGCTGACATCTTGAGGGCTGTCCCAAGCCTTATGAGTTGTAGAACTGAAATACATGAAGATAGAACTGCTTAGTGTAAAATGCTACACCCTCTTGAGCCTAGAGGAAAAACTCGACAGTGCAGGAAAAGATGCCAGTAGCTGCATTTGTATATACCTATTACAATACTGCCTTCAATTACATGATCATGTGTCATCTTATTCCATAGCACTCTGATGTTTCAAGAATTACCTAAAAGAAAAGTCATTTCCCAAACGATTGTAAATCCTAGAATTTTTACTATTTTCTTTACAGTAAGCTAAAATTTATTATGGTTTTGTATGTAATAATGGTAGACATGGCAGAAGTGTGTTTGGTAGTTTACAAAACTACATTCAAGTAGCATATGAATACTGCTTATCCATTTTCTAGGATTCATTTTCTCCCTTATTCTTCTTTGGGCCTATCAAAAGCCTCTTTTTTCTAACTACTTCATATCCTACAACAGATGTTTTGTTGATCCTTTTCTCAGAAAATGAAGAGAACATAAAAGCAACTACTCCCCAGGAGCACAATCTGATCCCTTTAAGGGCTTACTTTAAGCCTCCAGTCTGAAGGATTTTGTGGGAAAGCACCTGAGGAGTGAATACTTCTGATTTGCAGGAAGCTTTCTCTTGAGAACTGGTGATTACAGCAAGATGCTGCGGAGCCAGTCATCCCTCCCATTGTTCCAGTCACAGGAACAATACACAGGGACAGAATAAATACCAGAATATCATATTTGACAGTATTAATGTCGTGAAAAGCCCACACAGAAGTCCTATAGGTGATTTACCTACACACCTGTGTTGGGTAAATCATTGAATAATCCCTAAAATAAGGATCAAGGTAGAGGTTGTCAATACTACCATTGTTGATTTTCCTTTCTGCATTTCAATTCCTTTTACAGGAGATACTCTTCATGTATTAAATGTATTTAGAGTTATCATAGATATCTTATTTTTTTCATCTGATACCATGCATTAACATAGAGTTGAATCATCTAATCTATAACCTTTCTGTTTCTAAATACTATGATCAAATAAAGTTCCTTTAGATTATATGCTGACTATTATGCTTTGGGGTCTAGCTTCCTCAGTGCTGATGGGGCAGTTACAGCTGTCCAGTCTTCTCACTGCCAACTATATCCACTTTGGATCACTAAATTCAGATAGACCTCAGCCACTTTGCATACCAGCTTTTGGTGTGAGTGTTTAGATTTGGGCCAATAGACATACAGATGTTTTCATACCTGGATTTGGATGTGTGCAAATCCTTAGAGTGTTCGAATGGCAGGTTTGAATCTCAATCTTCTGTCTTTTCCCATCTTTCTAAGTGGCTTTTTCATCATGCTGTGCCAAAAAAAAAACAACAAAAAAAACCCCAAAAAACAAAAAACAACACCTTCTTGAACCACTGAAGCTGTAGTAAAATCTTTTCAAAATTTGTAGAAAATTATGATTATAATTTAAAAGTGTATTGTAAACTTTTTATTTTGTACAAACCAGTCACAGATATTTCTTGAATTTCTTGTGAAACTGGTGGCCTGGAACATCTTTGTTATTCTTGTTGCCATTTTTATTATGTTAAAGGGAAAAGGGAAGTAAACCTGAACCAAGTGGACTTGTCAGCACTGCCAATGTGTTGCTGTGTAGATTCTGTGTGAAAAAGACAAAGAAATTATGAGAATAAAGAAGTCTGATGAAGTCCAGGAAACACTTTACCTCACTATTCTTCCTCTTTTTATTTTTTTTCCAAATGTTTGGTTTCCCTTGTTTTGGTAAAAATAATAGAATGAGCAAATGTATCAAGCTGAATGAGGGAATGACTATTTATAGTCATGTTTTTTGTTTTTTTAATTTTTCTACTCTTCCTTGTTAAGTAAAGCAGCTAAAAGGACTGTCTTACAACAGTTAGCAGCATGTGTTGAACACTACAATGTCTGTAGATGAAATACAGAAGTATTATGACGGCTAATAAAGTGAGACAGGCAAAATTTTGCCTTTGAAGAAGAGGTAATTCCCCAGTATGGTGAAAGCCTTTGCTTCTTTTGCCTTAATCCTCAAGAGAGCTGACACCCTTATGTAGGACTTTAGCCTTACACCCTTACATTGGCCTTAGGACTATGTTTTGGTTCCTGCTTTCATGCAGTATCTTCCCAAGTGTATAATGCAAAAGAGGGATTAATTTCTCTGCTGCTTTGTCTGGAACAACCTTTAAGCTCAATATTTCATCTGTGTGTTAGATTTAGTGTCCAATTGTTACAAAAGCAATAGAGGAGAGATGACTGGTGGATTGTTTGGAGATGGGAAGTGGCTGAGGTTGGTCACACCACCTAGTTAACTCAAAAGGTCTTCAAGTGTTTCTTCTTTTGTGAACTGTGAGAATCCAGAAGTTTTCCCCAAAATCAGAGACAGTTTGAGTCATGTATTTTTTAAATGTCAGTTCAGCAAGTTGCATAACCTTGAAAACCATACAAATGGGTTTCACTTTTCTGAAGAATAATTCACACACACAAAACCCCCTAAACAATTATATCATGACACAAAATCCTGAAATGTTCAGGTCTGTTCACAACTCTGGTATTTTCTATTGAATAGGACATAGAATGGGGGGGGTTGTTTTTGGTTTGGGTTTGGTTTTTTGTTTGTTTTTTTTTTTAATTAAAAAAAGCAAATAGCAAATACCATACAAGGTAAACTGGAATACATATTATACCTTCATTACTAATAGTACAAATAACTGTGGCTATCTCGCACAAATAGAGAATTTTTTATTGATATTTTAAATAGTCCTGCCAGAACTGATCCTTTAGAGTAGGAGAGGAGATAGGACTCTCAATTTAAGGAAATTTGAGAAAACTTTTACGAAAAGAAATTCAGATATAAAAGATCTTGCGACTGTATCTTAATAATAGTAGCTATACTCCAAGAGAACTGCTAATTTAATCATATGGAATCAATACAAATATTACTCCTACGATTAAACAAGGTTTTTAAAATATATTTATATGTAAAATATCTTTCTATGTTTTAAATAAAAGGTTCATTGTTTTTCCTTGGTAGATTTGTCAGTATACTCAGTAGTCATGTTGGGTTTAAAAGAAAGGTAAACACACCTACTGATTCTTTGTCTTTTTATATATGGCATACCAGCTACAGACATAGCCTTCAGCATTACAATAAAAAGTGTCTACGAGCTGTCTTCTTTCCCCCATCTCACTCGCAGAAAGCATTATTACTCAGAAATTTCCCCAGCTGGTAAGAGAGTAAGGAAATGTTTGAGCACAATTATTTTCAAGTCATTGATAACTTACTTTAATTAAAATATTTCTGAAACTGCGTCTGAGCATTTAGCGTGTGTAGAGGGCAATACTCTATACTGTGCTATGCTGTGGAGTCTTGCAAAATGAAAAAAAAAATGCATCCATGCTTTGTAAATACATTTTTAGTGGCTGGAAAGTTGTCTTGCACAAATAGTTTTGTGTTGCACGATGTACTGACACCTCTGACATCTTGCTTGAAGTAGTTTATAGCTCTGTCTGAACTGGGGTAATTGTGCACGATGGTTTATACAATGACGAATTACTCTTCGCATTTACAGGACTCTGTACAGTTGTTGGGTTTAGCACTGCTATATAAAGCATTAAGCTTATTATGCCCAAAAGAATTAAATTATGCTGAGGCAATTTGATTAGTTGTGTCCAAAGGAAGACACAATGGTAATGAGCTAAAAGCTTGGAGTGAACATAGTTAGCAGCAATGCATCACAATTAAAGAAAACTATATGCATAAGCATTTTCATTTACACTATTTTCCCTTTTATTCAGTTCATTTGCCATTCCTGTAAAAATATTTTTTGACTTCCAGATGATTCAAAGCATTAAAGTTGATTGAGCTTTCTAACTTTATTTCGGTGTTTATACACACTACACACAACCTGGTGTTCATAATCCATATCAGAAATTCTGGGTTCATTGGATTTCTTTCAAAATGTTAAATGATAGGCATCTTAATTTAAATATTTCTCGAAACATCCAGGTCTGTGTATGAATTGTGATACAAAAAATATAAGAACACCTACTCATTTCAGTCTGGCAAAATTAGACCAGTCATGAATGGAATTTGGTTGATATTTCATAAGCATTATTTTTAGTTGAAGCAAATGGAAAACCCAGGTACCTCATAGTGGTCTGCTAAATGCTGGAGAAGAGAGGAGACACTGAAGTAGTAAGGCAATATGCTGGGAAAATCAACAGATTCCTGCAGAAGCAGGTCATTAGCATCTTGTCTGCAGAAGCAGGTAGTGTGATTCAGTGATGGCAAGGGCTGGGCAGCCTTCACAGCACAGCTATTTTCAGCAATATATAATTTGACAAGCATTTTCATCTCAGCACAATTTAGCATATTTATTCCTTCATAAGTTTTAATTCCGCTTAAGAGGAATGATCCTATCAACATAAAGAGGTCATAAGGATTGCTTCATGATCAGATTAACCTCTCTTCGACTTCATAGCCTCAAAGCTTTAGATCAGTTCTCCTTGATTTTGGGAACAATTTGTGTGCTGTTTCCAGGCTACTCTTTACAATTTATTGACATGATACTATGTTTATTTAATACTATCTATTGCTTTATTTATTTTTATTAATATATATATAGGCCCATTCCCACCATATAGCCTGATTCTATGAAGAGAATATTACCCAAACACTGTATTCTAGGATTTTTCTCTCTTCTCATTTTTGTAACTTTTTCTGTAACTATTTAGTTGCACCATATATAAACATGTAATTATACTGATATTAATAATGATCTCTTTCCTTCTTCACAAACTGAGATGATCAAGCACCTGTTAAGAACTGCTGCTTGCAATACCAGAGCCATTGGAATTTCACCTTAAGACCGAGGCTATACGTATTTCTGAATCTTAGCTCACTCCTAGTGAAGCTGTTAAATGATTGCTACAGTGCTTGATAGGATAGATGTGAATTTTCTATTGCCCTCTGAAGTTGCTTACAACAACCCTAAAACTCCCTGCTTTCTCGCTACCTCTGCTGATCTTGAAACACATGAATCCTGGAGGTTCTGTGGGGAGAACTGAGAGAGATGGTTGACTTTGTTTCCCTCAAGGATGAAAATACGAAATGAAAGAAAATAGATTTGACTTAGGGTTCTGCCTAGTCAGGGTTTATGCAGTACTTTTATGATTCAGGAACTCTTTAATAGTTATTTAAATTAGTGTTTTGTTAACCATATGTTTGCTTGCAACATAACCACATCAGAGCAAGGATTCCTTAAAAACATTTCCCTGGGAACTCTTCTCCTGCTTGGTATTGTTTTCCACACAGTAACAACAGCTTTTCAGAAGAACTGGTGACTTGGCCTCAATAAATTGCTCCTGGGTTTTGGTTTTGATATTGCTATTACCTGTATCATCTGTTAATTGTGTTATTTTATTTGTAATACAATATGTTAGGGAATGTAAGGTATTCCATAATTGTCAGATTTCAGGATGGATGTTCAATTTAATTCTGTTTTTTCAAGACTCAACTTCTAAGGATAATTAAAATCTATGTATTAATTATTATGGAGAATATAAACTGACATCTATTCATTTACTCTAGATAGCTTGCAGAATAAGTAACACAAGGGAAATGTGGCTGAGATTCCATTAGAAATCTGAGCCTGAATTGTGCTGGAGTCATTGTGCATGGTACTGTATACATCCATGACAAAAAGCAAATTTGTATCTATTTTGAGTAGACCTGGATCCAAGCAGTTTATTTATTATATGTATGAGATGCACTTATTTCAGAGAATCCACTGAGCACTAATCCTGACTTTTTTTTCAGGTGACATTAAAAAAAAAAAAATTGCAGTGCTTTTTAAAGTATTTACTCCAAAGGTTCAAAACCTTGATCCATGCCCAAATGAAGAAATTTTCTTTTGTAAATGAAGCTTGGAGATATGGAAATGTTAATTTTTCTAGCAAGTCTGAATTATTGCCACTTCAATTCAACCCAAATAAATAATTCTTCTGATTCTCTCCCATCTTTCATCTCTAGAAAAAAAAAAGAGTCTATATTTCAGAAAAAGCCTCAACTTTCACACTACACCTGTAATTTTCCGTCATGTTTATAAATCAGAATTATTTATATCTTCTAATTTCAACCTCTGTATTTGTTCCCTTACAGCGTCATAGTGGGTAAAACTTCATGTAAGCATTTTCATTAAAACAATTATATAAAAAAGTACTTGCTTTCATTGCATCTAATAGCAATTTCCATGTATTTAATGTAGACATCTTAAACATTTTCTTGGAGAATATAGTTTAATTTCTGTAAGAAAGCAGTTAAAGGGGATATTTCTACTTCTAGATTTTTTACTTGTTTTTCTCTTATTACTTATTTTCCCAATGCCTTTAAAATAACCAAAGTTGTGTGTGATTTCATGAATGTGTCTTTGTGCAATATACAGCTGCAGAAGAAACAAAAGAGATTTTGATGAAGGGTGAGGGAGGTACTTTCAATGACTAATGTGTTTGCCTTTATCTTTTTGACTGTCTGCTAAACAGCGAGGCATTAGATAAAAGAAAGCAATAAAGGAAGAGTTTAAAAAGCGAAATAGAAAGGTACAATAATGATGCTGGCACAAACTTCCTCTACCTCTTCAAAACTATAGAGAAAAGTGTTTGAACGCTGGATAGATTGGGATAAGGGTGTTTGGCAGGAATACAACCTAGATAAGTCAGTAATCCTTGGATCGGCGGAAACTACAAATATCAAAAATCCTTCAAATAGATGGAATTTTGAAAAGAAAGAAGATGTTATCAAAAATGCGCAATTGACATCTGTTCAAAAAAACAGGGTGATTTTTTGTTTGCTTTTTTTTAAGTGGTGAGATTTGCTCACAAAGAGGATTTATTCATTTATTACTTTTCCTAAAGGCTTTTTTACCTTGCAAAAAGTCATATAAATTACTTTGTTTTCTAAAGCCCTCTGTCAGCAGAAACACGCTGTGACAAGTTCCCTCAAGGAAAGTCCTGTAGGGTCAAATCCCAGCTGAAATTCCTGAGTGAGCCATGCTGAATATTTGCTACCTGACTGCTGGTCGGAGTGACTGGATTGCAGAATACTGACTTGAAAGGTAGAAAAGCCTGAGGATCTGTACATCTGGCAGTACAGGTGGCTGCGCATCGAAACAAAGAGCACCACTGGAGGTTTTTTCCTATCCAAGTGAATCCTATTACTCCTTAGAAAAGTATGATCACTTAAAAAAAGTATGATGAAATTCCAAAAGTAGTTATCACTGGTTATCTTCTGTTGATTTTATATTCAGTAATATCTCTTTGTGGATCACAGTTAGACCACCAAGCTCAAGCAGTTTGTAATTGATTCTGCAGTTCAGATACCTTGATGCACAACACACACTGACTATCCTTCCGATTGATGTTTCTTCTTCCAGTGTAAACTGGAGTATAGGAAATAAGGGAAGAGGAAGAGAGAAAACTATAAAGAATTGCAGCTCACCTTATCCCACTGCAGAATGCAGCCAGCACCTGCACCCAGGCTCAGGGTCTAACAGCACCTGCAGTTTGGATGAACCAGTAATTTTAACAGAAGCAGTATGATGCTCAGAGTTGAGTAGGAGAGCCACTTCTCTTGAACTGGAGTGATTTCTGGGAATGAGGTAGGCTGGATATGAGGTAACACACACAGTATCCATAATTTTCTAGAAAATTATATGCTTTTTCTTCCCATATCACCATTGTGACAGTTTCATTTACAAAGAAGACAAGGAATAGCTTGCTGTCCAGATTATTTTCTTGAGCACCAATCTTGAAAAGAACTGATTTGTTTCCATCTATGTGCCTCTGTACATCTGTTAAGCTAAATAAATTGAAGGTATTGGGAAATATTATCAGTCTAAACACTGTAATTTCTATGCTTTTTACTGATGGAAATTACCTAGCTACTCAAAAATAATGTTTTATTTCATAAAGAAGATACAAGCGAGTTAGAATATGGAGTACTGTTCAAAGCTTATTCTGTAAGTTATGTTATTTTTATCGAGTATTTCAGAAAACATGTATTAACCTCTGCTGTTTGGATACATTCAAATATATTATCAGTGTGAAAGAAGCTCAAATAAATTAATATAATATATCAAATATTACCAATACTGGATGTTCTTACACCATGTGAATACCAAGAAACTCCATTAAAAGACGACTGTTAATACTAGTAATTCGACAGCAAAAAGGATATCATATTATTTCTTTTCTCTCCCCCATAACACATCTTGGCTTAAGCCAGAATCATTTATTTATTTGTGGAAAATTCTGCTGTAGGTTTGGTATAACTTGACGTGAGAAATTATTGGTTTTCTGACTGTATGTTAGGCCCATACAAATCACTGAATGAGAGTTTGATGCATATATATATATATATATTTATATATATATAATGCAGCTTTCACTGCTTATGGGCTGCAGCTGTAATAAGCTTGGAGAGGATCCCAGTAGGTTGTTCTAGCCACCGCAAGCCTAAACTATCTGCAGCGTCATCATCACATTTAACCTCACTCATCATGCCTGTGTGAAATTATGTTACAGTAGCAACTATTTAGCTGCTTATGAATAGAACGTACATAGATGTTGAAGGAGCAAACTCAGCAAAGTCAGAGTATCAATAACCATAACAGGAATAGAATGGCAGAAACATGTCTGAAATTCTTGTTATTCTTATTACTTTCATCTTATAAAAGCAGCTCAGGTGACATACAGCCATTATTTTAAGGTAACAATATTTCCAAACACCAGGAACTGTACTATTTTAGGCTTAAAATCCTAAACTGGCAGTTTTCTTAATTCTGCTCTGACTACAATAGAAAAATCTGAGATGAAGGGCAAAAAAACCCACTGAGCTGTGTTTCTTCCATCTGTATAGCTACAAAGGGAAGGAAAAAAGGGGGAAAACACATAAGGTAATTATCAGGTTCTGCCCTGATGAAGATAATTACCTCATTGTGTCCATTATAAATGTTGTCATGACTTTAGCTCAAACTTTGGCCTTAAACAATGGACACCACGAAATACATATCTGCTACATATTGAGAATGTTATGGGAATGACATAAATACTTTATACAAGTGTAGCAATACTCCTTGAACAAACATTATCTAGCCATAACATTCTGGCACATGGACTGCTGAAACAATTGTTGCTGGGAAGAAGTTCTGAGAGGAAGACTAATACTCCAAAGTAATTTTTTTTTGGGTCTCCTTTAGAAAGGCTTTCTCTTTTCAGTTTACTGCAGAAGGACTGTGTGGTGGGGGAATCAGAGGTTTCCCTGTCTAAGCCCTTCCCTGAGGGCTTCACTGTGGAATAGTTATTGTAAATTCACAAGATGCTCTATGGAGCCAAAGGACAAAAACAGGTTCTATGGGAACAAGCTGAAGATTCTGCCCATATTGTTTCCTTTCTTTGTCCATTTTTTGGACTGGCTAATTCTAGAACATGAGTGTAAAAGGCAACATCTACCTAGGAAATTAACTAGAGCTTAGATGTTGGCAATGACCCAGATACTGCAGACATAAATACACTGTTAAATTTGTAGAATTCCTTGTTTGGTTCTCTGCCACTTTAACTACTAGCATGAAAAACTCTAGAAAGTTCTTTTTGATGAACAATATATTGATCACTAGATCCTGCAGTGACTTTTCCTAAATGAATTTATTACAAGATAATAGCTTCCATGGTTCTATGAGCTACTAGTGGAATTCTTTGGTTTTTCTCTTTTATTTCTATTTTCAGATTTTATTTAATGTCTTCTTTTTGGTCACAAACTTCTCCTCAGCCATTGCCAGTTTTTTGTCAACAGCCACCTCTTTTCTCTTCAATAACCACCTCTTTTAGCTCTTTGCCTATTGTTATTTCTGTATTTCCTTACCTACTGTGCTTATTCTTTTTCCTTTTCATAAGGTTTATCTTCCTGTTCAATTACAGCTGCATTTCTAGGAATGTACTGTATGAATTCCACTTTTAGAAAGTAAGACTTACACATTTCTGGGGCTCTGATAAATTGTCACAAGACCTTTTTTGTTATTAAATATCTCAAGACTGTATAGAGATGCTTAATTACGTCTATCACATAAAGAATGAATAATTGCACCAAGAAAAATATGGTGGTGTCTTTTTATTTAGCATTCACAGGACTATGCCAGATATTCTGATCTGATGGAAATAGGGAACTAGATGAAACATAGACTCAATTCACTTCTTATTATTATACTATTTATATTTTTGTAGGGATAGTAGGAATGTTTACTAGGAAATAAATAAAAAAAAAAGAACATTTGACAGAGTTGTTGCATTTCATTCAATAAGTTAAATTCAATAACTGAAGTAATCTTCAACTGCAACTCCTGATTTTTTTAGGCTTGAGGTAGCAACAAGATCAGGAATTACTTTGTCCATCTCTGGAAAGCATATCACACTGGTCTTGGGACATTATGCAAACCAAAGGCCACGATCAGCAAAGCCTGAAGGTCAGCTGAAAGGCTCAGCTGGTCCAACATGCAGCTGTTTGTCTTTCCTAACATAGATCAGCTCACCCAGTCTCTGTTCTTATTGTTTGGTTTCTTTTCAAATCCCACGCTACTTCAAAATATTGTAATGTGTTCCTTGAAAGGACTAGCAATCACTTTTGAAGGATCATCTGTCATACTGCCCATTACCAGAGAAACCTCACCCTTAACTTTGTCAGCTGAAAGAGCCCAGATTCAAACTTACCAAGTGTGGACTCAGGGAATTCTTATAAGAGGAAACCTGGATGAAAAATTCATGTTTGCTGGAGTTTTGCTGCCTCTAGGATGTTTCCTTTAGTAAGTCTTCCTTATGAAAGAAGCTGTGAACTGGCTCTAGATATACACCCTCAAAAATAAAAAGCAATATTTTATAACTCCAAAAGGAGTAACTTTTTTATCTCTGGCAGATAGTCTAGATAACAGCTCCATTGACTATTTAGGGAAATTGATAAACTTCTAAAGCTTGATGATGCAATCTATTGTAGCTGCAGGGACACAGCAAGAATATTTGTGCAAAACACTGAAGAACAGTTCTGAACACTAACATTCTGAGATTACTAGAATTGCTAAGAGCACTGACATAAAAAACTGGCAATGTGCAGGTTTCAAAGCTGTTTTTTAGAAGATTAAAGACATACATTAAAAATAAGCAATTCTTTTCAAAAAATCTTCTGTTGCAAAGAGTGCCCATGATATTTTTATCCATGCCAGTATTTTATTTGTCAGGGACATTAAAATGTTACATATATATATATAAGATAGATTATACATTATAAAGGAGGCAACATTCTTTAGAAGAAACAGAAGAACAGCTCTTTTTTTCACTGGACAGATAGTTTTCTAATTCAGTATCTTCATTACTCAGTATCTTTATTGTTGTAAACAGAAAAATATGTAAAGGACGTTCTGAGCTGCAAAAGAACACTCTAAACATTGGTCTGTGGTTCTTCTGTATGTCTATAACACAAAAACATTTAAGAGACAGCTTCTGCATAGCTGAGATTGTTAAAATCTTACTTTTCAGACAACACCCAAGACTCCACAGTGAAGCTGATGCTACATAGCTAGTTGTGAAAAGTAACATGCCAGTTACTATAATTAAGGAGCAAAATATTTATGTTGTATGCAGGGCACCTTGATTAGAAGGTTTTCAGAAGACTCATTACAGGCAAGTGTTAAATACTCCAAGATAGTTCTGTGAGCCAGACAGAATTCAGAGAACCAGAGATAATGAGACTATAAAGATGATATGTAGCTAGCAACAGTTGTGGCTTGCTTAGGGATACATGTAAACACAGTCTGGTTAGAACACTTAACAGGGTAAATGTGGAAAAAATAGGAAGGATAAAGCAAATAATGCATCAAATATTTTGTGGGCAGTTTTCAGTACATGCATGTTCTCTTTTAATGCTGAGAAGAAATAATATGTCATGACTACTATCTGCAGAATAAAAGCATTCAAGTTTTTCCCATAGAAAAGATACCCGCTCCTCTTACCCTTTCTCCAGTGTTATTGCTTGTTCTATGTAATGTGGTAGCTGTCTGGGTTCATGCTGCCTTTAATTCTTTAATTCAGAGGCAGTTCTTTCCCTATTTTCCTGCCTTAACAGAGTCACTGTCTTCTCCCTTCACTTCCTCAGGTGTCTCAGTCAGAGTTGAAATCAAAGAAAATTTATTGTTGGAATGATGGAAAGTTGTAGTCAGTCTGAATGGGAAAACATGTTAGAGGTCTAAATGACAAAACCTAAAAAAATTACAGTTGCTCAATGAGAAATAGTCTCTAGGAGAAAGCCCTGAACAGGTTACCCAGGGAGGCTGCAGTCTCCTTGTGACAGAAGGCTGTAAATCATGGGTAGGGCAATTAGCCATCAGGGGTGACACAGGTAGAGTTCACCAAGCTTTCGAGAAGTACGGACTCAATGAATGACTGCATTTTGTATCATGTCAATGAAAGTAGTTTGAATGTAACTAACACAGTCCTCATTTTCATTCCCAAGGAGGCTATTTCCTGAGTGGGTATTAAAATCACTGTGTTTGGACTTTCTTGTTTGCTTAATTATACATTATGTATGTGGAAATCTCTCAGTGTAATCATACACATCTTGTGTTGGTTTTAGCTCTGGCCTTTGACATTTAGATATCTGTGTATCTCTTTGTATTTTTGTCATATTCTTCTCTTTGTATACCTACTGGATTTGATAAGAAGTCCCACTAAAATGAGAGATAATACAATCACCATTAATACAATACCTGTAGCTTGTCTTAGTCATGGAAAGGTTTTATAAAGCTGAATTAAAATTCATTAAAACTAGCTTTATTTATTAAAATTGGCTCAGGTTTGTTGGTACAGAAATTAAACTTTGGCATGGCAACTGCATTGTCAGTTCTAATTTAGATAATTTTTTTAACTCATTAGTCTTACTTTGTGTATACCCTTTCCTCTTAATGAGAGCAGAAAGAGAATTTGCAGCCTACTGAGTTAGCCATCATAATTGTAAGCTTGTTTCAGGGCCTCTCAAACCACAGGTTTTGTTAAAATTAAGCCAATTTAGCAACAAAGCCCTGTTAATAAATATAGTTCAGTAGTGGTTTTCAATCAGAAGTAAAATGATCAGCTCTTTATGTATTTGTTATGCATAGAACAGAAGGTCTCAGTGCAGCAAGATTGTATCTTGGTGCAGCTGGATCATATGCTGCCCACATTTGCTGATTGTCATGGTAATTTATTGTTGTTATCAAAAATTTCCTGCTTCTGCATACTAGTAATTGTAGGCTATTTGTAACATTTATGGCCAAAAGTACTGGAATTATACTCTGAGGTTATATCTGTACTAGTAAATTGAACAAGGGGAACTTTCAGGATGTTAAAATATTGGTAGTTTTAAATGGTTAGAATCAACCTTTAGACAGTTTGGGCATATTTCCACATGATTCTCAGGGGCAGTTCGGGGGTTAGCACAGGTCACTGGCCATTTGCAGTTTGTGTGCAGACACCTTAGTTTGGAATCTAAGAAAATATAATAGTCTGGATCTGATTGATTTTGTGCCAGTGAGCCTCAATGGCAGGGAGGGATCCTGGGAACATAACCTATTTGTCGATCCTGGTGGTTTGAGTATGGAAAACATCACACTAGATACACAGAAACAGTATTTTTCTTAAAATGTGTTTGTAGTTGCAGACATAACTCTTTGTATATTCATGTAGCAAACATACACTTACTCCATCAACAAGAAAGGAGGGGCAAACGAAGGAGTGGCAGTCAGTCATACAGGTGTCTAACTGCTGGTGTCTTGGTTAAGAGGCTCTGCCAGGTCATCCTGACTTGCCCTTGGAAAGGGATGACTTGTCACTGATTGCTTTATGTCTCCCAGTACCTGATTGGGAGTGGATTATGTTGGATTAAAATAAAGAGTGGCTCTTTAATTTACCAGACAAAAAAGAAGCTCATTGGGAATTATAATGTAAGACCATTTTAGCTATATGATAAAGTTTAATACTTGTGGGAAAAAGTTCAAGTTGCTTGCTATATTTGTATAGCTCTTCAGAACTTTTCAGTTTCAGATTAAAAAAAGGGAGCTCTCTTGAACAGAGAGGCAATTTCTTTATAAACTTTTTCTCTTCTGCTTGTTTCTGCACATACGAAAAAACTGACAATAGTCAGCAATGTACTGACTTTTATACTTACTCTATAATAATATTGTTTCTTTATTCCTATGCTTACAGGCAAAATATGCTTTTTGCTTTAAATTTAATAGTATCTGAGCAGACTCATGATCCTGCCTTACTAATGCTTATTAATTTCTCAGACTTTCTTCACATGAATAAAATCTTAAGCACAGTCTCTAAATGTGTTTTTCGTCTACTCAAGAATTTTTTCCTGAGCTCTGGAACAATTAAGACTATAGATTTCATTGGATTAGTGCAAGTCAATGAATTTAAAATAATTAAAATACCATTATTCACATAGACCTTTCAGCACTAACCATTATGTGAGGATTATAGTCTATTTGCCCAAATACTAATTATGTTTCATATTTTTCATCCTTTATATGGCTCTTCCACTTCTGGAAGTGCTCCCTAAGTTAAACACTCAATAGAAACTGGATGTGATTTTAAAGGCTTACCAATCAGAAGCACCGGCAAGGGTAGTGGGAGTGGGGAGCCAGGTGTGGAGATGGGATAAAAGAAAAAGAATATGCTGGTTCTGTCTTGTGTTGACAAAAATACAAACAGTGGGGTGAGGGAGGGGGAAATTTCTAACTAAAACTCTACACAGTTCGATTAGTACCTTCAAATGAGGCTTCTGTACTGTTAGTCCCATTGCTGACTTTCTTTTTTCTCTATATATAATTATTTCTTCTTAAGTTTCAAAAATTGGGGTAGAATTTCCCTCAATAATCCTTGTTTCTCTCAGTGATATAATTTATGTGACCCAGTCACCAAAGAATAAGTATGTAGGCTATTCAGTGACTCTTATTCAACTTCCATAGATTACTTCCCTGAAATGAGCAGGAAGAGTAGCAGCTCATCTGAATTGCCATAGATATTCTTTTTTTAGCAGAACTAGGAAAATAACAGCTAAATCAGCAGTATATCCCCAAAATCTGATATGCATAAATAACAGCTTTAAATCACAATCCTCTTTCCTTGTCTCCAGAAGCAGAAAAGGAAGCAGAAAAGAAGTCACAGATAACCAAACTAGTTTTCTTCTGTGTTATTTGCACTGCAAACAGCTAGAAGTAGTCAGGAAATAGAATTAAGCTGAGGGAAGTAAAATTTTGGACACAGATGGAAAGAGTAGGATAAAAGTTAGAAGTGAGTCAGAGATGACCCTAAGATAACAAGCAGTGTTTATAATTCTTATAAATTCCTCCCAAATTACAAGATTTTTGTTGGTCTCATACTGACCCTGCGAAACTACAGCCCACTCAGGAATTTCTGTCCATTTAGTAAAAGTCTTTCCTCTTCCAAACAGCCCCTGCCTTGTGAAATGAGTGAGGGACCAGGAAACAGATCTTAGGAGGGGACTGTTCAGGGCAGGAGAAGCAGACATGGGGCAGAACATGGAGTTGTGTGGAACAAAAGTGTATTGCTCATTTTGGAGTTCGGGCAGCAGGTGTGACTGCTGACAAGTAAGAGCTCTGGAACTTTCAGAGAATAACCACAAAGGCTACTGGACCTCACACATGCTAGGGACAGGTAAAACCACAGTTCACTAGGTGCACAAACACATTTTTTCTAAAAATCTCATCTTTGGATGGCATCATGATTCATGACTATGAGGGAAAAAATGCTGGATTTGAGCATGAGGAGAAAAGTGATTGTTATTGGTTTGATAGAATTTATTAAAGAAAGATGTGTTCTTTAGACGTAGTAAAACACCTGAATAGTAGCCTAGAGATACAATGAGAAGAGATGAGAGCTGTAAAATACACATGAAAGTGATCTATCCATATGACATCAACCACAGTCATCCTTTGCAAGACCAAACATGTGGTTAAACCTGACAAACTATTAGTTCAAAAAAGAATAATGAGAAAAAGTTCAATAAAAATCTTACACTGTAGAGAAGGCTCTAAGATTGCATAGTTTGTGCTTGTTTTACACTGAATATGAGGCAAGATGTCTACTGTACCCAAATCATCAAATAGAAAAGAAAATACTAAGACAATACATTAGGCAAAGAGAGCAAGAACATCAGATGAGGACAGATTTGCAAAAGTTGTGGATAATGTGTTACAGAAATGTTTAGATAAATGTCTAAAAGGCCCCAGTGATACATAAAGACATTCTCCATGCATTCTGTGGTTCTCTATGTGCTGAATATCTGAAATCTCCTATTTGTTGTTAAATAGGTGGCTGATCCATAGGAGTGGATTTCTAACAGCAGGCAGTGGATTGCAAATGCACAGAAGATGCAGTATCTGCCTAGCAGCATGAATTTACCTTACACCCTATTTCCAAATCAGGGAGTTGAAGAGTAACTACAGTGCTTCACTTGCGCCATGCAAGTCCCATGGCACCAGAGGGGAACTGGGAGATGAAATCTATCATGGGAAGCTAAAGCCTACTGCCTTTTTCATGTAACTACCAGTACTTTTGGAGCTGGCAAATAAGACAGCATACATACAGGTGTCTTTCTGCTACCTAAGTAGCAAAAATGATCATGGAACAGTTGGGATCTTGAAGTCCAGTGAAGAATAAGAAGTCACTAGAGACTTTGTTCAATCTCAAAGTGAGGAAATATAAGACAGACTGGAAGAAATTATATAAAAATTAGAAGGAGAGGAGCCTTGAACAATGATTGTAAGCTTTCAACACAAAGATAATGTGGGTGAAGAGAAGAATGAAAGCGGAGCAGCATTTTATGTTGTATGGAGCGATCACAGCACAGTTGCGATGACAGAGAAAGAAACCAGTGAGCGGGGAGAGGCTAGGGCTGAAAAGAATACTGAAAGGGACTGGGAAGTTTAGGCTGGAAGAAACTAAATGCTTGGATAGCTGGATGTGTTTCGAGTGAAGAAAGTGCATGAATTTCCAGTTTCAGCCCTAAAGTCAAAAGAAGAAAGGGATTGGAGAAGAGAAGTAAGTAAGACATGTACAGTATTGCCTGCCTGATTTTCTATGATACTGGTAGGGTCTTATGAAGAGAGTCAAGAGCGAAGAGGAAAGGGACTGAGGAGACACAGCAGCTAGCAAAGAGTTGGCATCCTCTGCAAAGGTGTTTTGCTGGGAATGTGGCAGGAATGTGACTGCAAAGCATTGACCTCGTAAGGCATAAAGTCATCTTATTATATTTTTTCAAAAATTTTGTTTGCTGAAGACATATTTTTTCAAAACATAATTTGATGAACCCCTGGCACTTGACAAGCCCCACTAGCATCGTTAAGGCTAAGGCAGTTTTAATTTTATCTACATATTGTGGCTTCAGAGTACTTCGCCTCTGGGATAGCATCCCAGGAAACTAAAGCCGAGCAATTAAGCTGGTAATGAAGCGCGCGTTGTGATGCCTAATGCCCGCTGCGAGCGCCCGCCGAGGCTCCCGGAGGGACGGGACGGCCTTTCCCGAAGAGATCCCAGGGATCCCGGACGCCGCCCCAGGGAAAGCCGCTGTGCCTGGGGGCCAGCTTTGCACATCCCTAAGTTTTTACCGTACGGTAACACCGGGGCCTCAGTTATCGCCTTCGTCGGCAGAGAGGAGCAGAAACCCTTGTCTAATCCATGTTTGCTCCAGCATACAGCGAGGGAAGGGGCAAGCCTCCTGCCGCTGGTGCGATGCTGACAGCCCGGCCAGACCCTACGGACGGGCAGCCAGGCCAGCACCACGGACACTGCCCCAGCCTCCCGCCCGCTGGGCGCGGGTGGCTGCGGCGGGACCGGAGCGCGGGGCCGGGGCCGAGCCCGCAGCTGCGGTCCCGCTCCGGCGGCGGTGCAGGGCGGTCCCCGCGGGGCGCGGGTGCGTCGGAAGGGGACAAAAAGGGGAGCTCTTCCCGGCTCTCGTCTCAGCCGTGACCGCGAACAACCTGTGTTTACAGAGGGCGACTCCCAGGCTCCCAAGTTTAGCGCTGAGACAAAATTTATTGCGGTTATTCCGGGGGAGGGAAGAGTTCTTATGCTTCTGCGGCGGCGGAGGCGAAAGGGACCAGGGGGAGAAAACGGGCGGGGGAAGCGGCGGCGGGTCAGAGAGGCACCGGGCTCTCCTCGGATGGTGTTCCTCGCCAGCAGTTCAGGAGTAACTCTTTCCGATGCTGCTCCTTTCGTTTAAAACAACTGTTTAGCAGAAAATGTCAGTGTAATAACTTAGTGATTCATCCCTTGTGAGAGATGAGCTGCGCCCCCGGTCAGTGACCTCCGCCGGTCCTCCGATGCTTGACGAGGGGCAGCCTTGCCCCCAGTGACTCCCGTTCTGTCCCCAGGTGTCCTGCTGTCCTTGTCCTCGGTGGAGCCCGGTGCCTTTCCGCTTCTCCCCAGCAACCCCCTACTTTGGGCGATCGAGTGTTATTTCGGGTTTCTCTGCCGGGCGACCTGCGGCTGTGACGGTGTCAGTCCGGAGGAGGTGGGGAGGGAGAAAAAGGGGGCGGAGGAGTGACAGACATGGGCCTCACCGTGCCACTGAGCTGGTGTCATTTGTCCTCCAACCTGAATGCTGTGATTTCATTTTTTTTTTTTTGCCACGATTATTTTCTGTTATTGGAGCTACACGAGCGCTCGGGGATGATCTTCCTTCTCACTGGAAGCGGGAGCCCCCCGCGCACCCCTCCCCGGCCACCAGAAGGTGGGGGGTTTTCCCTCTCCCCACCCCATCCCCGTCCCGGAGCACTCCCGGCGCTCCCCCCGCCGCCGCGCCTGTGCTCCCTCTCCTCGCGTGACCTCCCCAACATGGCGGCTCGGCCGCCCCCTCCTCCTCCGCCCCGCCGCAGCCGCGAGGGGCCTCCCCGGCCAGGGGGCGGCGGCGCTGTCAGCCGGGCGGGGCGGGGCCCGGCCGGGAGCGGGCGCGGGGCAGGGCCGGGCCGGGCGGGGCGGTCCCGGCGCCGCGCACACTGACAGGCGCTCGGCCAGCAGACGGCGGCCGCGCTGGGGTGCAGAGCCGGCCGCGCACCCTCCCGCCGCCGCAAAGGGAACCGGCATCGCTTCGGCGAGGAGACGCGGGGCGAGCGGCGCTGGAAAGCCCCGACCGCCCCCGTACCTGTGCCCTCCGGGGGCGGTGAGTGGGTGTAGCCGCCGCCGATCACCTGGGATCCCGCCCCGCAGCGCCTCCGCCTCCCGTCCTCGCCCGGCCGGGGAAGGCGCCACCGCCACTGCGAGCGAGCGATCGCGCTCCAGGCGGCCGCGGGCAGCAGGACCGGGGCCCGCGGGCGAAGCGAGGCTAGCGCTGCGGCGCCGGTGGGGCTCGCCCGCTCCCGGCAGCCGGGGCGAGGCGGGCGGGCGGGGCGGCGGCCCCCGGCCGGAGGCGCCCGCGGCGCGGGGCGCTACAGCCGTGTCAGGATGAACCCCAATGTCACCTACGCCAGTCGCAAGCGACGGAAACCTGTGCAGAAAATGTAAGCGGCCCCGCGGGCGGGCGGGGGGCGAGGCGGGGAGGGCGGTGGGAGCGACGGGCTTCCCGGGGCCGCGCCGTCCTGCCGCGGAGGCCCGGCGGGGGTGGCCGGCGGGGCCGTGCGGGGCAGGGGCGCCCGGGACAGAGGCTGCCGCGAGGTCCTGGCAGCGTTCTTACTGTTCTTACGGGGGGTTCCCCCCCAAAAAAAACCAAGGGAGTGCCGGGGCGCGGAGGGTCGAGGCGGGGGAAGCAGGGAGCGGTGCCGGCAGCGCGGCGCAGCCGGCTGACCTAGATTGGGAGGCATCTGAGGTGACGGCTCCGCGCGGTGGCTGCGCTCGCCCCGCCGGAGCGGGTCCCGCGGGTGGTGCCGCGGTGGCTGCCCGGTCCCCCAGCACCGCTCCCGCACCGCTCAGGTGTCTCTGCGGGGAGCTTGGCCGGTTCCCACCGCTTAGGGCTGAACCCCCAGCATTAACCCTCCGGTATTGCATGAGATGCGGTTATTTGCCAAAGAAACCCAAGTGCTGTAGACTGGTCGAAAGAGAGGGAAAAAAAAAAGAAAGTCTAGGGTATGGTAGCTTTTTGTTTATTAATTTATTTTATTGAAACTGTGGGAACGGCTTAGTATCTGAGTAATTTTTTATGATGCACCTGCTTTAGGTTTGCATCCGCGGCTTTATATGCTCCACTAAAAGGCTGCTCTCATGAGAGGAGAATTTTCAGGCTAGAGGAGATGCTTAACTTGCACTTTCGACCGAACCTCAAGAATCTATAGGTCATAAAAAGTAGCAAAGCTAAACTACTGAGTTGCAAGAAAAATAAGCAAAGCCAAAAAAATCTTTGTGCATTTCTTAGGGGTGCTTTTGTTGATGTAAAACAACTGCCAGAACTACAAAAGCATTATGCAGAGAATGACATTATGAGAGAATGACAAATATTTAATGAAATCCTATTGTGAATGATATGTTTTTAGATTCACAGCAGACAACTGTCTTGAGGGGGGATGGGAATTAGCTTGAGCACTTGCTTCTTTATGGTTGGAATTGTTCGAATGAATGCATGTAACCCGACAAGTTAGCACAGAAAGTCTAAAAATGTATCCTTTTTTTTTTTTTTTAATTCCCTTACTAGAAAATGCTTTAATTATGAAAAGACCAGTGCTCTATTCTTTGACCTTTCTTTTCCAAATAAAAATGTAGAGGTACGTAGATAAATTCACACTGTAGATTTGGACTTTTAAGAATGAAATCAGTGTTTTTTCATGAGGAAATGACATGTATTTGTAGGCTATTAATAGCTAAAGGCAAATAGTTCTGATTGTGAAAGGGCGAGGTGTTCTGCCTTGCCTGGTAAGATAGCTTAATGTCTGGCTTACTATTAATTTCTGGTTAGCCTTGGCTAGAACACGTGAAACCTTGCATTTTACCATACTGTGGTGTCTACATAAGTAATCCTTTTCCCTGTATCTCCTCGTTATGTAAGTTGTCTGAGCTGCTGTGATTAGTTGAACTTGAAGCCTTTTTTTTTTTTTTTTTTTTTATTACTAATGGGAACTATTTATCTATTGAGGGACTGTGCCCTTTAGGACCAGAGGGAAAAGTTTCTTCTCAAAATAAAAGTATTCATATTGAAATAGTATGCTCACCTATAATCGAAGTGGAGGCTGATTATTAACCTACCTTGCTTGAGTTACTGGAAATTATTTTTATGCAAGACATTTATCTCGCATGTAATGTTTATGTGTTTCTTTCCTTCTCAAAATGCCTATGCTCTTTGGCTGCTGCCTCTGTTAGGCCAACCTTGCAGAACATTTCTAGTGGGTCAGAGGGCTCCAATTTCTCACATAACTAGTTACAGACCACACCTTTAGGCCAAAAAAAAAATTGAGACAGGTAATAAGTGGGTTTTTTTTGTTGTGGTTGTGGTTTTGTTTTTGTTTTTTTTTTTTTTTTTGTTTTTGGTTTTTTTTGTTTTTTTTTTTTTTTATTTTTTTTTTTTTTTTTTTTTTTTTTTTTGTTTGTTTTTTTGTTTTTTTGTTTTTTTTTTAACTGATTGAGGGAGGGAGGTAAGATGTACTTGGTGCTGGTTAATAAAGCTTTGACACTACTGTCATTTTAATCCGTTTGAAGTTGATAATGATATTTCCTACCCTCAAAAGAAGTCACAGCTCTTCAAAAAAAAAAAAAAAAGTGATACATTACTGGGACTAGTATCTTTTATAGAAGAGATTGCTTCTGTTGATACAATGTTTTGTTTGCCATATATGTAACTCTGAATGGCACATAATAATTGGTAACCCATGGTGACAGGCAGATAGCCTTTAGAAATGGAAGGTCTTAATATAATGCTAGAGTTGCCATTGAAAAAAAAAATTAAATAGAAGAAATACTTCTTACTTCAGGTGCAAGTAACTCATGAAAGCCATGGTGGTAACTCAAAACCAGTTTAAGAGACATCCCTTCTGCAACTCTCGCTTTTTATTATCTGCCATATAAAGAACTGAACTTGAAAGGGAATCACAGCTACTGCCTGACAGTGCCAAGTGTTGAAATGTGCTTTTTTGATTCAGTAGGGAATTACAGTATCACAGCTGAAAAAGAAAAGCAATCATGGAGGAACATAATAGGCAACTGTTACTGCAATTCATCTTATCTTGTCATGTAAGGGGAAAAAAAAAAGAGGATGCTAAACATGTGCAATCCAATTGCTTGTAATATGCTACAGAAATCACTTTCTTAATACCTTGGAGTCCTTCAATTTCCTCCCTATTTAGTGTTTGAACCCTGCGAGTCCCCCTGGTGGTAGCAGAGCTGAGGGGTGTTTCTCTCCCCACTGAGACTTGGGGAGCAATGGGTGGCCCCTGCGTTTTGCTTTGGTATTTTTTTTCAAGACTTAAATTTCTTTTATCTAGCGATTATTAAGTGAACTAATATACTAGGATTGTAGTAGGAAGGATAAAATGCAAATTTTATGAAAGTGGGGCTTACTACAGATAGATGCTAACATGAGGTGAAGGGTAATATATAAGTGCAGCTCCAACCTGCAGTTTTTATGTCTTTGTGCCTACTATCTCTGATTTGGTTTGTTTTCTTTTTTTTTTTTCAATGTTTGGATAGGAATTGTTTTGTATAACTGGATAAATGTAATAGACAAAGAATGGGGTGGGGAGTTCTAAATGTTTCATACTATGCAGATGCAAAAAGGCATAATGTCTCATTTCTTTAGTAGACTGAATAAAAAATTATGATAGGGTTTTGTTCTGTGTTATCTTAAGTACCTTTATGACATTAAGTACTCCAGAGGTTTGACTCGATCCTTAATGATGAGTAGTCCTAATAATGTTAGAAAGCAGAGCAGAGATATTTTCATTTAAAACATTGAAACAGTTTATGTATTCTTTCAAGGCAAACAAACAGAAAGTGCCAGAACAAGCTTGCAAAAAGGAAGTTCATCAGAAAAGAAAAATAATCATTGAAATATTCCTTTGTGTAAAGCAGTATTGGCTACAAACAGCATTTTGCACCTTTTATTTGAAATGGAGGCAATAAGGCTGTTATTTTATGTAGAATATACTTCTTATATATATTTGTCAGTCTTGTATGTTACATGTAGACTGCTACTTAAAATTCACTGGTTTTAAGGTTCATGGGTTCTTTTGGTTTGGTTTTGGTCAATGTTTCTTGCAAAAGCATACCTTTTAGGGAAGAATTTGCAGCAAATGGAGGTATAGGTATGTAGGTAATATGGTCAGTAGACAGGAACATAATTTTTGATTTCTTTTTTTTTCAAGTAGCATTGGCTTGTTATCTTAAATAATAGTGAAATATTTTAAAACTGAGTGTTAAACTTTCATTCTTGATTGGTGTTCTGGATGTCTCTATTACTCTGGTTGAGTCCTTCATGCACCAAAATAACCTGAACAAACTAAAACTCTATTTACTACTGGAGGACAAACAGTAGCCCAGCATTGAACAAGTAGCATGCAACTGTTTGAGGTTTTTTTAGTAAAATGACTTTATCCCTTCAGCAGTCTGAATCTCTGCTGAAAGAGCCACTGGAAAGAGTTTCTTGCCCCTTCAAGATTGGTTGATGACAACTTTAGATCTAAGAGCTTGATAGTCCGTGTCATATCTGTTGCTTCCAAAGGAATCATTAGCTGAATTTTCAGTAATCATAAATTCAGTGTGAGAATTAAGAGTAAATGCTTAGAAGTATTTTTCGGTTCCTGAAGTAAATAGAGAATTTTTTAGGATTGTAATACTTGCTTAGTGATAACTGATGCATTTCATATACCTGAACTACATGGAATTAAATCATATGCGCATTTACTCTTAAATATGAGATGAAAAATATACATAGCTGAGGAGATTAAATCTATTAGCTAGGTGACTTGTATGTTCTTTCTTATGTCCTTTTTTCCTCAGTAATAAAACTGTTCTGATGAACTTCTATTTAGTTTTTTTAGAAGAATTTTCTTTTAAACGTGTCGCTGTATCTTTAGTGCGCTTTTTGCATATTCTTTTATTCTCTTGACTTCATTTTGCAGTTCAGTCTTGTTAGTAAGGTATCGTGCTTTTCAGTACTTAATTGTTGGGGTTTTTTCTCCCTCTTTTTCCTAAAGTTTATGTTGTCATATTACAAAGAAAATAAACTTGTGCTTTCTTTGTGTTTTCTCAAAAACTGCTTCAATTTTCCTTTAAAATTAAAAAATTAGCATGTAAATATTGAAACTTAATTCAGCCTTTTGATAATAATTAAGAATTGGGTACTTGTGCACTTTTTAATAATTTATTGCTGTTAAGGTCTCTGAAGGCACACATGATAAGCATGTGTAATGAAAATTTCTGATTGAGTAGGCTGTAGAAGAGCAGCGAAAACAGTAGTTAGCTAGTGCTGTGGTGGCAAATCCTTTAAAATTGTTAAATTAAAAATTAAGTATGCTTGCTTGTCTTGCAGCTGTTGGATGATAAGAGTTGTAGCTCAGTTCAGAGGTACTGAGTGTACAGGGACCTCTGGCCTTTGATTAAGGAATTCAGATTTCATGTGGAAGGTAAAAGATTAAGAACTGAAAGATCAGCTTAAAATATGTTCTCTCCTTCAGTCATTTTTTCTTCTTTTAAATAGAACACATGCATGGATTTAATCTTGACATAGTACATAATTTGCCTTGGAGATAATTTTCTGCAGTGAAGCTAGGGCTGTCTTTAGCATCGAGGGTTTATATAAGTGGATGGAAAATGGTTTAGCTTGCCGCTTATGCCCCTGGCACTTCCGCCCTTATTCCCTTCGTCACTGAAGGATCCATTTTTATGTAATGGATTTTAGTTGGGTGACAAAGGGGAAAATTCAGGATAATCAGTGTTTGATTTGGACGGAGAGAGTATGGCAAGATTTACGCTGCAAATAGTAGTAACATAATCAGAAATGCTTTCAACTAGTTAAGAGTAAAAAAGATAAATCATTAGAAAGTCAATGTAAATTAGAAAAACAATCAAACGCTGACAACCTGATGAGATGACTGCACAGTTGCACGTAGTTTCAACTACTTTCTCAAAGTACAAGTTTAAAGCAAACCAGCAGACAGTTGTTAAAATAGAAAAATCTGTTATTTAGTTCTGATTTAGTTTAAAAGTTTGTGTGTGTTGAATGGTTTCCATGGGGTCCTTCACTTTTCAGGAGCAGACCAGTTTGATTTGATATTAGTTAGCCATTCCCTGGTTGTTATACAGCTGATACCTGCTTAAAGTTTGGAATTTATTATTCAGACATTTATGACAGTCTAATATGTAAAAAAAAATTTAAGAAACAACTTTTAATTTACTGCTAATGTTTGGTGATTTTGAACTTTATTTTGTTAGGGTTATACCTAAGTTGTGTAATCCTATGGCTTGTACAAGTTAGTATTCTGCCAGCATAAGAGAATATGAAGAAAGCTTTGCTAAATTTTTTGAAGTTTAATATTCACTTGGGAATATGGTGAACTGTCAGCAGCAAACTCAGGACTTGTGACCGAAGCACACATCTAACCAAATAGCTTGTCATCCATGGCCATTGATGATAAAGCTATGTGGTTTTTTTTTCAAGAGAAAGAATTTTCTTATTTCTTGATTCATTTATTTTGCCCACTTTTCCAATGTCTTTAGGACAAAGTTCTACTAAAACTGTGTCCTAGACAATATTTATCCTGCAGCAAGTTTAACTTTGTCTGGGGAGTAGGTAATTGCTGCTGATATATTATATTTTTGTCTATTAACAACATTTTGTATTATGGCACCTTCACGTTTCCAGGCCCTACATAAGGCATGTCCCTCCTTTAATGTGCAAAAGGACAGTCACAGTGGTGGGGAGCAGGCAGCCAGGCTTAAGTGCAAGTTTTTGACAGGTGACACTTGAAAAAGCAATGGCTGGAAAAAAAAGAGCTTGAATTTAAACTAACAGGAAGTGTAATTGAGATATAAAGTAAAAATAAGCTAAAAATAAGAATGTCCATTCTATGAGTACTCATTTGGCTGGAAACACAAGATGAAATTATTTTTCTGTATGGTTTGCTTTAAGCAGTGGCAAAAATAACTATTGATGGTTTTGCATTTTCTTATCATAAAATTGATATAAATATGACAGTTGGAAGCAGACTAAATGAAATACTGGAGGAATTAGCTGCTGAATGTCTTTATGCTCAATATTTTTGAGTGATGAATATTGCAAAACAAACATTTCTGCGAGAGGAGCACAAATTGATAACTGCTGCAGATCTCATGTAGAACCTCAATACTGGAAAAATGAGAATGAATCACTCTTTAATTAGAAAACTGTTTAATAAAGATCATAAAATCTACTATGGCTTGTGAAGATAAATTATTTGTTTTCAGTATTGGCTTGTAATGACTAATTGTAATTCGAAGGACTGGGGGCTTAAACTTGTTCCCAGACTTTTATGTGCATGGGACAGCGTGAGTATCCAAATAGCTGGAACTGGAGCTTGGGGTGGATATGAATGGAAAATAGCAAGTTTATAAAAACTGCATTACGTAATTCATAACAAGAAAAGCTTTTGAAATTGCTCTTTGTAAGGTACAAAGGCATCCCTTTGTCATCCTGTACTCGAAATGCCTTCAGCTGAGAGGTGACTTAAAGAATGAGCTCAGTAGTGTTTGCTACAAAGATTTTACATGCTGACTGACTGTATCTCATGGGAGTTTTTTGTGCAGTTTTGGATTCTTCCTTATCTAGCACGTTACTAAAACTTTTGTGGTATTCAATTGAAAATAGCCTAATCCAAAAATTGACAAAAATTTGGGACATCTGTGAGAAATAATTATTGCAGTGAAAAAGTGTACTGTCAGATGTATTTGTACATAGATACTACAAAAAGTTATCAAATTATTTATTTTAATAATTATTACTTATTATAATACTAACATTGGGAAGAATAAGTGGTATTTGAGTGAAAATATAGGAAACTTTTTATAAAAAATGCTGAATCTCAAAGGTTTCAAATGTTCATTGCATGTTCAAATAGACATTGTAGCTCAGACTGCTTCATTTAACAGTGTGTGTGTGTTGGAGAGGAGGTTAAGGCATCTTAGGTTATTTTTTTGTTTTCCAGTGGGAAACAAAATCACTTGGGAAAACATTTTGGTTGTTAAAGTTTGAGACAATTTGTAATCTTAGCCTTGATGAATATTTGCCTTCATTTTGGAAAGGAACTTGCATTTATATTGTGTTTGTTTTATTGCCACAGAGTAAAGCCGTCCCCAGCTGAAGGAGTCAAGTCCAATCCATCCAAGAGACACAGGGACCGCTTGAATGCGGAGCTGGACCGCTTGGCTAGTCTGCTGCCTTTCCCTCAAGATGTTATCGCCAAACTGGATAAGCTGTCTGTGCTTAGGCTTAGCGTCAGTTACCTGAGAGCCAAAAGTTTTTTTGATGGTAAGCATTGGGAATTTATTTGGTTTTGAACTGCTTGTAAAATTCAGTTTATACTGTATGTTGATTTCAGCTGTTCAAGCTGTTCAAAACTGTTAAATTTATCTGTATTTTAATGGAACCTCCAGTTTTGTGGATATATACAATGTAACTGTATAAAATAAGCTTTCCAGTTTCTTGAAACCAAATGTAACTACTTACATTTCACTTAGGTCACCAGGCTTTCAAAGCTTTGCATTTGGAATTGATATTGCCTTTAATGAGTCCTCCAGTCCTTTTCATCAGCCTGTCAAAAACACCCAAGAGATTTCTCTTTTTTGCCTCTGAAAATTGTCTTCGTAAAGCTATTATTGTTCAAAACATGTTATGTGAGTTCCCATCAGCTATATGTTTTGCTTAATGATACATCAAAAATAACTTTACTTTAATGTAAAGTAATTGCTACTGCCTCTTCCTATAGTTTATTGCAAAGGTGACTTGTAAAGAATAGAGACAAAGTCTTTCCTGGGTCCAAGCCCTGATTAATGCAGGACATGAGGCATTAAGACGACATCTGAGGTTCTCCAATTGTGTGGGCAGGTTCTCACTGACCCCAGCCCTGGCAAGGGTAATACAGCAGCACTTGGAATAGTCATCAGGCCAGAAGTGGGTGTCCTTGACCACCTCAGAGCTGGCCAAGGAATCCTACCCCATTCCATCACCACCTGAGCTGCTCTGTAGGGTGAGATATGCTGGCTGGCTTCATGCCAGTTTTTTCAAAGGCAGAAACAGTCTGATCCTTTTCATTGCTGGAATAAAGCAATGAACTTTTATTGAGTCAATTGTCCTTTTCTTGAACCAATCAATCAGAGTTTACAATATTATATTAAAGATGAAATTCTGTTGATCAGCTGTAGCTGAAAGGACTAAAGAAACCTAACTAAGATAGTTCCACATTTTCCTGCAGGAATACAGAACATTTATTTTCATTTATTGTGTCAACTGGCTTCAATTTATTAATGCTCATAAATTCACATTCTGTGTTTTATTGCTTGAAGAATATATGCTAGTGTCTTGATTTCTGTGCTTGTTCAGGACAATTCTTAATATGGAATCCACTCTAAGGCTAGAGTTGGGCAAATATTTCTGGCAGTGGTTTTTTCACATGAAAAGGTTTTCTCCCATTAAATGAGAGAAATCTTTTGGCACATCAGTTTCATAAAAATCTTTGCAAGATATCTCAGGTAGGTTGCTTTAAAAGAAATTATTTTGCTTGTCTGTGCTCTCCCGGTGAACTGAAGTAGTTCTAGTCTCAATGAAATGTGTTTTGTCATGGCTTTTAAAACTGTGTTTTCTGAAATAAGCCTAAGATTGCAAGTTTTTGTTTTGCTTGGGATGGAGTGATAATAACAAATCTCAATTTCTCATGCAATGGAAATACTTGATTTTTATTCTTCCTGCCCCTTCCCTCCAATTTGCACTTGAAGGTTTTGTAATAAAGGGGTTTAAGGCTATGATTTCTGTATAGGAAAAAAAAATAAAAATCATGCTTTTAGCTGTAAAGAGACATTCAGAATTCTTTCACACCAAAATTTACATCAGTTGCTTGTTTTTAATTTGAACATATGGTAACTTTCAGCCATTTAGAGTGGTGATGAATTAGATGTGCGTTAGTGGCAGAGAAGTTATATTTGCATTTCAAGTTGTAGTTTAACTACTGTGGATCTGGAATTGAAGCCAACAACCTGTGTTTTTAACTTAGTAGCATAGCACTAGGATTGTATCCATTTCAGGCAAACGTTTGTATTGTAATGCTATCATACTGGACAACTGTTGTAGAATATAGAACATTTAATTGCGTAATGAATTGAGGAGCAGAATTTTGATTTGCCTTGTAGGAGAGCAACAAGTGCATATACTAGGGTGCATTACAAGAGAATATTTTTCCTTTAGACTCCATAATATAAAAAAGCCTGCTAAAATTGAAAAGATAAATGATCTGATGTTGCTTGTCTTGTGCAAGACATTTTTAATAGTACAAAGTGAAGCAAGTTTAATTTATACCTTCAGACAGAATAGCTTCAGTAGAAGTTGTCTTAACGCTTTTTTAGCAGAAACCTTTTTACTACTTCTTTTCAGGCCTTTGAACTGTAGAACTACAAGTCAAGTTAGTCATTAGTTTCTATCTGAAGGTGTTTGAAGACTAAAATCAATGACTTCAGTTAGAGTAACCAGTTTATAACCATGACAGAGACAGTAGTGAAAATTTGGTCTTATATACTAACATTCCTAAATAACATGCAATCTATTTCAGTGAAATTCAGCTTCCAAAGGAAAAATTAGTGCTGAGAATGAACAAAAAAACCCTGAAAACCCCTAGTTTAGATTTTCATGATCAATCTATGCAATGTTTCTCAGGATGGTTTTTTTGAAGGCGTATTTTGTGTAATTGATTATATGCGGAAAACCCTGTAGAATAAATCTGACAAATGCAAGAGTGAGCACTGATTGTCACCTTGAGTGCCTACACTGAGCCAACTGCTCCACTTTATTAACACAGCATGCTGAAGTAAAGGGAAACGCCAAATGAATAACAGGATGCAAATGGGGGGTGTGTAAATTCCTGCGGAAAGTAAAATATAAATGCGTAATCATATGATCTTGCTTGAAAGGAAACCCAAGTTTTTGCTGTAACAATAGATATTTTTTTCAAAGAAAACACTTGCATTTTTCCAAGTTTAAATAATCTAGAGTGAATGTCTGTTTTCTGAAGGCGGAAGTCTGGGGTGAAAAAAAGAACTGTTTTGTGAAAGACATCTCTAAAAGTTACATCAGTTTGAATAAATGTGCCTCACTTAAGGCACATTTAAAAGCTAAGTGTGTGTTCGTGTGTGTGTGTATATACACACATGTATTTGTATATATACATATATATCCTTACCAATAAAAAAGCATATTCCCCTGATCCTAGTCATTAAAATGGTACAGAATGTTCTCCAGAACTAAAGACAGGTGAGTGTTTCTATAGTGTCTACTGAAATGTGATAGACTTCTGCATGCTTGACATATTTCAGGTTGTAGGAAGTGTATATATTTTTTCTCTTCCACAACTTCAAAACATCTTATTTTCTTGTGTTGGTGATTGTATTCTGTTAAGCAGTTGCTTTTGATTGTCATTTGTTAGTAAAGTGATTGTGCTGTGAAGGGACCCTTTAGATACATTAGTTTTGTGTGGTCAGGTTATTCTCAAGTCCACATGGTGTCAGAAAGCTTTCTGTATCCCCTGTCAAGCACTCAGGCATGCTTTCATAGGTATGAATTTGACCTTGTACTCAAGAAGGAAATTTCAGTAGTGGCTTAAAATAATATGTCTCAAGTCTGTTTCTTTATAAAGTCTTACGTGGTGAGTCAAAGCTAGGAAGTGATTTAGGGTGTTGTCGCCTCTCAGCAGTGCAATGCTACCTGCCTGTACTCAAGTGGATTAACAGTCCTCAAAGTCAAGCAGGTTAGCTTAAATCACCGCTAGAGTGTTTATTTTGTGCATGTAAGATACTTTCTGAAAGTGGCTTAGGGCAAGCTTTTTATTTTTAAGAGACTAGGATAAATCAGGCAGGTGTCTGCTGGCAATCAGTAAAGACTTTGTGTTGTCCTGGTATTATTTCAGTCCATTTTGATGCTAAGTGCCCATGCATGTGTGCATTCAGCAGTGAAAAATATAAAGTGGAATATGGCTCTTTGTGTGGATGCAGGTTAGTGTAAGCTCAGCATCTGGAGCACAACTGGACCATCATTTAGGCATAGCCTGTGTTCCCCATGCATACGAAAGGAAAAAGCCCTTTTGCCTCTAGCTTTGGTCCTTATATGATGAATTGATAATGACTTAAATACTTTACTGCAGTAAGGAAAAATATTTATAAAGATTTTTCTTGGGGTTTTGGTGAAACAGATGAAAGGGCTAAAAGTAGAGTTTGTGTGACTATCACTTTTTTAATGTTAGGGGCATGATTTTTCTTTTTAAAGGTGTATTGAGAATAAGGGAGAGGGTTGTGGAATCAAAAATGAAGTAGCTATGCTATGTGTGCGTATCAATACATTAGAAACAAAATTCAACATGGTGCTTATTAATTACCCTTTCATCCATTTCATTAAGAATTCCTGTGGTGTAAAGTATGGAGGTTTTTTTCCATTTTGCTTATTGGGCAGTATTCTGCGTTTATAGAAGAAAGTTTCTGCTCAAAATTAGTTTAGAATTAGTTTCTTATGTTGTATGCAAGTGATTCTGGCAAGCACAGCAATAACAAAATAATTAAGCTTTTTTTTTTCCAGTAAGTTTGCATTGCCTTTTTTTACTTTGTAGTATAATTAACACACATTCCTTGGCACAGCATAGCTCAAATTTGCAATGCAGCCATTGTCATCACATAAAATATATTCCTTGATAACGTATTTTTCCTGCAATGCCCCCTGTTCTATCACTATGTACTGGAGAAAACAGACTTCATGTAGTTCCTGCTCTGGAAAGTATGGCTGAGGTGTACAAATGGAGGTGTACAAAAGACAGGCAAAGGGGGAGACAATGTATTTATTCTGTCACACGGAGAAGGCCAGCAACATATCTCCAAACTAGCAGAAATAGATAGCCTTTTTGCCAAGTGTCAGGTGGACAACTGATTTGAATCTTAACTGAGAGCTTGAGGAAAAAAATTGGGGAAAAAACCCAAAAACAACCCAAACAAACCAATGATGTTTCCTTCTGCACTGGCTTTCCCCCTGGCCCCAATCCAGAATTATTACAAAATGTGAACCTTGGAATTGTATAGTTATTTCAGTATCAGACTATCATACTATTCAAGTTATTTCCTAATCCATGCTTATTCTTTCACACTGCGATACTTGGGGGTTTTGGTGTGTTATTTTTTTGTTGTTGGTGGTTTTTTTGTTTGGTTGGTTGTTTTTTTTCCTCCAGACCTCCCCTGCTGCCCACAATCCCCCGAGATTCATACTGAGCATTTCTGGCTGTCTGCTACAGGCTATTTTAGCCTGTATTTTACGTAACAGAAGATAAACAGGGATTTAGGCTTTGAAGTCCTAAATTCTGATCTTCAAAAATTATGATTAAAGCCATGTAGCTATGACATCACCTTAAATCTCAAAATGTGTGTGTTTTTTCTGTTACATGCTCATTCTTAACTTGCTCAGAAAAATTTTATTTTTAGAAGTGCTGTGTCACTACGCATCTGGTGCAGCTGGGGCAGCCCTGTACCCCTAAGGAATGATGCAATTGAGATTTCATATATCCCGAACTGAACATCTAAAATTGAAAATTCTGCTTATACCACTAAGTAAGAGCCTAATATGTCAATGCATTTGTTGGATAAAGAGGAGAAACCAGGTACAAATGCTAATAGTGAATGTGTTCTTTGGATTTTCTTTTCCTTTTACACTGCAGTATTTCAGTGATGGATGCTAAACATTGTTAGAAGTCCCTTTGCAAGGAAAAGAAATGAAAAGTTATCTCTTTTTCTCTGCCCTATGGATATTATTTAATCAAAGGCATATGGAAAGTCAGTGTAGGAACCTCTTATGTTTCACAAATCTGTTGTAAAACTTCTTGAAAACCCTGTCCCAGTATGCAGAGCATTTGGTTTTTTCTCTGTAGTCCTTGTTAATAGGGAGATTAGTTTTAAGCATACGGTTCTGAACTTTTCTCTCCTGTTTGCAAGATCAGAGCCTAAAATATAATCTATCCTATTCTAGCAATGGAAGTGTTTTGGAGTTTGAAACTGTTAGTGTCAGACATTCAGACCCAGAACAGGTAGCAAGATAAAAGCTTAGCCTCAGGAAGTACTGCTGTTTCTCCTGCATAGTGTATTCTGAGTCTTGTAATCTTTGCTAAGGTTTTTTTTACTATACTGTAGCACCTAAAGATAATGAGATTTGAAGCTTTTTGGTTTTGTTTTTCAAATCTCTGCAACTGTTGATCCCTCCTCCAAAGACAGTTTGAGTAGAAAAGTGTAATTAGAGGTAGCACCAGGCTCTCAACATCTGTCTTCCATGGACTTCATGATTCATCCATCTGAAGTTGTAGAAATATGGTTTGGTTGGCTATGACCTTAAAAGTATGTCCTGGTTATTTAAGGCTTCAGAATGAATACACATTAGAAATGTGTACAAATAATCTATTAATACTGGTATAGCTTTTACTTCTGTGTCTGTGTCTGTCTGTGCCCGTATGACTCAGCAGTTTTCCTCATGTGCAGGCTTTTCAATAGGAGAAATGCCTTAGTTTTTCCTTATTAGAATACAGATAAAGTCAAACAGGAAATAAGACATGCTTGTCTGACTGAGCTCTGTAGATGTTTACAGTTCTAGCCAGTTATAACAGTGTTTATTTTTACTGAGTAAACAAAAACTTCAACTCTGTTAAAATAGTTTCTGTTCCGTACATGCTTTGATAGAGCACTAACTCCTTAAAGAATGATTGCTTTGTGAATTCTCTTGGAACTCTAGCTAGATAATTAGAAGCTAATTCTAGTTACCAGACCTTGGTTGTTATAATTGATTAATTTATAAATTATTTCTATTTTTAAGAGAATCTGGAAAGGTAAAAAATAATGAATTTCAAAAATACTCTTCAGAGTTTACCTGAATGTGTTGATAAATGTTTCCTGGGGAAAGTCTCCTTGAAGTTCCTGCTCCTCAGTGCAGTGATGGACTGTCCTAACTGTATGCTTAACAGGGTATTATGTTAATGATAAAACTTACCATAGTTATTCTAGAAATTTTATTCTAGTTCTTACAGTTTAATTCATTTATCTGAAACTCCCTTAAGAAAATGTAGGTTTTCTGCCTGCCAGCTGTGAACATTAAAGGGGACCTACAAATAGGAATTAGTCGCCCTCAGTGATGCATGCTAAACTCTGTTTTTAATTGAACAAAGATATTCTCGTTTTTTTCCACTGAATAATTGCCTCTTGAAATTCAACCCATGTGCCTTTTGAATTGCACAGTACTGCACACTTTATGCCTGGCATTGTATAACATCTTATAAGCTGAAAGACATACATACTTGGCCCCTCAAGACAAATTCTAACTGATCACATAAAGTAGGAATTTACTGGGGTAAGTCCATGCCCTGACCGGTCAAATATTTTAGCTTCCCCATCAAACTCCATTGTCACATCTTCAGCAGTACAATTTCTGTGGCCCAGCACAAGACACTAGCTTTTTGTACTAGTGAATTTTGTATTAGTGAATTCCTTTTTTCCTCTTGGTGTCTACATCTGAGTTACAAACTGAAAGATGATGTCTTTCCTTTATTGATAATTTTTTTCAATGTGCCATATTTTGCATTTTTGGAGGAAAAGATCAGGGTAGCTTTGTCTCCTCCTTGCTTATACCATTTCTTGTTTGGTGTACTTTTATCAGAGATAAAAGTATGGTAAGAGATGTGCCTAGAGAAAACAATTTCAGTATTTCCTCTTTGTCCTCACAGATGCTCTTACTTTCGCATTGATATCATTATGCTCTGTATGGTCCTATATGTAGTATCTTACCAGAGACCAGGTTGTTGATTTGATCACATTAAAAGATGTTGAAATGCTTCTGATGTAATACAGCACACTGATACTGAAGGCTTTTGTTAATTTGCTTTCTTGATCTGTTTAATGGGAAACTTTTTAGACAGGTGGAGTCTAATATAATTTTGTGATTTGTAGCTGATCCTTCAGAAGGATAGCAATGCAAATATGAATTCCCAGTCCATATTCTATCAGGTAGCATAAATGCTAATAAGTTATACCTAGTGATGTGAAAGGAAAAAAAAAAGTTGCCCCTCTTCATGTATCCTATCGGCATTTGAAGGTAGAATGCGAGGCTTATGGTCTCCTGCAGGAAGGTTTGAGTCCCATAACTGTAAGAGTTTTTTGGAATGTACTAACCTCTGTATTTCCAAAGTGTCTGCCTTCCCTCTGCTTCTCTCGAGCTGTATTAGCTGACTGAGAGCCCTGTGCTGGAATCCTTGCAGTTAATTACCCCTCAGCATTAGGAGCATCAGCTACACTGGATCCCTCAGTGTTTCTTGTAATATGGATTTGCTACTCTGAAATGGCTACTGTATTAGTTACGTGAATAAGTTCTTACTCGGCTTTTATCCTATGAGAATACATGTCTTATTCATCTGTAGACAAATCATGCCTCACAGACCAACTACCTTTTATGAAGCATGGCTGGGTTTGTGGACAATGGGAGAGCAGTTAATATGGTTTCCCTTGACTTTAACAGGATCTTCAGTGTTGACTCTTGTAGTGAGTCAAGCTGGTGAGTTAGGGTATCTCCAGAGCATCCTTCCAGTTCTGTCCCAAGCAGTCCATTGCTCTTCCCTCTGTGTAGTACAGCTGAGGTCTAACTGTCGACCTCAATGGCTGACAACACACTTAGGGACTGACTACATGTTTCTTCAAGGGACAAGGAAGGAGTCATCTTTCAAACTGAGGGCATGCATGTGGCTTTTAAGAAGATAAATCCATGGGCTTTGACAGTGAAATAAGCTTGGAATAAATGCCATATCCCAAGTAGAGAAGAGACGATCTTGGTCTGGAAAGGAAACAACCCTCCAAAAGCCCACTTGACTCCCTTGTTATACTTCAATCATTGTCTTCTGTTAAATTGCTGAAAAGTTTTGAGTTGGTATAAAAAATAGAGCTTCATCTCTTTTGGTGGAATGTATATTTTTTTACTTTCAATTTAAATAAGAGATTTCTGTTAGAAAGTATGTATTCATTAATACTTTTACACAGATAACAAGGGTTGGACTTGAATGGTGTTGTAAAGAAACCTTCTAAACCCACCTCCATATCCTTTTAATACAATAGTGGCAAAACTCAACCTTGCATTTTACTAATAAAATAAACTCTCCTGTTACATACATGGAATGTCATTGGCCATTTCCCTTTTTTCCAGTTAAAATTTTAGGGAAATTCCCCAGGAAAAAAAATTTTATGAAGCTGCTGTTGAGCCATCAGTTCAGTGAAGAGAGAGTTAAGACATTGTTTCAGTAAGGAAAAAAAAAAAAAAAAAAAGGAAAAGGATTTGAGTTAATTATTGAATACGAGGTCCTTGTTTGAGTAAGACGAGTTTGTCAATGAAACTGAAGGGTAAGAAAAAAACTATGGACTGTAAAGGGGATTTAAAAATCACTTTAGATTCCTAGGCTTTATAATAAAAACTATGATCAATGTACAAACCAGACAGAACAGTTAATTAAGAAAGATTGATTTTAGTGAAGAGTTTAACCCATTTCAGAATTGGTGATTTAATTAAAAAACCCACTAAACTATGGTATTAACTCTCTTTTTTTACTCAGTATTGACCTGTCTTTTCTACAAATCAGAAGCATAACAAGCAGCTGATGATTTTTAAATTATATGTAATTTCTGATTAACTTTATGTGTATAAATGTTTTTCTTTGTTTTAACATATGGAAAAATTACGTTTAGGAAAACTCTGGTTTAGGAACCAAAGCTTCAAAAGTAGGTAATTGTGAATCTAGGCTCAACTTCCCATAGACCTCGTTCCACAAGGAAATAAATTGCTTCACTTTTTTTTGATTTTTTTTCTTTGCTCACCTCAAAAAATTTAGGAAGATTTTTTTTCTCTCCCCTTTTTGTGGCTACAGCAGTATCATATCAATAGGTCTGAGGGTAAGTTACAATTTACAAGAATGCACCTCTTGCTGACTCTTCTTCTGTAGAAGAAAGGAAGATGCACCCAGACAAGCAACTGAATGGGAGATAGAAGAAATGTCTGTGTGCTGAGATATGGTTTTGGTGATTCAGCAGGTGACTGTTGTCTCTGTGATAGTTAGGGAATGAGAGTTCATTGCCTCTAAGTCTTGAAACCACAAACAATATATGGTTTGGTATGTGGTTGTTAAGCTTCAAAGCCCAAGTGAGAGTTTAGAAATTTGAACAACTGCATGTTTCCTGAGACTGACTTTTCTGTTTTAAAGTACAAGATAAAAGCAGTTTTATTCCTTATGTGTGTTAAAAAAAAATAACAGAATTTTAGTTCAGGATTTTTTTTATCAGGTGAATAGGTACAACTGGCTAACCGTAAAAGCACTGCACACTAATTGCTGTTCTGCTGTATTATATATATATGTCATGTGCAGTCATTCTTCAGGGTTGTTTTTTCTCAACTCCAGGCTCTGCTTTAAGTTGAGTAGAACTGTCACTAATGTATTGGAAACTCAGAAATTGCCACCCAGCATATAGATACCATTGACCTTCTCTGACAAAGGCATATTAGTTTATTCCTGGTTCTACACTTCATGGTCCTGTAACCTTCTGCCTACTTTTTGCTCTCAAAAATGGCTGCTTGCCTTTCAGCTCCCATATAAATCTCATTTTGTATTCCTTTTTCATCCTCCAAATCTGGGAGCCTGATGGGGGTATTCTGAGCAATAAGCACACACATGCTTGTAGGTTTTAAGGGAATGAACATTTAGTGCGTAGTGGTTGCAACTGCTTCTGACTCTTTTTTTATTTTTCTTTTCTTTTTTTTCTCTTCTCTCTTTCCAGCCCCCAGCTCAGGAGGGGTGCCTCCTAATGCCTACCACACACATAAAATAACTCTAAAGTGTCTTGAATAGCACAGTTTGGGAACATCTGCTTTAGGCAGTGCAACTGTTTGTTTGAACAAAGACTTGAGTCTTACAAATGCAACGTCTGAACTCCTGGTTTTGTAGGTTGGCACATGTTGACTTACTGTGGTGTTTCTAGACTGATTAATTAACGTGCTGTGAAATAAGTTCATCATCGCTCAGTCACTTAAGAAAAAAAAAACAACACAACTTGGTTGTTGGTTTTTCCTTCAACTTAAGAAAACATAGCAATGTGTTAAGTACCACTTTGTGGCAACTGAGGATATGTCCCCCATTTAAGGGAGACTACTGCATAAACACTTAACATTCCACACTTAATAATGCTGTTAACTCTTTCTTTAAAAACCAACATTAAAAAGAATAAAAACATATAAAAAACTGAGTGCAGCTTATCTGTGTAGCACAGCGTGGGTTTAATTAGTGTCGTGCAAAATTCAGTGGTGTATAATGTTTTTTCAACTCTTTAACAACAGATATTTTATTTGTTTTAATCTTTTAATGGTCTTAGATGAAACACCAATCTGCTTCAAAAAGCAGTTCAGGGCTTGCTGAGCTGTGTTTTCGGAACAAAAGAAAGTATACTATGAAAATTGAGGAAAAATTCCATACACAACCTAGTTGAGCTTCAAGTTCTTGGATTATGTACATGTTTTAAAACAGGGTATGGTAGGCATGTTAGGCAAATCTAGTAAAATCTAACGTCTTCATTCTGTAAAGTGTTTTTAAAACCAGTAAGGGTATTACTTCAATGTTATAACTTCAGCCAAGTTTAAGAATGTCATAGCTACTGTTAATGCTCTTGAAAGTGGGTGTGATACTATAGGTAAGAGTTCAATTACTCTGTAACTAATATTTTGCTCTAAGCACGCAGCAGGCATGGTTTTATTATTTTATTCATAATTTTTCTGTAGTTGCTAATGCAAATTTACTGTTTTGTAGTAGTAAATTTTACAGACAGCAGGGGCCATGACTTCAGGAGTGGGATTTAGCCAACAATTTATACATTTGTAAGGGTGGGAGGAGAAAACGACAGTAAGAGCTCAGGCATTTAACTGCTGATGTTCATGCTATTTTTCCATTTTAGTGGGTCTAGCACTAGAATACTAGATGTTAGGCGTGACATTTCTGGTAAGTCAAAAGTCAAGAGATCTCTGTCAAGAATTTTTTTGAGGATAGACTGCTGATGTTATGAGATTTGTATATTTGACCTGAGTTAGGAAAAGTTTAACAGAACACTGTCAGCAGGCTTTCCAATTGCATTTAGCCTGATTTGTATATTTTGAAAACATTTTAAAACCAGCTTACATATTTAACTTGCTTCAGAATTCAAGAGGAAAATGGACATTTGCTTCTCTCAAACCATATCAGAAGAAAAGGTTGCTAGGCAGTTTCAGTTTTTAATCAGTTATGATGTTTCTGTTGTTGTTTTAACATTTTTGCATTAGTAATACAGAAAGGAACATTGATTCAGAAAATGTTTTTAAAAGAAAAGGTGGTTAATGGCCTGGACTTCTGAGTATTACGTTGTGCAAGGTGATTTCCTTCTCAGACACAACTGCTTGTTTAATTGAAAGTGCTTGCAGTAGTGGAAGCAACCCTAAAAAAATAAATTATGTTTTGCTGGACAGGCCAAGTAATTAGATTAACTTTTGTAAACAATAAAAAGACTCAATTTAGGAAAAAAAATGTTTCTGAGAGTGGGCCTGTGTATGCAAGCAGATCACCCTTCACCAAATGGATCTGAGTTGCCTGCTTGTAAAATCTGATTGAGGTTACGTTCAAAATCAAAAGTTGGGGCAAAATTTCAAGAAGTGATGAATGCTTGACATGGATCAGTTTAGTATTTTTGACCCCTTCATAAAATGCTTTTCCAGTAAAATGTAGACTGTAAAAAAATATGAAATTGAATTCAAGACTGGATGAAAATAGAGAACACAAAATCATTAGGTTGCATAGTCAGAGAATTAAATAAGACAGACACCTGATAAGCTAACGCTATGAAATGTGTACACAAATGAGAAGTTTAAAAGCATAATTAGACTAACAAAAAGGAACATTTTACCTTAAGCAATAAGGAAGCCTGAAACAAGATGAAATGGTGGAATATTGTAATAACTGTTATAAGCTATATAGGAAAAAATAATCAAGAATTGGATTACTAATAATGTAAAAAAATTAGAGCCTTACACTGCCTCTTCTAACTTAAGAGAAGAAAGTATTGGAGATAATAATGACAGAAAAGGAAGTGCCTGAACAGGCAAACTTTAAAAAAATAACATGACATTAGGCTCTACCTGTTGAGTGCAAAAACACAGGTGGAATCTTATAAGCTTGTTTTGTCCAGGATTTAAATTCATCTGAATTAGATAAAAGCAGAAGAATGTGACAAAAAGCTTGCATCAAATTGAGAAACATAGCTGTGTTTGAGAGAAACCTTAGCGTTTTCATTTCATGCCTTGCAGCTTCAAATTATTTTGCCAGCACTGTATGTCACCAGCAACTTCCATTCCAGTCTGCAAAGGAGTTGTGTTTCTTGTGCTACTATTTACTTCTGTTTCCATCAAGTTTCCATTCATCAGATCAAGTAGCAGTTGTGATGGGCAGTTCATGTTGTAAAATGAATCTCCTCCCTGAACAGTATGGCTCAAATGAGTTGTTGCATCTGTATACAAAGACATGTTTTTGGGAGGGCTTTTACATTTTAGAGGTTGCTACAGTATCACCTTTTCCACGTACATCTCTGAAAATTAAAGTTTCTGTCTACTTTCTGAATGTGATAATGGGCTACATGTTTCTCGAATTGAATTTGAAGATTGCTACCTCACTTAGAGCTTCTGTATAAGAAAGTTATGTGCATAAGATAAATGGAACTAAGAGATGCAAATAATAAATTATTTTATAGAAGCTGGTTATTTTTGTATTTTTATGCCATGCAACAATGAAAGTTGTAATCAAGTGTGATTTTTTTTTTTTTTGTTTTATGGGCAGGATGAATGGTTTGTAGCAAAAGTTTTTGCTGGTGTACTCTCAGAATAAGTTGCTTCCAGGTTGAATGTAATGTATTTGTCAATTGAATTTATTCTGCAAGGCTGGCAGCTATACATTTATGTATGCATTGTGTAATACTGCTAAATGTTTGGAATGAAAGAGTAGATTTTTTTGGCTCTAAGATCTAAGGATGGAAATACCATTTGGTACATAAAAGCAGAAAGCTGTAAATTACTACAGTACTAACTAGACTAAACACCCATTCCTTTCATAAGAAAGGAATTCCGTGTAGTTTATTAATGCCAGTTATCCTTGAGGAAAGAGACAAGTATTGATAGTTTTCACAGCCTTCCATACATAGAGCAAAAAACAAATCTGATATACTGTAGACAGTACTTTTTTAATAACTTGTTGCTAAAAATAGAAGTAGGCTAGGAAAGTTCGTAGCAATATAACTTTTTGTCTTCCCTAGAAAACCAGGCTGTTGTGAAGAAGGAGCTCATGACAATTTTGTCTGTCCTTTGTAACACTGAACAAGATCAGTTCCATCTCAGAGGTTATGTGTATACTTTGTGCAAAAAAGACCATTTCTATCCTACCTGCTATTTTATCTTTGTACATGTTAGTACTATCCTCTGCTCACACTGGTGAAGACATTAGCAGTGATATGCCTTCTTAATTTCCTTTTTGCACTTGAATTTTTGTGTTTAAACATTCCTGAGAGACCAGTCATACTTTTAGCAGGGTCAATTTAAAATTATTTTGCTCAGTAGATGGTATACATATATACCACAAAACTGGAAGCACTACAGGCTCGTTTCACTTTTCCTAAATTGATAAAATAACATAAATCATGAACTTTTCAAACAGCTTTGCACAGCCTAGTTGTTTTAGTTGAATATTTCTTTCCATCTTACTACTTGTGTTTTGCTATAAGAATGAGAATCATTCAACTTATTCATTTGGAATGCAGATATCTTAAGTTGCAGAATTCATAAACTATATAAAAAATTTATTTGTATGTAAGTGTCATCAAGCTCTTCTCCAACAAAGATGAAAACTGCTCAAAACTGGAAACATATTTCTATTTCCTTTTATAAATATATGTGATTTATTAAATGTTTAAATTATGACTGGCAGTTGTGTTACAGAAATGGTGATGTGCAAGGCAGTAATGGTGATGCATCTAAACTTTTGCCAGAAATTCTCATGTTGCTGTTCCTTCTTTAGTACTGTAAGGTCATGACAATTAGGATGAAGCTGTGCCTGGAATCAATCAGTACTCATTTGTACAAAACACTTCATAGTGGCAGCATATTTGAAAAAAAATATTATCATAATATACTGTAATTTACAACCACTAATTAAAAAAGTCTTGATGAGTTCAGAATCCTCCTGCATCAAGGACTGGGATGCAGGAAGGAAGTGGTGTTCCTCTCAGTAACAGTCACCATCTGAATCCCACAGAGAGCTCTTTGTCATCTTGTAATCTGTCCTATATGCATCTTCCTCACTAACATATTAAAGCTAATAATAGATTCTCATTCTCTTTTATCAAAGCTAGTCTTTAATTAGGTGGATTAGTTTTGGAACTAAAGCAAATGTCTTAAACATGGAGGCAAAATTTAGTTTCTATTAAAAGATTAAGCAAATATGATGAATAGTTGGAACTGGATTATTTTATATAAAAATATATCTTTTAATTATTGACAGTTGTCAAAAGAATATATAAATGTTATTAATAATTCAAATACCTACTAAAGCAGATAGAGTGAATTGAATGAAGTTGTCAATAAAGTATTTCAAAGTATTTTTGCACTATCTTTGCTTAAATTTTACATTGCTAAGGTGTAAATGCTTATATTTCTTTAACTGTGTTTTGAGGGTTTTTTCAGTGAACACAGTGAGCAGAAACAGTTAATGTAAATCTTTTTACCTAAGAATCAATTGTACATAGATAACTTGATGCATATTTTTGGGGAAACTGCTCAACTACCAGAAGTACTTTTGCTTTTCTTCCAGGCTAAATCCCAAATATTCTAAGCATATGGAACAATTTAGCAGAAAATACATAATTATCAAACAGATCTGTCTTTGCCACCTTGAACATTATTTCTTATGGCAGTGTAAATGAAACCTCATGTTTAGATTTTATGTCATTTGATCATCCGCTGCTTTGGCAGCAGAATACAAAAAAAAATGACAGATGGCACCATTAAAATATGAGTTGATTTGTGCTTACTCTAATATGAATCTGAATATACTTGATAAAGGCATGGCACAAACTTCTAACTGAAATTTTGAAGCAAAGTACATTTATCTTGGTAAGAATGTGAACAATCTGTGTAACTGTAAAAACAAGTTTAATATCATGCAGGTGTTCATAAGCAAATATATGCTTATTATTCCATTCATTATAAATAATTCTGCAATCAAATTTTGGCTCTAAGCTTGTTTGTTTCTTTTTTCTATGTGGAGGCCAATATCAGTGATTGCCAATTCTCTATTGCAGTGTCCACTCTGAGGGCAGATATTCTGGTTTTAGCCTTACCTATAAAAAACACCTTTTACAACATAAGAAATGTACTGTCAAGATTAATTCAGTATGCTGCTTTATGTATGTATTCTGATTTCTCTTTATTACCTTACTAGATCTAAAGTCTTTTGGAAACTGAATTTTCTAGACTAGGTTATGCATTTCCCGTGAAACATCTATGCCATAACAAAGTGGAATGGCTGTTTAAACAGGGACTGGATCAGGAATTGACCTTGTCTTTTGTAGTCAGTGCTCCAGATGTGAACCTGCGTTCTGATTTTAACTTTCAGACTTGAGAAAGTGTTAGGGGGTTTTTGTTCGTTTTTCTGTTTTGTTTTGCTTTTGGGTGGTGGTGGTGGTGAATGTTTTTGTTTTGTTGTTTTGTTTTTGTTTGGGTTTTTTGTTTTGGTGATTTTTGTGTGTTTGTTTTGATTATTTTTCGTATGGTGGATAATTTTCAACAGGAAGAATAGGTATTACCTGTAACCCCAGCTTTAAGACTTCTCTTGCAGTGGAAAAGAAATGAGTGGGAACCACCTGTAGCAGAGGAATAAATAAAACCTGGGGTTATATCCCAATACTGTAAAAAAGAGTTATGTAATTTTCTCCAGACTTATAAAAGAATCAGTGGCTACCAGCTGTCAGAAGAACCTGGATTTATGCCACATGGGGGGAGAGTCATGAGAAATCCAGTTTCTGCACAGTGCTTGGGGTCAGAATGAAGTGTGTGCCAAGCCATTCCTTCCCATCCAGAGAGAGTTATGGCAGCTATGCATGGTGGGGCTTACAGTGGAACTTAGGAAACTGAAATACATATAGTATTTAGATTGTGATTATATTGGGTATAGTACCCCAAATTTCATGTATCAGGTTCTTTATATGGATCTGGCCTTCTGTTGTTGTTGTACACTACTCTGGCCTGTAGCCATATCTATCTCTATTGCAATTGTCCATGTTAAAACAGTATTTCCTATTATGTAACCGGTTTCAGAAGTCTGGGAGCCAGACAATAACTGGCTAAACTAAAATGTTATGAATGTTTTTCACTTCAGTAGCTACAGTTAATAAATACTGATAAAAAGCATTTTTGTAAACTTGTAGTTGTTCTTGTTTCAGCTTTTCTGATGGGACTAAAATATGGTGATAGGGAGGATTTTTCATTAAGTAGGACTTAGCTGTCTTTTGTTTCTCCCTTCTAAGATTTCGGTAGATTTTCCTGAAGTAATCTTGCAGATAGTGTTGAATGGTATGTTCCTGTAAGGCACGGTCACTCCATTTATCAAATTTGGTTTCAAAAAAAGAGATTCGCCAGAAGATCTGAGAGAGAGATGTCATTCAGTTTGTAAAATCAAGACAGAGTCTTATGAATATAATTGTAACAGGTAGAAGGCCTAGAGAGTGTATATGACAGGAGAGGACTCTGAGTTTCTCACATTTAGCATGGCAGAATGCAGGCCAGGAATTATTGTTCCTGTCTGTGAATATACCAGGTGGGGTAACACTGAGAAGGGAGAAGAGCTGTTGAAGTTAATGGGCAGTGTTGCCACAGGAGGACATGATAAAATGTTTGCTGAAGATCTGAGGATTTTTAGTATCAAAATAAGCCTTACTAGAGTTTCAAGGAAGGGTTAAAGAAAAAGGAGGAACTAAATATTCTGGAGATTTAACTAAATATTTACTGTGGGGATGTGGTCCCTCTTAAGTGTAACAGGAGTTATTGTCTGAAAATACTGCTTTATCCCCTTTAAGACATTGCATCTTCCAGCATAGCTTTCTTATGACATTTCAGGTGTAGTGAAGGTTGAATATGCTTCAAAAAGCATTTTGAGAGGAAATGCTAATTACTTATGTAGAGCCTTTCAAATGTCAGTTTATTTAGAAATAAAAATATATGGAATTCCTAGACAAGAAAGGAATGTGTGTAAAATGAAGAGCCAGTGAAATGGGCTTCTGTGCATCTAGCAAAGTATCATATTTTCTGTAAACCTGTGGAATCAAGTTATGTGGAAACAGAGGGAAATCCCTTTTAAATTGTGGTGGTACAAGGTACTGCAACAACATATCATGGATACCCTATGAGCTCCATGGCTAGGCAGTGTCACGACTCTAGAAAGGTCCCTTGTGCTATCAGTTTCTCAGACAAAGTTGTATTTATAAATAGTTTCAAAACAAACAAAAATTCCCCAGAACACAAACAAAACCCCTAAACCCTCAAAACGCCCTAACTACTCCTCTCCCTAACCAAAAAAATTCTGCAAGTCCACACAAGTCACATAGTTCTTCTAAACCATGAAACTGCAACAAGAAACTGAAATCTTATATTAGAAGTGTGAGATACTATCGCTCTTTTGTGTGTGCATGTGTGTGTGGTTGCCCTCTGGGGCAATCTTATCATGACAGGAGCTTTCTGTGTTTATGTATATATGTGAGTCAATTAAGCTGTGATATTTACTGAATAATTTCTGGTATCTGTCTTGATTTCTGAGGAAATTTATTAAAAGTAGAATGGAAATATTAAAAATATTAAGACACTATTATGTAGCTTTTGGTTTACTGAAAAGCTCATGCTATGAAAAGGACATATAATTTCTGTGTTATTGGGAATAGAGCCTTGACTGGAGTGATTATTTAAATAATAAATAAAACTCTATATTTTAGAATCTTAAAAACATATGTTAAAATACTTCTGAGATATTGAAAAAAAGGTTCTGTCTGTGACAGCTGGTAGATGAGCCTGGTAATGCACTAATCAAAATAATAGCCTTTTGCTTTATGTTTACTGTGTCTGTCTTCATACACGTCCAACTCAATTGAGCAATTATGTTTCTGAAAGATGAGTAAAGAAGTTGTCCCAGTATCAGGCTTGTGTTAGTACTCATTGTATCTAAGGTATATTGTAATAGTTAGAATTAATGGAATAAACTTTGTAAAATTAAACCCATGATTTTTCTGTGTTTTTATCAGACCACCTTTGTCAGGTTTATTGTAGACAGACTAAAACAGGCCCTCTGTGAAATGAATCCCTATTGGGGACAGCAAATGACAGAGGCAGAGATTGCTGTTTCCCCCAAGTCCTCTTCCTCTAGTTTAGTGTATTTGTTCCAGTTTCCTTTCTTTGCAGCATTCCTTGCCTTTCTCTTTCCCTCCTCCTAGGGGTCATCATGAATAAAATATAGTTTTCCTTTGCGTCACAGTCTAACCCTTAGCAACATAAGTTATATAATGCTTGCTGTTGCTATTTCTGTTTTCTGATGCTTGATCAGAAATACAGACCTCTGTCCTGTGCAACCTCCTAAGCACAGTGTTCAGTAAAAGTGCCTGGGATGAAATCCACTTCAACCTTTTTTTTTCCTTTCTCTGCTCTGTGTAGAAATCCATTGAAATTTTTACCTTTTTTGCTATATTGAGACTATAACCATTCATAGGTCTTTGATTCATAAACTTTACAGCTCAGCATAGCAAAACAAAACTGTCAGGAAAGATGATATTGAAATACTGTGCAATTATTTGCTTTAAGCTATTGGTTATCTAATATGATTTTCACATGGGGCACTAAAATCTCTCCCAAACAGAGAATCTGAACTTCCAAATCTTTACTGCATTTATCCTTGCAGTGCTGCTGGAGCTGAAGTACACTTGTTCCAGTTTCATAGTTCAGGAAATGAAATGTATGATGCCTGATTTCTACCACATCGCACAGGAAGACGATGTCAGAACCACAAAACCATCCATCCTCTCAACTTTTAGGCATATTTTTGATAACTTCCTCCTTCAACCTTTCAGTTTTTCTCTTTCCTGCCTGCCCACCACCTACTCTGCCCCATGTATACACTGTAGTGTATCTTACAATCCTGTATTTATTTGAAAAGTATAATAGTGGCTGTTACCATGTGAAAAATATACCTAAGCCATGGTTGCTGCACTGCTTTTTGCCTTCCTTGTTTTTGGATACATGGTTCTGCTGTCTAAAAATGCTATCATGACTAAAGCCATGGGGAAAGACAGCTGTCACTTTTGCATACTATTGCAGTTAATACATCATTCTTTCAGGATATTTAACCATGAAGTTTTGATGTTTCTCCAAAATAACAGGGGAAACCCAGTATCTTGTCCAAGTTCCGGGTCAGGACGTTGCTTTGCATTTAGCCCAGCACAAATAAACTCATTAGGTAAGATCTAATTCCTGTCCTGGTTACCTGCTGTTACCTATTCAGCTTTCCATAGGAGAGGGAGGTTAAGGTTTATTTCTTCTAACAACCTTTCTGCTGGTATAAAAATAATCCTAGGGAAAGTTTAAAATGTTTCATACAGGCTTCCCCATATTTTAGGTGCTGGAAAGAAAGTGTTTATAGTTTTCTTCCTCCTGTTTTGTATTTACATGTGTAGTTATGCACTTAGCTGAACAATGGCTTGCTAGTACAACCAGCTATTTAAATATATCTCCTTGTTTTATTATAAATGAGTTTTATGATTAAATTGTGGTTCATTAAACATAAAACTTTACATGGTATCAAAAAGCAAAGAAGTTGCCAGCTTGCTGGTTCACCTTGTAAATTTTCAAGATATTTTAAAAAGTAGCTGACATGGGTTTGTTTGTTTTTTCTATATATATAATTTAATAAAAATTTAAATGACAAAAATGACAAACTTAAAATCTTATTCTGTAAAAGATATATATTCAAATACATGCTATTTTCAAATATAAAATATCAAAACCGGACTAAAGGCGAATTAAAATAAGGTGCTACAGTATTTCAGGATACGGTAGTTTATCAACAGAAGTTGTACAGAAAGGTTTTGAATTTTTTGAAAGTTTTTTTTTTCTGCTTCTGTTTGTTGTTAGTGTTGATAAATTTTATCAAGCAGCAATATTAGATTTTTAAAAATGATTTCTTCCCCCCACAGTAGAACTGTGTGCTCATTTACTATCTCATAAATAATCTTGTGATCCAGAAATGTAATTTCTGGGAAATTTGTGGCTCCGTTTGAGTCCTGGCCAGTGAAATTTGATTGAAGTTTATGTACAAAAAAGGTGATAATCCTGCCAAGTTTTTGTCCATTTTATGATTTATAACTCTGAACATTGGAAATGTATCCTTGCCATAGACCTGGAAAACAAGTAGAACTGATCTGAACTCACAGACATGTCAATTTTGAAAGGGCAAGCAACAGACTTCCTTATGCCAAAAATAGCTTTCGTGCTAAAATATTTAAGCAGAGTTATTTGATCACAGATAAATGAAAAATAGTATTTTGCACTTTGGACCTTTTTTGTATAGTAGCGGAAACACAAGGTCATTTTAAAATTAGATGGGTTTTGTTGGGTGAATCTGAAATATCACACATTCAGAAACCATGGTACTTGGCATTGACAAAAATGCTGTGTCCTGTTTTTATTCCTCATGTATATTCGTTATATATTGATTGCAATGAAGAGACTATTTTAGACTCCTGCAGCAGTTCAAGTAATGTGTACCACTTCTGTGCTTTTCTCTTGTTCGGTGTAAAATATGCATGAAGACATGTCTGAAGTGTAAGTACAGCGGGGCCCTTGGGAAGTTCTGAAGCTGTACCTTGACTAATTTCAGTCCAGTGCTGACAGAATTGTTTATTTTTGGTTTGTAGGTCTGTTTCCATCCACGGTCTGCGATGTGTTCAAGTAGGGTTCTTAATAATAGAACCTTAATATTGAAAGTTCTTTATCTTGATTATACCGGAAGTATAAATATTTCTCTGTAGTCTAGCAAACACATACAGATTTATTGTAGTAGTTGCTTTGGTGGCATTCACCAAAGCTTCTTAACAGTTTCAAAACCTTTTTGTATTAAGACACATTTAACCCATGGAATCATCTGCTTTAGATGAAAATTTCCTTTTTCTGTTCTTCTCTTGAGCTTAAGCATCTTTGGGCAAATCCTACATTTCTTTCTCTCTTAAATAAAATTTTTTGAACATCCTCACAGCTGGGTAAACTTGTGCTCTCTCCCATGTCTGACTGTGTAGCTGATGAGTTTGCATTTTACTGGGTTTGAATTTGGGTTATAAGGAAAGTACTGGATGACTGGAAGTGGAGGAGCGCACATGCGCAGAAGTTGCAATGTGTACAGTGCCGGTCTGTGGCACCGTGGGGCTCTGTTTTGAGTCACTTGCACAAAGTCTGCACACAAAGAAGTTCTTGATTTCTAGACTAGTACATCAGTAGGCAATCTATATCTGTACAGCAGTTAAGTTACTGACTCTCAAAAGCCCAGCAACTGCCCAGAACCTGACAACTTACTTTTTATCTTTGTTCCTTTCTTCTTGTTTGATTAGTGAAAATTAATTTATTTTAATCTCTCTTGCTTATTCTGGCAAAAGTGTTATTTCCCCTCAATCTCTTCTTTATTTCCTTCACCAACCTACATAACTTACTAATATTTCTTTAAAATATTCATGGTGGGATGATTTATCCTCTTGTGATAGCTGCTTCATGGCATTTTCTCTCTTGAACCATGAACGATTTCTTTGAGGCCAAATCAAGAAATATCTGTCATTTGTGGCTCAATGCTTCTTTCAGTTGCTTTCTGTAAATGTAGATATGTTTATATGTCTCCACATTAGCTGAAAATATGCTCATGAGTCAAAGTACTGTGTCTTCTGAGGCTGAAGGTTGGTTGTTACTAGTTTTTTAAGCTATTTTGACTTTTTTCTGGAAAACATAGGCAGCTCCTGCCTATGTTTTATTGGTAATTTTTCTGCTTTAAAATATATTATCAGTGTTATAAGAATTAGTATGACAATAATTAGTATTGTCATAATTTGGTGCATTCACTCATGACGCTTAAGAAGAAAAAAGGTATCCTTTGTTACTAGTCACTTTCAAATGTACAATATCACCCTCATTTTTCTTATTTTTACAAAATCCAGTTATTCAACTTCCATGACTACTTTTGTAAGTTGTTTTCTTCCAATATTGCTCTGGACTGTGTCAGGAAAGTGATATATTTTTTATATTTTTATTAATGTGTTTACATTTTGGAGTTTTGATAGTAATGGAAAATGCATGTTGTTATACATTCTTCCATCCACAGTTTGCCATATGACCCACTGTAAAGCTATCTTGAAAGTTACTCAGAATTCATAAATGAAAAATAGTAAATGGAAAATTTAAGTATGAAAAATAGAGTGAAAACTTGCCACCAATACATGTAACATGTTTTAGTTGTATGCGCAGCCTACGTGGAAGTTCATCTTGCCTCTTTGTCTAGCATAGCTAAAACTTTAGAGCTACAGGTATGATAGTTCTGAATTGTATTTATTTTCTCTTGTATCTCTGAATATGGAGCAATACTTCAGAAGTTTTATTAGTGAAATGTAGAGTTTTTGCTATCTAGAAGTGTAGCTATTTACAAATTATGCAGTCAATGCATCTTTTATCTTTCTAGAAAAATAATTGCATTTTTTTCTTCATGTCACTTAACTTCTATAAACTTTGTTGCCTTTACAGTATCAGAGATTGCAGGTGCAAAATGTGGGTATATATCATATTTTCTCCCACTTAAAATGGATCTTTCTCCAGTATAAACAGTTATCTGTTTAAACATAATCTTATGTTAATGATTTAGGCAAGTGTTTAATATTAATCTCTGTTTTCTCATTAGTGCCCTCCTTGTCTTGTTTTAGCTGGTGAACTTCATGTTGAGGGTTAGCATTTGTCACTGAAGTAAGACCACCCCCTCAAGAGAACTGTTGGTTTTTTAAAGTCATTCAGAACAGACTAATAGAATTTATAAATCTACTGAAAAGGTTATGAAACAGTCTCAATTGGCTTTGACTGCAAACTTTGACCTGTTTGGCTGAGTTGTGGAAACTGTGCCAAGATTTGATATACAGCAGTTCTGTGAAGCTTTTTAAGATTAAATTTCAGGACTGCATGACTGATGTGCTAGCAATATACTTGTGATATTAGGCAAGTGTTACTTTAATACACTTTTAGACTAGAAGAGATCATTCACCTAAAAGTAAAAATTGTCTTGAGCCTGATTTAAAGAAATTTGTTGCATCTCAATGTGATTTTAAAAGGTCTGGTTAAAGCTTGGCATTTTGATTTTCCATTCTCTACACCTCTGCGGAGAGCTACTCTGGTTCCTCTAAAACTGTTTACTATGCTTTCTCTTTGGTGAAGAAAATGTAGGAAAAAGTTCTAACCACAGAGTACCTTCGTATGGTTTCTGTGAAGGTTTTCAGCCAGCAGTTGCTGAAACGGTTTGCATTCAGCACTCTTAATACCACAAGGCAGGTTTAGATGAATTTTGAGATGGAAAGTTTAATCATACATTTCTTCACTCCTTTGATAATGAGAAAAGACGTTTGGTTTGTGAATGCTCAGGTTTCAATGGAGAATATTCTCTCCAGACTACACGGTTGAGCACTAGCAAATGTGTTATATTTTTTTGATTTATGCCAAAAAAACTTCTTCATTCACTTAACACAGAAAAAACCACCCCTTTTAAATTTTTTTTATTGTTTATTTTGTTCTTTCTGATCCTTTGAAACAAAATGTAGTCTTTTCTATATTTGAGGCAAATGGTATAATAAATTTGGTTTCGATGAGCTGAGTATTGACAGTGTCCTGATACACGCTGTGATAAATACCACTCTCTTGTTCTATTGACAGACAACTGCTTATTGCATCAGACATTAGTCACATGCATGTTAGAGGCATTTTTATTAGATTTCATTTTTACTGATATGTCTTCTGAGTATTTGTATAAGTATTTGTAGGTTTGTCACTTCTTTCATGAAAAGGTGAACTGGAACAGTTTTGAAATGCCTCTCTATTGCTTAAAGAAATTTAACTGTTAATATTATTCTCTTAAAGTAATAGTAAAATCGACATCTCAAATATTTGTGTGTTAAATCAGACTTCTGTATAAATGCCCATCAGAAGCTTGGATAATAGTTGCTGACATATACCGTATGCTGAATTCTCTGCATCTCCAGTTACTTTATTAAGTTTGCAACAATTAGTACAGGTAGAGCCCTGCCAAAGAAATCAGTAGAGTGCATTTGCACTTGCTCTGTGACACTTTTGTGATTCTTTGCTGTTGTAAGTTCTGGTCAACAGAGTAAGGAATCATCATTTACAGGATTCCTTCTGAAAGTGCTCTCATAGGTACAGTTGACTGCATGGTCATTGATTTTGCAAGCTGAAATGGGTGAAATAGTGGCGCTGGGACTTTGGAGCAGCTGGCTGTCAAGTGAGGAAGTCATGACAAAGGCTCTCACTGAGAACAGGAGTTATAGCCTGGAAGCAAGAGGACACCAGTTGTGAGTTGAAGCTGGGGGAGGGGAGCATACCTGCTAAGTATAAACCCTAGAGATGAAGTTTTTGAAGGTGAAAAAGGCCTTTTTCATCCTGGACTAGGACCTTCCTTTGAGGATAGTGTGGAGTTTAAATGAGATGGTGGATAGACTTATTTTTTTAATTCTTTTCCTCATATAAGATTAACTTCTGAATATCTCAACAGATAATTCCTTAAATTAATCTATCATGTATTACCAGTTGATTCAGCCTGCTGCTTATCATTCATTCTTATAACTGACTGTTGGTCTCTGGAAAGAAGAAAGATTGCTTAATACCTGTTGTCCTTAGATACTGAATGTAATTTTTTTAATTAATAGTTATGCGTTTTTAAAATTAAAAATGGCTTTTGGCAGTAGTTAGAACTCGGTTGTTGGAATTCTCTTTCAGATCTGAAGAAGTAGTTGTATGTCAAACTTGGGGGAGGGGGTTCCCCAATACATACTGTTAGTCTAATAAAGTACACAGCATCTCCATAGAAGTCTCTTATCACCTGAGTGTAACAGTTAGAACCAGAGATAAGAAGCTGGTAAACACTGATGTCAGCATTGTTGTTCAATTTATCTTTATAGATAAAATGTAAAACCAACTGTCTTTTACATTTGCTGATTTGGGTGCTAAAGCATTTCACAGCTATGAAGGAAATGTACCAGAAAATACGGTGTTGTTTTATGTCTAGAAAAATCTATCGAAGATCACTATCTAGTTTTGTTGTCTTTGGGATTCAGCTTGTACTTCTAATCAGGGAAATCTAGGCAATGGAAATGATGCTTATTGCTGGACATAGGATTAAATGACAATTATTAACTTGGAAAGCAGGTGCTTACAATCCAGTCTTGCTAAAACTGTGTAACAGATGTTTTTTGGTTTGGGTTTATTTTTGATTGGTTTGGTTTTTTACAGGTATAAACAGCCTTGATTTATTTTTGTTGATTTAAAGTTATGAATGGGAAATTCTGAGAAGTAATTTGATTATGAATGTATTCTAGAGTATGTATACGGATTTTTCTATTTACTCTGTGGGAGTATTCATGTTTTACTTTCCCATGGCTAAAAATTAAGAGGGGATAGGCCAAAATGAGTCGTACTTAATTCAGAGATTCAAAGATTATGAAGTAATGAACCATTGAGAACTACCAGAACACATGGCTGATTTTAGCTAGGTGATGTTGACTGTAATATTACCTTTGGATAAGTTATGCTTTTTAGATTGAGTTCTCCTTTCCATTACCTGTTACTGTATCTCCAGCTGATATTTCCAAGGCCACATCATTGTGTGCTGTGACCACATCTGTTCAGAATTACTGCCTGGCAAGGTGACCCTACCTTACTATGAGATCCCTTGTTTCTGGTAGCCTTCAATTTGACTGTAGAGAGCCATACATTGCAAGTGTGCATCCACATAGCCAGGGTTGTTCAGTGCCAGGGACTTGAGTGGCTTGTAGCAGGTGTTAACAGGCCTGTGATTTATCTGTCAAAACAAGGTAAATTTGGATTTGTTGCTTTTTTTTTCCCCAGGAGCTATACACACCCAGTGACAGACACAGCTCTAATTTCCACTGTATCTTCCATTTTTATTAATCCATATTGTCAGTAATCTTCCGTCTGCCTCAGTTTTCAACAGCTTGATTCCATCCACATTCGGATTTCTGCAAAAGATGTACGTTCCAATTCAGGAAAATGTTTAACTTCATGTGTACCTCTTGTACTCTTAGAAAGTTAGGAGGAATATAGCCATCTATGTTTGAGCTCTAGAGCTCTGTTAATTCATAGATTTTATCCTGTAAGACATTATAAAAGATAAAGAAACCACCTGTATATCATTATATATGGTATTTTTCAAAATGGCAAGCGTGATTAGGTATCTTTACTTGCGACTTCCACAGCTGAATGGGGGGTTTTCAATAATCATAAATAATAAAGTAAAAAATAATAAACTAAAAAGATAATATGTTTTCTTCTACTGATTATGGACTTCAGTAGTGTTTAGTGAATATTCTAGATATCCTTTTCAAATAATGCTCATGAAAAAAGATTGGCTGCATATCCCATTCACTTGAATTCAAAGTGAATTTGAAACTGCAACTCTGTGTGGCCTCTTGCAGGACTTTTTGACTATCGGGTAGGAAAACCAGCATTAAGGTTTAAATTTCAAAGCAAACCCTTAGATAAATTCTGATCTGATTAATCAGTTAATGTCTTTTTAGAACACGTTTTTCCTCTATGGTGCCTTTGAGGGATATTTTAATGAGAACTGTCTAGCTTGAAAGTTGTTAGCTGCAGTAATAGCTTAAAAAAACCTGAAAGGCATCATTATAGGTAGTATAAAATATCATTTAACATAGTTTAAAAGCAAGTGAACAGAACTTCTTCGGGATTCTTGACTAAAGTTCTGAGCAGTGGAAAAATGAAAGTTTTCAGCAGGTTGAAAAATTGGATGGAATTTAGGGTGGATATCTCATTGCTACAGGATAAACTGTGGTATTTTACAGAAGTGCAGTTGTTTTTATAAATTTCCCTTGCTTTGCAGCTTAGAAATTTTGGGATTGGGGTGGGTGGTGACCTTTAACTTTATGGTAAAGGTTTAAGGTAGAATTGCTCAAGTAATTTCAAGCTGTTTAGGCACTACCGACCTACTCAGACTAATTTCAGATTTGAAGACTTTTTTTTTTTCTCTTTTTTGGAACTATGTACGGTAGGTAAATTCTGAGTTATAGATGATCTGCTAGTAACTAATTTTACTTGACAGCATCCTGTTTATTGGAAGGATGCAGAGATGGGAATGTCTTTTGGAAACTTTGTAGCAATATGGTCTGATTCTTGATCTCTTAGTCACTGAGTAATTTTTTTCTTTCAATTGGATATATTTGTGACCTAAATAATGATGATTCATAGTTATAGTACTTTATCTGAAATTGGAAAGTTTGCTTAGTTGTTTAAATGGTTAAAATTTAACTATGACAGAAAAAAGAAACCCCAACCCAAAACCTTTTGTTTGAAATGCCTTTCTCTGTTTTCTTTAGTGTGTAATGTGCATTTAGGGTTCATGTTTCTTTCCTTCCTTTCCCTGAAGGGAGCTTTATGTCTACAGCAGGTTTATGTATCTGATGAACCATAATTTGATGTCTGAAATTAGATGGGATAAGAATAAGTGAAACTGTTTTCATACCTTAACACAGAGTTATCATCAGGTTATAGGAGGTTGGTGTATGAAAACCAGTGTCATTTGTTTGTCACAAGAGTGACAGACTAGAAGTGAGTCTTATAGTAAAGACAAGAAAAAGGAAAAGAAGAGGTATAAAGTAATGAGATTTGGATTGATTTCAAGAATACTGCTTCTGTAGTGAAAGTATTATTAATATAAAACGGAGAAGGAGGACAAATTTGGGGGTTCACGCTAAAGGTAAGGAAAACATTTAACATGGAAACAAAAATTTTCATTTGATTGACTTTATAGGCATCTTTTAAATACGTTTTTTTCTTACACAAAATAGCACATCTTACATAAACTTCTAATGAGCCTTTCAAAGATAGCTCAACATTTTTCTTTCTTTGTTCTAGTTGCATTAAAATCTTCTAACTCTACAAGACCAGAAAGAAATGGCATTCAGGAAAACTGTAGAACAGCAAAGTGTGGAGAAGGGATGCAGATCCTGGAAGGAGAACTCCTACTGCAGGTATTTTTTACAATGGATATATTGTACAAAGATTAACATTAAAAAACCTATTGTATGTAGCATACTAGATTCACTGATGAGATTGAAACAGTAAGTTTTCTTATTGTAAAATCCTTTTCTCACTTTCTTTAAGGTAGTATTATACAGCTCATGCACTTTTTCTGGTAGTGATGTAGACTGGTGGTAGAATATGGGCTCCACTTCAGTGTTTCCAAGTAATTTATTAGGTTTCTTTCCCAGCTTTTTGCATCTATTGGTAATAAAGATATTAATATAAAGTAACGGTCTTTGTAAGGGGCAGATAAGTTAGTAATTTACCATAAATTTAGTGGCTAATTGTCTAAAAGAAACAATTTCTCATTAAAAGACCCCAGGGTTGCTGAAATATCTAGCTTTTTTTGTGGTTTGAAAGAACTCAGCATCCATAGTGTAGGTTCAGGACAAAATATAAAATACTTTCAATAACTTTCAGTATTATGAACTAATGGAAAGTATTAATAAAAAACAGTGTTGGTGGTTTTCTTTTTTTTCTTAAATTCTCCAGCCTGTTTTGATGTCCTAGTGTGTCAGAACATATGAATAATGATCTAATACTGGGTCCAGATTAAACTTGGGAAATTACTAATAAAAGTATTCCGATGTTCTAATTAGTTTCACAAAATAGATTTTACTGTGACCTGCAGCTTCATTTGAAATATGCTGATAATTTATCTTCTTCACAGGGTTCCCACTAATGTATCTATTAGAAGTGGCAAATCATTGCTTAGAGCAAAATTAATTTCAGTGTTCAAAGAGTAGAAATGAAAACAAGTTTTAAGAATCCCACGAAACAATTACCTTAAGTTAATACTAGTATAAAATTGTTTTCTAACCAACTAAAAAACTAGGACGTGTATGTAATTTCCTAACCTTAATAAAGTATAATGAAGAACTGTTATGGAGTTACTGCAGGTGAACAGTTTTCTTTTTAAACAAAAATTATCTGAAAAGGTATAGTTTATATTGGAGGCATCTATTTTATGTGAAATATAGGGGGTTTTCTGTGACTTCCAAGTGGAAGTGATATGAGGGAACTGTTTTCCAGTATGAAAATTAAATGAATGATATACTTATTTTACTGTAAATTCTGCCCATCTTGTGAAGTAAGTAAATTAACTGAATTTCCTAAAGGAGTTTGTTTTGTAAATATTTTATATATGTGAAAAAATTTATGAGCATTAATATGCAGAGAAAGTTATCTTAGGTAATGTAAAAACTCACGAGAGATGAAAGTGGGAATTTTCTAGAAGATACCGGAAATACAGTAAGATGTAAATATTGATAAAATCCTTCCCTTAAAGTATAATTGAGTTTGGGCTTTTTTGCAGAGGTGGTATGACTATACACCATGTTGTTTCTATTTCTTTCTATTTGTTCATCAGATGTTTTCTCTTGTTTCCTAACAAATAGGAAATTGTCTTAAATTGCCAACATAGCAATTGCCTTACCAGTTCAATATATTGTGGAAGTAGAGATCAAATACATAAATGTGCCTTCCTTAAAATCAAAATTATGTCCTTAATAATTTTTTGATTATTTCCAATTCTTGTTTTAAATACCTGATCTATTATGGTCTAAGCAAGTTTATGATAAAAAGTGCAAGACAAATACAACCTTTAAGAAATTTTTAAAACTTCTCACCAGTAATGAACAGTTTCGTAGTTGCCTTTGTATTAGGAGTATTGAGAGCATTTTTCAGAGGCACAAATTTTATCCTCAGTGCTCCGGAGTGCTCACTGAGAAACTTCATTATGTCTTTAAAAATAATTATTTTTTGATTGCATTTTGTAAAAGCCTCCATCAGAACTTACCTCCCCTTTATCGATATATCCAGATACATGCATTTTACAGTATTTTTGCCTTACAGAATGCATTTTTTTTTTTTTTAAGTAGTAATCCTGGTTCAAGGTGAACTGTGTACCAGAGCCACAGTAGAATGTGGTTGAATTCCAGGTACAGGAGGTGTATGTAGCTTTATATGACACGGGCCAGAATAACCAATTTTAACATTTGAGACAGTTAGATACTGTGCTGCTTGCAGACTTTTTATATCTAGCACTTGAGGTGAAATGCCCTGCAGAGTAGGTCAGCAGAGGACACAAGCACCTGCCATTGCGGCATTCAGCTCTCTTGAAATTACTGCAAACTTCATCAAACCCAAGGATTCTATGTAACAAATCAAGATTTCTTGGATTGGCTATGCTATTTAATTTCAGATGATTATTAAGGGGTTTTTTAGCTCATTCTTTATTTGTTTAAAATTCACTAAACTTATATAAGGAGTTTTTATAGAGCTCACAACTCTAAGAGAGATGATTAAGAAACATCTACACATTAAATAGGAGTGGTTCATAGCATTTGGAGGCAGTCATTTAATCAGATATCTAACTTCTATGTTATTAGGTTGTTACAGTAAGATATAGGATATTCTACACTTAACATTTTCTATGTAACAATTATTTTGCATAATAAAGCTTTTAAAAAAATGTTTTGAGTATGCTGGCCAAATTTCCCTTTGAATGCAGCTGAGGAAATTAAGTGGCACAATGTACTTAATCCAGCCCCTTGAGACAGCCTTTTGTTAAATCTTGACTGAAATCCATAGAAGTAAATCGGCACCTTTCAGATGAGCTGCCAAGTCACAAATGTACTGTTTGCTATCACAACAATTGCCATGAACGGTATTGATTGGGAGTTCAGATAAATGCCCTTTGCGTGACTTTGACTGTGGAGCCGCCCAGTCTGCTGCTTCACGGAGGGGGAAATCTCTTCAAAAACATTGTTTACTTGCAACAGTCCACTTGTGCAGAAGTTTTCTATTTTAAGTAAGCTATAAAATGTTTTCTTGGACTATATGGGTGATCTTGATAGCTTGATTTCCTGTTCACAGAGGCCTGTCTGCACTATGAATGGAGTGGATTTTGGGACTGGGTTTGTGGCATGACTCTTGTTTGTGCTGGTGGGCAGCTGGGGGTACCAGAGGCTTGAGCCACACAAGCATTGTGTTTCTAATATCAACTGTGGTTGATATTAGAAAAACTTATAGTTGTTCATACTGCTGTCCCTTGTCCACAGTCAGAAGTATTTAAAAGTCATCAACATCCCCCGAATCTTCCGAAAGAACATTTTTATTTTTTTTTTCATTAGACACAGTTTTCTTCATTGTAACAGGTAGAGAGATACAATGAAAAATCCTTCTGTTTATGCTGTTAGATGTTGATATGGTTTTGCATGCTTCACATTTTATTGGGGGAGTAGAATATAGGTAGGCTTACAGCCACAATAATTGTCTGGAATTTTGTCTGTGAAGCTGACAGATTGGTGTGTTTCCTCCCCAGGCATTAAATGGGTTTGTGTTAGTTGTTACAGCAGATGCTCTGGTTTTTTACGTCTCTTCCACCATTCAAGACTACTTGGGCTTCCAACAAGTAAGTTTATTTTTTCCTCTGTTTTTTTCAGAGGTTTTGCTTAATTTCGGAGAACATCAGTGTTTGTATTTAGGTTCTGATAGTTTGTGTAATAAAAATCTCAGTTAGGTACTTTGGGTTGGATTGCTTTGAAACCATATTACTTTTCTATCAGCTTACATAGCCAGGATGTCAGGCCAAGCACAACAGGAATATAATTTCCAGAGTTGAGTTAGGCAAGATAGGAAGTTTTCACACTTAATTAGTCTTGACTGTAACAACTGTTTGAAATTTATACTGTGGTGTTACCCAGTTTATGATGCTGAGTGAGACATAATTCAATGGGAAGGTAATTATTTTAATAGAAACCTTTCGTGCAAAATTATTTCCATATGGCTTGAGATTTTAAGTATCAAGTGAGTAATTTTAGTATTTTTAGTATTTTAGTGTTCTTTTGCTCATGTTTATTTATTTAATTATTTCTTTCAAAACAAGCATTTTAATTTTTTTTTACTATTTCTGGTGCAGATCACAGATAGTGGGCTTGCAAACCAGGTACCAAAGTAGTAAAGACCAAGGCATAGCAGGCAAATGTTGCCTTCATTACAGAACTCCTGGGATTACTTTATGTGGGGATGATAGAAGCTTAGTTATGGTTATCAATGTATATCTGTGGATACTGAATGTTTGTAGATTCAGTTGCTGTCTAAAAATAGGGAGAAACTTTGGTTGGTCTGCAATCTGTTGAACTGGGGAATGTTTGTGTAAAAGAAAATATTTCAAACAAAGCATCATTATTCCTGGGGATACATACTCTTTTAGTTGGGGAATGAAAAAAAGAGAAAAGCTTGGAAAACAAATTGGGCATAAAATTTATGTAGTAATACTAGTAAATCAAGTGCATGATAAAGAAGTGAAGTCTTAAATTTACAAAAATTAGCATTTCTGGCAATTTGTTCTGGAAAATACTGATTGTTTTATTAAATTCATCAAAGCAAATTTTGAGTAAGACTTCTGCTTTTGCCAGTTCACCTCAATTACTTTAGATCTACGTTTTATTTTAAATATTTTCTGTTTATATAATGCTTGGGTCTTTGAAACATTCTGAAAGCAGGGAACTTAACTCCTCTCCTTTTCTTGAGTATTTTGGGTGCTTTTTCCCCCCTTAATTTCCTTCAATGACTGATCCTCACTGTTGTACCTTTGCCATTTAGATCACATTCCTAACAACACAGTTGGTGGTGATATAAGAGCTTAATAATTACATGTTTTACACATCCTTAAGGAGTGACAAATCTTTCAGGCAAACAAATTCACTGTTTATAATCTACTTGGCTTAGTTTTGGAAGTTGTTTGGTTCAGGGTCTTTGGCTTCTTTTGTATTCCTGTAGCACCTATAATGGGTCAAGTCAAGTACTAGCTGGCAAGTACTTTATTTACCAGTATATAAAATTAAATTACTTAAACAGAACCTAAGCATGAAAGTTACAGCCTTTCTTAGATAAAAGCAGGTAAAGAAACAGTTGACATAGTGTTATTTTTTTTTCTAAGATAATATTTTTTATTATTGTTTCCCATGTTTGCAGTCGTGGGTGTAGCTGAATTCTCTGTGCTGCTAAAAACCGTTTTGTGAAGCTTTGCCAAGTGCATGTGATTGTATGTATTTATCCCTGAGCAAAAGGGATTTTCCCGTATCCATAGCAGTGTTGTCAACCAGACAACTTATATCATGTTGTCATATAATTTTCTTATTCTTGTTCTTTCCCACCTTTTTCTATTTGTCCATAGTCGGATATTATACACCAGAGTGTATTTGAGTTGATTCACACAGAAGACAGACCTGAGTTTCAGCGACAGCTACACTGGGCATTAAATCCTGCCCAGTCGGCAGATTCCGGGCCGAGTGTACAAGGTAAGAATGCAGCCAATTTCCATGTTTGTCTGTCTGATTAGCTGAGTTTTTTTTTAATTGTGTATGTAAAGAGTTTAGTTAACGTTATGTGAAGAAAGGAAGGAATAACATCTTTTAAACTTATTAGAATTTTATGTATATGTTTAGGCAACAACTAAGAATTACTGTATTTTGCACTTTAAATAGGCACTACTATTCATAGCACAGCATCAGAAAAATATTAATTATACTTTAAATTGGAAGATTTTAATTTGGAGCATAAATGACAATGCCTTACAAGTCTGATCAGTCTAAGAATGTGTTAGTGATGGTGTTAATATAGGGCACAGTGCATTCCTTGCCACATAGGCAAGCACTTCTCTTGGGCATAAAAGGGGTAGAGAAATAAAAGATGAAATAGTAGAGCCATTAAGATCAAATAGTATGCTTGTTAGAGCATTGGGTTGTCACATTATTAAGTGGCCTGCTATATTGAGAAACAACTAAGGGGAAAGGCATTGCCTATATATCGGAACAAAGAGTAGGTACAGATAGTTACATGTAATACAGGAAGCACATGCCTGCCTTATAATGACAATAAAACCATTGAGACAAATGCTGCATTTTAATTCTCCATTTTACACAGCTGCTGATGAAATATGTAGGTTAAATTCTCTGTTACTGTGACTTGATTATAGATTATTTTTTTTTAATCCATAAGAAGTCCATAGTGTTTTTTAATAAATCTACCATTCATAAAGTAATTTGATTTAAAACTCTTAGCAGTTTCATGTTTAATATTTTAGAGTATGGAAATGCCATGATTTGATAGAGAAATTAAAAATAAATGTTGTGATGCATGAAACACAGCTCAGTATATTTCATTTTTTTTTATTTAGTGGTCAACATTGTTATATCATCTACGGATCAATCTACATAGTCCTGCTGCATATGCTGCACAACAGTTGACAGTACAGTTTAGTATAGCAAACAGCTGCTGGCACTCAGAAACCAGATTTTTATGTGGTGACTTATTGTTTGCTTTAGAGTGAAATGGTGTTCTATAGCACTTAAGCAAGTGCATATGAATTTATGAAAGGTTATGTTTGAAAACTACAACACCAGGTTGAATTGACATCAGATTTGACTGAATCACTGGAAGTGCTGAACAGGATTATAGTTGTTTTTTTAGTATCTTGTGTTTCTAGTTTACTAAAAGCTACTGATTATGCCCCATCTCTGAAAGTGTTCAAGGTCAGGTTGGATGGGGCTTTGAGCAACCTGGTCTAGTGAAAGGTGTTCAACCCATGGCAGGGGGATTTGAATTAGGTGATCTCTAAGGTCCTTTCCAACGCAAACCATTCTATGATTCTATGATGACTTCTGAGCCTCAGGTGGCATAAAAGGTTTGAATGGTGAGGATTTATAAACTGAATTCAGATTTATAACAAAGGATAATGCTATGATCATGAGGATGTCCTCCATTTTTGCTAAGTTAATTAATTTTTCTTTTATTACATTCAGCTAGCATTATGTAGATATTTATAGATATAATTGTTCTCAGGCTTCAGCACGGATTCCAGCTTGAGTCTGGGAACTAATACTGCTTCAGTTAGCCTGGACTGGTTATTTCTCACTCAGTACTCTGGTATGCCCCTAGACCACTGGTTTCCTCAGCTGTTACTGTGCTTCCCAGACAATCCTCCCAGTCCTGTCTAATTCCCAGAGAAGTTTGCAAAATTCTGATTTTTCAGTCCCAAATACCTGCTCTGGGACCTTAAGTCTGGATTATCTTTTAAAGTTCGCATGCTACGCAACCACGTATGGTCTTGAGCTTAAAGACAAGACTTAATGCACTGCATGTTCTGTGCATCACTCCGTGGTACTGGTGAGATCCACTGTGAGCTTCATGAGAGATATGGGTTCTAACCTCTGCAGTGTTAACTGGTAGTTTTGCTCCAGGGATTGCAGATGCTCTGTAAGACTTTTTGCCTCCTTACAGTGAGTCACTTCACCAGGGTCCTGGCAATAAAGCATCTCTGCCTCCTACCTGACTGGGAAAGTACAGCATTATTCTTGTGCCAAATGTAAGAGGCTTGGGCTTGACGCCCATTCCCTCATGTTTTGAGTTCAATTCCTCTCCTCTCAAGAGCTGCTTCTTTCACCAAAGCTTTGCTCACTCTCGAGAACTGTCCACTTCACTATGGAAGTTGACAAACACTTCAGAGCACCCAGCTGAACCTGCTGAGCCTGAGATTTCAGCTCTGTATTTACCAAAAGAATAACACTGAGTTTCTCCTGTGGCAGAAATGCTAAAGGGCACAGCAGCATAGCAGTGCCAGTGATGCCAACAGAAAGACTTGCACTTCTTGTTGAGTACTAGAGCTTCACTCAAGTCAGAGTTGGTATTTTTGAATTATAAGTTAGGATTTGCAAGCTGTTTCTTTGCTCTTTCTTCATAATCATTGCTTCTTCAGAGAGCATCCAACCTGTTTAAGCACCTCTTGGAGAAGCACTGTCTCAGAAGTGTTGAAAATTCTCACCAGCATTTAGGGAATAAATAAAAAAAAAATAAATCTACAACAGCAGAAAGTAAGGAAGTAAATTTGCTTTGTCTGTTGAGAACCACTCATATGATGAGTGTAGGAATTTGTTATTTTATAATATCAAAGTTAGCCGGTAGCTATCTTGGACTACAAGTATCTGAGTTTCTGGGCCTGTGAGATTAGCTCATACTGGAGGATTTGGCCAACACACAGTTCCGCAGATGGCTGTAATTTCAGATTATTCCTTTTTGTACATACTGTAACCTAGAGCCCTTTTTCTTTTTCTCCATATCTTGAATTTTGTTCAGCAAAAATTGACCTTGCATAGCAGTTCTTTTAAGAAAAAAAAGACATCTCCTGATTTTATCTGAAAAGCTGGAAAACTCATCATTTTTTGTTGGATTTAGATGGCCTTAGGTTGCAAGGCCTCTTGGTGAGCCATCGGCAATCTCATATGTCTCCAGTTCTGACCCTTGAATTAATAGGAGATTAAATTGGACTGGCTTTTGGTAAGGATTTGTTTTCCTTTGAGTTTGGTTTGCAAACCACTGAACCTATCTGTAAGTTTTTCCAGCTGTCCAAGAGACAAAATTATGTTCCAGAAAACATAATGTGGTGCGTTATTAAGTGATATGCTCTCTCCACCTCATCTCCAACTCTGGAAGGTCAATATGGGTTCTTAAAATCTGCACTATTCTTTTGTCCATACCTGACAATCAGTTCTCTCAGAGTACATGGACTATTTTTTTAAATAACAGAGCATTTAACACTCTAGAATAGCATTTTAAACTGTTTTTCTTATTATTCTACATGTATGATCTCCTAGGGAATGAACAGTTGTGGGTTTTTATATGTATTGCAAACACGATCACTTTGCTGAATTTGCTGTGAGTAGACACGCTCTGTTATTTCTGTATATGTAGTCTCATGGAGACCACATGTATTCTATCAGAAGTTTATTGATTTACCTTCTGTTTTTACTTTATATTCCAAATGTTTAAGTCTGTTTCCTGAATGCCACTTATCAGCAAATGCTTTTCCGGAAGGGGTAGGATACCGTGTTGTTATACTAGCTGACAGACTTGTTTTTTACTATTTTTTAAAACAATCCACAAAACACAAGTATTCCAGGTACCTCTGGAGAGGTAACTAGGGTGTTTTGATCAGCAGAGCCCAGAAATATTTTCACAGTTTTGTAGAATGCTTTTGTATCCATTAGAGAAAGTGCCCATGTTGATTTATTGTGGTGGTTTCCTAAAGATGCTTATTTTTACTTATTGCTACAGCTTTCACCTGGCTGTCTGAAAAGTAACCATTTGATCTCCTGTATTTTTGAATACTCAGTTCCTGTAGTTGCTACTACAGGGACCCTTTTTGCAGACCCTGTTGTTATAGGAACATGGATGTGATCTCTGCTGAGAACTCTGCTCTCTGCAACTGATTCAGAATCTAGGTTGTTGGCAAACATAATGAATAAATTAAAACCACAAACAACAAAACCTTCAAAGAAAAAAATACTTGAAAATAAATTGTATGCAGTTTTCAAATACCATAGCCTGTAAAACATAATCCCATCAGAAGAACTGATAACTAACCAGTGTTGCAATCATTATAGGTTCTGAGGATGTTTCCAGTTTACATTGTTCTTGCTCTGGTCATGACCTAATGCTTTGTTTATGAGACGGAAGATCGTTTGTTATAGATAGCCTTCACTAGGTGTTCTCCTAAAAATAATCCTTATAAATAATCCTTTCCTGCAGGAGATAATGGCTTTTCACAGCCAGCAACCTATTATAACCCAGACCAACTTCCTCCAGAGAATTCTTCCTTTATGGAAAGGAATTTCATCTGCAGGTTACGATGCCTCCTGGATAATTCATCTGGATTCCTGGTGAGTATAGAGTTATGTAAAAACTTCCACATATGCTTAAAAGTTGGACATCTGCATTATCCTAACAAGATGTGCAGAAACTTATTTGTTAAGTCTCCAAAGATATCTGAGCTGCTTGAACCAGAATGTTTCGGTTAGAGACACTGAATGTGCCTCCTTCAACATGTCGTCACAACCAGGTGCAGGTTCTGTCATTTCTCATGGCTCAGTTTCCTCAGTGAAATGCAAATAAGCATCTGCTTTTGTAAAGTATTGTGTGATTTGCAGATAAAAAAGCATTACAAGATTATTTTCTGTTGGGTATATTAAGATGCACTAAGTTATAGTAACTAACAGGACCGTAGTTTTCCATTATGGAAAGTCTGTGCTTGCACATTTTAATGTTTTTTGTAAGTCAGTTATGTAGATTTTGGAACAAATATGTTATCATCCTCTTTGCAACTTTCTACAAATAGAATTGTTTACAATTGCAAAATCAAATATATACATCTGCAAGAGAAATGTTATTATAATTGTATGTAATGTGTAATGCCATGTTTGTTAGAATATTAGAAGCCCCAGTTGACACTTGCTATTACATGTTTGGAGGTTTTTTTAAGGAACAACCTTCCATTAATTCCTTTTTGAGTGAGTTGATTAGTAGTAGATCTTGAAGTGTCACACTCAGGGGTGTAACAACAGTATTCTATATTTGCTAGGTAACTTTTAATGTGTGCCATGCTACAAAGGTTGAATCTGATGATCTTAGAAAAAACAAAAATATATATTTTATGTCATAACAGAAATATCTTACTCTTAAATATTTCCAATGTATAACAATTACTTTTTTCTTCACCCTAAGGCTATGAATTTTCAAGGAAGGTTAAAGTTTCTCCATGGACAAAACAAGAAAGGGAAGGATGGTGCTACTTTGTCTCCTCAGCTTGCTCTGTTTGCAGTAGCTACTCCCCTGCAGCCACCATCCATCCTTGAGATACGAACCAAAAACTTCATCTTCAGAACTAAACACAAACTGGATTTCACACCTACTGGCTGTGATGCAAAGTAGGTGTAAATTATTCTGCATAATAATCTAATAATTTGTTGATGAGATAGTTTTCATGTATGTATTTGAAATATAAAGCAGGCTACTCTTCCAGTTTATATACTGATTCAGTGATGACTGCTTAGAAACTGTTAAGCTTTTTCTCTTCAGTCCTGTTACTAGGTAAACAGAAATGGGATTGTCATAGTCTACTTCCTTGAAATGGCATACTGCTTTCTGACTTTCAATTGTTAAAAAAACAGAACAACATCACTGACTCCCTCAAAAAAACCAAAACCAATACAAAATAAAAAACACACAAAAAACCACCACAGACAAACAAAACAAAAAACAACAAAAGCCCCCCCCCCAAAAAAAACCAAACAAGACAAAACAAAAAACAAAGAAGGCACAAACCCAACCCAAAATATAAAGCCCAAAAGACAGAATACTACTGAGTTAAGAAAAGTTGCATGTTTAAATCTGGTTTGAAATTTGGTTTTAGAACTGATAGAAAAATTGTTTCATTTTATTCTACATGCATATTTTCTCCTTCAATTCAAATAGATGTAAAATACAATGGAAATGTCATTTTCTTCAAAATAAACAAATTAAGTACTTTTTTATATTACAACTTTTACCCATTTCCAAACCATTCTTTTCCCTGTGTAGGATTTGGAAACACTACTGCATTACAGATAAAAATAATGTAACTATGCATCAACATGGCAAGAAGCCCAAAAAGATGCTTCTTTATCAAAACAAAAGCCACTGACCTCCTTCCTTCCCTCCTTCTCCTTTCCCTCCTATTATTGACTGATAATGCTTTCAGATTCCTTTTCAGTGGAATTTCATATGGATTTCTATGCCTACTAGTAGAATAGAGTCAAATTACTCAGTATTCTGTCTACTGTGAGACCGAAATGTTTTACTTGACTTCTGTAAACTGATACAAGTAAAAGTTAACAAAATGTTAACACAGGCATTTCTTCTGATTTTTTTCATTCACTTGAAACCTTCAATTTTTGTTACAGTTTTTACTCTTACATATATTGTTCCCCATCCCTACTTTTTCCTTTTTTTTACCATCCTGCCTTTGAATCTCCATTTCTTTGCTCCAAATCCTGTTTAAGTCTCTTTTTGACTATTTTACTTTATCGTGTATCTCATAGAGATCACATGAGTGCTGTTAAGTTTTTCATCTCCCCGACCTCTAGTAAAGTACTCTAATTTTAGCTACCATGCCTCCTCTGAGGCATATCTTGTTTAAATGCAAATGCAAGGGCCCCAAATCAGTAAATAGCAAAGGGGATATAGTTATGAGATACACCCTGTTTTGAACTTTAAGCTACTAAAAATACTGAGTTAGGCAAGAAGTTTTAGATAACTGAAGTTAAACCCCTACTTAATTCTACATGCAAGCACCTGCAGGTAAATGCTGTGAAACAGGGGTAAGAAAACAGTGTCTTTCGTTGTTCCAAATGGGAGCTGCCTGCTAGAGTGAATATGTTCAAAAGTATGGAATTGAGAGTCCAGCTGTAGGCATCCATATTTTTTTTTAATGATCTAACAGCTTTTGAAACCATTTCCAGTCACTGAAGGCAACCTGGCAGACTAGTTAAGATTTTATGATTTGTTAACTGTATTTTTTATTAGAGCTGTCCTGCTTCCGCATACAATTGATGCAACAAAGGGTAGTTAGCACTTGCCTCTGAAATGTTCTAGCCATAGTTAACTTGCTTGGCATTCATTCTGTGAACTGGTTCATCAGCAGCGTTGCAATTTTTTGTTTTTAACTTCCAGAGGAAAGATTGTCCTGGGATACACTGAAGCAGAGCTGTGTATGAGAGGAACAGGATACCAGTTTGTTCATGCAGCTGATATGCTTTATTGTGCTGAAAATCATGTCCGAAGTAAGTTTTATTCCCCAAGAAAGGCTGAGAAATCAAAATATGGAGTATTTTTTCAGTATGAATGTAATATGAAGTACTGTTTAAAAAAAAAAGTTAACAAAAAGAACACCATGTAATCTTTCCCTCCCTATAAAAATTACAGTGGTTGAAGAAATATTTACTATTCCTATCTAGACCCTTTTAGGATATATATTCCAATCTCTGTCACATCTTGCTCTTCTCACTTCCTTCTCTGCTCAACCCAACTTCTGCTATTTCAACAACTTCCTTTGGGCAAGGAGACTATTTCAAAGATAGCTTTCCTGTTAGCAAGTTAAACAAAGCATTTTCTTTTGATACTGGTATAAGATTTTTGCCAGAAATTAATCTGTGATTTAACATGCTAGTGTCCTATCCATTTCTGGTTTTGATTCTTGGCAGCTTGATTTGGTTTAACTAAAATTTAACGGAGAGAAGTATGGTGTTTTAAGCTAAGGAAATAAGTATCAGCTATCTAACCTATAACTATTTAGTGGACGTAGGTTTTACTTTTTGTTAGCTGTAACATATTTGTCTTTGGAATTTACGGTGTCATCTTCAGAATATTTTGGTGCTTATTCTTTTCTATTGACTTCTCTTGAAAATGTTTTTTTCTTTTGTCCCCTTATATAAAGTTAAATAGCTCCCTCAGTAGGTTAGTTCTCAGCCTTTATTAAGCACATTTGCTGTTTCAGATATAGCTCAGTCACTGTTGCCTATCAGTGGTTTTGTTTCTTTCATAAAAAATAAGGAATAAATGGTTTCAGAATAGAATGGGGTGAGAGTTTAGGATGAATGATTTGAAACTTTGTCTTAAAACTGGTTTTGTTCCACTTAGAATGCTAAGATTAAAAAAAGAGGTCTTGTAGCAATGATTATTTTTGGTTAGGATTCTTAAGCTTTCCTAATACTTTTTATTTAATTTTTCTATCTAGAAGTACTTTTTTTTCAGCAATGTACAATGAAAATGTAGTATTTTTATCAAGCAGTGTTAGTGAGGTGGTAGTGTGAGTGAAAAACAGGTTTTGAAGTACCTCTGCATTAACCAGTCAAAATGTGGAAGTATTGGATTCAGAACTAATGTGTTTTGTAACTGCTTAAGTAACAGTCACTTTTTGGAAACAGGAGAGTCTTAGGCTTTGTCACTTACATGTTCTAATATTTCTGTTATTGAAGAAATAAAGGATGAAGCTCAATACAGAATGCTGCCAATCTGTAGTGGATATCCTACAATTGCTTGCACTTTTGACTTTTGTTTTAGAAGTAAATTAGACATCTTAAAGTGATCAATCATCCTGCTTCACTGGAAATGCATTAGTGCCACACAGAATTGGGTGATTGAGGACATGAGATTTGTAAAACTGCTATGCAAATGAGATTCCTTTCATGACTGTCGTACAGATTTTCATGGTTTTGTTTGCTGGACAGTAAACAGTATGCTTACTTTCTAACTCTAGTGATGAAGACAGGTGAGAGTGGAATGACTGTATTTAGGCTTCTAACCAAAGAAAATCGATGGGCCTGGGTACAGGCAAATGCTCGTCTTGTCTACAAAAATGGAAGACCAGATTACATCATTGCCACGCAAAGACCTCTCACGTAAGTCATTACTGCATGAAGTAGTATACTTCAAAAACTGAAACCTTTTGAGGCTGTTTATATTCAGAAAGGATTTCTCTGTTTTTAATTATACCCTTTAGATTCTGAATTCCAAAAAGAAAACCTTTCAATTTGCTAACAAACACTTAAAAGAATTCTGATGTTTCAGTACTTATGTGGCATAGTCATTTTTGAGTAAAACTTTAGACACTGACTTCAAGTAGAGAGTAAGGGCAGTGGTACAAGGACAAAGTTATTCCATCCATCCTGTTTTTAATTTGGTATCCTCATTAGCAAAAATTGAGAAATCCAACTGCAGTTGGATTTCACCAACAAATAATATAAAGAATTTCAGTCCTTTATGGTGCTGAACTGAGTTTTACGTTATATGGAATTCAGCATTTTCATACAGGTTAAATAATTTTGCTAAGGAGCCTGTAAAAATTGAGAAAAAGTGATACTTCAAGTATTCATTTACTTGCTACACCAGGAAAAGCATAATGCAAATGGAACAAAGCCCATTTATTTTAATTTCAGTCCATAATGCACAGAAAATGGTGTATGCTATCTAGATTTAATTAGAAATGTAATATGTAAATGTGGTATTACAGTTATAAGCTCCTTATTTCATAATCTGCCTCTTGGTTTAGCTCAGGCAAGTTGAGCTGGAATAGGTAGGAATTTGAAAAATGCCTACAAATAGAATAGTTCATTTTTTTATATTAATTCCAAGGGACAAAAATATTATGATTACTGTTTAGTACTTCAGTATTATAGTATATATCTGTTTTATTTTCAGAGATGAAGAAGGGGCAGAACACCTACGGAAGCGTAACATGAAGTTGCCCTTCATGTTTGCCACTGGTGAGGCTGTGTTATATGAGGTATCTTTCCCTATGTCAAGCCTTATGGATCCCTCTCAGACGAAGAGTAAAAGCACAATGGGAAAAGGAGCCAAAGCAACGCTACACAATGATCCTGTTGATCCAAACTCCCTCCTAGGTGTCATGTTAAGGCAAGATGAGTCTGTTTATCTCTGCCCTCCAGCATCACATAAACTTTCCTTTGAGCGGAACTTCTTTGCAGACAGTAGGGATGAACTGGGCGGTGGTGTTAGCAGTGGCTGGACAGATAATCTCCTACCTGCTGGGAGTCACAACATTCTCAAACGGGAGCTGATGGAGTGTTCCCAGGACAGTACTGTTGAACTTCCTGAAGACAGTGCAGCACTCTTTCAGGATAACAAAACCAGTGATTTGTACAGCATCATGAAAAATCTGGGTATTGACTTTGAAGATCTAAAGTGTATTCAGCAGGATGAGGAGTTCTTTAAAACTGAATTATCTGATGTGGATGACATTGGGGACATCAACATAACTGATGAAATCCTGACTTATGTTCAGGATTCCTTAAATAAATCTGACTTTTTGTATTCAGACTGTAACCAGCAGCAGCCATTGGTCCAGAATGAAGGCTGCTTGATACAGCCAGACTTAGATCCACATCAACTTCATCAGCACCAGAAACAGCTTGTGGAGCAGCAGCAACAGCAACAACAGCAGCAGCTCTGTCAAAAGATGAAACATATGCAAGTCAATGGGATGTTCACGAATTGGAGCTCTGGCATCAGCATGCCTCTTAGCTGCTCACAGCAGCAGCCCCAGCAATACATGTTCCCTGGCATGCATGCCACTACATCTGAGTTCTCTTATAAATCAGAAGTGAACACTCCTCCTTATGAGTGTAGGCAAGAGTTTATTCCTTACAAGCAACCCACAGCAATGATGCCACAGCTTTCTAATTTTGCTCAAATGGATTTCCCTGCAGCAGGTTTTGACAGACCGAGCTATTCCACTTCTTCCAACTTTGAGGATTTTCTCAGTCGTTTGCAGCAAGTCCCTGAAAATCTTGAGTGTGGGATAAACTCTGAGCCGGTTATGCTAACTCCTCAAACATGCTATGCAGGCGCTGTTTCCATGTACCAGTGCACGCAGGAGGCACAGCCCAGCTGTGTGGATCAAATGCAGTATGATCCTGTGATGACAAATCAACAACAACAAACCTTGGTGAACAAGGTATGGTAAAAACTGCATTGCTGCATTGCTTGCATTTTGAATCGAGTTTATATTGGTTTGTGTGGCTACCAGGGTGCAGAGTTTGTCATGAATGAATTGCTGAGTTTGAAACAGATGGGTTAGCAGTGTGTGAATGTCTTTGCTTTATTTGTTCATTAGACTGAAGAGAGTTGCATCTGGTCAAGTTTATAGGTACGTGTATCTGCAGCCTGATAGCTCTCCTTGGCAATATTAATCAAGAGTGAGTAAACTGGTCTGTTGTACCTACCAGTAATTTTCCTGGTAGGAGCAAAACAAAAGCAGATTGGTCAAAAGCTTGGAATTTGTACATGCAACTTTTTTGGAGGAGTGGAGTGATGTCAGTAATATTGCTTGGCACATTGGTTTTCATTAAATATGTTGAAAGTATCAAAAAAAAAATCTTGTTTTTAAAGTGTTAGTATTCTCTAGCTACTCAGATTTCTCAATGATTTTAGGATTACTGAAAGTATTAGATTATAATATATGAACGACATGAAATATGAACTATTGTACTCTTGCACACAATGTTACTGCAAAAAAAAATAATATATTTCTCTAAGTGAAAGTCAGCTAGTTCCTGAAGCTGCTGTCTAAATTATCTACTGAAGACAAGAGAGTAGGAAAAGGTTACATTTGCAGTAACATAAGTTAGACCTTTTTCACAAAGGAGAATGGACAATAAAAGCTGTAGAAGAGAGCACCCTAGCAGTAGCACACACTACAGTTTTAAACACAATTCTTTATGGGTAAAATTAACTTAGAAATAAAAAAAAAAAAAAATTACAAATTCCTGGTAGTGAATAACCTTTATTGAAGTACTTTCAGTTGTACCATTTATTTCTGTTAATGCTGCTCGAGTACAGAGCGACAATTCTTTTTTTTTTTCTTCCTCAATGAGTTAATGTTCTGAAGTACTGATCCTGCAAATGCTTATGCACATGCATAAGCATTTACGGAATTAAAGTATTAATTGGCATTTAACCTGTGCAAGGCAAAGGTGAGGCATGCAATTAGAACACATCCAGGTTTTTTATATGCTTAATACAAGTACAAAACATACCCTTTTTAAAACTGCTTCCCTGGTGGAAAAAAATGTAATTGCAGAATTGCAGAAATTTACCTAAAATATAGAACGGTTCAGCAAGATGAATAGCTTCACCCTGAGTGCCCAAGGGCTGAAATAGCATGAAGTGACTTTGACAAACTGCAGTGTGCAAACTTGAGCACTGCTTGGCTGTATGTTGCCTGGCTGTATCAGTGTTATTAGTCTTTCGTAGTGCTTGATAATAGGATTGCAGAGCAATTCCAGGGTCATCCAAGTTTGCCTGTATAACAACAAAGAATTGCTCTTTTCACAAAAGCTGTACCAGTGTGATGCATCAGTTTTGAATGACCAGTGCATTCAAAATTCCATTTCTTTATTTTTAATATTTGGTTTCAATTGTATTCATTTTGCAGATTATTTTGTTGTTACACTGACTTAATAATGACCCCTTTTTGTTATTTTCTTCCTTATATTTTCTTCACATCTATCTGTAAAAAGTTTAATGACTAAGACAGCACCTCTGAAAAAGTTACTGTCCTTTGCTTCATATTTACAAGAATGCAGTGCTGCAATAACAATATTGTGTTTAGTTTGTTGTCACAAATAATGAACAAAGGCTACTTGGTGAAAAATTGTCCTTACTTAAGTTGTTCAGAGGCAAATTCAGCCCCTCTTGTTAGGGTATTCCCGTGCTTTGTGGGGCTGCATAGCACTGCCTAAGCAGAAGCCTCCTGCGACTAAGCAGATAGGATACTGCTGTCTGAGCCTATGTTCACACAGCCAAACCAAAGTAGGACAGTCTTTGTGGCTGGATTTAGCACACTGACATCCCTGTCAGTGGTTAGGCTAGAGAGAGGACAGATGTTGCTGCACAAGCCATGATTGCTATCCTTTCCTCAGACTTCTAACTCCCATTGATTTCTACATGAAAAGACTAGGGGATTAGAAAGGCAGAAGGGTCTGTTGTGGTCATCTGCCTTAACCTTCTGCCTAACTTGTAATTGTGGTAGGATCATATCCAATGTAGTCTCAAAGCATTTTCAGTGATGGAGGTGGACAGAAAGGTCTCAGATAGTTTAGCGGGTTGTTTGGGGTCAATATTCCTTCATTAAGCAGGAGAAACCTTCCTAGATTCTGTCTCAAGAATGTTCTTAAAAATTTTAATGAGCATGGTCATCCTGTTAATGAAGAATATTGAAATAATCTGCTTCTGTCAAAACTAATTCTAGTGTATGCTGTTGTAGCTGTCTTTACAAGTATGTCAACTTTGATTAAAAACTTAATTCACATGGCTATAGTCTTATTGTTAAAAACTTAGCAGAACTGTGCACATTTAGTCACATTTCAATGCTTACATTGAAGGGAAAAAAGAACCAAAACCCAGCATATTTTGATAGATGAATGAATGCGTAAGACATGTTTTTGAGGACAAAACTTGAATGAAGGAGTACTTGAGATAAAAGCTACTCCAGAAGAGATGATGGAAATGTTTAAAATACTTTGTTGTACTTTCTTTGCATTTGTCTTTACTGAAGGGAGTATTTTGTAGATAAAGTGACTTTTCCATAGCATGACAGGAAGCATTACATAAGATGATTAAAATAATCCTGTGAACAATTATGTTAAAACTGATGCAAGCTATTCATTGCTTTACTTGGCATTGTCAATATGAAGACTGTTTGTCATAAAAAGCTCATCCTGCTATAGTTCAGCCAGTGCATTGAATGCAGTGCACTTCAGCTTAGCAATAGGACTGCATGTGCATTCCTGGAAGAGCTGTAAAGTCTGGATGCCACTGCAGGCATGGAAAGATGTAAATAGGTTGCTTTTAAAATGTAGCAGCTGGATGTGACAATTAGGAGTGCTCTGTCAGACTGTACTTTCTACAAATGGAAATTATATTATGCTGTAGATAATAGAACTGTTTCTTTACTTAACCAGAAGTAGGGCTCCCGCTGACTTCAGCATGGGTAAGTTTTCGTGATGATTCAGTCCCTGCTTTAATGCAAATTAACTTCTCATTCATCATTTAAAAAAAAAAAAAAGTTTTACAGCTAATCAATGTATTTTAAGATTATTTCATCCAGTATATGTCTTTAGGATGATTTTTATATACTTATAAATAAATTGGTTTCCCATACTAACCATTTATATTCTCTTTTTTTCCTGCCAGTTCCCAAACAGTTTCAATGGAGGAAACGTAAATGAATCATATCCCTCTCAGTTAGATGTGATCAGTAATGCACAGACTGCCACACATCTTCAGCCTCTTCATCATCCGAAAGAACCCAGATCCTTCTCAGATTTGGCATCTAGTGGATTTATGTGATTCAGATCTAGAGCTCCATCTGTGATTTTGTCTGGGCGTCAGGCTGCTCTGAGGAAAAGCTTGATAAGTCTCTCTTTGAGCATCAGACTTTAACAGCTAAATTACATTTTGAGAATATGAGGTTGGTTGCACTATATACTGGTGGATACGTTAGCGAAGACCTGGGTTTTTAATGTGACAAGTGGAATTGAACTTCCAACTAGAAGTATGCATGTGCTGTTTTCCATCAGACTGACTGTGTCATTGCAGTATGGATTACATATGTACTACAGAGGATGTCATGCTGTACAACATAAGATAAGGCAAATGGTTTTGTTGTTTAGAAAATAATTGGGCACTTTACAAATAGCATCGATGGCACAAGGAAGATAATTTCACACGTGGATTATTTCCAGACTTTATTTTTTAAAATCTATTAAAAAGCTCTAAATTCATAAGAATCAAAAGCACTTCATTTTAATGCATACTAAGCTCTTTAATCACTTATTTTGTATTTAAATCCTTTTGTTTTAAGTCTCCATTTCTAGCACTTTAATAGAAGGCTTAATACAAGGATATGATATGCAACTTCAGGTTTTCTATGAAACAGATCCCTTGCATTCCTCCTTTTCATGTCAACCTTAAGTGCCTCACAATTTAGCTACCTTGTTTCTGATGGGAGCTTATTTTAGCAAAACTCACTATAAATGTCATCTGTAGTCTGTGAACTTTTAGCTAACATCTACAGTGCTACTGGCTGTATCTTTTTTCTTTCCCTCTAACGATGATTTGTTTAGAGAGTGACTTAACTCTTTATCTGTGCATTTGTTACACTATTATCAGGAGTTGTTGATGTTCTGAATTTAGTCCAGCTAAAGAGTTTGGGTTTATTCTATACTGCTTTTCTGCTTTCTTCAGGTAATACAGGGTATATTAAAAAAGCAGATTTTGCTGAGGGGGAGGAGCAGATCCTCAGGATTAGTTTTAGATTATTAATGCTGAAAAACATGTGCCTTATCTTGTGTTAAAACGCTCATAATGTTCTTTAGAAATAATACAAGGCTGCTCTATGCAAATATTTTCATTAAAATGGATATTGAAAAGGATTGCATTTTCAATGGTAGTAGTGGGGAAAGAGTCAATTTTCATTTGAACTTTATCCCTGGCAAATTGCACTGCGAAGAGCTTTTTCTTTTTTGTGTATGTTGATCCATTTGAAAAGCTGAGCGCAAAATATGAAATTGGGGAAAGAAAAAAGTCATTAGAGAAATTCTCCTTGTAATAGGTTTTATTTTCAGGAAAGAAAAAAAACCTAAACACATCCACTAAACCTTCTGAGGTTTTGTTTTGCTTTTATCTGAGAGGTTTGTTAAATTGCAGACACCAATGTTTGGTGCAAAATAGTAATCTACATGAAAAATACAGAAGTGTGTATATGTTCAAAATATTTCATACTCTTGTGTGTTGTATAGTTCATATATAATAAAATGTCTTTGTAAAATATTTTAAACAGTTAATTTTAAAGTGTTACATCACTGTATGTTGAGAACAGTTTTATTACATTTGTTATATGTTATATAAAACAGCAGTTTAGCCAGTTTGTTTTAAACAGGCAAAAGTAAATTGGCTCTCTCCAGACAGTTGTTAATATTGTTTAATAAAGGACAATCACATAAAACTGGAATTCTTTCATAGCTGAAACATGCTTTCTTTGAGGAAGAGCATATTTTCTTCATTGTGATATTATATGCTATGCCAAACTTCTAACTCAGTTATAAATGTTCAGATTAATAACTTCAGCAGTTCTTTCAAGTAAAATTACCATATATGAAAGGGACATTAAGGAAGCAATTACTGTTTAGGAAAAGCCCGTAAAGACGTTGTGGGTGTTATTACGAGATTGCTTTTTTCTTTTAAAGTTTCAGAATTTGTTTTCAGAACAAATTACATCAGTAACAGATTTACTTAATGTAATTTGAATTAATTTGTGATTCTGTCATTTTTTTTAATTGAAGGTCTTGTTTTAAGCCAATATCTCAAACGTCTTCCATATCTAGCTAGTGTATCATGTTGGCATTTGAACTTGAAAATTAGAATAATGCTGTAAAACTGGAAGGTTCAAAGGGATAATCTATGTTTTCCATCTTACAAACCAGTATATATCCTGTTTAGGAATTTAGTTAAACCAAATACAATGTTGTCCTATCACTAAGTGCCAAGGATGCAGTACTAAAATTGTGCTGCTCTACTTAATGTAAACAAATTAGTTGTTTATATGCATATCAGCGTATTTTGTGCATTATCTTAAGCGTAAAACGTTGACTGTATTTGTGCACTCTTGATCTGCACCAAACTGTACCTACAGTGCACAGGTGTTTCTGAATTGGATCTCTGTTAGCCCTTCAGGTCTGTTATAAGTAAGATTATAACCCAGTGTTAGTCAGTATTACTGTCCATTTTTGTACAAGTTTTCTTACCTTGTTTTTCTTTCCAGTTCTAACCTCTCCTTTGCTATGCCTGCACATACCATGCAATACACCTCTTGCGTTAAGGTATGGTTCTGTAGCGCTCTTGCTCATCTCCACTAAAGTTTGTAAGACATAATACATGGTAATAAAATAATCACTTGAATGTAGCTGAAATGTATGTTCTTTTACTGCAAAAATGTTTGATTTCAGCAGTATACAACAAAAGTACGTTATCATACCGTTACTAATATCTTTTGAGAGCTTGTCATCTAATAGTTTACAAAACTTGTTATTTACGTCACTGTGGACTTTGCACTTCTCTGAATATTAGATGCAAATACAATGTATATAATTTAGAGTGGTGAACAAATGTGTATTTGTCCATGGAATTAGTATTTTATACTTGCATGAAAATGAGTTTATAAATAAAGTTTGTAAATAGTAAGCCACAATTAGTAGTTGGAAGGCTCTTATATTCTTTGCTTAGTCACAGTAAATTCACAGTTGAGCAGTTTTGAGGTAGGAATGATTTCTGCATAGATGCTGCTAGAAAGAAGCATGTTCTCTTTTGTGATCTGTATCTAGTGATTAGTAACCTATTTACTGTTTATTGCCGGTTCATAAATAGTGACTTTAAGAAAACAATTCTTTTCATTTCTTTCTATTTACTAATATTACTGTTTTCTGTGTGCTATATTGTCTTTGCATGATAATCTTTTAAAATCAGGTGTAATGCTGAATCAAATGTTTCACTGTAACCCCCCATGCAGTTTACCAAATTTAATGACAAGATGGATTTAATTGGTTTCAACTCCACTATTGTCTTGTAATGTGTTGACACGTCTTATCCAGAATCAGTACTAGGCTGTGAACTCTGTATGTCAGTCCTGTGGGTTACTGTTCTTGCATAGTACAAAAAGACATACCAAGATACAGGAATAATTCAACAAGACTTCAAATCTATTAAGTAACATCTGGAAATAATCGATCAATAATATAAGCAACACTGGTCATCCTTTTTTTGTAGTCTGTTGCATTTGTTAAAAGTATACTTTCAAGACACACATCAGCCTGTTCCCAGAAGCACAGGACCTCACTGTCCAGTTTTGTTTGAAGGAGAGAGATGCTTTCTTCTGGAGAAATCAATTTTCTTTATGATTAATGAAGTTTGGTTCTGTTTCTAATTCAACATGAAAGTTAACGACCATGGTGGTCCCTAACCTGCAGTAGGGTACTGCATCAAAAGCTCAGGCAGTTTGTTGTTAGAAGTCGTCAACTTACTCAAGGCTCTGTCAGAGGGAAGCTTTCCCAAACAGTTCTTTTGAGCTATTTGAAAAGATTTTGAAGCTCTGGAAAACTTTTGAAGATTTTCCTAGTGAGCAACCATTTTTTCTACTCACACACTTAATCTGAGAGCTGTTTTATTTTCAGGTGATTTTGTTCATCTGAGAACTGGCTTAATAAGTTAGGTTAAAGGTTTTTTCTGGAGTAAGAGTCCGATTCCACTTTCAATATTTTTATTCTTTCGTTGATGAATTTCACAAATTATCTTCCTACCTTTTTCCGTCTCTGCCTAAGCATCCTTCTCTATAGCTGACACTTGTAGTCCTAAGTAAGTAATACTAGACCAAAACAGCTTTAGACATCCAGAATAAAAGTTGGCATCTAAAACTAATACTGAAATTCCACCCACTGTACACTTTACAAGATCTGAACCTGTAATGAGTTCTAGCATGGGGCATTTC